>CM077306.1:40050000-40675000 GCA_039655065.1 Glossophaga mutica | reverse complement strand
TATTATGTGTCTTTCTTGAAGTCATTATATTTTAAACGGAGAGTATGTGTTTAACACATAGTTTCCAAATGTAGAACTATAGTTTATTAATAAGAAACATGTAAAGAGACTTCCTGTCAAAATGGAGGCATAGGTATACACATTTCACCTCCTCATGCAACCACAAAAAGAATTACAACTAAATCTCAAAACAAATAACACCAAAAACTGTCAGAAAATCAAACTGTATGGAGATCCAATAACCAAAGATTGAGAGAAGCCACCTTAATCCAGCTAGGTAAGAGGGGTGGAGACACAGAGACAGGGCAGAGAGGCAAGGAGACACAGTGTGGTGCTGAGAGGCAGCAGCAGGGGCAGAATAGGCACAGGTGGTCTCACATTCACGTGTGGTGGATAAAAATTGGGAAGAACACCTTGGGAGTGGGCAATCCCAGCCCCAGGTCAGACTTTAGAGCCCAGAGTTCCAGAGTCAGGAGAGTAAATCCCCATAACTTCAGGCTGTAAAAACCAGTCAGAATTGGGGCACTGGAAAAAACTGCCAAATTTTCAGGAGGCCCAACTTAAAAGACCCTCGAGGTCTAAAACATACACAAACTCACCCACTCTGGGATTCAACCCCAGGACAACAGCTAGAAGGGTGCCAGTCGCATAAGAGAAGTGGGTGAAGTGACTTGAAACGGGGTAAGTGCCAAGCAAATCCCCAGAAGCCAGGCAGCAGCAGCTCAGTCCTCTTTCTATTCCTTCCCCCCTCACAGAGCCACAAAGTGCTGAAGAGGGTTGCTGCACCCTGGTGATTATCTAAGTCTGTCCCACACAATTTACATGTGCCTTTTACAGGGAGTCAAAGCAGCTCTACATAATACACAGAAACAAGCAAAGGGAGGCTGCCAAATTGAGGAGACAAACAACTATGGTCCAAATGGAAGAACAGAACAAAACCCCCCCAAAAGAACTAAATAAAACAGAGATATCCAACCTATCAGATGCAGGGTTCAAAACACTGGCAAACAGGATGCTCAAAGAATTCATTGAGTAGGGCAACAACATAAATGACGAAATGAAGGTTGTATTAAGTGAAATAAAGAAAAATCTATAGGGAACCAACAGTGAAGGGAAGGAAGCTGGGATTCAAATCAACAATTTGGAACATAAGGAAATAAACATTTAACCAGAACAGAAAGAAGAAACAAGAATTTTTAAAAAATGAAAATAGTAGGAGAAGACTCTGGGTCATCTCCAATAGCGCCAACATCTCTGAATCATAGGGATGCCAGAAGGAGAAGAGGAAGAGCAAGATACTGAAAACTTATTTGAAAAAATAATGAAAGAAAACTTCCGTAATTTGGTGAAGAAACCAGACATACAAGTCCAGGAAGCACAGAGAGTCCTAATCAAGTTAGACCCAAAGAGGCCCACACCAAGACACATCATAATTAAAACATCAAAGGTTAAAGATAAAGAGAGAATCTTAAAAGAAGCAAGAGAGAAGAAGAGAGTTACCTACAAAGGAGTTCCCACAAGACTCTCAGCTGATTTCTCAAAAGAAACTTTGCAGTCAAGAAGGGACTTGAAAGAAGTATTGAAAGTGATGAAAAGCAAGGACCTACAACCTAGATTACTCTATCTAGCAAAGCTATCATTTAGAATGGAAGGGCAGATAAAGTGTTTTCCAGACAAGGTAAAGCTAAAGGAGTTCATCATCACTGAGACATTATTATAGGAAACATTAAAGGGGTTTATTTAAGAAAAAGAAGAAGATCAAAACTATGAACATTAAAAAGGCAACAAATTGACAACTATCAACAATCTAATCTAACAATTAAAAAAAACAAAGCAAACAACTAGAACAAGGAACAGAATTGTAGGTGTGGAGATCATTTGGAAGGTTATCCATTGGGAAGGGGAAGAGGGAGAACTGGGGAAAAGTTTCAGGAAATAAGCAACACAATTTGCAGGTACAAAATAGACAAGGGTGTGTTAAGAACAGTATAGGAAATGGAGAAGCCAAAGAACTTATGTGCACAACCCATGGACGTGAATAAGGGGGAGGACTGATAGAAGGAAGGGGGATAGTGTGCAGAGGGGGCCAGAGCGGGGGAAATTGGGACAACTGCAATAACATAGTCAATAAAATATACCTTTAAAAAAGAAAAAAAACATAAAAAAGGAAAAATTGAAAATAAAATATGCAACCACATACAGATTGTTTTAACTGAGAATAGATATATGGTATAATGGAGACAAGTTGGAAAGTACAAATGGAGAAGCACAAGGTACATTGTATACTCCTATGTGAGCAGCTCTATGATGAATTCAGGTATGAGTTACCATAGTGAAAACTGTGCAGATGAAATCTTTGGAAGAAGGTAATATGAGTCATATACTACTTACCAGTCAGCGAAAGACAAATACCATATGATCTCACTTATAAGAGGATTCTAATGAACAAAATAAACTCATGAGCAGAATAGAACCAGATACATAGAATCATGGAACAGACTGACAGCTATAAGAGGGGAGAGGGGAGGTGGGGACTGATTGAAAGAAAGTGAAGGGATTAGTCAAAGAATATGTATGAACAACCCATGGGCATGGGCAGTGGTGTGGGGATTGACTATGGCAGGGTGTGGAGCGCAGGATGGGAAGATGCGGGCACAGGGAGAAAAATTGGGGACCACTAATAGCATAAACAATAAAACACTTAAAAAATAAAAATACAATTAGTAACCAGAAAGAAAAAAAAGAAATGAAGTACACTGGTACCTAGCCCAGATCTACTAAATTGAGAGGTAATACCAAGAAAAGAGAAAAAATTTTAGCTTAACTACATAGTTGCTCTTGAAAATAGTAATAATTTTTATTATTGAAGAAAACAAACATGTTATATAAAGTTAATTGTTATATAAAGTTAAAATAAATCAAAATTTGCCTAAAAGCAAGAGATATGCTTAAAGTATAAAATATTCAACATATCTCCAAGATAAAAATAAAGAAAATTAACCAAGTACGAGAAAAGAAAAGAAAAAATTTCAGGAAAATACATGGAAGATGATGCTCTAGGATCTTGGAGTGTGTAGGAATGTGAGGGTTGTTCATAGTCTCGTGGTTTCCTTTTTGTCTCTGTGAAACAGAAATTGAAATTGCCATCTCAGACTTCGAAATACATTTTAAAGCCATTGATTTAGAATAACTTTTCCTCTACACAAAAGGAAAGTTGAGTGAGCTTTTATCTTTGAGAATGTGTTGCTATTGACAAAGGGTAGAAAACATCCATGGAGAAATACAATTAATTCATTCTGATGGGATGATAGACAGATCTGAGGCTGTGGAAATCTACATATAGCAAGTTTCCTAGCTGATTCATAGGTACACTAGAGCTTACATAGCACCATCTTGGGGATATAACACAATAGAATAAAAGTATTTTATTCCAGATAGGTTAGCTCAAATTGGCTTTAAGGAAGAGTTTGTTCCATTTGATTCCCAACCAACTTTGTTATTTTTAATGTGAAATAAGATCATATATCGTGTCAACTTCTAAACAGAAGCAGAAAAACAATTTCTTTCATGCAAATGCCTAATAAAGAAATTATGCTAATAAGCCTATTTTATTTAATGCTTGTAATTATATTTCAATGGCACAGGAAGATATGTCAGTATCATTTTTAAAATCATGGTAGTTTCTCAAAATTCAGTATTAAAATAAAATAGACTTCATAATTAAGGAAAAATTTATGTGTTATTTCTATAGACAATTTGAAAAGTGGTTTAATTGCTTTTGTGAGTTCTTTCTCTTCTAAGGACTAATTAATGTGCCAAAGACATTACTATCTAGGAAAGAGTTTTGATTATCACTTGCTTAAATAATGAATCAATTCAAAATAATTATGTGGATTCTGAATCTGAGATATTTTGATGGCTTGTTAACTTGTCGTAAGTACTTATTGAATGCCTTCTGCACGTGAGTAACTGAATAACACAGGCACTCTTCGGGCCTTGTGGAATTTACCTTCCAACGTGAGATAGCGTAACTGGTTGAAATCAAGATTTGGGGTTCAAAAGTCACTTTTATCTTCCCCCCGTATTCAGAGGGAAACTAAATATTGAAAGTTGGGTTACTCTGGAGCACATGAGTTTCTCTTCCAAAGGGAATTTGAATTTTGGTCATAACACTTAGAGCACATCTGGCACACAGGATAAGTAAAACAATAAGTCATTAGACAAACTGCTAAGAGCCACAGAGGAGCATGTGCCCACGCATGGATATGGGGAGTGCGCTCCGGGGGGCGGTGCTGCAGCACGTTTGGCCGGCTGTCTAATTTGTCCTATGTGATTTGTTAAGCAAACAAAAGAACGTAAGAAGCTTGCCTGAGTGTGCCAACACTGCAGTCAGGCACTTCTCTCATTTTCAGCCCCAGCGCTGTGAGAGCTGCAAATGCGCAAGCTCTGCTGTTGCACCAAGGCAAATACGACTCAGTAGCCAGAAAGAACTGTGAAATACAAACATGTAAACTGTAGATGCTGCTCTGGAAGAATACACAGAGGTGGAAAAAATAAAACCAAAGGAACATTTTAAAGGCCTAAAATATTCATAGAAGGCAAAAATTAAAACTCACTCTCTTAGATAGCTATATAAACAAAGCTTGTGTATTTAAATACACTACAGAAAAGTGGTATCAGTATTCTGTGAATTGTATGATAATAATACAGAAGCTAAACAGGATGGAAACTGAATGTATAGAGGGAAAAAACTGTCACCTGTGAAGAAAAATGGTTTGCCAAGCCACAGCACAACCTGAAGCAGGACTGAAATTATAACCCAAACCTCGTCATTCCCAGTCTACCTCTATTCCCACTGAAGCAGCGGCCCATCTCTCACCCCCACGACATGCTCCTCCGGCACCGACATCTCCCACATTATGTTGCTGGTCAGCATGCTCCTTGATTATTTTCTCAATAAATTCAAATTATCACCTGTTGTTCTGATAGTATACAAAGTGAACATGTCCCTCGTTTGTTAAATTTCTCATTTTATTAAACAAATTGTGATAGTAGTTTTAAAATGTTTAAAAAATTTTCCCGTGATAATATTCCTATTACTTAACCCTTTTGTTGGTGTGAATTTTATTTTATTTAGTTCCTTAAAAAACTTTATATGCTGTACCCTTAATCCTTTTAAGGACTATTAATGACATTTTTTTGTTTGTTTTAAATATATTTTATTGATTATGCTATTACAGCTGTCCCATTTCTCCCCCATCATTCCCCTCCACCCCACACACCCTCTCCCACCCACATTACCCCCTTGAGTTCATGTCCATGTGTCATAAGTTCTTTAGCTTCTACATTTCCCACACTATTCTTGCCCTCCCCCTGCCTATTTTCCACCCACCGTCCATGCTATTCACTCTCTGCACCTTTTCCCCGTCTCTCCTCCTCCCACGCCCCTGTTGCTAACCCTCCATATGATCTCCATTTCTGTGGTTCTGTTCCTGTTCTAGCTGTTTGCCTAGTTTGCTTTTGTTTTAGGTATGGTTCTTAATAGCTGCGAGTTTGCTGTCCTTTCACTGTCATATTGTTATCTTCTTTTTCTTAGATAAGTCCCTTTAACATTTCATATAATAAGAGCTTGGTGATGATGAACTCCCTGAACCCGACCTTATCTGAGAAGCGCTTTATCTGTCCTTCCATTCTAAATGACAGCTTTGCTGGATAGAGCAATTTTGGATGTAGGTCCCTGCTCTTCAAGATTTCAAATATTTCTTTCCAGCCCCTTCTTGCCTGGAAGGTCTCTTTTGAGAAATCAGCTGACAGTCTGATGGGAACTCCTTTGTAGGTGACTGTCCCCCTATCCCCTGCTGCTTCTAGAATTCTCTCCTTCAGTTGAATCTTGGCTAATGTAATTACGATGTGCCTTGGTGTGTTCCTCCTTGGGTCCAACTTCTTTCGGACTCTCTGAGCTTCCTGGACGTCCTGGTAATCTATTTCCTTTGCCAGATTGGGGAAGTTCTCCTTTATTATTTGTTCAAATAAATTTTCCACTTGGTGCTCTTCTTCTTCCCCTTCTGGGACCCCTATAATTCGGATGTTGGGATGTTTAACAATGTCCCGGAGGTTCCTAAGCCTCTCCTCATTTTTTTGAATTCTTATTTCTTCCTCGTTTTCTGTTTGGTTGTTAGTTTCTTCCTTCTGGTCCATTCCATTGATTTGAGTCCCAGTTTTCCTTCCATCTCTATCAGTTCCCCATGCATCTTCCTTCATTTCACGTATTGTAGCCTGCATTTTTTCATCTAATTTGTGAGCAAAATCAACCAATTCTGTGAGCATTTTGATGGCCAGTGCTTTGAACTGTGCATCTGATAGGTTGGCTATCTCTTCACTGCTTAGAGAAATTGGCTCTGGGGCTTTGATTGGTTCTCCAGTTTGAGCCATTTTTGGTGGGGTTTTTTTTTGTTGTTTTGTTTTGTTTTGGTTTGGTTTTAGTCTGGTCGCGGCTATTACGTACTGAGGGGTGGAGCCTCAGGTGTTCCTCAGGGCGGGGCAGCCTAGTCGCTGGGTTGTGACACTGTATGTGGGGGCGGGGTCCGAGAGGGAAGAAAGGCGCCTATTCCGCTCTCTCCTGGACTCCGGTCCTTTCCGCCACTTCCCCTTCACCTGGATTATCTGTGCGTGCTCTCATTCTGTTACGTAGTGCGGGGTGGAGCCTCTGGCGCTCCCCAGTGCGGGGCAGCCCAGTCACTGGGTTGTGACGCTTATGTGGGGGTGGGGTCTGAGAGGGAACAATGGCACCTGCTCCGCTCTCTCCTGGATTCAGTCCCTTCCGCCACTTCCCCTCTGCCTGGACCGTCTGTGCGTGTGAATGTGGGACCACCTGGTCAGCCAGGTGCCTTGTGCGGCCTCACTGGTTCTGCACAGTTGCCCCCTGTGCCCGGGGTCCGCCAGCTGCCACCTGTGGGCCCAGGGACCGCCAGCTGCCGCCTGTGCACCTGGGAACTGCGAGCCGCTGCTGCTTGCACTCCGGGTCCGCACCTCCACTTTCTCCTGCCGTGACTCCGCCCCTCTTACCAGTCTGGATGAATGGTTGTTGGACTTCCGTACAGTTCAATTTTCTATAAGTTGTGGTTGTTTTCTTGTTTCTAAATATTTGTTGTCCTCAATTTTGGTTGTGAGAGGAGGCACAGTGTGTCCGCCTACGCCTCCATCTTGGCCAGAAGTCCTATTAATGACATTTTTAAAAGTCTTTTCCATTCTTTATATTACCTTTATGTCATCTGTGTTTCAGTTTTTATATCCTGATTTTTTCTGCTGTTAATACCTGTTAATCCTTAATTAGTACTTTGTATTTATATATGACAGACTATGTTGATTAGTATTAGTATTTTCATTTTATTCCAGGAAAGTTGCAAACAACTTAGTTTACTTTGCATTGTGCAAGAAGCAAAGCTAAGTTCTGGAAAAAAGTGGGTAGGTTCTAAGTAGACTCAGCCTCCCATTTAAGGTTTCCTATTAGGGCGATGCTTAAGACCCTCCAACTCACTGTAATAATAAGGATGATGCTCTTGTGCTGACATACTTAATATCTATTTCAAAACTGAGTGGCACTGAATTCCTTAATTTTTTTCTTTTTCTAATTTGGTAGTTGAATACTCTTAACCTCTGTCTGCTGTCCAGTTCTCACACTAGTTCCCCTATGTAGAATGGCTGTTTAGAAAGTACTCCTTGGACTTACCTAGGGGCAGTTACTACTCTAGTCGCTCCTTGTAGACAGAAAGTATACATTTTCAAAAACAGTCCTTTAACTCATTACCCTGTTTTCTTTTCCAATAGCCCATCACTATATCAGAGTCTCTATTGCATTCTCTTTCTGTCAATAAGTTATCTGCTCTTTCTCCTGAGAAATTTGTCAATGTTCCCTCTTCTACTGATGCCACTTCTTCATATTTTAATATGAATATAAATCCATAGCTTATATCATTACTATTATACATACATATCAACCCTTACTTCAATTAAATTGTATGAAAAAGAAAGGGCAAATAATGTGCTCCGCCATCTTAAATTAGATGTTTATTTGCTTTTTACCTTTATATATTTAATGTTTTGATCATGCATTTTTAAAACTCAAATAAAATTGTCTTTCTTTTTCTTTAATTTCTGTCTTTGAAGATTTTATTAAGAAAACTTTGTCCTCTAATAATGCACAATAGTTTCTTTTTAATTTTAATTATTTCAAGGTCTTATCATTTTTTCTTTCTGTATGATGATGAAAAACATAGTGTGCAAAAATAATTATTATAGGCATCAATATATAATTTCTCTAGTTCCACTTGCAGAAGGAATGAGGCTAAAGTTCTAGAGGATACTGTGTAATAATAAAGGATAGGACCAAGATGGTGTGGACTGGGGTTTTAAGTACATTATATAGTAATGAGAAGGTAATTACAGCATTTACAAGACATCACAACCCTACAGTTCTTTCAACTGACATGGATTATAATTAGCATTAATAAACTGAATACTAAAAATATTTATGTTCATATCCTCTATCTTGGCATTGTTTCCTGGTTTCACCAGAGATCTGGCTTGGTTATTACCATCTTACTGATTTGTTTGATCTTCTTATTCCCAGCTTTTACCAAAACAGATCAAATAAATTCAAAGGAAGAGTCACTATATTGATCATACTGGATTTTTGTCTTATATTCTGATTCAGGAATTTTGGATTCTATGGAAATATAAAGGATATACCATTTAACATATTTATACCATGACTTTTCTTTGTTTATCATGACATCTTTTAAATTTTTCCCTTTCACAAGTCTCTTTTAAAAAGTAAATATTTTGTTTAATTTGGTTATGTATGACACATTAAAATTGCATGTTATAATTAGTATTGTTATTAAAACTATATTTTAGAACAGTTTAATATTCACAGCAAAATTGAAGGGAAGAAACAGAGGTTTCCCATGTGTTTCCTGCCCCTACACATAATTATTTATTTAGAACCTGTTTAATAATCCTAGTCTCCCTCTCCCCACCCTCACGGCTACTCCACCACCACATAGAAAACCTGTAGTTACATGATATTCATTTAGATGGTGTCCAGGCATATAATATGGAAAATAGCAAAACTTATTAACAAAGATACAAGACACAAGAAACATTGTACATAGGAAAATGACATCTCAGTCCCCTTCAAAGTAGACACCTTGGAACCTGACATAGTTCTCCAAATTGCCATCAGCTGCTCCATTGTATTTTTCTAAATCTGATCAACAGTCTGAAACCTCTTCCCTTTCAAAGGTGATTTTAGTTTTTGGAAAAGCCAGAAGTCACAGGGCACCAAATCTGGGCTGTAAGGGGCCTAAGTCACTTGGGTGATTTGATGTTTCACAAAAAACCTTTGCATGAGACGTGATATATGAGCAGGTGTGTTGTTGTGATGAAGCTGCCAATCACCAGTTGCACATAGCTGTAGCCTTCTAAATCATCCATACAGTTTCCAAAGAGGAAAGTTCAAGCTTAATGCAAAATTTGATGCAGACTAGTTGCTGTACTTGCTCAGTCATTTTGAATATGACAGTCACACAGTACATATGCTTACTCAACTGCACCTACCACCCACATTGACTAGTACAGTGAAGTTGCCATTGTTCATATATGTGCATTCCAGTCTATTCTCCTTGGCTGCCAGGTTATATCAATGTCATGCAAACCATTCTCATTATTTAACAGTGGGTAGACATTTTCTGCACAGAAAAAATTATATATATATATATATGTACCATAGTCAGACTCACTTCTGATATTTTATTTTTTCTGTTTTTAGGTTCCTCTGTTTTTGTGTCTTTACATGTTTTTATTTTTGAAAAATGCATATTTCTTTTAAATTAAACTAAATTTATAAAGAAAAAATTTTCTAGCCCTGGCTGATATGGCTTAGTGGATTGTGTACCAGCCTGTGAATCAAAGGGTCACTGGTTCAATTCCCAGTCAGGGCACATGCCTAGGTTGCTGGCCAGGTCCCTGGTGAGGGGGTGTATGAGGGGCACCACGCATTGATGTTTCTCTCACTCTCTTTTTCTCTCCCTCCCCTTGTCTCTAAAAATAAGTAAATAAAATTCTTTTATATAAAAAAGAATCTTTTCTATTAAAAGATCCAATCTCATATTTAATAACATTACTTGAATCTAAATTCTGATGATCAACAATATCATAAATAAAACAAAAATCTATTGGCCCAAATACTCTAACTGATTCCTAGAGTATGATGATGTACTGCAAAGTTCAGTGCCAATGAATAACAGTAAAATAGTTTACATTATGCATTCCTGGCATCAAAATAATAACTCCTTTTTTGCCACTTACAGAGATTAATCACATAGATCACATTTAAATCTTCATTTACTCTTCAAATGTTGCCAAAATGCATCATAATTCATATAGATTTTACTCTCCCTCCCCCTATCTACTCCTAACACATACCCACCTTACAAAAGTGCTCTTTTTCCTTGATATCTTTTGTGATTCCACCTACTGATCAGCTGTGGCAAACAAAAATATGGAAGTTATTTTGATTCCTTCCTTTTTTTGTAATTCTCAGCATTTAATTTATCAATCAATGAGGCATCTGTATCATTCAAATCCATGCACATTTTTTCTTTTACATCACTTTTGTTCAAGATTATACCACCTCATTTTCTTGTTTTCTGGCACCTGAGAGGTTTCTTATATTATTACTTATTAAATAATTTCACACACTGCAGCTATAGACATTTTTTCTTTCTGACTTTTTAACCCATAACTAAAATATAGTAGTCATAAATAAAACTATTTTTTCTGAATGTACCACTATAAAGACTTAAGCAATAAAGTGGGTTTATCATGTTCATATTTATAGATTTTATTATGTCCTTTTTATTCCTGTATCTTTATGAGTACATGTGTGCCAGTAACTAATTTTATAAAAGTTGAGGCATTTTGTGCAATAGAATTAAGCATTAATATATGGTATATGTGCTCATATATACTTTCACTAAACATATTTTCAAAACTGTCAAGCAGAATTCATTTCATTCTATTTTTTGTGGGGCATAGCAGGATGGAACAAAAAAGGAAAAGGACACTGAAAAGAGTGTGGTGGTTGTGCAGGGGGTTGGTGGAGGTGCAAGAGGGTATAAGAGGGATAAACGATAATGAGAAGGATGCAATAAAAATAAACTACTAAAAGAATTTTTTTCATTCTTTAAACATTTGTGAATAATTATTTTTAATGTACTATGATAAATTGAAACTGTCATTAAAATTCTATGATATTTCAGAACCAGCTACCTGGTGATATTACATTCATGGATAATTGAGACACAAAGAAAAATAGGATATATTGCCCTGGCTGGTGTGGCTCAGTAGACTGAGTATGGGCCTGCAAACTGAAAGGTTCCTGGTTTGATTCCCAGTCAGGGAACATGCCTGTGTTGCCGGCTGGATCCCCAGTTGGAGGTATGAAAGAAGCAACAGATGGATGTATCTATTGTATATTCATGTTTCTCTGCCTCTCTTTCTCCTTCCTCTTCACTCTCTCTAAAAATAAATAAATTAAATGTTTTTAAAAATAAAATAGGGTATATTTTTAGAGAATTATGCATAGTAACCTTGCTCACAATGTATACATAAGAACATTTAAGGAGCTAAACTCTCTGGAATACTGAGAGTTGAGTGTGGGAAGAAAATTAAAGGCATTAATTTTGCATACCTCTTCAGTTTTAAGAGATTATTGCTTATAACTCTTTATGATCTGTTAGCATAAAAATATAACTCTTAGTTAAATTTACAGGAACAAAACATGACCTAATATACCCCATTCTTATTTAGTGATGAGCTGCAATGATTTTCAATTATTTCTTCCTGTAACGTGCAATTATAATATTGGAAATTAATATTGCTGTTGCAATTTGACTATAACTGGATTTGTACATTCTAGCAAGGCTATCCATTTTATAATGTTAACAAACTGAACTTGAAAATCCGTTTTGCAGATGTTCTTATCATATTAGGATCCATGGGGAATAAGCATATTTTAGTTTTCAAGTGCTATCTTAGTCCTATAATTTCAATATCCTTTTCTTTAAGTAATTTAACTAACATAATAAATAATTTAAGAATCTGGCTTATTAACAAAAAATATTTAAGAATCAGTTTCCCCCCTGAAGATTAACATTAAGTGATGACCACTAAAATTTACTCAGAATGGAGTATTGTAGAGAAGGGAATTACAAAGGAATAGAATTCCAGGTGTCAACTTCTTTTGACAAAGAAACAAAAGCAATTTAATCAAGAAAGGATAGTTTTTCAACAAATGAAGCTGGGACCCTATACATCCATATGCAATAAAAGTAAAAAAATTAAAATAAAAATCATCTAAACACAAATCTTACCACTTGCACAAAATTAACTGAAAATGTATCACAGACATAGCTGAAAAATCTACCTAACTTTGGGTTTGGTGATAGCTTCTAAGGTACTACACTAAGTATGATGTATCAAAGGAAAAAAACACTTCTCCACTGCAGAAGACAGTTAAGGAACTGAAAAGACAAGCCACAGACTGGGAGAAAATATCTGCAAAACATGTATTTGACATTGATGGGTATCCAAAGTATGCAAACCACTCAATAGTATACAAAATATACAAAAAAAAATCTCACCTCAACAATAAAAAAACAAACAACCCAACTGAAAAATAGACAAATGATCTGGACCTTAATGAAGAAGATATGTTGATGGTAAAAAAACAAACAAACATATAAATAGATATTCAACAACATAGATTACTAAGGAATGGGAAATTAAAACAACAAGAAGATACACCATATACATATTAAAGTGGCTAAAATTCAAAACGCTGATGACATCACATCTTGGTGAGGATGTGGAGCAACAGGGACTTTCATTCATTGCTGTTGGAAAGGCAGATTGTGCAGCCACTTTGGAAGACACTTGGACAATTTCATGCAAAACCAAACGAACTCTTAATCACATCACCCAACAATCGTGTTGCTTGGTATTGAATTTACACAAATGAACTGAAAATTTATGTTCTCACAAAAACCTTTGCACAAATCATTCTAGTAACTTTATTCATGATATCTAAAACTTGGAAGTAATCAACATGAACTTCAGTCGATGAGTAGATAACCAAACTGCAGTATATTAGAAAATGGAATAAATATTCAGCATGAAAAGAGACGAGCTCTCAAGCCATAAAAAGACATGGAGGAAACTTACACAAATTTTTTCTAAGGGAAACAAGCCATTCTCAAAAGGCTACATTTCCAACTATATGACATTCTGGAAAAAGCAAAAATGTGGATTCAGTAAACAGTATCAGTGATTCCAGGGC
Organism: Glossophaga mutica; assembly: GCA_039655065.1. Taxonomy (NCBI): domain Eukaryota; kingdom Metazoa; phylum Chordata; class Mammalia; order Chiroptera; family Phyllostomidae; genus Glossophaga; species Glossophaga mutica. Next base: position 40,661,601 of record CM077306.1, on the reverse strand, counting down.
TTTAGGTGGAGGGAAGGTCGAGGGGAAAAATAGGTGGCTCACAGGGGGTTTTTATGATGTTAAATGTATTCTATTTGAGATTGTAATGATGGAAACATGTTGTTATACATTTGTCAAAACCGACAGAAAATTTCAGGGCCCTAATGTGAATTATGGACTTTAGTTTATAATAATGTGTCAATTTTGGCTCATCTATTTCAACAAATGTACTGTAGTGATGCAAGATGTTAAGAAGATGGGCAATGGAGCAAGTAACAATGTATCTGGGAACTCTCTGTACTTTCTGCTCGATTTTTCTGCTCCATATACCTACTCTAAAACACTAAATCTATTAGTTTAAAAAATGGACAAGACAATTGAACAGACATTTCTCCCAGAAAAATAAAGCAAAGGTCAATAAGCACATGAAAAATGCCCATCATTAGTCCTTGGGGACACTTTAGAACCACAATGAGACAGCAATTCACACTCACAAGGATAGCTGATAACATATAAACATACACACATAGACACAAGAATACTGGAAGGATATGGAGAAACTGAAGCCATTATACTGGTGCTCATGGAAACATAAAATGGTATAATCTCTGTGGAAAACATTTTGGCAATTTCTCACAAAGTAAACATAAAACTACCATATGACCCAGCAATTCTACTTTTAAGCATATACCAAAGAGAATAGAAAACATATTTTCACACAATAATGTGTACATCAATGTTCATAGCAGCATTGTATTTAATAGACAATAAATGGAAACAGCTGAAATGTCTCTTAACAGATAAATGATAAACAAACAAGATGTATCGATGCAAAGGAATATTATACAACCATAAAGAGGAGTGAAGTACTAATACATTTTACCATGTGGAGAAATTTTGAAAATGTTATGCTAAGTGAAGGAAGACAAAGGTAAAAGGTCTGACAGTAACCAGAGGGGACATGGGAGGGGATAATGAGGGAAAAGAGGAAGGGTTTTCAGGAACATGTGTGAAGGACACATGGACAAAAACAAGAAGGGGCTCGGAATCAGAGGAGGGGGGTGGGGAGGGCTGGGATCAAGGGGGAGAGGTGGGGGAAAATGCAGACATATATACTTGAACAACAATAAAATTTAAAAAATAAAAGATTGAGAGGGAAAAGAAAATTGCATGAAACTTTATACAAAATAAAGTTATTTTCGTAAAGCTCAAAAAAACCTCAGTGTATTAAGTATTCATTCACATGTGATCAGTCTAATAAAAAGAAAATAATTGGTAAGCAAAAAAGTAAAAGGTCTAATAATACATGATTCTACTCACAAATATCCTAAAAAGAAAAATCTACAGAACAGCAAGAGTATTAGTGATTAATTGCACCTGGGGAGTGTGGGAGACCATAGAGATAATACCTAAAGTATATGGGTTTCTTTCTGAGGTGATCAAACAGGGTTATAACAGACTGTGTGGATGATTGCTCATCTCTGTGAGTATACAATAATTCATTGAACTGTTCACTTTGAATATGTAAATTGTATGTTATACGAATTATCTCAACAAAGCTGTTGAACATACTGTTGGAAAAATTATTAGACATGCAAAGAAGCATCATAATTAGAATCCTAGACAGCAGAGAACTCACCCACAGTACCAGTTTTAAAATGAAAAAATAGAAAAAGGAGGCAGACATTAAAACAGCTATTATAAATATATACAAGGAAATAAATGAAATATGAATGTGGAAAATATTAAAATAGAAATGAAAGATACGAGAAAAGAACCAAATGATTTCTGTACAGCTGAAAAATATATGAAGTGCAATATATGAAACTATTACTCAGTAGTGTAGCAGATTAGATATGCCAAAACAAACACTCTGTAGACTTAAATACATAGCAAAGTGAAGCGTAGACAGAAAAAAAGTTTAAAAGAACAGTTGTTTGGTGAAATGTGGAACAATGTAAGCAGTTTATCATATGAATAATAGGGATTAAAAGGTCTAAAGTCTTATTGCAAGAAAAGAAAGCCATTAGATAATGGAATGACATTTTATAGTATAAAAAATAAAGAAATTTTAAAAATAAAATTTTCAATCTAGAATTATATTGAGGAAAAAATTCATCAAAATAGAAAACAGTTTTTCATACAAAAAATTTTTTGAAAGAATTCATGGCTATATCAGATAGGAGTTGTTACAACTATTAAAGTATGTGATTCAGTAAAAAAAAGAAAATGATAAACTTAGATCTACTCAAAGGAATTACCAAAGTGTTGTAGATAAATATTAAAGATGTTTTTCAGTGTATAATTTCATTAACAAATAATTGACAGTTAAAGAAAGCTAACAATCATTGTCAGTTTCACAACATACGTAGGAAAAAAAAAAAACATGACAATAGTGAAGAGAGAAGAAAGAAATGGGAATGGACTGTCCTGAGATTCACACACTGTGAGCAAAGTGGTTTCATTGTATTTGTAGGGAGACGGTGACAGGACAGAGATGCAGATTGTATTCTCTGGAGCAGTGACGAAACTCAAAGAGATGCTGATAGGGATCCACACAGGACATAGCACAGAACGCTGAAAATATTCAAAGAGGAAAAACAAACTAATAACATATGGGGCAAATAGAAAACTGAAACAGTATAGTGAGTCCAGATACGCAACACCCCGAGCTAGTTTCTTCCTTGAGCCTTAGTGTCGCTTATTCCAATGTTTGTACAGTTGTCTCAGTTTCCAAAACTGTTTATACTATGTTTGATTTATATTATCTAAGATCTGCACCCCATCCCACTTCTCTAGAATTCAGGATTCAGCTCCTTTAGCTGTAAAGGGAACTGCTTCTCAGTGACATAAGTCTTTATGTGAACACTGCATTATCTGACTACATATAGGTCACCTAAATCCTGACTATGTTCAACCAACACTCGGATATTTTTTAAAAGATTTTAGTTTTACATTTCCCTGCAATAAGTATTTACACCATAGTTCTCTGGATGCAAAAAGTAAATGTGAAAGTTATTCTGGAGATATTTTCAAACGACTTTACTTTTAGGCGTACCTGGTGTTTTTGTCTTTGTCTTTGTGTTGATCCTTAGAATCCTGTCACTGCTTTTTTGAGTATCAGGAATCCAGGCTTTATATTCCTCTTCTTTGCTGAGGATTTATTTCTGGATATTTCGTCACCCTTTCTGTGGGAATTTAGACATTGGATTTAGGTACATAAAGCAAGCCCTGTGCATAGCAGCTTTGACAAATAGGAGTTTATTTTTCTCATGCAATTAGAAGTTTGAAATAGGCAGTCTAAAGCTCATTGAGATATCTAAAACATCTAAAAGGAAATAAAAATCTTCCTTCTGTCTTTCAGTATTTGAGGCACTGTGGCTTTTTTCTCACAGTCCAAAAATGCTACTTTAGCCTTTAGTCTGCTATTTATATTCCAATGAAAAAGAAAATGGTAGGGTGAAGTAAAAAAACTTTTTCAGGAACCCACTTCACCGACTTTAAACCTACCTATAATTCTATGTGGCCACACTAGCTGCAGGGGAGTCTGAGGAGGTAAGTATATTTAAATGAACACCTTTCTTCTCTAAACAAAAATACAGTTAATAAATTGGGGAGACACTGGAAATCAGGGATGCAACTGCATAGCCTTCCTCAGGTCTGCTTCAATCAGGCTGGGCCCAGAGCAGTGACCATGTCTACATCGGCCTTGCCAGCCAGAGGCCCATAAAACTGGGGGCCGTGCAAAACATCCATCCCTGCCATCTTGGCCATTTTTATCGTTAGCCCTTTGGGCACAGAAAGGAATGACTAGGGGGAAAAGATAACTGGTATCCCTGGAACAGGTCATTCTTTGGAATTTGGAATTCACATGGAACACAAATATTTTCATAGTTTTTCTCTTTTGCAGAGAACTATCTACAGGATACCTTAGTGGAAAATTAATGGCATATATGGCAGTGTGGCAGGGGCCTTCCTTCATTCCAGAGGGTCAGGGTGTATAACTGTTCATGTGAGAGTGTTCACAAAGGGACCATGATTTTGTTTTGGTGATTTAAGTTAGACTTATGTTGACCTAAACTAGAACTAGGACTCTTCTACTTACACAGATTAAGTAAGAATTTTGTAGACTGCCCATCTCTAATTTTTCTAGGGCTATCACAAGCAATCCACTAGCCATTGTCATAGATATTTGTGAGTCAGGCTATTTCGATCACTGCTTGGAATCTGTTATTCATGACAGTAATCATGCCAAATTAGAGTTTGGCAATTATGTGCCATTATTTGGATCCTGCCATTCAGAATCATATTATCCCCACTGCATCAGAGATCACAGTTTGATTGTGAAATCCACTACAATTTCTGGCCTAAAGAGAAGAGTGAACGCAGCACTCTTTAATTCAAGAATGCTGGGATTCCTCTCACAAATTTGTTTTGTAATTTGGCAGCCATCAAGTCACCGAAAGTTTGTCATCGCCCACTTGCTCATCCTTCATACCCCTCCAAAAATACTTTCAACATATTTCAGTGAATCAGGATCATTCCAGTAAATCCTACTTCTAGCACCAACTATGATGGTGGTCTCCAAGACCATTGTCGGACTAAATGATTTGCTAGTAAAATACACAAAACTTTTCATACTCATTGTTATGTCCTATTACAGTAAAAGAATACAGGATAAAGTCAGCAAAGGGTAAAGAATGGATGGAGATATACAGGAAATCAGGTCCTCTAAGTCAGGTCCCTTGTCTTTGGTCCTCTCCCAGTGGAATCACAGAAGACATGATTAATTCACCCAGCAACAACATGTAACAATGTATACAAAGTGTTGCTAACCAAGGAAGATCACCTGAGTTTAGGCTTCCAGGGCTTTTACTGAGGGTTAGTTAGGTAGATATAAGGCACCTGTGTAATTGACCTCAGCTATTCAAGCTCCCCATTGCCAGAGGAAAAGATGGTAATCACCATAAATCACACAGTTAGCATAAACTATTTCAAGAAACGGGTACAGCTTGGCTCAAAGACTGAGGCAGGCAAGAACACTCTAAGGGCTGAGTTTCCAAAAGTCAGCCATAGGACAATATTGAAAACAGTTTTCTTTTGGGAATGTGCAAGGCTTGAGCAGTCCAGTGATGCTGAGTTAACTAACTCATAAAAGAAGCTACAGGTCCTGGCTGGTGGAGTTCAGTGGATTGAGCACAGGTCTGCAAACCAAAGGATCATTGGTTCAATTCCCAGTCAGGGCACATGCCTGGGTTGCAGGCCAGGTTCCTAGGGGTGATTCACAAGAGGCAACCACACATTGATGTCTCTCTTCATCTCTTTCTCCCTCCCTTTCTCTCTCTAAAAATAAATAAATGAAATCTTAAAAAAAAAAAAGAAGATGCTACAGAATATTATTGATTTTACTCATTAATGTTCCCCAGGTTTGATATATTTATATAGCAACATATAACTGTGTAAGTTTAAGGCATAAAATGAGATGATTTGAGATACATATATAGAAAACAAGTGATTTACCTCAATAAGGTCAGTTAACACATTCATCATTTTACATAGTTAACAGGTTTCGTGTGTGGTGAGAACATTTAACGAATACTCTCAGCATCATATAATTCAGTATTGTTAACTGTAGTCGCTATGCTGTACATTAAACCCCCAGAATGTATTTCTTTGTCACTGAAAATTTGTACACTTTGACCAACATCCGTTTCCCCCCAAACTCCTCAGCCCTGAACAACTGTCAATTTATTCTGTTTCTATGAGTTCAGCTGTATCAGATTTCACATATAGGTGATATTGTAACAGAATTTGTCTTTCTTATTTCATTTAGCATAATATCCTTAAGGTTTGTCCATGGAGACATCATTTATAGACTTTTCGTACACTGATAATGTTCTAGATCATGGCCTAGGTGATAGTTGCACAAGTGAGTTCATTTTGTAAAATTCATAAAGATATATATTTAACATTTGTGTGTATCTACTGGATGTAGAGTAGGCTTCAATAGAAAAAGTTAAATGATAAGGAATCAAGTCCTAATTCATGTACAGTTTCATCAGCTTCAAGTAAATTCATGGCTCAGCAAGACTGCATTAAGACTGTAGAAACTTTACTTTTTAATAAATTAAAGAAACTATTATAATACATATAAAAATAAATATCAAAAATATGAAAACAAATTGATGGCAATGTGTGATGCTCAACAATTAACAAAGAAAATATTTTTTCAATTTTATGTTTCATGATTTTAAGATCAGCATATTTATACTCAAAGAAAGATTGTGACTTGGGCTAACTTTTAATACCCAAGATACAAATCCAGTGGGAAAATTGGAAAGCCACTACAAACACAGTGTCATGTTAAAGTTCTGGTACTTATTGTTTGACTATATTTCATTTTATTGTAATGTAAATACATACAACATAATTTGTTCTCAGAATATGAAAATCAGCTCTAACTGGTGTGCCTTCCTTGGATGAGCATCATCCTGCAAAGCGAAAGGTCACCAGTTCCATTCCTGGTCAGGGCTCATGCCTGGGTTGAGGCCCATCCCGGAAGCAGCACAAATGAGAAGCAACAAGTCGCTGTTTCTCTCACACATTGATATTTATCTCCCTCTCTTTCTCCTTTCCTTCCCCTATCTCTAAAATAAATACATCAAATCTTAAAAAAAGAAATACAAAACTAAAGTGCTTATTTTTTTAATATAAAGAAAACTTTATCATTGTTCTAGATTATCTTTTGGGTACTTGTAACTACCATAAATCTTGGTAATGAGAAGAATTACTATTACTACAATCTTCTTTCCTATATGACTCCAGGTTAAAATTTGCCAGTGACAGTAATTTGTGGGATATAAAACTGAAACTCACAGACACAGACAACAGTATAGTGGTTACCAGAGGAAAAGGGGTGGGATAGTAAAAAAGTAGAAGAGGCCAAATACATGGTGATGGAAGGTGATTTGACTTTGGTTCGGGTTGGGGGGGACACAATGTAATCTATGGATCATATATTATAGACCTGTACACTTGAAGCTTATGTAATCTTATTAACCAATGTCACCTCAATAAATATAATAAAAAGAAGATAAAAAAGGAAGTAATCTGTGTGGAAAAATGGAAGGCAGAACTGAAGCAAAAGTCATTATTTTCAGAGATTAGTCATGGCATCTTAATCATACTGCCTTTTCAGATGACTTTGAAAGTTCACACAGTCCCACTGAGTCAGACTTTGCAGAACTCTCTATTAGTTCCCTCTTCATGCTCCTACCTTTTGGCCAAACACATGCTATTATCAGAATTCCCTTTAAACACCAGCTTTTCTTCCCTCTCCAGTGCTTTCAGCTGAAGTTGTGATTGTTTCACTGATCATCCAGCTGTGGCATTCAGGATGTTCATCCTAGTTCCTCCTGCTTTTGAGTAAGTTCTCGTTCCTTTCATTAAACCCTTCACTCCTCTAAAATTTTACTGGTTCGGTTTTACCAACTGAGAAGCCACTTTCGACTTTGAAGTTTTCCAACCTCTTTTGCTCACTCACAGACTTTTTTATTAAACGCTGGACTTGACAAAGTTTTTAAATACTCTAAAGTAATTTAAAGAAATCTAACTTATGATAATAAATGCAATGCATGAATGTTAGATGAGAAAAAAATGTTCTATATTCTATATGCCAATTTTTTATTTCATTAATAGAAATACAATTAATAATGAACAGTCTTCTTAATTTTGAAGGTGGAATTGCTTCCTTTATCACTCTAAACGCCTTCGCAAACTGTACCACATAGTGAAAAAAACTGAATTATTTTCTAAAATAAAGTTTTTTAATTCTTGCACTTTATAAAGATTATAATAACATTTTTAATGATTGTGGTTTTGAAATATATTTTATGAAGCTTAATAGATTTAAATATTAGAAATTTGCAAAGTTAGCATTTTTCAATGTTAGAACAATATCAGTTTGCAAAGAAAAAAGTATTCTTATGTATAATGAACTAAAATATCTTTTTGGAAGCATGTTTTAACAACAAAATTACAAACCATAAATTACTGTCTACACATTCAACAACAATAAAACAATAAAAGGAAAAATTAAGGAAAGAGAATCTGTGAGACTAGGAGGAGAAGTAGAAGGAAAAAGAATTAAAAATTTTAAAATAATGTGAACTATTTAATAATTCAATTTCTGCTACCATTGCTATGCTGGAATAACACAAAAAGTTTTGCCAGCAATTTAATTTTCTTCTAAATGTTTAATTCAAAAGTACATTATTAATAGTTCACTTGTTTTAACAAAATAAAATACATAAAGCACATTTCCTTTACATTTCAAATATTGTTTAATATTACCAATTTAGAAAAATTATAAACATACATTACTTTTGTAATACCAAGAATCATCATATAAAGATGTATTTACAAGTCTATACTTTTCTAGCAAAGCAAATACAAAAGTAAACTGTGAAATTAAATTATATTTAAAATTATTTTAATTGCATAACTTGATAAAACATAATGCAAACAGCTGAACATTAAAAGCTAATTTAGACAAATCAATTGCGTTATTCTCCCTACTCTTAAACAATAAAAGAAAAAATGCCTGAGTAAGTAATTTTAGTAAGCTATTATCCAACACCCTAAAATCTTCCATTGTAAGGATTTTTTCAAAGTAATTGTTTTTACATAATTAAGTATCTACAAAAATAATGATTTCAGTAATCACCAAGGTTACCAAGGCAGAGCACAATAAATTTCAAGTGACAACAAGTCAAAATATTATTTTCAATTTTAGACCTCTCAGAGACTAAAGATTATATTTGAATGAAACACCTATACATGTAAATAAGGACAAATGAAATATTAATATTCAAATGACAAAATTTTTCTGGATTTTCTTCTTTCCCTAAAAAAAAATTTTTTTTGTATTTTCAAGATCTCACCAGAAACAATGGCTCTAATGACTTTTGTTATTTGACTACAATTTTGAAAGATTATTTCTTTTTCAATATATACTCCCTGATCTGGAATGAAAATATTAAGGGTACATTCCTATGAGTCTATATTTGAAAAATAATTTTATTATTAATTTTTGTGTAAATGTATCAAAGAAATTTAGAAGGAATATTAATAACACATTTAAGACCTTAAGAAGATTAAGAGAAGTTGCCTATAGAATCATAGTAAAAATAGCATAAAATAATTATACTGACAAATATATACATATTGATTATGTTAATAAGCAAAACAGGTTAATCTATTGCATTTGAAAAAGAAGATTTGAAATTGTGCCACTAAACAAAACTCAATTGTGTTCTGTACGTAGGCAATATGTCTAATACGAAGTGATTCAGAAGGGTTTAAAATAAAGAGAAGGCAATGGTGTGCCAAACATATGCAAATACTAGTACAACAGGAGTGGGCTCCTGGTGTCAGATAAGGAAGAATCCAGACAGAAAAACCTTCAATACAGGAGAGAATAATTGAGAGATTGTGTGTGTGTGTGTGTGTGTGTGTGCAGAATGTCTTCCAAGGTCTTTTTTATTCCCACCTTTATTACTTTTGAAACCACACTAAAGATAAAACTTTTCTCAGACTGCTCACTAATTATATGAAAAAATTAACCAACCAACATAAAACAAAACAAAATGCCCATAACTGATAAGCTGTTTTTTGAAATAACCCTGTGATCTTCTGCAATGTTAATATAATTGACCAACTGGCAGAGACGATAAGGACGTGGTAATATTTTAATTGGTGCTTTTTCTGAGCACTTGTATTAGAATAGTTATAATACCAACTACATGAAAGGGGGACAATTATCCCATATTGACAAAAATAATTTACCTTAATTCAATTTTAGGAGTAAAAAAGTAAAAACAAAAATTATATAACTACAATTGGATGTACTTTATTTAATGTTTATTGGTAAGTTTAATAAACATTTAAATAAATGTTCATTCTTTCAAAATTGGAAAATACAGCCACATCTATGGTGATTGTATTTACTATAACAAATGTGTTTATTCAATGTTAGGAGTAGAGCAGCTCCAAAGTCACATGCTTGGAAAACATAAACTACTATATTCTCTAAAGGTCTATAATTTGACAGAAAACTTAAGTTACAACCTGAAATCTCCCACTAATTTAATTTGTAATTTCAGGAAATAATCTTATTTTACTGATCCCTTCATTTGTAAAATAAATGTATTCTTTGAAATGATGTCCTCTAAAATTTTGAAGGGTCTTTAATTTTAAGAATCTTTTATTAAAATATAAACACTCATAATCCATTATCTTGTATAACTTTAAAACTTTCCTTCCTTAAAGTTATAATACACACATTATATATACATCATATATTTATGTGAGCAAAATATGTAAATTATATAGCTATAATTAAAGCAAATTTGCATGAAGTAAAACTCTCGTTAAATATGATAGACACTACTTTCTTTCTTCACTTTTTTTGCTTTATCTTTAAAAATGATGCTCTTGATCCACTGAGTTAACCTCACAACTTACAAACAATTTTTGATCTTCCATTTAACAAAATAACCACATCTTTATGCAGATCAGTAAACCTTGTACTCAGTTTAATCTGTGGGTACTGATAGATTTTACAAGATTCATTGTATGAAAGCTGAACAGTCACAATTAAAATATTCTGTTGCAGTCAAAGAAAGTGTACAACAAAGTCAACAATGTACATATCCATTAAATAAATAAATGGATGAAAGAGGAATGACAAGCCATAACATACTTTTTAATATTCCATAGCTCCTATTCTTCTTAACATTGTGTAGGAAAACAGTAATTTAGGGGTTAAAAACCTGAGATACTATACAAAAGAAGACAGTGCTAGTTAGACAGATCACTACTCAGAGTTAAATGTTTAAAATTAAAACCTAGAGATACCCTACTGGTAGTGTTCATTTAAGCAGTAACCAAGGAGGAAAAAAAAAGACAACCGATTCCCTCTTACTGGAGCACTATTTATTGGATACCCACTATTGAGCCCTTTCTATTTAATAATTATTATCTGGCACTGTTCTAGTTATTGAAGAGTACATTGAACAAGACAGACAAAAATCTTCCCTAAAGAGTCTATTTTATCACAATGAGGCAAATAATACAAGATCGACAAGTACAACTATATGCAGAGTCCCATCTTTGGTTTTAGTTAAAAGTAAGTCTGAAAAAGATTCAGATACACAAGATTTCCATCAACAAAGAGGAGTGATTATTCACCAAAAAATGTAAAACTCTACTCTGCTTACAAGGCTGATTCATTGGAACATTCTTTTGGCTTTGTAAGTGTGTCTGGAACCCCCAAGATCACCCGGACTGGATAGCTCTGCTCACTTCTAGGGTTTCTTACAGTGAAAGGATACATGGTAGGGTCTGCAAGGCAAAACGACTCAAAATGGAGTCTGGAGAAATTCAAAGACAGGTTTCAGCTAAATGCTCTCTACTGCCTGGGGGAGAATACACAAAGCATGCTCTTTTCCCCAGCAGGAAAAAAATGCAGTAAAATGCATGCAATGTTTCTGCTAAGGCACCCATGAGAGACTCAGATCATTAGTTCAGTTAGACTGGGTTTTCTAGGGCTGCCATAACAAAATATTGCAGACTGGGTGGTGTATACAACAAAAGTTTATGTCTTCATAGTTCTGTAGGCTAGAAGTCTGAGATCTAGGTATTGTCAGGGTTACTTTATTATGAGGCCACCTCTATGCTTGACTTGAGGTCTTCTCCTCTTGTCTTCACATGGTCTTTCCTCTGTGCCTGTCTGTGTTCTAAGCTCCTCACAAGGATTCCAGTCCTATTAGATTAGGGCCCACCCTAATGGCCTAATTTTAACTTAATGGCCTCCTTAGGGATCTTCTCTCTAAATATAGTGACATTCTGAGGTACTGTAGGTTAGGATTTCAACATGTGAATTTTAAGTGGACACAATTCATCACACAACAATTCCAAACGCCCAGACAGAAAGCATGTACTCAGTCCAAATCACATTGTCTTTACAAAGAGTCTAGGCACGGTGAACCAGTGGTTTCAGTGTGTGGATGGCTGTGCTGCCAGGGTCCCAGAGGCCAGCCCAGAGAGAGCCTTGCAGGCAGGCTTTTCTGAAAGACAGCAGTCTCCAGCCTACCACCTTAACTCTTTTGTGTACTCAGGCTGACAAATTCAAGATTATTTTTAACTCATGATACATTTTAGGCTAAATATATGCATATGTGTGTTATAGTTATAAAAGTTTGCTTTGATTTTTAAAGGTTACAAAAATTACAATATTTTGCAGGTTATTTTATAATAAGCAACTTGAACACTACTTTTCTTTTACTCATCCACTGAGGTTATATAATTTTTAAAGTAACAGAAAATTATCCAGTGATTTTGCTTAAAATTAGTAGAGCAAAGTTTTCAAAATACAAAATGATAAATACAGAGAGTGAAAATTGAGGGGAAAGAATCACTCCTATCTTCAAAACAAACCAAAAAAATTAGAAAACTATTTTTGCCATTACTTGAAATAATCTGTGAGCAATATGTACGCAGGATAACAAAGAAAGACATTCGTAGCAGGTGCACACCTTACCAAATCTCCATTTGGGGAATGATAAACTGGAGTAACCACTTCGAAAGCAACACACCCTTCATCTAGCAATCTATATACAAAGATGCTCATAAATATTTGTAACAGAAAGAAATCTAAAAATTCATGAAAAGAAGACTAGTTAAATAAATTATGACAATTATAGCATTGCAACCATAATGTGTCATTAAAAGCTAAGTTAAAATATTGTGCCCATTGGAATGGTCTTTAAGAAAAATGTGATGTGTGAAAATCCATACTAAATACTTCATAAAGTATGTTTGCACATGCATAAAGATACACAGACTACTGTTATTTGCTTCTGATCAAGAGTATTAGTATCTGAATATGAAGGTGAACTATTTTACTTTCCATTGTTTAAATTTTTACCCACACATGCTAGCACTTTACCAATATAAAATTCTGTCTCCTGTGCCTCTGAGGGTCACAAAGTGATTAAATCAATTAATAAAGAATAAAACTTGAGGAACTATCATAAACATTAATACATCTTGGAATTTCAGACAACACAGGCAAATTGATAATTCAGGCTCACAAGAATCACAGTTCTTACTCAGGGTCAAATTTTACTCATAATTTCAAGGAAACAGAGTCATGAGGCACAAAGAGAAGTCCAGGTCCTCCAGTGCAGCTTCCCAGGTCCCATCATGTCACATCAGAGGCACTGTGGCCCAACTTGACACATGATGTTTCTATGAGGTAGGCAGTCACCTCGCTTTCATAGAAGGAGCCTGTTAAGTTATGAGACATTCATATTTATGTTGAGAGGTTTACACAGATTGTGTAACATCTACCAACCAGTCATTATCCATAAATCCATATATTCCAGTTTGCTTACCATAGCAATTATAGGGAATTAAGCATGTCCTGCTAAAATCATTCTATAGAAAAAAATTATTTTGTTGTTGCTGCTGTTACAGAAGGTTGTCATTAGGATGTTTACCAGGGGATTACTTTGGGTCATTTGCCTTCTTCTTTTCCTGGAGAACCCACAGTAAAGAGAGAAACTGTATTAAGACCTGTAACTTACATTTTCCTTTCTGAATGACAAAGACGTGCTTGTTACCGGGCATGTGTTGATCAGATATATTCACATTAGAGTGAGGAGAGAGGTAGTGAACTCTTAAGGGCCAGAAAAAAATTAATATTTAATTCACACTATAGTGAATTTATAATCTATTGTATTAAATACAGAAAATTAATGAAATGAATTAATAAAATAAGTTTTGATAAACAGATAAATGGGATCACAATGAGTTATTGCAGTATGAAAAGTAGTACAGAGATTGCATCTTTAACACCTGAGGCAGAGTCATGGAAAATAATCAGTACATCAATCCTTTCATGTCCTGACCCTGACCCTGACCCCTATTTCAGGCTCTCTCAAGGTCATAATGATGCACAGTATAGATAATGAAGCTATACCCATGTGGTGGTTTTACTGCTAGTTTTCTATTATTTTCCCTAATTTTATATTAGTGTAGTCCCTCATGAGGAAAACATATGCACATAGTTTTTCAAGACAAAAGGGGAGGGGAAATTGGAGGACTGTGGTCAGAAGGTGCCAACTACCAGTTACAAGATAAAAAACTACTAGGCATGTAATGTGTAGCATGTCTATAGTTAGCATCACTGTAGGATATATATATGTGTGTGCGTTTGTGTATATATCATATATATCAGTCACTTTACATATACATATATAAAGTGATTGATAGTAAATCGTAACAGTTCTCATCACACCTCAAGGATTTTTTTTTCTTTTTTCTTTTCTTTTTTTTTTTTTTTTGCTTTCTCTTTTTACTGTATCTAGAGAGATAACGGATGCTAACTAAATTCATTGCAGTAATCATTTTAGAGCATAGGAAAGTGAAACCATTATACTGTACACCTTAAACCTATACAGTGATGCATATCAATTATATCTCAATAAAAGTGAAAAAAGATTTAAGCTGTAAAAATAATTTTACTTAAAAATTGACAAGGAGAAAGGATAATTGTTTTCCAATTAAGAATCCCTTAGAACTAAGCCAACTTTAAAGCTTTATAATGACAGGCAAATTAATTTCTCCAAGCCCAAATTTCCTGTTTGTAAAATGGAGATTGTAAAAACTGTCTCACAATGTGTTAATGAAAGGATTTAATGATATACATACCCTGGTAGCTGCCTTACACAATGAACGGGACATAGTAAGGATTAGTTACCTATTGCTGTGCAATAAATTGCCCCCACATTTAACAGTCTAAAGTAACAAACATTTAGTATTTCACAGTTGCCGCACCTCAGGGATCTGGACACGACTTAGTTGTGTGCACCTGGCTCAAGTTCTCTTGCAAGGTTGCCATCAAGCTGTTGGCCAGGGCTGATATTCTAAACAAGCCACAGCTACCTGATTAATAGAGCAAAATGCTCCTTTTGCTCGATAATATTTTCCAACTCTTTTTCAAACTGTTTTTTCCCCTGGAATACACCAAATGTATATAACATCCTCCCATTAATAATGGTGATTGGGATCGTAAGGACAATGAATTCCAACAACTGAAATGAAAAGAAATAAATCTATAATGATCAGAAAGTCCAGTCTCTCAATGTCTCTCTGATTTTAAGCAGGAAGACACTAAACTGGGGCAGATTCCCCACTATTTAAATTAATCATGCCCCTGTGAATACCACTCGAAGTAATGCTAATCACAAAACTGTCATTGATTGAACATCTCTATGGGTCAGACAAAATGTATGAAGTGATAGCTTTCATGCCACTGGGCATCAAGCAACATGGGACAATGATCTCTGAGAGACAATAAACAACGGAGTTGAGGCACTGTACTGTCCCTGCTTACCAACATGAGTGAGTTTCCAGACCGCAGCATCTCCCAATCCCAGGAACAACTATATGCCTAGAGTGTGTGAGACAGAGATCTAGGGAGACAAGAGATACTCAGAACAAGAGCTCCCAAGATGTGCAGAAGGTCATCTTTGAGATTCCATGCCTACTGCCCAGCGTACACGTGTGAGGGAACCACCAGATGCCAAGGAAAGAACCACCCAAAAGGATCTGAGCAAGTGCTGGGAAGTTTCAACAGAGCTTAAATAGTAGTGCGTGTTCCCACCACTACTATACAGAAGCATCTTGTCTCAGGATTGAGTGAAAAACTAATCCTGGACTGTTCTCGTCCTTCTTGACAGATCTCAAAAATAACATCCCAAAGGCACAGTTTCATAATACCTTTTAAGAGAGCTGATGCCAGCTTTAAGCCTTCACTCTTCCAGCTGAAGTTTCAAACAGCTGATTCCTCTGTGCCTTGTCTGAATCCCTGAACAACAGAAACCACAAGAGATAATGTTATTATTGTTGTTTTAAGACTAAAGTTTTTGGGAAATTTGTTATTTTGCTATATTTAAGTACATAGACCTCTGAATTAACAAGGGCAGTATCTAAGGAACTTCCCCTAGACATGATTGTAGAACACAAGATAATGAACTAATAACAATTGAATGAAACTCTTTGTAGTCTACGAAGTGGTAGTATTTAAATATAGAAGGAGCATGAATCACAGAGGTCAGAGAATGAACTATAATGATTTTAGTAGCAATGACCCCTGCTCCCAAGAAAGCAAACCTTACCGCATCCAAACACTCATGTAGTTCCTTCCCACGCTGACTCTGAGCTTGGCTATGTAACATGCTTTTGCCAACGGGATGATAAAAATATGATGCTAGCAAAGATTTGAAGAACACAAAACTACATTAATATTTATCCTCTCTTGCTGCTGGGACCCCTGAGACTCCATTAAAAAAACATGGTCTCACCACCCGTAGGATGAAAACATCTGCAGAAAATGGTCCAGCAATCCCAACCATTCCAGCCATCCCATCTGAGGTCCTGGATGTGTGAGTGAAGCCATATAGAATCATTCAGCCCTAGTTGAGACAGCCCAAGCCAAAAGAAATGCAGCCAACACAGAGAGCTGTGAGAAATAATAAATCGCTGTTTAAAGCCATTAAATTCTGTGAATGTTTTGTTACGAAGTAAATGCTAGCACATGCAGTCTCTGAAAAGACCTCAAACTACATATACCTCCAAGGAGGCAACAAATTCTTTACACATAAGTATAGATTACTGACTGTCTATTCCCAGTTTCCAAACTGCTTTCTTATTAAATGAATTCACATATTTGAAATTTATTTAGGGAATCCATTTACTTTTCTGGCTTAGCAGTTCCTTCCAGAATCCACATTTGTCATCTACCCTTATCTATTTCACAACAGCAATCATTCTATCCAACTCAGTTGTTTTTAAAGTAGGTGAGATGAGGAAGAACCTCAAATTATGACAGTGTTGCCTCAAAATGTCCCCCAAACGCATTCTCTTCCCTTCATTCCAGTCACCTTTGACTCATTATTTTAGCACTTGCTTATTTCTTGCCTATGCAACTACATTTCACGAAGCCTACCAGGTTTCTAGTTTCTCCTCTACAAATGCACTCTCCATATTATCACCAGAGTCATCTAAAATTAAAAACCTTCAATAGATTGTCATTCAAGTCTGCTAAGGAGAACAAAACTGTACTTAGGGCTCACTAACTGCTTGCTAGGCACAATGCTAAAGCTAAATAAGCCAACACCTGCTCTCAAGGAGTTCTCATTCTCTTAAGGTGGGACTGACAGGTAAAGGGATACTTTTGATACTTTCGGTGAACAATGTTGTATAGAGGGGAACAGAGGAAGAAAACGTGTCAGAAAGCCTTGCTAAACAATAATTAAGAAGTCTGAAGAGCTGATTGAAATTAGCCAAGCATTGACATACAAAAGGCTGCCAGGCAGATGAAACAGCATAGCAGAGACACAGAGACTGGATTCACCAGGTTCAGTACAGCAACTGCTGCAAACCATTCTGTATCATTCCAGGTTCCATTCTGAAAGGTGTGTCTTAGAAAGGGGAAAAGTGGCAGTGGTAGGTTACAGGATATTCCTCAAAGTTAGCTACATCTTAATTTCCAAGATATGTGAATATTAAGTTTCATAGCAATGGGGAATTAAGATTGCTGATGGAATTGAGGTTGCTAATCAACTGACCTTGAAATAACGAAATTGCCCTGGGTCATTTAGATTAGCCCAGAATAATCAAAAGATTTTTAATTAGGGAAGAGGGAAACAGAGGTCTGAGTCAGAGGGAGATCTGATGGTGCTACACACTGGGTTTGAAGTGGGAGGAAAAGGAAGCTTGGAGAAGCCAGAGAGAGCAAGGGAGTAGATTGTGCCTTACAGACTCCAGAAAAATGCAGCCTTGCCACCACCTTGATTTCAGCACAATGAGATTCATTTTGGACTACTGACCTCAATTATTGTACCAGAATACCTTTGTGTTGTTTTAAGCCACTAAGATTGTGTTCATTTGTTACAGCCAGAGTAAGAAACTAACACAGGCACCAAGCCTCAGAGCCTGTTATAGGCTGTGTGTTGTCTTCCTGGGAGAAATTAGTTTAATGCAGGGTAGAGAAGTGGTATCAAAGATCAATTTCAAAGAAGGATTGTTGGGAATAAATGGTGGTAGGGAGATGTGTGTTGTAAGGCTATGGCAATCACACAGACCAAAAGAAAAAAGAAAAAAAAAAAAAACCTGGGAGAGTACTATAAAAACAAATAAGAGTGAACCAATTAATTTCAGTGATAATATCAGCAGGACTTAGAGATCAAATGGATATGGGAAATAAGGAGCAAGTATTTAGGAGCATTTCTCAATTTCTGACTTAGGAAAATACTGGTCTTGTCACCAGGAAAATGCAGGAAAAATAGGGCCTTTGCTCTGTCCTGTTGGGTTGGAGGGTGTTGTGGTGGGTTGAGGTTTGAGTACACTGAAGTTGCGATGATTGCGGCACATCCCTGTGGAGGGCTGGCAGTGGACTGTACCCCAAGCTTAGATTTCAAATTTAGAAGCCCTGAGCATATGAGTAGCATCAAAACAAATAGAGCAGATCTAAAGGAGCATGTGTGGCTTAAGAAACTGCCTCTGGGGACACTCTCTAATAGTGATTTTAATTCGTCTTTAATCTCTGAATAAAAATAGTGTTATTATCCACAAGGCTGTTGTCAAGTTTAAATATGGTATTTAGCACAATGTCTGGAGTTAGTAAGTTCTCCACCAATGGTCGGTATTATTACTAAATGGCCCAGAAATAACAGAGAACAACTGGGTTAAAGAATCTAAGAGGCTAAATGAAAATTCCTGAAATCAGATGCAGTCTCTCCCTTAAATGTACTCACAGTCTACTTAGTTCCTTGAAGAAAGTGTTATATTCTACCCACGACTGAATCTCCAGTGCCCAACTCAATGACTGGCTCAAAGGAGTCAGGCACTTCATAAATTTTGGCTGCACGACTGAGAGAAGAAAGAGGGATACAGGAGAAAGCAAGATAGGCAGAGAGGAGGGAGGGGAAGAAAGAAAAGAGCTAGAAGGAAAGTGGAAGACTATAGGGAGGTGGTGGGGAGGAAGGCAATGAGCCTGTAAGGAAGCCAGCGAAAGCTATGTAAGATCTGGAGTGGGAAGAGGTCGTGGGAGCCTGGGATAGGATGCAGTCCTAGTGCCCAGGGGGGCCACAGGTGGAAAGACCTCTGGCCCTAGAATGGATGGTACAATCACTCCTGAATTAACTGAATGAATGAATGAATTCATTTATTTATAGAACCATAGGTCTTTGGAGGTCAGGAGAAATTAGCTTTACATGTTGAGATTTTTGGTTTGACTGTTGATTTCAGAGAGAAATGACATTTAGACTGTGGGCCTCTCAGGCCAGGGCCCTAGGACCGGTATACTCAACTCAGGGCTCTCAAACTTCAAGCGTGAGAGTCCAGCCCTCTGAAGGCTCCGCCCTTTGGGGTCCCCACGTTCGAACCTGGAACGCCGCGGGTACACTGGGGTACTGGCCATCCCCTGTCCGGGCTGGACAAGGGAGGAAGCAGGGCCCGTGACGACCATGGACCTATACCTCAGCGCCTGCTCCAAGGCGGCCAGTGTTGCCGCCACCAAGACGGCCACCAGCAGCGTGGTCGACGACAGCCAGCAGTGTGGAGACGTGAGTGGCAGGAGTCCTGGCGTCCTTGTCTTCGGTGGGACCGGCAAGGAGAGCCAGACAGCTCCCTTGGTTTCCAACCGTCGCTCTCAGGGCGCCCTCGTGCGGCGCAGCGGGTAGTGGTGGCCGCAACGGGCTGGTGACCAGACCAGAGGTCTTCAGGGCTGTTGGCCAGGGTGGGCCCCTTCCACCCTGAATATATGGCTCTTTGGTTCCTTTGGTTAAAGTAGTTGTAGATCGTCCTAAACTTAGTAAATAAAGCCTAAAAGGAAAGACAAAACTCTCTGATTGTACCCGACAGGGTGTGCACAAAACCCACTTTCCAGGGATCGGAGCAGCTGAACTACTGGATCTGCCTCTTGGGGTCAAGCTACCCATGATCCCAGGGAGCAATACTGTATTCTACACGACGAAGTTAAGTGAAAAGGTAATTTTTGGCTTAGCGTCGGTCGCCTTTGCCCATTTCTATTTTCTGTTAAAGTCCAGCGCTACATTATTCAAAATTCATTAAGGCAATTCGTATTAACAGGCATAGCAAAACAAAACAAAATAAAACAAAGAACAACCAAACCGACATCTATACCAAGGTATTGTTTAGGATTTAGGCCAAGCAACTTCATCTAGTACCACTTGCCCAGAATCATGGGCTAGAAATTTAGATTCTTAGTTCTCTCTTAATTTAGGGAAACATTTTAACTTTTTTTTGTAATAACACTTAAAGATTTCATTTACTTAGAAGTAAATGTTTGGTTTACTTCTAAGTGGAAAATTGTTTGTGCTGCCTGGCATTTATGTTATGATTTTAACCAATAATAACTTGGCCAAAATTCTCATTATAGAAACTTCTGAATGATTTTATTTTGAGTGAATTTCTATTCCATACACAGAAGTGAGAAAAAAAATGGAACTGAAATGAGTTGACATGTTTAGGAACTCTAACCTCACTTTAATGGGAGAAGACTCTACCTCCCTAAAGAGACTCCATAATTTGCCCCAACCTTGCTCTCCAGTCTTAACCCCAACCCAGAGCCTCCACTTCCTCCAGTTGGATTCTTCTAGATGTTTTCACACATGGCATGTTAGAGCTGCTGTGCCTTGATTCCCCTTGCCCCCAAACCTGGCATACCTACCCTTTCCTCTCCTCAATCTATGATTTTCAGCCAGCTTTCAAGATTGCTTCTGAACCACCATAGGCCCCAATGAGCTTATATTTCCTTGGAATTTGCATTGCCCCTGGTTTGGATAATTTACTCAACACTACAATTCTATAAGTATAGTTTTGTAACTTAAGTTATACTGGGCTGTAGTGAGTACGTCCCTCATACCCTTTCGTGTGTTTAGTCCTCAGCACTACTCCCTCCCTCTAACCTTCTCAGCCCTTGAGTCAATAGCTAACAGTGAAGGAGGGTCAGGACATTCTTTTTGGAATGGTTTCTTTTGATTAGTATCGCAAAAAATTCTACAAGGAAGAATTCTAAGTGATCCCCTTACCCTTCTATGCTCTATGATATCAGAAATGAGTAGGGCCCCTTGATATTTGATACTTGCCTAATTAACATGCTTTCTAAACAAAGTTCTGCCTCTGGAAAAAATACTCATTTTTAAAAACAAATCTGTTCTGCTGGAAGAGAGCAAGCTAACTAAAAACATGTCTACCTCATACAATTTAACTGAGTCACATTCAGATAAACTAGCTTTCCTGAAGAATGTTTGAAACCTGTATCACTCCTCTTTTGTGTCCAAAACTGTATCTTTTTTTCTCTGTTTCCTCATATATATTGTTTGCTGCATTACCATTTTCTCTGTTGAATATTAACTCACTTGTCAAGTACTTTTTTAGAAAACGTTCCCTCTGTTCTTTATTACTTTCATTCCCTCAAATTGCCTTCATTTACTTATAATTAGGCTCTATACCATTTCCTTGAAGACTGAGTTTGTGAGGATGTTCCCTTTCAGTAAAAGCTCCTCAGTGAAATAGTGCTGTATATTTACACTTTTAGAGTTTTTTTTTTTTTTTAAGAGAAACAAAGCAGTTACCTTAATTGACAACAAAAGGGTTACCCTGGCTCCACTGAATGGATTTGTTTAAAAGATGTTCTTTGTTCATAGGTCAGTAGCCCAGGTTCGATCTTGAGAAACAGCTCATCACAGTTAAAAGTCAATATCTTAAAGGAATCAACAGCTAAATGTCAATGTTTAGAAGAAACACTCACTCCAATCCTTGATTCATGTCAGTGTCTAAAAGAAACAACCAGTCCAGTCCTTATTGGTTTGCTGCATATCTGGTCTCACTGAATTCAGGACACTGCCCTATAGAATTCCTTTCTTTGCCATCTCAGGGAAGCACTGGTAATTAAAGAATTATACTTTAAGACTTAGGCTCCTTGGAAGGGATTAAAGCCTGGTGTTAAGGAAGAGAACAGAAACTTTCCAAGGAGTTCCCTTGGAAATGGAAATGGAAATGGAAATGGAAGAGGAAGAGGAAGAGGAAAAGGAAAAGGAAAGCTAGCGTCCTGTCAGGTTTCACCAATCTGCCTCTTTGCCCACGTATAAAGCATCCTCCCACCCACCTTAATGGACTTCTTTTTAGGATCCACCCAGCCAGGCTCCTCAGTGTTCAGAATCTGACTCACCTGGCTACTGCCAGACCAAACAGCAGAGAGGTCACGAAGGGAACCTGCAGACAAGCCGGGAACACGTTGGAGTGGGTGCCTGCCACGGGGGCTGGTGCTCCGGGTTCGTCACGTCGCCCACACATTCCAGTCACCTTTCACTTGAGCCATTTCTTGCTTTGACATTACTTTGGACTAAAACTTCTGTGTTTTTTGGCAAAAAAATTAAAGGAAAACAAAAATAATGTAAAGACATTAAGACAATGTCCACTCTTCTATCCTCCCCTTTTTCCCTTTCACAGTTTCTCCCTTAATGCATTAACACCATCCTGCTATTGAAAATGGACTAAGACCTCAGTCACACGCATGCAAAAACCCACTTTTGTAACGTTTAATTTACAAGTGAGCCTAAGTAACCAAGCTGTTTTCTCTAAAGTAACAGATATAGAAACATGACTATTAGCTGTTTTCCTTCTTTTATACATTAATGTCTATTGCACATGGTTGTGTTT
This sequence comes from Glossophaga mutica, assembly GCA_039655065.1. Taxonomy (NCBI): domain Eukaryota; kingdom Metazoa; phylum Chordata; class Mammalia; order Chiroptera; family Phyllostomidae; genus Glossophaga; species Glossophaga mutica. The sequence continues at coordinate 40,638,807 of CM077306.1, read as the reverse complement.
GGTCTTCACAAATATGGAGAAATCACAATTTCTTTCTTTTTTTTTTTTAAGAATTTTTTTTCCCCTTTTAGATTTTTATTTATTTATCTTTAGAGAGGAAGGGAAGGAGAGAGGGAGAGAAACATCACTGTGCGGTTGCCTCTTGTATGTCCCCTGGTGGGAACTGGCCTGGCAACCCAGGCATGTGCCCTGACTGGGAATCGAACCTCGATCCTTTGGTTCGCAGGCCCGCGCTCAATCCACTGAGCTACACCAGCCAGGACAGAAATCACAATTTCTATCAATATCCTTTATAACTGGTTCTTCAATATACTGAACTTCATAATTTAGATCTTGAATTTTTTCCTGACTATAACATTCAGAGATTGTTGGGTTTCTTGTATTAGATAAGACCCCAAGATACAGTAACTATTTAATCCATCATTATTAACATCTAAGTTCTTCTATTTTTTTTTTAAATATTTATTTATTTATTTATTTATCTTTAGAGGGGAGGGTAGGAGAGAGGGAGAAGGAGAGAAATATCAATGTATGGTTGCCTCTTATGTGTCCCATGCTGGGAACTGGCCTGCAACCCAGGCATGTGCCCTGACTGGGAATCGAACCTCGATCCTTTGGTTCACAGGCCCGCGCTCAATCCACTGAGCTACACCAGCCAGGGCTAAGTTCTTCTATTTTTGATAAATTTGTTTCTATGGACCTTGAAAAAAGGTTTTCCAGTTTTCTTCATTTTCAGAATATTGAGATAAAATAGTCATAATATTATTTCTTTATCCTTTGAAGGCAGTGCCTTGATCTGGAAGTAGGAGGAGAGAAAATGGAGGACCTTAGAATTAGCTTTATACATTTAAATAAATTTTATCTTATTTTATTTCTTTTCCTCACTTCCTTCCTTCTCTGGCTCAGAGCCAGGGACTGATAGGGATCAATGGAGAAGTTGAGTGAGGGTGGGTTTTTAGATTAATTCAGGTCAATGAGGGAAAAATCAGGAATACCCAATTAGCATTCATGAATCCAAATCTCTCTGTTGCTGGTTTTCTCCACTTCAAATTCTTCTTGCGTGCTTTATTTTTAATGGACAGTCTAGGTATTTTAATAGGTTGATATTTAAAAGTGAAATTCATTAATTTTATATTTGTTATCTTTTTAAATCTACGTTTGCAGCTTTTTCGACCTTCTTATGATTTTAACCTGAGTGATCCTTATTGTCGACTGTTGGGAAACCAATATAAAAGTCTCCATGATCCACACTTAAGAGCATACCACACACGCAAAGATATCCTGAGGAGATTGAAGAAAGGTGGCTACATCACCAGCAATAATAAAGTGGGTCGAAGATTACTTCCTTTTAATTATTGAAGATTTCCAAGACTTGATATAAGCTTGCTTCTATACCTCACAGGGGTGGGGGTGGGTTTCACCTTTAACTTGGCCCTGAGGGATACTTATGGGAAATTCTATAAATTACTTAGTATTTTAGGTCAAGAGAAGTCAAATAAGAGTTGTTTCTGAATGATACTACTTCTTCCAACTTTGTTATTTGTAATATCAAAAGATGATTACCAGATAATTTGAGAAGGTAAAGACAATTTCCCATTGGTATCATAGTTCTTTCTCTGTGGCCAATGATGCTATATGCTTGTCAAGGATTATATTCTATTGAACTTTTTAAAAAGTTGAGACAAAATAAAAACACAAAACTAGCCTGAAAGAATCCTCATAGAACATAAGAAAGTTGTATGGTCTAATTTGTGTTGAATATTATTATTAGATTGGTATTTCATCTAATAACTCCAGTTGTATGTACTGAATTTATAAATCATATTAATAAAGTAATGAGATTTAGAATGAAATTTCCTGTTATTTAACAATTGTAGAGAGATACTACTTACAAAATTGTTAGAAATCTATTACTAAAATGTTATCAAATTGTATATAATTACTGTATTTTCCCTTTAAAGTGATTCTTATGATTTTTAAATATTTGTATTTATACTTTCTATTATTGTTTGTTTTGTTTTAGATTGTATGTAACTTGAGGGAATTGAATAAATACAGGCAATATCTTACCAGTTTAAAAATAGATTTTGAAAGAAACTATATAAGAGAACAAGTAAGTTAAATACTTAACTTTGGTTTTAACATAGGGTTTGGAAGAAAAATTTATTTGTATAAAAAGTATTTTCTCATGATATTTTTACCTTTAATTTGACAAACTAATTAAATATTTCTTTGCTAATGAAAATTTAGAGCAGGAATAGATAGTAATTTGAAGTTACTGTATTAGGCCAAGCAAAGGAAAAGGACCAGGTCATCTACCAATATACCAGTGGTAGTTGGCATATTATGGCAATAAATATAATTTAGTAATTAAATTGCTACTCTAATGTGTTCATTCTGTCTGAGCTGGGGCCAATAGCAAGAGTCTATTGTGGTCACAAGATTTTCAAACTGGAACCCAAAACAACTTGACTAACAGGAAAGGATCAGTGTGAATAGTTATAACAACCTATGAGTGACTCAAAGAACATGTACACTGTGTTTGTACCCACACCTGTGTCACCCAGTAAAATATTATAAAGGTAAAGAGGAATGATTGAGTATAGAGTGAGTGGGTACAAATAGGGTGATTTATTGAGTGGGTGATTTCCTTTCAATTTTTAACTCAGAATTAGTGAGTATGATTATATTTGTGTGTACACACAGGTCCATGAGCAAATTCAGTTTTACAGGTCAAGAGGGTTGAATAAAAATTAGAAAGGTATAGCCCTGGCTGGTGCATCTCAGTGCATTGAGTACTGGCCTGCAAAACAAAAGGTTGCTGGTTCAATTCCCAGTCAGGACACATGCCTGGGTTGTGGGCCAGGCCCCCAGTTGGGGATGTGGATATGAGGGGCAACTGATCAATGTTTCTCTCTCATATTGATGATTCTCTCCTTTCCTCTGTCCCTTCCCTTTCTCAAAAGTAAATAAATAAAAGCTTTTAAAAATTAGAAAGGTATATGTGTACTTTTACAAATTTATGTCCTAAGGTTGAGAGAGTAGTACAGAAATGAGAATGATTTACCTATCCCTTTAAGTGTTCTATATTTTCCCCTCTGTGTCTAGAGTTTCTTCTGTCCTTCTTTCATATTTTCATTTATTTTTTTCAGAATGAATGGAAATGTATGATAAGATATTTATCTTTCATTTTCAGAGAGAAAAATCTTTACTTTGGTTCAGTTACCCATGTCTGTAATGGATTCAAAATAAATTTCAATGCAGTTAAACAGAATTAACTATTTAGAATGTATAAGAATTTTACTAAACACTAAATATAAAAAGACACAGCAAAAGGCAGCTTTATTTCTGGTAAATTAAAAAATATTATATACACATACACACATAAAGATATATGTATATATGACACACTTTTTTTAATAGAAAATGCTTGCAAGACAACTTAAAAAACTCCAAGAAAACAATCAAATACCTGCACATTCTAATGTTGCACAGTTCCAAAATTGGTTGTTACAAGAAGACACCCAATCTTTTAAGGACCAGGAGCGATTAATAAGACACAGGTAAGAGTGAAGTTATTGTATATTTTATGTGCACATTGTGGACTCAAATAAGTTGGAAAAATACTAGAAAGAATTGGAGTTAGGAATTTTTTTAGGAACTAGACACTATTTAATTCCACTATTGCCCTCAGGAGGATGGCAAAGGGGCACAGAGTGGGAGCTTTGATGGCAAGGGAAGGAAGAGCAATTTCCGTGACAGGTGACTGGGTTTCTTGGGAATCCCCAAGGTAACATGACATCCTTCCTAGTTGGAAATGGAGGAAAAGTATCTTTCAGCACAAGCCTCTAACAATAGCTTCTATGATTCATCTTTAAAAGCTGAGAGCATTAAATTTGAGGAATTTAGTGCAAAGTCAAAGGTGGAAGTTTGATAAAAACTTTCTAATACCAATATAAATATGCACTGTCCCTAAAATATCCCTAAAAGAAAATGCATAAGCTTTTCAGATATCACCTACTCGTGCTCAGTTATTACTGTTCTGTCATCAAGCTCATATCTTAGGAGGTGAAGGGATATGATAGTTCTTTTTCTCTTCCTCTTTCCTCCTTCACTAAGGTGAGGGACTGGGTTTCACACCTGACTTTTATTTTCCGTGATTTCATTTTGTGGTAGTTGCATGGTGCATAGTGATGTACCAGAGACACAGACTATAGATGGAAGATTTGTTCAAAGCTTTGTAAATCACAGGGTACCCGGGACACATCTTTTTTCCTAGGAAATTTAATCTGTTTTTTTTTTTTCTAGATGTGAAGTCAATTTTTCAGTTGTTTAAAACTTCTTTGCCAGCTCATATCCATAAACCCAATGAGTTATGAACAATTACTGAGCACATTTTTGATAAGTCTGCACTATATTTTAACATTGTATTGGCCATAAGAACAGATACTTATATGGTAGAGAGATCTGTTTAAGAAAATATGGTGAGAGCTAGTTTACAAGTCCATGAACAGAAGTGATAGAAAACTGTAAAATTCCTGTAGTTCAAGAGCAAAAAAGTGAGCAAGGAAGTGGTTTGGGCATATCAAAGCCGCTGATGTCACTGCAGGGGAACCCCCCAGTTCACCTTTACTCGAATTTTCACTTTCATTTAGATATTTGGATATGATAAGCAGGGAACTAGAACAACGTGAGCGAGCCGCAGAAGAGCAGCGCCTCCTCCAGATGGACAGAGAGGAGAGACGACAGCGGGAACAAACGAGAAGAAAGCTTAGTCTTCGAAGAAAGATTGAAGAGGTGAGGAGGAACACTTAAAATTTAAGAGAAAAACTGTGCACACTATTTTATTTGTAAATAATTTTAGCTGTCTCTCATACTTCTTAAAGTCACTTAAGGTCTAAAGAACTTAACCTCATTAATCTTTCTTCACAGCTATAATACACAAATTGTTACATAAAATAATGAGGCTGACGCCACAAACTATATATGTGTCAATACTGGCTTTTAAAGAGATGATTGTGAAAGTTGCTAGACACCATTTAACACCCCTATAGCCCCTGATGTGAGGAGGATACTTTTTAAAATTTAGCTTTCATAAAAAATAGCCATGCCAACAATCACCATGCCTGCATTCCTAATAGAAATGCAGTGAGGAAAGCCTAGTTGAAAGTCAATGTATGACGTTCATTATACTTGACCTGACTTCTGTCAGGCTGGTGACTTGTTCTAATTTCCTTGTTGGTGGTGGGCAAAATGCAAAGGTTTACTCTAAACCCTAAGTACAGTAACATTGTGTTCTCCAGGAATGGAAGGCGAAAGAGATGTTACTTCTGAGTAAGATTGGAGAAGACGTTAAAAGAGAAGCTAGGATAGAGGAACAACGGCGTAGAAGCAGAGAAGAGAGTGACAAGAAGGTAGATTTAACTTTAACCTCCAATTTGGGCTGTTAAAGGAGTTTTTGCTAGTTTTGATTTTTCAAAGTACACAATATAAGATGGCAATGATCGATTTCCCCAAATGATATATACTATACAAAACTGAACGTTATGAAAATTTTACTATATTTGGTCCATATTGTATAGTTCTGACTATAATGTTCTGTATGTTCCATATGTTATATATGTTCTGACTATAACATGAAAAGAACTGCTCTATTATTAGATATCGCTACCTCTGACTTTATCTTACACCATAAACTGTACTTGTAATTCCTGTAGAAAAAAATGACGTAATTAATTTTTTCTTAGAATCAGAATGGCTTGGAAAGAGTTCTCAGTTTTTACCCATCAATTTTTAGAGTTAGTGCTTTTAATTTTAAATAATGCATAATATTTTATTATTTAGAGTGTCAGTCTGTCTACACAGAGAGAAATCATCCGCAGTCGCAGCGCCGCCACATGAACTTATCGGCATGCACACGTGCACACACGCGCACTTGCATGGTGTTTCCACAAATTTTTACCTAGTCCAGAAATAAATAAATTCAGGTTATGCCTTATGGGCTTTTTTGTAGATTGCTTTTTCATTTAATTAAATATCAGTGACAACATACCAAAATTAAATGACAACGTATCAGTCAAAAATATTGTAAATAACTTGCTTAGTTAGTTTATTTTTTACGAACCTAGAGATAACTGTAAGATTTATATAATTTGGTTACATTGATATATTCTACTATGTTACAACTTTTTTAATATTGGAAATTAAAATATGTGTGATATGATAATCTTTTAATATACTTTTGTCACGTGTTCCTTTTGGTATTATCGGGAACTCACTGTTCATTTGGCAAATTCAGTTAATTCCAACTTATTTTAATTATTATTATTTTTTTAAACAAAGAGCTTTTAAAAAAGATTTTATTTACTTATTTTTAGAGAAAAGAAGGGAAGAAGAAAGAGAGGAAGAGAAACATCAATGTGTGTTTGCCTCTCGCTCATCCCCTACTGGGGACCTGGCCTGCAACCCAGGCACGTGCCCTGACTGGGCATTGAAACTGTGACTCTTTGGTTCACAAGCTGGCACTCAATCCACTGAATGACACCAGCCAGGAAAAATCATTATTTTCTAATATTGAAATTTTCACCACTTTTTTTGAGAGAGATTTCTCTCCAAGTTGGTAGGGGTTTTGTTTGTTTGTTTTGGTTTTTTGTTTGTTTGTTTGTTTGTTTGCCTTCAGACCTCTCCGAAAGTATCTTTGTTGTGAAAGAGCAACAGAATGCTCCAGATTTTCCCTTAATTTTTTCCTAATGCTAATTCTTATTCAATGGGCCCTCACTAATTGTAGTGGCAACTAGTGCAGTGGATACATTTTGGCACTAGGAGTACTTGTTACACGTGACCACTGGTGGCAGGCCTGGTAACACCACAGGCTGTTTAAGCTGTGTTAATGGATAAGTTATTTGAAGTATTCATAAGGTATTTAAGTATTGATATCTCCAATAGAATTATTCTAAATTGTCTTTTTAAAATCATGTTTTAATATGAGGCTTTTAATTGATTTGTGCATATTTCAGCAGATTTTCATATATTTTCTTTCAAATTTGACATTATATACACTTTACTCCAAATGAGCTTAAATTAATTACATAAGTCTTTAAATGATTTTTGCATTTGCATCTTTGCCAAAAATAAGTTGTATCAGTCTATTTTTAAACTCTTTTATTTTGCTCTAATTTGTCTGACTTACTGTCCTGATTGTTGTATCTTTCGTAATTCTTTAAATAAAGAGTACTATAAATGAATGCAGTTCCTGCTGCCTGCTGCTTCAAAAGCTAGTATTTGAGAGGCAAGTGCTGATGTAAAGGCAAATAGTTTATTCAGATGCCAGCTTCCTGGAAAATGAGAGACTCTTGTCTGAAAGCTCATTTCTCTAGAAAGATGAGGACTTTTGTCTCAAAGTCCATCTCCACAATCCAGTGCTGGCAGAGGTCTTTATATGAGGGAGAGGGGAAACAGAACAGAGAACAAGAACAAGAGAGAGGGTTGAAAAGTTCTCTATGAGCAGACAAGCACAGTCCATTCTGATAAGGCAAGTGATGGTCCAGTGTGCATCATCCTGGTTTGTCATCCTGGATTCATGTCATCCTGGATCCACAGTTGAAAGTTAACAAGTCCCCAGAGCTGGGATGACTGAAGGTCTGAGCCTGTATCTTTTGAAGTTAGTCCCTAGGATTCTTACACAAACATGCTGTTTATTTATAAGCTACATAATAGTCAGAGTCAGCACTTAGAGACACAATGTCAAGAGAATGGTGGAGTGGGTTACATCATATTGCCTATAAATAAAGGTAGTTTTATTTCTTCTCTTTAAATCCTCTTCTCTGTCTCTTTCTTTTCTTGCCTGATTGCATGAACTAGAACCTCCAGTATAATGTCATATAGAATCAGTGATAGTAAACATTATTATCAAACATTTTTTCCCCATCTCTCTTCTCCACAGACATATTAGGCAGCTTGATGTTGTCCCACATCTCACTGATACTGTCTTTGTTTTGCAATTGTTTTCTCCTAATCTTTTCCTTTCAGATGGTTTCTATTTCTCTATAGACATTCGTTAATCTCTTCTCTTGAACTGTCTACTGTGTTATTACTACATGCATTGCATTACTATCTCACATTTTAAAAATTGATGTAGGTCTTTTTTACATCTTTCATGTCTCTTTTTTACCTTTTAAATATGTGAAATGTACTTATGTTATCTACGTTAATGTTCTTATCTTTAATTCTAAGATTTGTGTCATTTCTGGGTCAATTTTGATTGACTGATTTACTCATGTTAAAGGTTATATTTCCTTGCTTCTTTATATGCTTAGGAGTCCTTGATTGGATGCCAGGTATCATGAATTTTACTTTTTAGGCACTCAGTATTTTTATATCCCTAAAAGTATGTTTACTTTTTTCCTTGGATATAGATAAATATCTATCTAAATCTATATAGATTATTTGGAAACAGTTTGATTGATATAGGTCTTGCTTTTTAAAATTTGTTATTTGGAACCAGAACCATGCTCAATCTGAGACTAGTAACTCCCCACTACTGAGGCGATACTCATTTTAATACTCTACCCAATGCACTGTGAATGCAATTTTTCCAGAGTGGCTGGTGAGAATAGACATGATAGGTAGGTTGAGGAGCACTGTTCTCTCTAATCCTTTAGGATGGTCCTTTTTGTGGCCTCCATTTACTGATCCATTTTCTTGCTAAATATACTAGGGAACCATCTGTGGAGTTTGGGAATTCTTGCTCTGTGCAATTATATCCTTTCTAGTACATCCAAGATGGATATTAGTCCAGAGAGTCATAAAAGGAAGTGATATGTCATGTATTATATTATGTTTACCAATGGTAGGCCTGAGTGTCTTGTGATCATTCAGTAATCCTCCAATTGCAGATGATTTAGAAATTTCCTTAAATTGCCAGGATAGCTATGGATTAAGAGGCCATCCTTTCTGATCTGAAACTGGACTACCCCCTCTGAATATATACAGTGAAGCAAACTGCATCTTTGTGTTAAATGTGTATATTCACCATTTTTGGCCACAAATGGAAATTCACACTTTAGTGTCCTCTCATATTTGTACTCAGAGTGACCTTTACAAGTCACAAGACAGGAACAACTGTTGATTTCCAATGTATTGTTATATCATAAATATTTGTTTTTCATTTCTAAGTAGCAAGTTGATGTTAATCAATATATTTTCTGTGATGTTTTAGAAACAAGCCCTTTTAGAGAAAAAAATGGCTTATCATATACAAAAAATGCAAGAAAATGGCTTTAAAAGAGAAGAGACGGAAAAAAGTACATATGACTACAGAGCACAGGATGGAACACATTGTGAATGTAAGAACATTGAAGCTCACGTGGCTCTGTAGAAAGTATTTTTCTACGTACTTATCTAAAAATTATTCTGTAAAACTTTGTTTACTTATTCTCACTCTATTTGCTTTGTACCAGGCACAGTGTCAAGCATTTCCCTATTGCAGTTCAAGTTGAAAAGTAGACACATGTAAAAATTGAAACAAACTAAAATAATCCTACCAAGTGGTTCAGTGAGCAAGCATACCTATACTATAGTTCTAACCAATTTCTCTATACTTAAAATAATATATTTTTTTGCTACTAAAACTTGAAAAGGTTGTGTGTAAGATAATGAGTATTATATACCAACATAGTATTCTGCTGTGTTGCCAGCCAGAAAGAATAGTAGATAGCACCAGAGAAAAATAAAGGGAAGGAGGAAGGGAGGCATTAGAGAAATAAGGGAAGCAAGGAAGAATGGAAGGCAAAAGGAAGAAAATTAATAAAATTTAAAGGAGGAGTATTGACTTTTTTATGCCCAAACTGTCCCAGCTTCCTTTTATTTATATCATGATAAGAGTATAAGGGGATTTCTAAAATGAATTTAGGTAATGGTATTAATTAAACTTTCATGCCCATAGTGGAAAAACATAGACATGTTTTAATTATTTGTGACTATGTAGTATCAGAAGAAACATGCTCATCTTCCATGAAGTATCATCACAGCATCCATCAATCCCATCTCTGTCCCATTAACCTGTTTTTAGGTGAGCACCTACCTGTGCCACTCCTGTAGATTACTAGTAGTCTGCACTGGCTCTTAATGTAACCTACTTCAAATCCATTCTTTTTAAACTGCTACCTAATTATACTTAAAACTCTATTCTGATTGTTTCTTCTTGTGGTCCCAGAACATGAAGATCCCTATTACCTCTTAAATGAAGTGCAGACTTCTTAGGCAGCCATTCCTCATCATCTAGCATCCATATGAAATCTAACTTTGTTTTTACTTTATTTCACATATCTCCTTGAAGAAAACAGCTGTGATCTAAGCATCGCATATACAGACTCTTAAGACAAACTGCTGAAGTCCAAGTCCTGCTTTACCATTCTCTAACCATCCAAATAGCTTGCACAATAGCTTAAGCTCTATATGCCACCATTTCATGATTTAAAAACAAAGATAATAGTCCTAAATAATTCCTATAAAAGGTTTAAAAGTTCTAGCCCATAGTAAACACTCAGTTTATTTAACTGTCCAGTCAAATGAGACAACTGACCATTCCTAAAACATACATAAATCACTTTTCATATCTTCTGTGCCTCTCTTTTCCAATTTTTTCAGATTGGGATGGCATGCTCACCAACCATCTATCCAAATCCTATAATTCTTTAAGCTCCACTGTAAATGAAACTCCATAAAGTCTTTCTTAATAACCCTAATTGGAACAACCCTCTCTTTTGAATCTCTATAGTAGGTTGTGTCATTCTTGATACACTTATTACATACTTCTGTCTCAATCAACCACAATATCGTAATCTTTGTATTTGACAGAGTACCTACTACTGTATGTATGCATGCATGCATGTATGTATGTATGTATAGAGTAAATATATGTTTGCCAAATGAGTTAATTCAATCTATTCAGCTCGTTGAGATGATGACAGCAATGTATTGCTTGAGAAAAGAAATCACTTTAATAACTATATACATTCCTTACTCTTCAACTGTTAACTGTTTTATTTAATAAGAAGAGAGTTTCAAGTAGACATTTTAAACATTTGTTACCTCAAAACCCCATCTTTTGAAGAAATAAAATATAAACTTAATTTGTATTATCCAGGTGGCAGAGGATAAGAATATTTGTTTCATAAATGAAATTAAACGATACCTCTACAGTAATGTTGTCACCTTCTGCAAAGTAGGCAGCTTCCAGGGTTACACAAAGAGAATGGGAGAGGAAGGGCCTATCAAGTGGATCTGCTCCAGTGGGAAGACAGATGGCCCTCACATTTTACATCTCAAATAAAAACGCACTGAGCACATGTGTTGTGAAGATCTTTTTCCCTCATAAATGGTCAGGGACAGGAACTATAATTGCCTCTGTCGTGAAGAAGGGATATGTATGTGGTTGTTTATGCCAAGCTATGAGGCACATCTAACAACTGCAGTAGTGACTGTGGGCTGCTGGGTCTCTGGCCAGTAGCTACGTTGGTATGCATTTCCACACAGAGGAAATTACATTTACAGTTTAGTGGTGTGTAGTTTTTCCTCTCTGCCAGAAGAAAAATCTGTCCCTCCAAGCATATCATTTAACTTGAATGGATAATATTTCAAGAGTTATGTCTTTCTTCATATTTCACATCTCTCTATTTGCTACAATACCTCCCCACAGTCCCACATATAGATTAGCATATGGCTGAATTACTCTAGGGCATGAAGACATAGTCTATTTCAGGTAATTCTGTCATCACCATTATTAAACATAAATGTTTTATTACATTTCTTTAAGCTTATTTTCCAAAGAAGAAGAAGAAGATTCATGATGACATAAAGACAATTTATCCTGTTGGTGACCAGAAACCAAACAAAGGTACTTATGATAATTGACTTGTGTGATGAGAAATACTACATAGTGACTTGGGAAAAGACTGTGTTTTGAGGACTTCTTTTGCTTAAATGCAGAGAAACCCTCAAATGACTCTTTCAGAGTGATTTTTGCCAACAATGATATAACCTGTATTGCTTTCAGAAGTTGACTTCTAGTTATTAATTTAGTGTTTTGAACTTAACATTACATTATCATTTTTGAAAAATTAAATGAAGGGTCTATTGCTATTAAATGAACAGTACATGAAAACCAGCAATTTGCAAAATAATTTTTATAATGCTCAAAATGATTTTAGAAACTCTGAAGTGAGTCATAAATAAAGTATGTTAACTGCAAAGCCACTGTGAACCCTATTAAAGTATCTCTTAATTATTTATTTCATACTGTGTTACTTCACCTTGTCTATTAGAGTTCATTGGAACCCAAATGACAGCATGAAAATCCCCCAAATATTGCATTCTCAAAAGTATAAGATTTTTCAAAATTAAGCAATATTAATCTCCTCCCACTATTAAATTTCTAGGGAAAATTAAAGTATAAAAGTTAAATCTCTTTGTTCTTATTAGTTAATATCTAAGAGGGGAAAAGTGCAAAATCCTCCCTCTCCATCTACCTAGTTTGATTAGTCAGTCTCATTAAGGTTCAGGGACCTGAGAAGAGCTAGGGTAGCCATAGCTGAAGCTGTATTCATGCTCAGAACCACTGACATTGAGTCAATTCATCTCTAAGCTTTTTGGATCCCATTTTTAAATTCCACAGATTTTTGTACAATACATTGAAACATTCTTACAGTACACACAATTATGACAACACCAGCTCCACATCTACTAAAATGGAGACAATAAAACTAAATTATCGGTCTCTAAACCAGTTATATCACATAGGATGATCTTCTAAAACGCTAGTGTTTAATGCAGCCCAGACTGGTCTTACTGATATCAGCAAATCCCAGGGGTATTGAAGGAAAGGATGCTAGATGGAAAGTCTCATTTTCAAACTCACCAGGTTACCTGTCTAACTGTGACAAACTGTCCAGGGATCAGGCCTGTAGATTTAAGTGTACTTGGGAGACATATGTATTAAATGATGAATTCTGAAACTATATTGATACATATCAGGAAGGGAAGGGAACTTAACTACCTACTCTCCACTCTAAGAAGAATGGCATGTGAACCATTCCATTTTGTGAGTTTTAGAAATGTACACAAGTAACATCACAACTTATGTATTATTAGAAGTGCCCGTATTTCCTGTTCACCAATATCAAACCTTCTCAGTTTCAATTTTATCATCGAACCATGACTACAGACCCTATACAGTGTCACTACTCTCACACCCTTGGGGCTGGCAACTCTTCCAGCAGAGTTAAGAGCTCTGGATTCTGTATAGTCTCTGCTTCAGATTTTGTCTCTGCACTTTTTCATTCTCAAAGAAATATCCTGCAGTATTTTGCTTTTAAATACCCTAAAACAAAATAGAATGTTTGTTACAAGTACATGAATTTTAGCATATGTATGGATTTGTGTGGCCTTTACCACAATCACATAAGAACAGTTCCAACATTCTAAAAATTTCCTTTTGCAGTCACACCTTCCTCCCTCCCAAAATAACCCCAAACAACCTGTATATGTTATACATTACCATAGTATTTTCCCCCTTTGGAGAATGTCTTATAAATGGGATGTCAAGGTATTTGGCCTTTCGATAATGACTTCCTACACTCAACATAATGCCTTTGAAATTCATTCAAGCTATTGCATATGTCAATAGTTCACTCCTTTTCATTGTCGAGTGGTATTCCATTATATGTATGCACCAGAGATTGTTTATATATTCACCAATCAAAGAACATTTGGGTTGTTCCCAGGTTTTAGTGATTATGAAAAAGTTAGCAGTATTCATATTCAGCATTTTGCATGAACAAGTACTGGGTCATATGGTAAGTGTATGTTAGTGTTTATAAATAACTGCCCCAGTTTTCTAGAGTGCTGTAACATTTTGCATTCCCATCACTAATACAAGAGGGATCCATTTGCTACGCATCCGTGCAACCATTGGTATTATTGGTAACATTTATTTTAGCCATTCTAGTAGATGTAGTGGTAACTCATTGTAGTTTTCATTTGCATTTCTGCTGCATATCATGCTGACTATTCATGTACCTTTTGCCTTTTGTAAATTCTGCTTGGTAAAGTATCTGTTGAAACTTTTTGCTCACTTTTAGTTAGGTGGTTTTCTTACTGTTAAGTTTTGGGAGTTATTTATGTATTCTAAATATAAGCCTTTTTCAGATACGTGATTTGTATTTTCTGTCTGTGATTTGCCTTTTCGTTTTTGGTTCCATTGACTATCCCTTACCAATACTGTACTGTCTCAGTTATTGTAGCTCTTTATTGTCTTTAAATGAGGTATAATTCCACTTGCATTTTTTCTTTTTCAAAAATTTTATAGCTATTTTAACTCATTTCTTCTTTCCATATATATTTTATAATCAACTTGTTTACAAAAGTTATGCTGGGAATTTTTTGAATGAAGTATATTAAATCAACCTACATGTCAATTTTGAGGAGAAAATATATTTACTATATAGGGTCTTCTAATCCATAAATGTGGTATCTCTATTTGTTTAGGTTGTCCTTGATTTCCTTAACACATGCTTTACAGTTTTCAGCATAAAGATCTTGTATAAGTTGTGTTCTATTTATACATAGGTATTTCAATTTTTGATGCTGTTGTACATGGTGTTTTTAAAATTTGGGATCCAATTGTCTATGGCTATTGTTGTTACTGTATATTTTTGTACAGAATTTTTAGTTATTGTTCCAGATAATAAGGTGCTTAGCTTTTTACAATCAATTATGAATAAATATTTTATCTCTCTAAGTGGAATGTGGAACACTCAGCACTACGTATGTCTCTTTATCTTTCTCACCTTTGTTATAGTTCTTACGTATTACATTTACATACACAAAATATCCATTCAGACGATGTAAAACCTTTGGTTTTATATAATTAAATAGGGGGACGAAGCATAGTCTACTGTAAGTACTTAAATAGTTTTCATTTTGGTTTCCCTTTAATTCCTGATATCTCAGGGTTTTTTATTTTTATTTTTTATCATTGTTCAGTTACAGTTGTCCCCATTTCCCCCCATTACTTTTCCCCACCCCACCCACCCCCACCTCCAACATTTGTTCATTCCCTCACTCTTGTCTTTGTCCATGGGTCCTCTATACATAACCCTTGACAACTCTTCCCCTTCTTTGCCCCATCATCCCTCTCCCCCTCCCCTCTGGTTTCTTTCTATCTGGTTTTTTCCTTAGTCTATAGAGCTGCCCTTAACCTCTCTTTTAGAATGGATTTTCTGGCACTGAATTATCTTAGTTTTTCTTCATCTAAGAATGTCTTTATTTTACTTTCATTCCTGAAACTGTTTTTACTTGATACAGAATTATAAGTTGACAGGTATTTTGTTTTTTACTTTTGCAGATCTTAAAAAAATGTTATTATACTTCATTGTGGTCACCCTGGTTCTAATGAAATAATTACAGTAGTTGAATATTTTAATCCTCTATAATTAATGTGACATTTTTCTATGGTTCTTAGGATTTTTTGTGGGGGGTAGTTTTCAGCAGTTTGATCATTCTGTATCATTGTGTGGATATTTTCTGTTCCCTCCCCCACCCTTTAGCCTTCGTTCGGTTTCTTTTGTTTTGATCTTTTGTCAAATTTTCATTAAGCAGACCTTTTTCCTGACAAAGAGAACTACTCTATTTTGCCATGTATAATGTGCTCTCATGTACAATGTGCGCTCATGTTATTGGCCCAAACTTTCAGGGACAAATATTTTGTTTTAATATTTTAATTCAATTTTTTATTTATTCATATTTAGAAACAAAACCAACTGTCATATTCCCAAATATTATTTTGTATATGGATATTGTTATTGCTTTCTAGAGTTACACTTTTAATGCATAAGTATAAATAAAAGAATTAAAAATTTTTTTTTTCCTTTTTTTACTATTGGTCAAGTACAGTTTTCTCCACTTCCCCACCACCACCTCCCACTCTCTATCCTATTCTCCTTTGGCTTTGTCCATGTGTCCTTCATACATGTTCCTTGATGATCCTTCCCCTGCTTTCCCCCGTTATCCCCCTCCCACCTCCCCTTCCTCTGGTTCCTGTCAGTTTTTTCTTTATTTCAGTGAGATGTGGAATTAGTGCTACCTATGCATAATATGCATCCTTATTTTCCCCTCAAAAGTCTAGGCAAAAAAGTGCATATTATACATGCAAAATATGGTACTATCCAAATCTGGTGATTATCATAACCATCATTTTAAAATATATTTATTACATGAATGTGTGCCCTTAAACTACATATAGACATATGTATACATACCATTATTAAGATATTTTAATGTAACTTACAATGCTGTTGTGACTTGCTTTTTAAGTTCAGTTTTATGTTACAGAAGTTTTATCTATGTGCTGCCTGACACTTTATTTCATTACTAATCTTATCCCATGATGTGAATATACCACAATTTATGCATCTGGGGTTTTTTGTTGATAGAATCCACTGTTATTTGAACAATCTTGCATTGAACATTCTTGTATACATAAAACTCCTGGTATGCATAGACAAGAGATTCTCTAGGGCTTATATACCTAGGTATAGGATTTCCGAGTCATGTTTCCTCTTTTCAAATATCTTGTCCATTTTCCTACTGGATTGCTTTTCTTACAGAGTTGAAAAATGTTTTTAGTCCTACTAGACTCTCATTATTATATACATAGATATGGCATAGGAAAATTATTCCAAATTATGGTTTATTTCTATTCATTTTGTCTCTTTGATATGCAGAAGCTCTTAATTCAATGTAATATAATTTTGCACCTTTTCCTTCATGGTTTGTATATTTTGTTACTTTTTATTTGAAGTAAATTTGTATGAGTTCTCTTTGATATGGCAAAAGTATTACTCTTTTGTCTTATTCATATGGCAAATATTCTTACAGTTTTGTCAATGACTTTTCTTTAGCTTTTTTAATTAAGCATTTCAAACATTTAAAAACCCCAGTAGAACCCTTATATGCCTATCACTTCACTTCACAATAGCTCATGGAAAATTGTGTCTTGTCTACCCACTCGATCTCTTCCTGCTGTCATATTATTTTAAAGCACATCCTACACAGAATAGCATTTCATCCATCAATATGTCAGTATGTATCTAAAAGATAAGAATTATGTTTTAATATATAACCACAATACCATTTTCACATGGCACAAATTAATAATTCCCTAATGTGATTAAATATTTAACCACTAACTTTCTAATATCATGAATTTTAGTAAAATTGTTTGATGTTAGTTTGAATCTACATTGACACGCACTGCAATAGGTTGTTCTGTATATCTCTCTACCTTTCTCCCTCCCTCTTTTTATAAACTACAATGTATTTGTTGAATAAACGGAATTGCTTGTCCTGTTGTGATCCTCACAGACTGGGCTTTGCTGATTGCGTCTATATGGTATAGTTATGTGTGTTATTTCTTCTGTTCTTATAAAATATTGGTTAGATAAATGTACTCTTAGGTTCAATTTTTTAGTAAAACTGATTCATAGATGATGGTGTGTTTTCCCTTCAGGAGGCATATAATATCCCATTGTCTTTCTCTCTGTGATACTAGCAGCCATTTATATTCAACACCTAGATCTAATATTTAATTAGTGGCTGCAAAATTGGTATATTTTAAATTCTATCATTCCTTCTTGGTAGATAGGCTGGAATATTTCTATAAAAAGAAACTTCAACTACTGTTTGGTTACAGTGTGGCATAGGATACCTAGGAAAAGGAGACTGATGCTTAATATTTTACCATTATTTATCAGTTTATAATATAAAAATGGTTTGGTAGCATCCTCCAACATTTAAATAAATTTAAATAAATTTGATGTGCTTCAGCACATCATTGTTACTGTGCTCACTGGTGCAGATATCGTGACAGCTCTGGCCAGTGGGAGCCCCCTCACTACTACTCTTTGAGCCATCTGCAATACAAGCTGAGAGATTTGGGGTAGCTTCTTTTCTCTCTGGGAAGACAGAATTATCCAGGGTATCTTGTACACATTACATTGCTTCAGCATGATTGTTACTGGTGTCTTTGAAAAGACAAAGTGACCATGTATACATGGATCTATTTATGGACATTCTTTTCTCTTCTATTGATCTGTCTGTCTGAATGCGAATTCATTATACTCTTAATTACTGTAGGTTTATAATAAATCTTGTATTTGGCAGTTCGAATTCTCCAACACTTGTTATTACTTATGATTAACTTACTTTGCTAGGGCCTTTGCATTTCCATGGAAATTTTAAAATAACTTTCAATATCTACAACATAGTCTGCTGGAATTTTATTTGGATTCATGTTTCATTTCTTTCCCTTCCTAGCTAGGACCTCCAAGATGGTATTAAAAAAAATGGTGATTGTGTATATTCTAATCTTGTTCTAAAACTTAAAGGAAGAGATAGATATAAATTACAATATTAGTTCTAGTCTCTTAAAGATATCTTTTCAGAGAAAGGACATGACCTCATATTTCTAGTTCACTAAAAAGTTTTGTCATGAACGAGTGTTGAACTTTATCATATTTATGCATCTTTGACAAAATATCTAAATTTTCTCTTCACTTAATGTGGTGAATTACTTTGACCTATTTTTGAATGTTAAACCAACCTTGCATCCTTAGGATAAACTTCACTTATTTATTATGCATTATCTTTATTATATATTATTATTTCAGGTTGTTCTTTCTTTCTTTCTTTCTTTCTTTCTTTCTTTCTTTCTTTCTTTCTTTCTTTCTTTCTTTCTTTTTTTTCTCACGGGAAACATTGACTGAGGTTTTCTTTTCCTGTAGTATCTTGTAAGGATTTTGCTATCACAGCAGTACTGGTTCCAAAATACAATTCAGGATAGGCATTCACTGCTCTTCCATTTTTCAGAGGAGTTTGTGTAGAATTAGTGTAATTTCTTCTTAGACATTTGGTGTAATTCCGAAGTGAAGTCACTTGAGCCTGGAGTTTTCTTTGTGGAAATATTTTTAACAGCATATTTAATTTCTTTAATATATGTGAGATTCTTTATATTATTTATTCATGAATGAAATTTTGTAGTTTATTTTGTTCAAGGTATTTGTCCCTTGCATATAAATTTTAAAAATTATTGTCGAGTGCAGGGGAGTGGTGAAGGGAAAATGCAGACAACTGTACTTGAACAGCAATAAAATAAATAAATAAATACAAAAAATTTATTGTCAGACATTTTTCATAGTTTTCCTTTATTATTATGTTTAGTATTTTCTGTAAACTCTGTTGTGCTGCTCGCTCCAATTTTCTTGTTGCTAGAAATTTGTGTATTTTTTTTCTGACCAATCTGGCTATCCCTTTATGAACTTTTCAGAGTCAGCCATTAGTTTTGTTTTTTTTCTTGTTTTTCTATTTTTTTGCTTTTAATTTTGATCTTTACCAATTTCTTTCTTATGCTTACTAAGTATTGACAAAATATGAAAGAATTAAAATGCTGATGCACTGGTGAATGCTATGTAAAATGGTAAACTCACTTTGGAAAAAAGTGTGGCATTTTTTAAGTTAAACACCTACTTACCATGTGACCCAATCATTCTACTCCTAGGTATTTACCCAATGGAAATAAAAAAAATGTCCACACAGAGGCTTATTCATGAAAGACATAAAGTTTTAGTTGCAAGAGGCCAAAATTATAAATAATTCAAACAACAGGGAGTATATAAAAAATTGCGATGTATTCATACACTGAAAATCTCAGGAAAAAAAACAAATTATTAACACATGAGACATTATGTTGAATGAAAAAAGGCAAAAACAAAAAGAGTACAATACTATCTGATTTCATCTATATAAAATTCTAGAAAATTCAAAATAATTTCATGTGATACAGAGCAGTGCTGTCAAGAAATGGGAGGATTATACAAATGGATGAGAACACTTCTGAGGGTGTTGGAAGTGTTATTTTGATTACAGTGATGATTTCATAGTTGTATACATTTTAAATGTGATAAAAATAACAATAAAGTAATTTAAAAAATTCAATTTAAATAAACACAGTTTACTGTATTTCAATCATACTTCAATAAGTTGTTTAAAAAAAACTAGTGTTTCTTTCTTTCATTCACTTTTAGAACCCAGAACAAATGTTATTCAACAATCACTAAATATTTCAAAGAATGTTGTGAAAAAACCAATAACTCCAGTTGTTTGTCAGTCAAATATACAAGATAATGATACTGAGCAAAAGGTATAAAATTATTTATCAAACTTTTATATGGTGATTATTAACTTATCTAGTTAACTTTTACTTCTATGAGTTACCTCTTTCCCTACAAGCATGATACTGATTGGTTAGGAATATTAAGGTCTATTCATGAGACATGATTTTTGAAAGCGTTGAGTCAACTTTATGTTCCACTCATGTAATTTACCAGAAACTAATCTAAACAAATACTTAGCAATAATACTGATAATACTAGGTAATATTTATTGAGTATTTCCTATTGCCCAAGCCCTGAACTAAGCCAAAGGGAAAGGAAATGAGAAAATGGGGTCACATAGGATACAAAGATAAATAAGACAATCACTTGAGGACTCATTGTCAAGTGGGCCAGAGAGACACTGTAAAATGGTGTTTAGACTAAAATGAGATTCTGGAGTGATAAGTTTTATTTTGATTCTAAGTAACGTGTTCATTAAGCATTAGATTAGATTGGAATAGATTGGATTTTCTTGCCCTGAAACAAATTGAATTACTGTATAGCTTTAGAACCAATCATTGAATGGACTCTATGGTTTAAACAAAATATTGAATATTGGAAGAGGAACACTTTTGGACATTGCTACATACTGAACTCAATTTCAAAATAGTTAAATTTGAGATCCCTGGAAAATGTATTCTACAAGGTTCATAAGATGTAGTGTCCCTGAGACAATTTTCATGAGATAATTAAAGGATAGAGGGCAGGGGAATTCTGTATCTGGTTGATAGAAGGCAAAATCTCTTTCAGAAGTATAGTTACTAATGAATATTTTTTCTTTAATGTTGTACCATATAGAAAGATGGACTCATAAATAAAAAACCAAGTATTTGCAATGATAGAGGTAAGAAAATGAAAAATATAATTGTTTTGTTATTTGTTAAGGATATATTATGGTTTCATCATAGTTTTCAATCTATTTATTTTACTATATTTCACAAATTATAGTTGTCTTAGAAAATAAAACATGGTATATGATTGTTTATGGTTATAGATATTATAATTAGCCAAAATATTTGAATGATTGCTTAATGAGTATGGCTTTTGAAATTTGCAAGGTGTGAAAGTTAGGGTCCCTGCTGTGGCTATTTATAATGATAAGTAGGGGAATTTACTGACACATAATGGGTCAGTAATTTACAGTACAAAAATCTGGAAGCTCCATATGGGGACCAGTACCATCAATTTCCCACAGACAATACATCCTATTTCCCACATCCCCTTGAGTAGGATGCACACTGACTAAGTTTTCAACATGCCTTGTTATATATCTGGGCATCACTAAAAAGCTCCTTCCTATGCATGTCAGAAAATATCAGACATCTCCATCCAGTGGCCCATAGACACTTCAAATTCAATACAAAATTAAATTCATCATCTTCCTGATCCTTGTTTTCACCCAGGAACAAAACCTGAGTTATCTTTGACTCTTCCTCTTTCTTGTACTTAGCATCCCAAAGTTGCCGCTTTCTATATAATCTACCTTCTTAATTTACCTTGCCCTCTCCTCTGTCACATTCCTGCACCTTTTGCCTTGTTTTCTCCATCCTTTAATATTTTAGTACCCGTCCTCCAATCTCTTCCTCCTTTATTAAATTCACCATATGTTTGCTGTGAGAGCATTCTTCCTAAAAAAAAGCTTGGTTATTTAAATAGTTAGTGGTTTTCCATTGCAGACTGAATGAAATGCAGTTAGTTCTGGCCAAAGTCGTTGGTTAGTTATATGGATTAAGCCGGTCTAAAAATTCAATAAGTTAGGATCAAAGTTTAAGAATTTGAGACTTCTCCTTGGAACCTGTGGTGAACCACTGGTGATTTGTAGGCCATGAACATCAAAAAAGGTCATGTTATCCTTTTAGATATTTCCTGAACTCAAATACCCTCATGTGGTAATCCAGTGATTGTGGTGGCTCAGCAGGAAGAACACTTGATCAATTCTATTAATATTCACCTTTGTTCCAACAATATTACCTTCTCATATTTAAAAGTATCTCTTCTTTTTCTAGGAAATCTGTACATTTCACCTCAAGATTCAGTTATTTCAGGTCAAACTTCACCCACAAGAAATTTTCCCAGATCTTCACTGTCTTATTTGCCTCCTCCAAAATTTGAGGTATGTAGTATTTCTTTTGCCCCAAATGCAAACAGAATTAATCCAGTACCATCTTAATATCATCATTGATATTAAAAAATCATTCATAAATGATCATACAGAAGAACCCTAACCCTGAAATTAATACCCCATAATTACATTTTTTCTTTTTTTAATTTTTATTTTAATTGTTGTTCTTGTACAGTTTTCTGTCTTTTACTCCCATCCCAGCTCACCACCCCAGCCCTCCCCACCTCCCTCCCATTTCCACCCCCTATAGTTTTTTGTCCATGTGTCCTTTATACTTGTTGCACTAAACCCTTCTCCTTTTCCCCTGAAATTCCCTCCCCTCTCCCCTCTGGTGACTGTCAACCTGTTCTCAGTTTCAGTGTCTTTGGTTATATTATGCTTGCTTGTTTGTTTATTTGTTTTGTTGATTAGGCTCCTGTCAAAGGTGAGATCATATCATATTTGTCTTTCACTGCCTGGCTTATTTCGCTTAGCATGATGCTCTCCACCCATAATTACATTTTAATAGCCCAAGGATAGTCTTCCTAGGGTACAATGTGGTATTCCATAGTTGTACCTGTAGCATTAAAAGGAACTATAAAATTGGGTTTCTTTGATTGGTTTTGCCTAGTACTGATAGGTTGTTTAGAGACACCCATACTGCCCCTCCCCATTCCCTTTTGACCAGTGATAAGTTACCTGCTGTTGGAAAGTTACCAGCAAAGAGTCAGGATACAACTTGGTGTTATAGGTGTTCAAATCACATCTTCCATTCCACTAGTAGCACAGTGTTCACTGGTTAAACTCTGCTGGAGAGGGAACATGATTTTAAAGAGACTTCAATAAAATAAAAACTGTACAAGAACAACAATTAAAATGAAATAAATAAAATAAAAATAAATAAAAAATAAAAGACACATGGACAAAAACTATGGGGGGTGGAAATGGGAGGGAGGTGGGGAGGGCTAGGGTGCTAGGCTGGGATGGGAGTAAAAGATAGAAAACTGTACAAGAACAACAATTAAAATAAAATTTAAAAAAAATTTCAAATGAATTCGAAAAATGGCATCATTTTCTGTGTTCTCAGATGCAGGAGTCCCCAACCCCTGGGCCATGGATTGGTACCAATCTGTGGCCTGTTAGGAACTGGGCCACACAGCAGAAGGTGAGAGCTGGGCAAGTGAGCAAAGATTCAGTTGTATTACTGCCTGAGCTCCACCTACTGTCTCCACCCTTCCCCTGTCCGTGGAAAAATTATCTTCCACAAAACTGGTCCCTGGTGCCAAAAATGTTGGGGACCTTTGCTCTAGTGCATAATATGGATTTTGTCAGGAAGAAGTCCAGACATTGTTAATGTAATAAGAACAGTTTTCACAACATCAATATAACCTGACGGCCAAGGAGAATGTACTAGAATACGCATGCTTGAACAATGATACTTCACTGTTCTAGTCAGTGGGAGTGGTAGATGCCATTGAGTGAACATGTGTACTGTGTGGCTGTAACATTCAAAATGATTGAGCAACTAAAACAATGAATCTGCATCAGATTTTGTGTTAAGCTTGAAAACTCCTCTGGAGACACTATTTGGATGATTCAGAAGGCCACAGCTATGGGCAACTAACTGGGGATTGGCAGCTTTACCACAACAATGCACCTGCTCATGCATCATGTCTTATGCAGAGATTTTTGGCAAAGCATCAAATCACCCAGGCAACTTAACGCCCACCTACAGCACACATTTTGTGCCCTGAGTCTTTAGACTTTTCCCCAAACTAAAATTACCTTTGAAAGGGAAGAGATTTCAGACCATCGATGAAATTCAGGAAAATATAATGGGGCAGTTGATGGCGATTGGGAGAATTTTGTGAGGTCCCAATATGTCTACTTTAAAAGGAACCGAGGTGTCATTGTCCTATGTACAATGTTTCTTGTATCCTGTATCTTCTTCAATAAATGTCTCCATTTTCCATAATGTATGGCTGAATACTTTGTGGACAGGCCTCGTATATGGCAGACTACATTATGCATCACTTTTACAATGTAGTATGTTTATTCTCATGTATATTATGGTATGCTTCTCTGTAGGGGAGTTTTATTATAAATAACATTTTAAAGTTCAATGTTCTATGCCAATATCTACTTTACATGTGTGAAGAGTCATAAAAATATTTCTTAATGGCTCTGACGAAGCTCTCATATTGCCCAACACATTTCTAAGACTATGTCTTTTTACTAAAAACAAACAAAACAATTCCTTCAAAAACAGTGTCTAGATTTTATAATTGATCTTTTTGGGTAATAAGAGTGTTATTAAATTTGCCAATCACATAATCTCAAATGAGTATCCAAATGTCTACCAATATCTAATTTATGAGAAATTGCATTTTATTAATGTAATTATACATCCTGTTTCCAACACGTTGCACACAGGCTACCACTGTCAGAAAATGTACTTCTTGTGGCTATGTTCATCCTTCAGGAACTGGTAAAAAGAAAAGTCTATTGCTCTGGATTTACCTCCCTGAGCAGATTGAATTCTTGGAGAAGTCTGCAGAGCTACATCCCTACACATTCAGAGAAACTGTTCTGTCTTCCAGCTCTTTTAAACTTTTCTATATTGTTAGCTTTGTTAAAAAAAAAAATCTATTCTTTTGTCCCATTGAGTTGATTGTCTTCCTTACTAATCAATGTACTCCATAAATAGTTAATTTTCAAATACCAGTGAACACTATTGTGAAGAAAAGAATTGACACAGCAGGCTTGAGACCTCTGTTTTTAAAAAGGCCTTCTTGCAAGGTTTACCTTTGGCTAGTGTTTGGGAATTTGGCTTTTCTAATATTCCCTGATATAGAACGTTTCCAAACTGAGTAGCTGGGACACTATACCTAGACCCTGCAAAGAATGTAATTTTTGCTGAACATCTGATGCCATTTGGGAGGCTGGAATTTTGGCATGCACTAAGGCAGGGGTATCTTCATGACCAGCCTTCAGTAAAAACCTTGAGTGCCAAGGTTCTGCTATATTTTCCCGGGCATGAAAACTACATAGTTCTGCATTTTTTTTATTGCTGGAGAAAGGAACATGATCAAGTATGTCCTTCCACAAGAGGGAGAGAGCATAAGGAAGACAATGCATGGATTTTTCCAGACTTGGCCTCCTTATTTCCCCCTCAATGATCTTATACTGTATCCTTTATTTTGTAATAAATCTTAGATATAAACACAAATATACTCTGAGTCCCATGAGTCTTAACAAATCACCAAATGTGTGAGTAGTCTTGCAGACCACCTATGATATATATGACATTTAAAATTCTGTAAATTATTGATTTATTATAAGCAGCAAAAAATATGTGTACTTCTTAAAAATTGACATTTAAGGGAGATTCTCAAAATCTTAAATTTGTGTATTTAAATATGTGTGTATTGATGTTCAAATCATTTGAGGATGTTTGTTTGTTTTGTTGTTTGGATTATACAGAAGGACATAAATTCTGACTGGAGTAAAAAGCAAAACAAGAGATCAAGCATCTTCTGTGAATCAGGTAAAACATCAGCAACAGCTACTAAGTAAATTATGTGATCTTTTAAATCTATGTCTCCATTGGGCTCCTCATTCATGCTGGGTATGGTGCTGAATATTGACAGAAGAAAACCCATTGTTCCCATTCAAGGCTGTTAAGGTGAAGTGAGGATTTAGGCATGCCAATAACCATAACCCAATATGATCTGTACAATGAAGGCAATAGGTGTATACAAATCAGAGCAAGTAGAGAGAATACAGTACCTTGGTCTACCTCGGGATAGTCAGGGAAGCTTTTATAGAATAAACATAATCGAGGCCTTGGACAAGTAGCTCAGTTGGTTGGAGCGACACCCTGATATGCAAGGTTGCAGGTTTTATCCTTGCTTTGGGCACTTACAAGAATCACCAATCAGTTCATGGGTGGGTAAAACAACAAACCAATGCTTCTCTCTCCCTTCTTTCTCTAAAATCAATGAGTAAAATTTTTTTTAAAGAATAGACATAATTGAGACATACTATCTTCCCCATTCAGAAATAGTTTGTCATAGTAAAATTTTAAAATTTTAATATTTTAAACCAAAATCTCCTTTATCCTATTGCTTATGTTGATTTTTAAAATTATTATGTTAAATAATAGTCATTTGATCATATGTACTATTCTTTTTCTATGTACCTGGATTCAATATGCCAATGTTTTATTTTGCAATTTTGCTTCTGCAGTTATGGTAGTGATTGTTCTATAATTTCCATTTCTCATAATTTTTTTTCCACATACAAGTTGTGCTATCCTCATAAGTATCAATCCTTTATTTTCTACTGGAAGAGCTACAGAGAATATTGGATTAATTTTTTCCTTAAAGATTTTGTAGAATTTACTGGTGAAGCTATCTGGGCTAGGACTTTTCTTTGTTAGGTAGTTTTTCATTACAATTTTAAAAAATTACATATATAATTATTTAGTTGCTACTCTTAGTAAGTTTTCTAGGAATGAATTATTTTACCTAAGTTTTCAAATGTATCAGCATAAAATCATTCATAATATATCACTTTATGAATATATTTCTTATACTAATATTTTACTGTTTTAGTTGGAATTGAAACCTTTGAGGGAGTACAAATTTTTGTGTTCAGTAAATAATCTAAAAGCACACAAGTCTATGTAACCTCAAGTATGAACATTAAATATAAAATAATCTGTACTGCCAAAGCCCCATGTTTTTTTTTTCAAATCAGAACATCCTGCCTCCTTCTCTAATAACCATTTTCTTGATTTCTACCATGTTATTAGTATTGCCTGCTTTTGAAATTTATATAAATGGAATCAAGGTATATATATATCTTGTTACACACACACACATGCAACGTTTCTGGTTGTTTCTCTCAATATTTTTCTGAAAATCATCACTTTCTTTGTGTGGAGTTGTGATTTATTTTCATTGTTGTATAGTTTATGAACTACATTTATGAACCAAATTTATTCTACTGTTCATAACTATTTGAATTTTCCCAGATAAGAGCCTATAAAAGGAATTCAGTGTGTGTGTGTGTGTGTGTGTGTGTGTGTGTGAGTGTGACAGAGAGAGAAAGAGAAGCCTATTGGATACATATCTAAGAATAAAACCTCTGGGCCATTCTGTATATATCTGCATGTTCAGTCATAGTAGATGACACTCAAGAATTGTCTGAAGAGCTTATACCCCTTCAGAAATCACAGGAGAGTTCTTGTGATTTGATATCCTCATCTCTTGATACTTTATTATTTAATTTTAGCCATTCTGGTGGGTTGGTATCTCATTGAGGTTTTAATTAACATCTCTCTTATTAGTAATAAAGTTTCATATCTTTATTGGCCATCTGGAGATCCTGTTTTTGAAGTTGTCATTTCAATCTCTTACCCAGTTTTCTATCATGTTGTGCCTCTGTTGCTTGCTGATTTATAGCAGGTTTTGTTGCATTCCAGACAATTAATCCTTTGTTGAGTATAGTGATGCTTTATATTCTCACACTATATGCCTGCCTTTTTCTTTTTTATTATGGATTTTGAAGAATGGGTTATATTCAAGTTATATGTTATTTTTGATTAGTTATTTCCCTCTACTGTGGAAAAAATATTTTCCTAGCCAACATTCATAAACATAATCTTTTTTATTTAGAATTTTTTGTGAAAACTTAAGTTCTAGTTTACTAGCAAATTCCAATTATGCAATGTAACATTATCAACTACAGACATTATGTGATACATCAGATCCTCAGACTTCACTCATCTTATAACTAAAGGCTGGCCCTTTACCAGCTTTTCCCTATTTCTTTCATGCCCCAGCCCCTGGCAACCACTATTCTACTCTCTGTGTCTAGGAGTACAACTCTTTCATAAAATAATTAGATTTTATATAAAAATATGTGTCTTTCATTTATTTTAGTTAGCATAATATCCTACAGGTTCTTCACGTTGTCACGAATATTAGCTTTCCTCCTTTTTAAGGCCAAATAACATCACCATGTGTGTGTTTGTATATGTGTATACACACATATATATCATATTTTATGCATTTATTCACTAACAGATACTTAGATTATTTCCATATCTTGATTTTTGTAAATACTGCTGCTATGAACATGGGAGTACACATATCTCTTCAAGATGGTGATTTCATGCCTTTTGATATACCTGCAGGTGGAGTTGAGAGATCATATGATAACTTTATCTTTAATTTCTTAAGGAACCTCCCTACTGTTTTCCACAGTGGCACCAATTTCTATCCCCACCAACAGTGACAAGGGTGATCTGTTCTCCACATCCTTCCTTGCCCGCATTTGCTCTACCTTGGCTTTTTTCATAATGACCATTCTGCCAGGCGTGAGGCTTTGATTTGCCTTTCTGTGATGATCGGTGGTGTTGCACATCTTCTTATATGTCTATTGGGGGGATCTTAGTTTTAATTACCCATCTCGTTTAAACAAGACATCCCCTGATGTTTTATACCCTCTGACCCACTGTTAAGCTTGCAGATGTGGCCAATGTCTATATAATACAGGCATCAGCTTCAATACTTGCTAACCACTCCAGATCTGTGTTTCCCCCAATTTTTACTCTCAAGGACTTCTCTTACCTCCTTGAAAGCTTATCCATTCTTAAAAGGATGGTTGTAATGTTTCATACAGAATTGTAGGTATAAATTATTTTATAATATTTACTCTGGCATATTACTAAAAGCTGAGAAGAGTGTTTTGCTTTATTATTTTGCTTTTAAAATAATATTGCCTTCATATTTAACTCCTTGGATGTGTGTACCCTTACTCCAGTTGCTTCTTCTCCAAAACTGAACACACCTAGAAACAAATTTACACCAACCAACTCAAACGATTTCATAGGATTTAAGTAAGACTCTTTATACAAATTATGGGTACCTATTAGTCACTTATTGATTTGAAGAAACAAGTGTTGACATTTAAACTTGACTTTGAACTGGCTATAATTATTAATACTACTTTCTGTAAACAGGACAGTCTGTTTGTCTAAAGCTTTTATCCATTTAAGTATCTGCATAATTGAGACACAGCAGTCCAGCATGCCTGTAGAGATGTTCTGCACAGGGACTTCTTAGTCATCTTCACCCAGAGTATTTACTGCAATCCAGTAATGGAATCTTGCTAGACTGCATACCAAACAAGTTAGAAAATATTTGAGTGGGAAGAGAGTAATGACAGATAAATCAATGCATAAGTGTTGAGGAAACATATTAATTAAATTATGTATTCAACAAATAAACATTATTAAATACTTAATGTGTTAAGCTCTGAAGATATAGTGGCAAATTTATGTCATAGCCAGGAAGACAGAAGAGTAAACAGTTAATTACAGTATAGCATTATGAGTTTTATAATAGAAATATACAGGATGCTTTAGGAAAAAAAGAGAAGGATGTTTACTTAGGCAAGTTTTGTGGTAGGCTTTCTAAAGGACTTAAAAAATCGAGAGGTTAAAAGAAGGCATAAAGTGTTCTAGACAAAGGAAACAGCAAAAACAAGGGCCCAGAGGCATGGAAAACATGGATATTTAGGAAATTATAAGTTATTCTGCATGTTTGTGCCATAGGGTACATCTCAAAGACTAGTCAGGGAAGACACTGGACAGGTAGGTAAGAACACCAGAGTTTGTGGTGTATTTCATGCCTTGCTGAAAAAGGTGGATGTGATGGTAGAGAGTTCCTACAGACTTTTAAACAAGGTGGTGACAACAGAGAATGAGTACTTACTAGAGAATATAATTACAATTTTATAAGAGGTATAATTACAATTTTGTAAGTTTTATAAACTTATGCTGGGGAAGGACACAAACTAACTATAATTTTCTTCTTCTGATAAATAGCACCTCAGGCTTCAGCTGTAGCCCAGGGTGTTTTCCCTTCTCATGTTTCATCCAATACGTAAGTAGATAAGGAAATTAATGTGTAATTATAAGTTAATATGTTAATAATTACATGACTTCTATTCAACAGTGAAATATGTGGGATCTTCCTCATAGTTCTCCTTAGATTTTGTGATAATTCTATCTCTTGATAACTCTTAGCACTGAGCTTAAATTATAAAATAGACAAAGCGAATATTCTTCCTTCTCTATTTTCTTACCCTCATTGTGGTTCTACACCTTCCTATACTCAGAGCTTTCATGCCACTTTCAAGTATGTCCTACCATGATTCTCTTCTTCAAGTGGCTTTTTAGGATTTGGACTTGTCCTTTTGCCTTTCTCCTCTTTCAAATGTGTATCATTCCTTAAGCTTTTATAGATTATTGGCTTCCTAAGGATGGTAAGTGATGTGACTATAAGTATTAATGACCTAAACATTTATTCCTTTTTAAATTTATTATATTTGCTGTATAATCCAATATAATAATCTCTAATGATAGAAATTACAAGTCTTCGAGGAAAAAGTTTTAGGAATCTAAGGGACATTTATTCTTCAAACCTTGGTGATCGCCTGTTCTGTTGGTCTTTTTATATTGTCTTCTCAACTTTAAATGAGAGAGACTTTATTTTAGACCCAATACTACCACCTTTAAAAAAATCTACTTGCCACATATGGTCCAGGGTACACACTTTACAAATCCCAAATTTCTACAAAAATGGTTGGATAAAATTAAGTGGTATAGGGTGGTAAAAAGTAACTTATTTAGACCAAAATTCCTTGAAAGAAACATCTTCACTTTAGGACTGATGGAGGTCAGTTTGATTGACCTACTGAGGGTTCATGGGACCCACAGCACTGTAACCGATGCAGAAGGAAGAAAAGTGACTAGCCCAGGTTAAAGAAACAGAACAAGGTGAAATAACGATGAGCATATGTACAAAATAAGCATTCTTTATTTACTAAAAAATTTTTAAGTGAAAATATACCTGCCTCTTTATTTTAAAAAATTGGAAGAGACTTATAATAATGTTTTAATCCCTGTCTTTTTATTTCCCCCACCCAAGGTTACAGAACTACAGAGTTACTTGAATATTTCATAGCAAATACTTTGCAAACTCTTTTATTAAAATTTTAGGTCAGCTAAAATGAACAAATCTACGCACAACCTGGAGCTTCTTCATCACTCCCTGCCAAATTGACAGGAATAAAATACTTTCAGCTGCACTCACCCAACCTGCATCAGGTCAGGGTACAAACAAAACAATAGCTACTACTGCTTACGAGTCTCTCTCTGTCCCTCTTACACATGCCACAGTCTTCTGATTTAACTTTAGATTTCATGACTGTACTATGGAATCATCACTTTTGTTCTACTACCCACCTCCTTCTTCTTTATTGCTTAGTTCCAATTTTTCTGATGGTAACATATATTCAGAAAGCTTTATAAAATATACATGGAAATTTAGAACCCAGATAATGAAGGCAAAGCAAATAATGAACAGTGGGATAACCCGAGTTGCAAAAATTAAGCATTGCACTTAGTAAGTTCATGTTCATATTATTGAAGGAAGATATAAGGAGTGACAGAGTAAAGAAAGCAGTAAATCTGCTGCTCTGCCAACTAAGGTCAGAAATTCACAGTTTATTTATTGGATGACATTAATAAATTGTCATTTATTGACATGGTTTTGAGAGGGAATGTAATGGTCAAATTAGCATACATGATGGATAACTCCAGCAGCAATATATAAGAAAAATTGAAGGCAAAAAATTTAGGAACCACTTCTAAAGTTCTTTTAATGACCTGCACAAAGACTTCCTTTTATATAAGAGAATAGGCCCAAATCTAAAACACTTTAAATGGGAATTTATTTATAAAACATTTAATGATAAATGTTATAAAACATTATATGTTCCAAATATAATGCTAGATATTAGGCAGATAAAACAGTGAACAAATATGTCCCTGTGGTGGTGAGGTGGTATTTTTCAAGGACACAATGGAGCTGTAGAAAGGGGTCAGAAGGAGGACAAGTTAAAATACCACAAAGCTCACTATTCTCACCCAGATAAGCCATTTTTCTTAACAATCACATTCTGGATTTCTGAACACCATTAAGTAATTTTCAGAGTTCCGCAAACTATGAAAACATTCACCAGGAAATTATGAAAAAATTTCCAACTCAGGCTGTTACGCTCATTTCATTAGGGCAATGTCCTGTAAATCAAAAGATCATGGATTCAATTCCCAGTCAAGACATGCCCGCATTGTGGGTTTGGACCCAGCCAGGGCACCTACAAGAGGCTTCTGATTGATATTTCTGTTTTACATCAATGTTTCTCTCTCTCTCTATCTTCCTCCCTTCCCTTTTCTCTAAAATCAATTAGCATGTCTGTGGGTGGGGATACAATTTTTTTTTTCCAGTTAACCCAATACTTTTATGGAGGAATAAATTTTCAGAGCTTTTTA
This sequence comes from Glossophaga mutica, assembly GCA_039655065.1. Lineage (NCBI taxonomy): Eukaryota > Metazoa > Chordata > Mammalia > Chiroptera > Phyllostomidae > Glossophaga > Glossophaga mutica. The sequence continues at coordinate 40,606,031 of CM077306.1, read as the reverse complement.
CTCTTCATTTTTATCTGGCTATTACAATTGTTTTTTAGTGGTCTTCACTGAAGTTTTCTCAATTATTTGGTCAATTTTATTCCTAGGTCTCTGCTCTTTGTTTAGATCTATATGCATGCCTTTGAGGCAGGAAGCTTGTTGAGCACAAGTATCAGTCAATAAATATATTGGACTGCTTGAGTTCTCTTTGGTGCCAACAGTATAATGTGAAGAGAACAGAAAAATAAATAAGGGAAAGTTAGGTTGCAGAGCATCTAAAAGAAGAAAACTATGCTTAGGTTATCCTAAGAAACCAGATTCTGAAAAAATGAAAGAGGCCAAAAGATAGTGACTATGTCCCTGACATCAGATCTCATGCCCCAGGTTCCATATGTCATAAAGATGCTAGTCTAAGTTCCCGATTCCTGAGCTGAAACCAGGGAGGTGGTTTTTCTGCTACAATTTAGTATAGAATTCTCATTCTTACTGTTTCTCATAATTGAATTATAGGCTTTGGGAAAATCAAATTTTGTAATGTAAAGTACAGGCCTAGAAAAAATGGAAAAGGAGTGTTCATTTTCTGTTACAAAAGTAGGAAGAGGATAAGCAAAGGGCCAATGTTGAAATACATGAAAATAAATATTATATATTTGAAATATGTGAAAGTAAAGCAGAACTACTAGTCTTGGATCTTATTAACTATTTGTTTTCTTATTCTATTGTTTTATTTTTTGAGTTGTTCTTTTGTTTGTTATAATTCAGAAAACTCTGTCTTTGATATCAGTGAGTGGTGATAATTCTAATTAGAATATGTGATAGAAGTGTTACACATGGAAATGGGCTGCATATCAGTTGGTATTGAAAATGGCTAGAAGCCTGTGGTTTTAACCACAGTTATTGAATAATCACCCACATATTCCCTTCCTACTATTCAATGAGAATGTGGATGGGGCCATGGAATTTGAGGTAGTAAAGGATTATCAGAAAACTGTGGGCAGATGCTTCGCCACCTCATGTCCTTTAGAAGCTCACTTTCTCCCTCCAACTCTATGTCCTTCCTCAGAGACCCATAAAGCAGCCATAAATAAGGTTGTTCTGAAGTAGACTTTTCAGATATATATTTTAGGTGGTATATATATAATATATATATTATTACTTCTCTGAGTAATAAAGTGTGTGGGTCAGTATTGAAGAATGAGGAGAAATGAGTGGATTTGGGGGAATTGGACAAAAAGTTTATGCTCCCTTTTGAATTTCTGTAGAAAGACTCTCGGATATAAAGAGAAGAAACTGATTCAATGATTAGAAGTTTCCAAAAAAGTTTCATAAACTTTTGACCCTAAGTAATAACTGATCACTTTTTTTACAGACAACAGAACCTCCTACAAAACTGCTTACAAAACAAAGTATGTATCATAAAACCCATTGATAAAATAGCTACTAATGATGCTTTCTAATATGTCATAATAGAAAAAAATCTGAATCAAATAATGAGTTATCATGTATTGCTATTAGTCTCTCTCTCTCTTCACCCTTTTTCTCCTTTTTTAATATTTACTTTCAGTTAATTCTTAGATTTTGTAGTGGTGCAAAGTTCTTACTGAGACGTAATGTTGGCCTTGCAGGAAAGGGTCTCATGGGAACAGAAGGGGCGAGGGGCATTAACTGGGCCCAGTTATTGTAAGAACAGCCTCAGATCCCACAAAACCATTCTGTCATGAGAAGCCATTGAGTGGTGTGGCTTTGCAGATTTGGCTGATGAGCTGGGATGCCTGGGTCTGTCAACCATTGTCATAAGAAGGGAGCTGGTCACCCAAGAAGTTCACATAAAAATGTTCCTAGTCATCTATGAACTGAGACTTGGATCAGACAGATAGGGAGGGTATATTTTTAAGTCACAACTCTGGATCTGGTCAGACCAGCCAGAAAAGAGAAAAGAGCGAGAGGGCAGCACATATTCTGACATACTTTTTCATATGGGCACCTTCTCAATTCATTGAATGTGTAGTAAATACAAAAGCTTTGATTCAAGGGCATATTTTTCAGCGTACTATTATGATGGAATGCAACTGAAAACTAGATTCTATTTATCATATTTCACTACATAGAAAACTTTAGGAATATCTCTTTGTTATATAGCAATATTGGAAACACTTCCTCTCACCTAGCCTAAGAAAAACAATGTAGGTCTGTTGTTTATTACCCCTGATTATAAGAAAAATAATATATATTGAATATCTTAGTTTATACATGTTGTAGTAGATTAGAGCAATTACTTTCTCTTTTAAAATTTATTTTTTTCTTATTAATGTATTTGTTTTAGGATGTGATTATGTGAGACAAGTATTATACAACATATGCTATCACCCAAAAGATGTTGTACAATTCTACAATAAGTGAAAAACTATCATTAGGAGATTACGTAATTAGAGCGGATAGAAATGGCTTTCCCTGGAGTACCCCCCAACACTCTCAAATGCATCAGGAGAGAATATGCTACATGGGTGATAACTTTCCTTTGAATGTTGGCCTGAAACATGAATAATCCCACACTAACTTAAGGCAGTGTTCAGGATGTGAATGATGGTTTACCTTAGTGCCTACATACTAGCCTTGCATGTTTTCCTGCCGATTAGTGTTTACAGCCTTCATGTCTTAAGAGTAGTAACAATTTAAAAAACAGTTCACTAGTTTATGACAGGCCATAGGATTTTTGCAAGCCAAAAGTAGATTTTCAGTAAGTAGAGGGCTATGGAATTGTACAGATGCATTTAGTTTCTACTCTTGATACAGTTTAATTTGTGACGATACCATTGACATCTAAAGAAATGGTCATCCAAAGATGGCCCCTGTGTTTTACTTTAGCTCAAAATGAGAAACTCTCCACCTTCCCTATTCCTGTTCAGCACTCCTGTCTCAAAGATCCAGTTCTAGATTGCCCTTATTTTTTATCTAAACCAGTGATTCTTCATCTCATCACCTTTCCTCAGCCTCCCTAGCCAAGACAGCTGTACTGATATTCTTTTGTTGGATACAGAAGCATTCAATCTCCACAAGGCATTAATCTTTTGTTTCCTATTAAGTCATTCTTAACAATTACCTGTAGTCATTTCCATATATACAGGTCATAGGCACATCCCTGCATCAGGAAATGGGGAGCTACATAGATGCTTCTAAAGGCACCCAGACATTTGTACTACATCTGTTTTGAGAAATACTTTGTTAGAAATAATCTGCTGTATTTTTAGACATTTCCTGGGTCATAGATACTGTTTCTTCTTGCTACCATACTTGCATGTTATGATTCTAGATGACAATTTTGTGATAATTGTTTTTCTTTTTTTTTAATCAAAAAGCCATATATCCCAACAATAAATGTCAGAGGTAAAAAGTTCTGAGGGAATGTGAATCAAATGGGAATGTATGTGAAAATATTCTATGGTATTACAGAATAAACCAATTTGAAATTAATCTGAAATTCTAAATAGGTTCTATACACATTCACTTTACTACCATGATGGTATCCAGTTAAACATTGCATGATATGAAAAAATATATGTTACCCTCTATCCCAGAATAGAGTAAGTTCTTACATGATTTTCTTTTCATTCTTGCTTGCCTCCTTTCCAGGTAACGTCTGAAGAACTGAATAGTACAATTCAGAACATAATGACCTGGGTTGTGGCTACAGTGACCAGTATATTATACCCAGCCATCACAAAGTATGAAGAAAGGTTGCAATATAATGCATACTCAGTGTCTGAAGAGTCTATCCTTTCTTCAGATAGTTCAAGTTTCTGTAGCACATGCAGTGAAGAGTTTACATATGGAAGCTATACATCTGCAACGACTAAAACATTTCAGGAAGAGCCCCGTACATTTGCAGCTGACATTTCAGTAAGGCGACCACATACACCTTTAAAACCACCTTCTGCTCGTGTGGAGAAAACAGTTGTTGAAAAAACATATCACATGGCAGGACCACCTTCTGCCCACCTAGAAAGAACAGTTGTTGAAAAAACGTATCATATGACAGGATCACCTTCTGCCCATGTGGAAAGAACAGTCGTTGGAAAAACATATCACATGAAAAGACAGTCTATAACTTCTGAACTCAAATGTCATAAAACCAGCAGGATATATGCACGCCCTAAGCTCAGAAGTTGTAAATCTGATAGTTATCTTTTAGCATCATTTGGAAAAGGCACAAACAAATCTAAGGATGCTACCACTGAAACAGATGGCTTAGGGAGTCTACACTTAGCTGATCACAAAGCAAAAGCTGAAATAAGGAATTTAAAGAAGATTTTTGTTAACTTTAAGTGTCACTTAAAAGGGGAAACTGAATTGATTTTAGAAAGCATCTTTCAAGAAATAATGTCTGATCTAACCCAGGCCATTCCCTCTATTTCTTCTGTTACTGCTGAAGTTTTTGTTGATGAAAGTGAGCCTGAAAAAAGAGACTTGATGTCCAATGTTGATATCAGCTCAGTAGCTTCAGATATCGTGGACAATATGCTTGAAAAGCTACAGTTTGCAGTCGAGAAAAAATGTGTTGAGATGTTTACACAAGAAGAGTCATCACCCGACATATATCCAAGCTTAACACCCAGTGAGGACTATCTCACTCCATCAAGTGGAAAACCTTTAAAAGAGTCGCTGTCTTATACTACAGAGCCCATGTGTGATATTGCAGAGGATATGGTGCATGTCATTTTAGAAAAGCTGATGACTCTTGCAGCTTGTAAGCAAGATGAACTTCCTCATCTCAAAGATGCAACAAAACTTTTCTATCAGCAGCATATGACAGACCCAACATATATGGCCCTTAAAAAAGCTGACAAAAATAAATGTAGTCCTGAACCTGATGCAGCTAGTTTAATTGTTAAAGAAGAAATACAAAATTTAATATCAAATATTTTTTCCCAGTCCTCTTTGCTTGGCTATATAGAAGAAGCAATCAGCACTATATTAGGATATGTACAAACTGAACTTAAAAATGAGAGACTTATTGCATCTGAAGAAACAATAGTATTCCTCCAGCTACTCGATGATATTTTCACTCAGCTACATCAGAAGCCAGTAAAAGCAGATGTTCAAAAAAGTAGACACTCTAGACTGAGAAGTCTTTCTGACACTGAAGAAAAGTACAGACTAACTGGCACTAGGTTATCCAGTGACCCTAGGTCTAGGAAACAGTTCCCACCTGTTAATGTTCCTGGCATGGTTCTTTATTCTGAAGATGATAATGAAGAAATAGACAAAATTGTGAAAAATGTGCTTGATTCATCTATTAAAGATGAAAAAGCAATATCACAAGAACAGAATTCTGAATATTGGTTTACAAAAGGAAACACCTGTTTTGAACACAAAAGAAAAAGAAAGACACCCACAAAGCCTGCTTCTGTAAAAAGCAAAGTTGCATTTTGTGAAGGGGGATTAAAGACTGAGTTACCATGTTTTAATAATAAAGAAATTGTAGAGAAAATACCCTGTTTGAATGAAGACATTTTAATGTTTAGCCAAGATCAAAAGCATCACATACAAAAGGCTTCACAAAACATACTTAAAAGTATTTTAACGGAAATGGTCAAGGATCTATCTTCTGTCCCTCCTGGTCACTTAGACATTAAAACTGGCAAAGAAGCTTCTGTTCTTGTTTCAGAAAAACCTCAAGGACTGTCGCTGCAAGAATGGACAGACCAGATGTTCTCTGTGTTGGACATTAATAAAGTGGCTCAAGAAATAACAGATGATGTGTTAAATATACTTCACAAGGCATCAAGCTGCATTCCCAATAGCACCAAAAGTTCCACTTCAGCATCAGTTCATCAAACTTCTCCCGATAGTTCTGATATTCCCAATATGGTCAAAGAAGCATCAAGTAAAGAACCATTAAAAATATGGTTTGGCAGTGAAAATAAAATGAAATATTTATCTTCACTCAACTTAGATCCTGCAAAACCTCTCTTATTAAAGTCTGAAGAAAATGAACTTAAACTTGTAGAAGACACTACTGATAGCATCATTAATGCAGTATTTAAAAAGCTGAAGTCACTCGTTTATCCAAAATTGCAAATGGGCTTCAAACCTTCACTTGCAGAGCAATCTTCACTACACTCTCAACTTAGTACTTACACAACTAAGGTAGTAAACATTGTTTTGCATGCTATCCAGAATGAATTGGACCTCAATAAGAAAAATTTAAATCTTCAGGATGCAGACCACCCCAAACCCCTTACAGACAAAGAATTGTGTGCTGACACTGATAACTTAAAATCCCTTATCTCAAGTTTCAGTGATGACATTATGGCATCTCCATTATTAACTTGCATTTGTGAAATGTTATCCTCAAGTGAACATTCAAATCAAAGTGGCATCTCACTCCCCTCAGATAAACCAAGCCCTTCAACTTCATATGGACCTGACAATGTTGAAAATCAAAACACTTTGCCCAGTAGGCAAGATAAAAAATCTTTCCACCAATATTTAGCTACTCCATGTGTCCTCCACCATGACTTTAATGGAAAAGATCCCAAAGAGAATGCCAGATTGCAAGTATTAGATAGTATTGGGGAAGCACTATATGAAATGTTGTGTAAGCTCATAGGAGCACATCCTGATGGTCAGCACGGAGAGAAGATGAGTCAGCAAATAGCTACTAAATTGCAGTCCAGTATTCAGCTCATTTCCAAAACAATTTTGGACTATATCCTTGCAAAATTATGCAGTGTTGACAAAGATACTAATTTTGCAAGTTCTGGAGTTAAAGTTGTCTCACAGTCTCTTAATATTGATAGCCTGTCATTTGATTCAATCATTGAGGAAATAACCAAATGCACTGACATAATCGCCAGCATAGTTTCCAGGATGGTTCAGGAGAGTAATAAAAAGAAGAGTAAAAAACAGGCAAAAATTATGGCTCCTACATCTTCCAAAACAGGAAGCACAAAAGAAACACAGCTAAATGAACTGAAAGCTATGGCTTCCGACATTCTTAATACGGTTTTTGCTAAACTGGAAGGATTTGCCAATGGAAATTTAGAAACTCTGGATTCTACTAGCACTGAAAATAAAAAAAGCAATAAGATAGACTTAAAATGTGAAAGTCCCAGTGCTTTCACAGACACACGTAAAGAGCTATTGCAGTCTACATTGTACATGCATGCAAAGAAGGTATCGGGCACTATTTTGAAAGCTATTCAAACAGAATTAAATATGAACTCATTAGATTTGAGGCCTAGTATAAAAACCTCACCACCTGAGAAACAAATCCTTAAGAATATAGTCAATTTAATTTTAGATGCAGTATCCTCAGATACAGTCAATGAAACTGAATCTGAAGAGAAAGACATGGAAAAATTTCGATACAAACCAACTTATGGAAACTTTCTTCCAGGAGGAGCTGAATCAGATTCATTTCTAGAAGACTCTGCACAGACAGAGAACGGATTCCCTGGAGAGAGAACATCACTAAGAGAAGAAACTAAATCGGATTCTTTTAAACAATGGATTCTAGAAAGAACCTTAAGCAAAATTGAAGTAAAGCTGAAAGAACCACAGAAATCTCCACTCGTTCCCATTATTAGAAATATTTTGAATGAAATTTTTCAAGGTGTTTTGGCCAGTCAATTAAAGGTGCTTTCTCTCTCCCACTCCCATTTAAGTGGAGTCCCTCACAATGTTGATGAGCCGATTGCTCAGGCAGCTGTGCCATTTACAGATAAAATGATGGATCCTTTAGTGTCTGAAGCAGATGTAATCATAGTAGTAGGTGATATTGTTAGAACTGTATTTCATAAACTTTATTCAGTTGCCACGACACAGAGAAATGCAAGTGAAAATAGGTTTAAAACCATCACCTTTTCAGCAAATGTTTCTTTTCATGAACACACCTATGGACAAAAATCCTCTATCACTGTGCTGGACGAGAGTCCACGTGCTGTTCAGTCCAGCATCAATGCCCACAAACAGGTTACAGTAAATGTAGCTGAAGATATTGTTCAGGCAATATTAACAAATCTAGAAACTTTTGCTACTTCCAAAGTAAAATCTCTCTTTTATCCCCAGATCAACTACACAGTTCCATTGGCTTTACCTATTCAGCAGAACAGGACATTAAGCCAGATGTTATCAGCCAAAGATTCATACTCTGATTATCAGTTTTCTTGCTACACAGTAGGTCATATTATGTCAGAGAAGACCAGTTCATGCCAACTCTCTTTAAATAAATTAAATACACATGCAACAGAAGTGGCCAGAAAAATTTTACAAGGAATCAAACATGAGTTAGACAGAGAAAAGGAAAGTCCCTTCTTAACTCAGAACATTATGGTTCCTGAAGGTATTGCAAGTCAAATTGTCAACACAGTGTTAGATATTGTATCATCTAAAAGTAACTGTGGCAAAAACAATTCCGACAAAGAGCTTAATTCAGATCAGCAAGAAGGTATCATTGAAAAGATGTTTAATAAGACTGAATATCGAAATGTACTTCAGTTTCAAATACAAGATACCATTGAATGTATCTTATGTGATATTTATGAAAAAACACTGTTTCAAAATAATCTCTCATTTGCTATGCCCACTCTAAAATGCAGCATAGCTGGTAAACAACACTCTGAAACAAATTCTGAAATGTACCTGGAGGGGGCAAAGAAGATTATTCCAAAACTTTCAGTTCCTAAATCAGATGTCATCTTGATATCCAATGATGTTGTGGATATTGTTCTTCATAATCTCAGTTCTGCCGTCATGCTTGGCATAAAAGCAGAGGATCCTACTTCTGCAAGATTGCCCCTTACCTTTCATGATGTGTTTCCACAAGCAGAGTGTCAACCACTTCCTCTTGTGGGGTCAAAAAGTGAAAGAAAAACAGAGTGTTTTTCATCTTCAAGAAATCCGAAATCAGCTTACGCTGCTGATAGTCAGATAACTGTAGTAGAGAAAGAAGATAGCAAGAAATCTCCTCCTGACCCATGTGAGGAGAATGCTAACTTCATTACTAAAACTATTTTTAAGCAGTTAGAATATTTTGCCACAAAAAGGATAAATTCATTAATCACTCTTGCTTTCCAGCCTAAAGAAAAGTCATTTGTTAGCCGGGGACTGGAAAATTGTAAACAAGATGACAGCGTTTTTTATGAATCAAGCCATACTGAATCAAACATGAATGTCCTGAAAATACCCACTGAAACTACCCTCAGCCAAGAGCTCACAGATTCCACTCTTGCCAGTTACACAGAAAAACTCGGGGCCACAATTCCTCTCTCACAAGCTAGTCTTAAGGAATATGCTGACATTATTGCCAGTGTTGTTTTGAAGCTGATTAAAAATGACTTAGACCTGGAGATCCAAAAGGCATGTCCACATCCAAGTGATACTTCATTCCAAGAAAACATCCTTGTGAGTGAAATTGTCAACAGCATCTTAAAGATTTTAAGTGATAAAAGATCTGTAAAGGAAAGTAGTTTTTACTCAAAAGACAATTTACTTTCACAATTAACTCTATCAAATGAAATATTGTTGGAGCAAAGAGAGCAGGAAGAAAACACCAAATTATCTCCGTTTTCTCGGTATCCATTAGAACAAAACCAAATGACAATGGAAAAGGAGAGCCAGAGAACTGTCCTGGAAGAAATATTTCTGAGAAATGAAGAATCGAAACAAAAGGAGAAAACTGCTTTGCTCAGTGCAGTGAAAGAAGTTTTAAATAAAGTGTACCAACGAATACTGGAAATCAAAGGCCATTTGCCTCCTTTTAATGAAACCCCCTACTTGGCATCTAATTCTAAAATTAGAACATCAGTCATAACACAAAAAAACTTTTCTCAACCACATATTAATAGCGTAGCAAATGACATAATCAAAATTGTTTTAGGGGAAATGTACTCTGTAGTTGTATCATCTCTATATGAAAGTAATAAAAAAGAAGAAGCCTCTGACAACAACCATACTTTACCCAAGAAACCGTTACACGCCACAGAAACTAAACAAGCAGGAAAAGGGACTGATTCCACTAGATACGTGTCACGGCAGGTTGGTCCTGACACGGGCACAGAAAATGTCTCTCTACTAGAAAACAGTTCTCTGCAATATTCACCATCGCAAGTGGGGAAAGATTTGGTCCAAATAGTTGTCAATAAGATCACTAATTTTGCTTCATTTCATCTAAGAGATGCTTCGTATCCTGAAGGTGGTTTGGACGAGTTGCAACCTCTAAGTCTACATAGTTTTAAAGTGGGCCCGAAGGGCAGCCTTCAGCCAGGGTTTAAGACAAATTTAAAAGCAAAATCAAAAGTTACCCCTTTACCTAAATTTAGAACAAAACCACCCCTAGGACCTAGCAGCATTAAGGCCAAAAGCAAGACCAAGTCAGGACCTAGAGAGAAAACTCCAAAAGACGGCCGGCCCAAGACTGCCATCGGGAAGCCACACAGCCTAACAGCAGGGGATGTCAAAAGCTTACTGGCAATGAAACTGCCCACTTCAGAACTCGAAAAGTATGCCAAGCATATAATAAGTAATATCCTGGAAACAACTGTGAAAGAATTTGAAAAGGTGAGGCACACTAGAGCAATGGTAAAGGTGAAAGCTCTACCATTTGATGAAATTATGGCAGCAAGTGAAATAGTTAATACAGTTTTGCAAGAATTATATGCTACAAATAACCAGAGTTTGGCTCATCCAATCAAACTCTCACATCTGGATGACCTCAGACACTCACAGGAGAATGCAGGTGCAGGGTCTCGTGCCAAAACACAAGCATGTTTTTACTTGGAAAATGTTTCTTCACAGCTAGAACAGATTTTTCCTAAAGATGGTGTATTTAAAAAGATGTTTGACAAATGGCAAGGAGAATCAAATGACATAGAAAGTGAAAAATGTAACTTATTGGTGATAGCTGAAAATGTTTTGACTATAATTTCAGTAAAAGCAAAAGAACTAGAATATTCTCTCTCACTTTTAAATTTGCCACATCTTGAGGAATGTGAAAGTAAGTTCCATAACTGTTTTAAAAGAACTTCTACCAGAGCTGAGGATACCAAAGCACAAATTAATATGTTTGGACGGGAAATTGTTGAAATGCTATTTGAAAAATTACAGCTGTGCTTTTTGTCTTGGATGCCCACCCGAGAGAGTAAAGAAACCCTAGCAAGTAGAAAGTGTGGTTTTCCAACCAAGGACAGCCTCCACAGTGCACCCATCTACAACATGAACACAAAAGACCAAATTTCTTTGAGTTCTAGCAAGCAAGTTGTTCAAGAAATTGTAGAAAGGGTTTTAAACATGTTAGAGTCATTTGTAGACTTGCAGTTTAAACATATCTCTAAATATGAGTTTTCTGAAATAGTGAAAATGCCTATAGAAAACATTTTTCCTGTCCAACAGAGACTATTAACCAAAAAGATGTTGCCAAAATTAAAGCCCATGAAAAAGTTTTCTAATGAATCTAAGTCAAGTACTATTATTTCAAAGGAAAATGTACAGAATACTCTTCTACGTGTTCATTCATTCCATTCAGAATTGCTCACGTACGCTGTTAATATCATCAGTGACATGCTTGGTATAATTAAGAATGAGCTAGACAAAGAAATAACCCAAGTAGAACCATCACCAATTAGCGTATTGAATGAGAACATTGTAGCAAGTGAGATCATTGGCACATTGATAGACCAGTGTACTTATTTCAATGAGTCTCTAATCAAAAACCTTCCAATGGAAAGTGTGTGCCCAAGAGTGGAAAATACCTATATCGTTAATCAGGTTGAATTAGCAACTAATATGCAAATTCCCAAGTCAAAGTTAAAGCAACTTAGTTTTGTGAATAATCCTTCACAAATCAGTGTACCTGGTTTGGTGTTTCATTCTGAGGAAGATACGAAAAAAAACTATAGGGCATCATCAAATTTATCTTCATATGTCAGAGGCTCCGCAGAAGACCTAATTAAAAGCTCAGAGCCCATGGAAAGGCCTGATTCAGAAAATACACCAACATGTTTTAGGAACAAAGTACAAAACTATGGCACAAGGGAATGGCCATTTTATCAACCCACGAAAGGAAATAGCTCCCTTCCTGAAGGCAGTGTCTTACAAAAACTGTTTAAGAAAGTGAATGAATCCGCAGAAGAATCACTAAAGCAAAGCATGTCATTCATAGAAATGGGAAAAGGTGGAAATCCGAAAGTGTTTCATTATGAGGCCCTAAAACCAGTTGTTGAACCAAACCAAAGTCAGACAGCTGTTTCGCCACTCAAAATATGCTTAGCTGCAGAAAATATTGTCAATACTGTGCTGCTGAGCTATGGTTTTCCAAGTCAACCACCCAGTAATGAAAGCATGGAAACAATGAAACCATTTTTCATATCAAAGCAAAACCCTGGAGCACAAAAGAATGAGAAGAAAAGTTTGCTAGGGATGTGGGATAAAAGGATCAGCTGTATACCTGAAGAACAAAACAAAAATTCTGAAGCGAGCAGGGGAGATTTTTCTTTACTGCAAAAATGGGAACATATTAAGCACCCAAAGATTAAGACTCTGAAGGAATTCGATGCCATTGCTTTTGTTGATCATGAACTGGGTCCAAATGAAATTAATTTGGTAGCAAGACATGTAACCACATCTGTGGTTACCTATTTCCAGAATTTCAAAACTAGAGGTAAGCAAGAGATAACTTACTTTAAAATCGGCATAATTTAGAAAAAAAAATGGATATGTTTAAAGATCTCCTATCCAAGAAGCCACATTTACTGTTTTTCTGAAAACAGACTAGAAGCTGAGGTGTTTAATACTCCTTAATACATGAGGATACTTAAAAAAAAAGTTTAACACATGATTTGAACCTAAAAGAGTTCATTGCATATGAGAGAAAATGGGACTATATTAAAGCAATGTTGAGCATAAGGTATGAGTTCCAAAGAGTTTTTAAAGTTCTTATGCACGGCTTCTTCATACCAAAACCACAGTTAATTGATTGTGGGCTAGTGATTCATATTCTCAAGGTGTACAGTCGAAGTCTGTGCCTTTATTCACAGTTTATAAGAACAGAGGTATTAAATATCTTGTTTGCATTACAGTATTCTTGAATTTCTTTTAGGTGTAGTGCTCTAAACATATTCTTACAAAGATATTTACACTGATTTTCTAAGAATGCTTGTCTGTGTTTGTTAGGTTGAGCCACAAGTAAGAGCCATTTTTGTATGTCCAAACCTGTTGATTATTGGCAATTTCATAAAATTGAATCTAATAAGACTAGCATAGCCCTTAACTGGAGCAATAATTCAATTTACCAGTAATGAGTTGCTACATTACCAGTCCGGATAAATCACTTGCCCAACATTCAAATAAGAGCATATAATACCAGTCCTAAGACCTGCAGGAAGAGGTCATTTTTCATTCTTAAAAATGACATTATTGGAAGGTAGACAGTTGTGTGCCTGCAGCTACAAACTCAAAAACAGATTTTCTCCAAGTATAGCTAATTGAACTTAAAAAAGAAAAACAAAAAGAACAAAAGGCGATTCATGATTCCACCCCATTGACATTTTGTTCTTCTGGCAAATCAATTCTCTATTCTCAGACATGTCCAGGGCCTTCGAGTGGTGTCACTCAGGTTCCTCCTTTTGTGTGGAACATTTCGTTCCTCATTCCCTTCTTGACAAGTGTGGGTAAGTCTTGTCAAGCAGTCCAAGCTCAGCTAAAAGCCTCCCATCTCCACAAAGACTTACCTGACTCCACATGCAGGGGTACAACAGATTATTAAGTTCTGAGGAAGTTTTGAGAAAGCAGAGCTGCTCTCACCAACATTCAAAAAAGTTGGCCATCCCAACCAGGTACGAGATCTGCAGTAAATACTCTGTGGAATGGAAGAAAGAATGGAGTCCTGAGTCTGGCTGGCTTGGCCTTCCATTTTTGTAAAAAACTGCAATCTAGAGGTTAAAGTACTACTGACACAGTCATCCATCCCTTATATTTCTGGAGCTAGCACACTTTTATTTCAGACAAGTTGTTATTGCAACACACCTCTTTATTTTCCTAAAAGTAATATATAGAATAACATTAAATGTTTTGACTAAAAATATTTCTTAGGTAATTACATGAGGTCTCTGATATCACTGCAGATATGCTAGAATGTAAAACTCAACTTGAAAATCATATTTCTACTCCAGAGTTTCCAACTTCTTAGGGTCCATAACCATTTAAGCAAGGCAGATATCAGCATTTGACCTAGAAATTTGAATTCTCTAAGGTTCTTTTTATCAACTTTCTGGCTAAATTAAGATTCCACAAGATGGGAAATAATTATTAGAAGAAAAACCAATTCTTCTTGATTAGGTTTTTCTTTTTCTTTAGTGAGCTGTTCCAAAGGTGAGATTTATATGTAAATAATTATCGATATATTGAATTTTCCATATTTATCTTACTGCATGTTAATAATTGTATTTTCTTTTTTTAAGTGTCCAGTGAGAAGATGTCTATTGTTTCTACACTATCAAGGAAAGAATATGAATCAAAACAGCCTCTAAGAACCATATACAGTGATTCTTCACTTTATCAATTTTGTGAACATCTCACTGAGTGTGTCATTTGCCATTTAATTTTAAGCATTTCTGATAGCACCAAAGATGGCAGAGAAAAGGAGAGAGCGTGGGAAAGCCAAAATGTAGGGTTTAACAAGGTTATTTTAATTTACTCTCAAGTGTTTGAAAGCAGGTCAATATCTATTGGAGAACTTGCTTTAAGTATTTCTGAAATGATTACTAAAATTCTTTTTAATAGTAACATTATAGTGGCTAACACTGAACAGCAAACGTGTCCTTTAAAAGCAAAGTACATTTATTGCCCAGGAATAGTTGCTGCTGACTTTGATAATCTCTTTCAGGATCTCTTAATAGGAGTGATTTATGTACTGTCAAAAAAAATAGGAATAACTCATCACTTTGAAAGCAATAGAACAAATAAATCATTTTCCATGCTTAGAAGCAATAGTGTGCCAATTTGCAACAAAACAAGTACCATGAAAACACAGATGGGTTGCACAGATTGGGAATCATCTACTCAGCAAAATGATCATCTCATTCAAAAAAATAAATTAAATTACCTTGCACATAAGTTAGGCGGGCTAGTTAGCAATCTAGAAACTCGTGAATCCAAAGAAGTAGTCAATAAAGTCTTTAATATTGTTTTAGATTTATTTTCTCCAGATGAACACCCAGATAACACTATGGATTCTGATAAAAAAGCAAGAACATTTTTCTCATCCTTGAATGATCAGCAAAGCAATAGCATACTTGGAAATAACTTAGGGCTCACTCCCAATTCAGTTTTTCTTCTCAATGTCGTGTGTCAGAAACTTATGAGAACACTTTTGGAAAAATGCACAAGCACTGTCTTTCTTGATAATGGCTCTCTTACTGATGAAATATCAGCAGAAGAATGTCAACTTTTAAAAATACTTCAAGGTGTAAAAGATGAAAAATCCGATTATTGTAAGCAAGCAATAGACTATGAGCATTTTCAAGGAGATTACAAGTCAGACCCTTTGGAACATCTGGCAAAAATGGATCAAGATTTATTGTCATCAGACTCTATGCTCACAATCATTTCCCACAGTTTAGTTAAATCGTTGATGGACAAACTATGTCACAGTATGCAACCCCCACAGAGTCCACCTACTGCAAACAAGCATTTAAAATATAGAACAAGAGAAATAGAGTCTAGTTTTATAAAAGCAAAAAAGCCAGAATTAGCAGAATTAGGACAAGGTACAGCTTCTTTAGGATTCATGAATTATGACGGTAATGCTTTGACAGGATCCCCGAATAATCCCTGTACGGTTAGCTCCATAATACAAGCACCATTTGGCAAGAAGTGTTCAGTAAATCCCTCTTCTGAGTCACCTCTTAAAAGACAGGGAACAAAGGATACGGATATAATAGCCATCCACAATAAGCTAAACCTGGGAGATATAAATACAGGAGTTTATTCAGCCACATTTTTAGAGGAAATAATTTCAGAACTGTTTTTTAATCTTTCTACTTCATTGTGGGGCAAAAATGAAAACATTACTGAGGCCTGGCTTAATGAGATGAATGCATTATTTGTCAACAATGTAGTGAATGAGTTTAACAATGCGCATGTCACTGTTTTACGGAATGCTGAAGAAAGGCTGTGTTTTCCACCAGTCCATAAAGAAACTGTTAGTAACATTGTTGATGCAGTTTATGATGATATTTTACAGAAATACAAATCGAAAGTAACCTATGGTTGTAATCCAGCACATGACAAGGCCTCAATAGCAGAACAAATAATGAAACGTATATTATTAGAAATTTTGGACTACCAACTCCCACCTTGCATTGTGGAAAAACTCACACCTAATTCATATTACCCTCTCGAAACTGAAATAATACTGCAGAAACTACAAAACAACCTGAGAGAATTTACTTCAAAACTCAGTTCAACATGCTATAGCACCAGGTTGTCACACTCCTTTTTAGAAGATGTCATCAGAAGACTTCTATCTCAATTCACTGCTCCACCCAGGAAGGCTACCTCTTTGGGGAAAAAATATTTCACGACTTCAGATTTTAATGAATTGTCTAATTGTATAGTAAATAAGGTCGTATCAGCCATCTCAAAACATAAAATTTGGTTCACTATATATAATAATCAACATCTATGTACAGGAAAAAACCTCCAGAAGATGGTGGATTCTGTTTACAGTAATATCATGCAAATGTCTGACTCTCTTGTTTCAGTACAGAAAAGTATAGTCAGCCGAAGCCCAACTATGGTTGACCGAATAGCTAGTTTTATTATCCAAGAGGTTATTGAAAATCATCTTCAACCATTTTTGTGTGAAGAAGGTTTGCCTCGTCCAAATACTCCACTGGATGCAATATCAAACATGGTTAAACAGGTCCTCAGTGAAGTCATAGAGTCACATGAATCCAAGATGCCATCATCCAGAGGTATTTACCCTGACATATTCATCAGGGAAATTGTTGCCAAACTTTTATCAAAGATTTTCAGTCCAAAGGATAACACTGAAATCGAGCTGGAAAACATTGCACAGAAAATAGTGAACTCAGTAAGCAGCCATTTTGACAAAGCTAAAATTCCTGTTCTGTGTGATGACGAAGAGCAGCCTTACCCTTCTGTAGATGCAGACACCGTGGATGACCTCGTCACCTCGGTTTGTAGGAATGTTTTAACACAGCATGGGCTAGACCCAGAGTTTGACAAAGAGTCTAAAGAAAGTGAAATTTTTGTGGAAAATATTACCAATTTAATTGTTGCAGCTGTTTCAGATTGCCTTCTTCATCCACTGTTTTCTGGGGATTTGACATCATCTTCCCGTTCTATTTCCACAGCTGAGAATATCGTTCAGGGCATTATTAATAATATCAATAAATCTACCAAGCCAAGTCAGAGTTTATCTCCATATAACACTTTGCTGCCTTACAGATTTTTAGAAGACATGATCAGAGTATTATTATCTAGAATCTTTCCTTCTGCACCTAACATTGCCCTGAACACAGAATCTCTAAAACATAGATCAAAAGTGAATTTCAATGAAATTGCTTCAAATATAATCAATGATATTAGGATGAAAATTTCTCAACATGAAATTCACTTCTCAAAAGATGAAGAAGAAACCACATTTGTTTATTCAGAAGATGATGTTCACCACCTTGTTGACTCAGTATTCAAAAATATTTCACAAAACTCCGAGTCTCAAGAATCAGTTGAGCAAAATATCATAGGTAGTAATGATGTTCTCATTGATAGAATAGCAGGTTTTATCATTAAGTATATTTGTCAACACCATCTTCAGCCATTTCTAGATAGAAAGTCATTGTCTTCCTCATCATTCAAATATCTTGACAATGAGACAAGGCAATGGTTTTATGCTAGCGTTTATTCTTCAACTTTTTTGGAAGATGTGATCTCTGGAGTTTTGTACAAAATATTCCACAGGGTGTTAGGCATTGTACAAACAAAATCAGTAAGAGATTCAGAAGATGAACTTTTTGATGAAGCTGAAAAACTCATACATTTGATAGCAGAGGAATTCTCAAAAGCCCAAGTTAGCATTATAGAGAATGCAGAGGAACAATTGTGTTTGCCTCCAGTGGAGAGAGATGTAGTCAAAAATATCATTGATGTGGTATTCAGCAAAGTTTTGCAAGAATATGACACGAAAATAACGCCCAATAGTGATTTTCTAAATGATGCAGAGATATTGGCTGCGAGGATAACTAACATCATCCTGGCCGAAATTTCTGATTTCCAAATTCATCCAAATATTATAAGAAAGCTTCCTTTTCAGTCACTCTCCAAACTAAATGTTAATGTTTTGATAAACAGAGTTCAATGTGACATTACTAAATCAAGATTCCGAAGACAGGCATCAACAATATATACAACTAAGTTATCACATACTCATTTGGAAAAAATTGTCACTCAACTTATATCTCAGGTGAGTCCATTGGCCTCCAGTGCAGAATGCACAGATACTTCCCAATCAGACTTAAGTAATACAGTCATGAAACTGATAAATGAAATTATATCAATAATTTCAAAACATGCAGTATGTATTGTCAAACATGGCAATGAAAAACAAAGTATGATTTCAGAGAAAGATATCCAATCCATGGTTGATTCCATTCATGCTGATCTTTCATATTCAAATGTCTACCAGTCTCTTACAAAAGATAAAAAAGATATAAGTAACATACCTGCTTCAAAAATAGCAAGTTTTATAATAAAAGAAATATTTAACCATCATCTTCAGTCATTTTCATCTGGAGATAAAACTTTCATTTCAGCTGCATTTGATCAAAGTGATAAACAAACAATTGATTCTAAACAAAGAGAGCTGTCTTTCATAGTGAACTCAGCTGTCTTTTTGGAGGAAGTAATTTCTGAACTTTTGTGTAAACTCCTTTATGCATTCTCACATAATGTCTTGGTTGCTGAAAACCCAGATACAGTAAAAGTCAAAATTACTGGCATTGTTACAACATTAGTAAAATCAATTGTTCTGGAGTTCACCACATCAGAGATTTTACTTGCAGATTATTTTGATAATGATATATGTTTTTCAGAAAGATATAAAGAAATAGTTCAAAAAACAGTCAACCAAATTTATGAAAAAATATTAGATGAATATAAATCTCTGATTCAAGTATACAGCGTTATACAAAGTGACACTATTTGTTTTGGAAGGAAAATATATCATTTGCTGCTGGAAGAAATTTATGATTATCAGGTGCAGTCATTAGTTTCAGGAGAATTAGTGTCTTCTTCGTACACTTCCCCTAAAGCTGATAATATCATCAGAAAAGTGCTAAATGTCATCTTGAAGGATAGTTACACCTTCCCATCATTTGTTACTATGCTGCCTCGCTCTCTTTTACAAGATATAATTTACAAGCTTCTAGGGCATTTCTTCCCTTCAACTGACACTGAAAGTGAACTAAAAGAGGAAAGTGTTTCACCAGATTATGAGTTTGAGGATGCAGCTTCAAAATTGACTGATGAAATTATCAAAGAAATTTCTGAACATGAAATCCGTGTTGCCACGGCAGAAGACAATGCAGAAAGTACGCAGTTAGAAGTGATTGAGAATTTGATTGATTCTATATGTAATAATATCTTGAAAAAATCCGAATTTCAAGCTGCAGTGCAAAAAGATGCAGAAAAAAAAGGAGGCTCATTCCTCAGTAAAATAGCTGGTTTCATTATGAAGGAAATCATGGATCATCATCTGCAACCGTTTTTACACGGTGGAGAATCTTCTGGTAGTGACGATGACCATGCCTCGGTACCTACCAAACCTAGTGAAGAAAAGACACAGACCTCTCTATATTCAGCCACATTTTTGGAAGATGTAATTGTTGACCTTGTTCGCAAATTTTGTTCTCTTCCAAGTATTACTGAAAATTTTGAGAAAAAAGAAATGCCAGAGACAGACATTGTGGGCTTAGCTATAAAATTTGCAAACTCTCTGATAGGAGAATTTAGAAAAAATGACATTAAAGTTCTACCAAATGCTGAAGAAATCTTTGCTTTTCCACCAATTGATAAAGAGACAGTGGATACGATATCCAATTTTGTGTACGATCAATTCATAGGAAAGTATGAGTCTAACGAAATTCGGAAGGACGATAAAAGTAACAGTGGGATAGAAATGATTGCCAATTTAGCCCAAAAGGCAATTTCTGCTTTCAAGATTCAACCACTTTTTTCAGGAGACTGGTCATCCACCTTCTTTTCATTTCTAAATCCAGAGAACATTACGCAAAGGGTTCAACACCTACCACAGAAAAGCCCCACACAGAATAGATGTGTAAAAGGAAACAGACTTACTTTTTCAGAACAACCATACAAACACACTTCAACCTTAGACCAGAGAAATCTGTCAGACACTTTGGAAATACATAGAAGTATAATGAGTATTAAAAAATTTTTCCAAACTGAGGAGACATCTATTAAAAAAGGGGACATTCAAGGTCCAAAAGTTACTTCTATAACTAGAGCTGTGAAAGAGAACATTGTTAACCTATGTTCAAGGTCAGCTGCAGGTGTGACAAATGAAAAGAAAGAGAATGAAAATAAAATGGCAACTTCAATGAAAAAATATACTGGGACTATAACAAAAGTTACATCTCCAAATACTAGTGTGAAAAGTGAAGATACTCTGAAGCCAGATTTTGGGGTAACACTTAAAGATGATGAAACTGAGAAGAAACACAAATCAGCTTCAAAAGGCAAAGAGAGGCAAGGAAATGAGGTACCCACACAAATTCTAGGAGCCTCTGAGGGTATGGCATGTAAGGAAGAAATACTTGGACCAGATATTGAAAAAAACAATGAAAAGAAGATTGTTAAAACAGGAAAACATTTATTTCAAAAAGAAGAGAAGCCCTTCCAGTTATTTTTGACAGCCAAAGGGAGAGATGCAGGGACAACAGAAACAACTGAGGAAACAGTAACCCAAAAGCCGAACACTGAGGGGAGAAAAGACAATCCACCTCTAACAGATACGAATGAGAGACAGTACTCGGTTTTTGAATGTGTTCAAAATATCACTGAAAATATTTATGATAATATCTTAGAATCAGTTTCTAAGGACAGTTCTCAAGAATCAATAGGTTATTCAAATCTTCAAAGTCCCTTAAGTGAGACATTTTCTGTAATTCAAGAGGTTAGCAAGGATTTTGCACAGTACACTTCAATAAAGGATTTATCCCCTTCGATTAATGAAAATCTCCCTGCCAAAGAGAATGAAAAAGAGAAAGAGAGAGAGCGTCAAAGAGAGAAAAAACAGAGAGAAAAAGACAGAGTGGAAGTTAAGGTGATTAAAAATGAATCTAGTAAACAAGACAGTCCTCAAGACCCACCAAAAGATAAACCTGGAATTTTCCCTGCTAAGTTTTTAGAAGATGTTATCACCGAAATGGTTAACAAACTGATCTTTTCTACCTCACCAGAAACACAAACACATGATCAGTGTCCAAATGTGTGTGATGGCCAAAATCAAGCTGAACTCTATGACACAGCTATGGAGCTTATTGATTCACTGTTAAAGGAGTTTTCAGAGGCTGAAATTAAGGTATTTAGGCCGAATAAGGACAATCAGTGTTTTCCACCTGTAGCTAAAGTATCATCAGTTCCTAAAGCTCCTTGCAAACATAAAGAATCAACTACAGATGAAGCAGCATCTAACATTAAGAAAATAACTATGGATCACATGTCACATATGCATAAAGTGATTAAAAATAACATATCTTTCTTAGATAGAGCACTAGCAATCGATAAAACATTGGTTAACAAAGTTGTTCACTCCTCTGTATGCAATATTTTGAAGGAATACGGATCTCAAGACTCCATTTGTAAGAATATTAAGAGTGATGGAAAAAATTTAGCAAGAAGGCTAACCAATGCAATGATAAATGAAATTTTTGAACATCGACTTAATTTGATATTTTGTGACGAGGTTCCAGCTTCAGCATGTTTGCCTCTGGACTCTAAGGATGTTGTGAAGAAGGTCCAAAAGGTGGCTCAAACAGCCAATAAAGAATGTCAAACGTCATTACCATACGGTATCATGCTTCCTCATGAATTTTTAGAGAATCTGATTGCTGCTCTTTTATCTAAAATTTTCTGCATAGTATCCAAAACCAAAGCAGATACATCTGAGGGCAACTGGCTCACCGAACTTGATTTCCTTCAAATGAAGTTATTAAGTACAGTCACAGCAGAGATCTCCAAAGATGAAGATATGGTTATTCAGTATGTGGAATCCTTACATCCTAATGATGATGAAATTATTCAATTAGTGGTTCATTCTATTTATGATAATCTCTTGGCACAGTTTGGATCACAAGAGATTATACAAAATTGTGTAGGGAGTGGATGCAGAATTCTTTCAGAAGCCATAGTCGATTTAGTTCTACGAGAGGTAGCTGGTAATCAGTTGCAGAACTATTTTTCTGGAGAGCTAACTCCACATCAGTGTGCAGAAGTTGACAGTATTGTTGAAAACATTCTTAAAGATGTTATGCAAACTACTGATGCTCCCCAGCCTCGACCATCACATGCTCATATACTGCCTTATGACATAATAGAAGAAATTGCTGTAAAATTTTTATCAAAGCTTTTTTGCATGTTTCCGAAAGTGGATAAAGGAAGAAACAAATCTCTCCCAACTGAAATGCAAAACATAGTCTCAAAAGTATTAAATTCAATACAAGAATCTATCTCAAAAAGTAAGATTAAACTTATACCACCAGCCAAGGAATTGCATACTGTTACTTTAGCTGACAATGCAACTATTGAAAGAGTAGTTAATTCTGTGTATGCCAGTGTTTTAAACCACTATGGCTCACATACTTCTATATTCAAAGATTTAATGGGAAAGAATAATGTCCTCTCTGATATAATAGGATTTTTAGTGGTGAAGGAAATTTCCAATTCTGAATTTCAATCTCAAGTAAAAGAAGAAGTACCAAATTCAGAATCAGTTCTGGAAGCTGTCAAAATTATGGAAAAAGTGGTCAAAATTGTTGATGAATTGAAGTCCCAGGAAAAGTCTTCATCAGGAAAATGTTCTACATTAGATGCCGCATTTTTGGAGGAAGCATTGGCCTTATTCTTGGCAAAAATAATAAGGTTGCCAAGTGCCTCAAGCAAAGATGCAAAAAACTTATCAAAGCCTGAGTTAAATAAAATTGCATCTCAACTGACAAAATCAGTGACAGCTGAAATGTCCAAAAGTAATATTAGTCTTGTTGCTGCTGATTCTGAAGAACAGTTTTTAAATCCAGAAAGTGTAGAAATGATTTCTCAGGTTATTGACTCTGTTTATAGTAATGTGCTGCTTCAATCTGGAAGCCATAAAGACCTTTACTATGATATAAAAAATAAAAACAGAGTCTTCCCTAAAAAAGTGGCCAGTTTAATCATTAATGAAGTTTCAAACTTTCCAGTAAATATAGATGACTCAAAGGATTCAAATGTTGATCTCTTTAGCGACCTAGACATTAATAAAATTGTTGAAAAGGCAGAAGAACATGCTTTTAAAATGATCCCTGACAAAGAGAGCGAAGAGTTAAATCAAAGTTCATTTGGAGAGGAAATTCCAGTTAAAATAGTTCCACATATTGGGAATAAACCACTCAAAGTAGATCCAGGCATTATTTCAGACCACTTAGCCGTAATTTCTATAAAAACTCAACCTCTTGAGAAACTTCAGATGGAATGTTTAAGAAACACTGGACACAGCATAGCAGAAGTGAGAAGAGCATCAATAGATGGGAGAAGTTACTCTTCATTAGACACATCTAATTTGAGAAAGATAAAGAAAGAAAGACGTACTTCATTGGATAACACAGGACGGCTGAACATGAAACCCCTAGAGGTGAGTGCTAAAGCAACCATAGAAAAACAGATGAAGAGTGAGACATGGTAGTTTTGATTCCCTTCCGCAAATAAGTATTTTGGACTGCATTTTTTTTATTATTGCCCAGCCCAACGGGAGGATTGGTTGTACTGGTTCATCCATATAGTCACATGACTTATTGGATTTGACATATCCATGGCTCACTTTAAAGGTCTCAGGCTAGTTTTCCTAAGACAATCGGTTTAAACTTGCTTTTTTAAAAAGCTATGGAATAAGAACACATGGACATACACTTAATAATAAAATCAAGCTGACTGATTATAATCTTCATTTGAAGAGTCACAAAAAACAGTCTCATATAGTTCCTATAGTTCTTATTTCTGATATCTAAAGGTGTTTAGAAGGGCCAGTTAGAATATTAGGATACATGACATTTTAAAAACTATATATAATAATTTTAACTTATCAAACTTAAGGCTCTATAGTAGTAGTACTCTTTTTACTTTTAACAACATTTATCAACAAACATTAGATTAAAAACTCAAGTTATACTTGTTTCTTGTTATTTCACTTTAATTATATCAGCCTTTTTCAATTTCTTCTATACTCCAACAACGTACCCAGTTTTTTCCTCTTTTATCCTTGTTCTAGATCCAGCAGCCCTACGCTGACATTTTTATGAACCCATTTCCTGTTACCATAGATCTAACTCTGCCTAAGCCCCCAAATATATTAAACTAATCAGGACTTTAAAATGCCAAAATTATGTCCTTGTTACAAGGAAACTATAACCAAGGACAAAGGGATTATCTGAACAATGGAGTTACACTGATCCACTATGCCTTCTGGTTTTTATCAAAGCCCTTTGTACTCAAAGGTGTTTATTCATATGAGTTCTAAGTGTGTTTATGTTTATAAACTGTAGCCTGGAAAATGAGAATAAAATTATACAATCATTCTCCCTGGAGCACAAACTTGAAGTGAATTTTCTCTAGCACTGCCCTGCAGCCTACTGAACTAAGTCTCGGGGCTGGTAAATACAAGTATGTTAATGAGTGCCTTACGTTTTCATACCCAGACACTGAGAGAGTAATTTCATCTCTTTTGTCCTAAACTTTTTGGACTAGATGACAGTCCTTGTCAGCTCAAAAATTTGCTATTCCAATATGAATTCTCATCATCGTATTAGAGTATTATTTGGTAGTCTTCATTTATATATAAATAATCTCTGAGGAGTAAAATTTGTATGAATAGGCTGTAGAATGACTACTCTAAATCACATTTTAATTACCTGTAGAATTTTCTGTCACAAATTTTACACTTATTTACCAGCTCTCTTTGCTTAATTCATTCATAGACCCCAGAAAGCAGGAAGGAAATATTTTAATCAAATAGTTACCCTGTCCTCTAGGATGAAAGAAAAATCATCCTAAAAATAAAAAACAAAGAAGCAGAGATATAAGGGAGATTCCCTCTGCCATAGAATTATCTTCTGGAGGGCAGGTCCCTCGTAGTACAGGTTTCACTGCTAGGTGAGTGTTCTAGGAACCCATCTGGATCAGTGTGCCACTTGGTGTTGTGAGAGGCTGTGTTCGGCTTCAGTGAATTTTTTTGAAGGCTCTTTCAACGTGTTTCTCCACTTTATGATGGGTGATTTACAGCACACCTATTCACACCGCACTGAGTGCTGGGCAGTTTTTGACCAAAAACAGCATGACCCCTGTGTCCCACCCTCCCTATTCACCTGATCTGGCCCCAAGCAACATTTTTTTTTCCTTGGATGAAAAAAGTCCTCAAATGGAAACATTTTGCCAATGTAGAAGAGGTGAAACAAAAAAAAAGCAGAAACACTGAAAGGCATCAAAACCAAAGAGTTCAAAAACTGCTTTGAGCAGTGGAAAAAATGTCATGATAGATGTATTGCATCAAATGGAGTGTATTTTGAAGGTGACTGAAATTTAAACTTATAAGAATAAATATACAATTTTTAACAAATCAATTCTGGTTTTTTTTTTTGGAGGGCCGCCCCTTGTAGCACACTTTGTTAAGATACGTAATTTGTATCCATGTGGGTACCAATACTTTCTATCTCCAGCATAGGGGAAGACAAGAGATAAAAAAAGCAGTAAATTATATCAGAGACCCCAGACACATGTAGGCTTCTCCTCAAAGCTTTATTATCTTTTTTGAGGTACCATAAATTCCCAGCACATAAGACATATGCATTATGGGTATAGAAGAGGGTGTTTGGGGGATGAATGGTAATGGAAAAATTACAACAAAAATGAACTATTTAAACAATGGTTAATTAAAAGTTAAAAGAACATATATAGTAATGAATTTCAAAGCCATATAGAATGATTTTAGACTTTCTAAACCATTGGTTCCCTCCACTAACACAGAAAATCAAACTTGATTGTTTTAATTTTTTAGGAAGGAAGTTTCTACAATTTGTTTCAGCAGAATATATTTTTAGGGCACCATTTTCTGAAAACTGGTTTACCATGTTACAAAGACATGTTGAAGTCTATGGTTATTAACTTAAGTCAGTTTGGAGATTTTGTGGCACCATCAAAAGCTACAAGAGTGGAGAAATTCTATTTTTGAATTATGGTTGTCTTTGAACTGTCTTAGTCATTGAAAATGGAAAATGAGATTTGATTAGGGAAGTGAGATTATATCCAAAGGATCAGAAGTAGAAGGAGATGGATGAAGAAATTAAAAAAAAACTCATAATTTTGGTTTTTTGTATTTCAAAAATCAAGACTAGATAATAACTAGATTTTTATTTTTAAAAAATTAGATTTCTCTATGAATTCTTATCTAGAATTTTAGAAAAATGAATTATCACGTCTACTTCTGTCACAAAACTTTAAAAGTAAATGTACAAAATGTAAATTATGACAGAACAAAATATATGAAGTTTAAGAAAAAAGGAACTGTGTTAGACCTTCTATACTTCGAAATAAATTATAGTGGGTTAATATGATCTCTGAGTGTAAAAGAAATGATAAAACATTTTTATAATTTTTCTTATACTTTTCATTTGTATCTTCTTAAAACATTGTTAACTATAAGGGAGTGGTGTGTGAACACAATAGTACCTGATTGAAAATAGAAACCATATTAACATAACTTTATCGCAATAGAACCATAAGAAAAGTGACTGAGGGATTTGTCATTGTAATTTCAATTTCAGATTGTTTGCAGAAATTCATTTCAGAATATAAGGAAGCCAGATATCACCAAGGTGGAGCTTTTAAAAGATGTTCAGAACAAAAAAGATCTTCTCATCCGATTAGTAGCTCATGATATTGAAGAGGAGTCAGAAGGTAACATGCAAGAAGAACTAACATCTGATGAGTATGAAGTTGTTTTAAAAGAGGTTATTAAAGAAAAACTCTCAGGAGAACAACTTGAAAATCAAGTGAAAGAAATCACAAAAACAAATATTATAAACACTGAAAAAACCTCGGATCATCGAAAAAAACATAAGGAGAGAGAACTTAAAAGATCTGTTGCTGAGCTTGATATGCCCACCTGCTCAGCAGCCATGGCTGTAGCACAGTCTTCTATGGAGAAAAAGCCACAGCATAAGGTGAGTGAGAAACACGACTATCAGTGACCAGATATAAATGGAAAGAGTAGAGATCGTCAGAAATTCTGTCCAAAAATGTAATTTGATTAGGCAGAAAAAATACTAAAATGGTTCCAGTGTTTTCCTTGGCCTGGCAATATTTATAGACTAAGAGAAATAATAGATTAAGCAATAAAACTGAATTGAAGGAAAGCAGTAAAATGGGTCATCAAATAATAAAAGGGAGGAGTAAAAATATAAAGCCTTGGAATGTGTTTAAATTTAAGTTGATAACAGCTTAACCTAGACTGCTATATATTTATGATGTTGTATGTAAACCTCACTATAACCACAAAAAAAACTAGAGTAAACTCAAAAGAAAGTAAGAGAGGGCTCAAAACATAATAGTAAACAAAACCATCAAACCACAAGGCAAATGAGAGAGAGAAGAAGAAGAAAGAAACAGAGTAACTACAAAAGCACTAGAAAACGAATAAATGACTATAAGTACCTACTTATCAATAACTACTTTAAATGTAAATGGACTAAATCTACCAATCAAAAAAAGAGTGGTTGATTGGATAAAAAAACAAGATTCATATGCTGCTTAAAAGGGATTCATTAATAGCAGTAAGGACACACACAGACTGAATGTAAAAGGATAGAAAAATATTATATGCAAATGAAAACAAAAGCTCTATATCTATAATCGTATCAGACAAAGCAGACACTAAAACAAAGACTGTAATGAAAGACAGTGGCACTGCATAATGTTAAAAGGGGCAACCATTCAAGAGACTATAGCATTTATAAACATATATGGACTCAACATAAGAGTACTAAAATATTAATGGACCTAAAGAGAGAAATTGACAGCAATACAATAATAATAAGAGACTTTAACACACAACTCACATCAATGGATAGATTACTGAGACAGTAAATCAGTAAGGGAGTATAGGCTTTGCATAACACATTCGACCAGATGAATATATACAGGATGAGTCAAAAGTATTCTTACAGTTCATATAAAAATAATAAATAATTAATAAATAAAGATGTAAGGATAAGCTCTATTTTGTGTAGTCACAACTATAACCCTGTTCTGGCCCCACCCTGTAGATGCCACATGCAGACCATTCTATCCAAAAGCAGCAAAATACACATTCTTCTCAAATGGACTTAAAACATTTTCCAGGATAGATAACATGTTAGGCCACAAAACAAGCCTCAATAAATTCAAGAAGACTGAAATTATCAAGTCTCTTTTCTGACCACAATGGTATAAAACTAGAATGCTACCTAAGTGTCCACCAACGAATGAACAGATAAAGTGGTTGAGGTTACACATACAACGGAATACTAGTAAGCCATAAAAAAAATATGAAATCTTGGCATTTTTGGCAAAATGGACAGACCTCAAAGGTGTCATGTTAAATGAAATAATTCAGAAAGAGAAAGACATGTTTCACACACGTGAAAATATTTTTTAAAAAAACAAAACATAAAAAAAACCTCATAGATTCAGAGAACAGATCAGTGGTGACTGGAAGAAGGTAAGGGAGTAAACTGATTGGTGACATGGTGGAAGGGGGTCAATGGTATGGTAATAAATAGTAACTAGCCTTATGGGGGTGATCGCTTTTTAGTGTATGCAAATGTAT
Organism: Glossophaga mutica; assembly: GCA_039655065.1. Lineage (NCBI taxonomy): Eukaryota > Metazoa > Chordata > Mammalia > Chiroptera > Phyllostomidae > Glossophaga > Glossophaga mutica. Next base: position 40,576,900 of record CM077306.1, on the reverse strand, counting down.
TTCTAAAACTTATAGAATAATTTTAAAAAAATGTTTTAGTGTAACATTAGCAAAAGTTAAAATAGATTGTATGAATAATAGTCCCATTAACAGTTGCCTTTTTTTAGATTCTAACAACGTCAAAATAAAGACATTCTCATAAAAAAAATATGACCACAAAATTACACATGATTTCTCAACAAACAGATCAGAGGACTGGTTATGATGAGTGACCTGACAATCTTCTGAACTGACCAGAGTTATATCTGTTCCTTTTGTTTTTGAACTCAGTAAGATATTATTAAAATATTAGTAAAGTGAAGAAATGGTAAACTGTACTCTTAAACATTGTTAAATTTGTCTTCAAAACCTATTCAAATTCTAATATTATAATAATAGATCACCTTCACTGAGCCAATTCCAAAGAATTATATTGGAAAGAAATATTTTAATTAGAATTAGAGGGTTCACCTATCTTTTAAATAATCTCTAAAATCTTTTGTCATATTGTAGATTAGAGTGCAGTAATACCTGGCTTTCACTTTTTCAGGAAAAAGGAAAAATTACCACTAGTGAACCAACACATTACCTCATACACAGAATTATGAGTTCATCTTCATACAACCAAGAAGATCTGCTTTCATCTGCCAGGTACATGAAATTAAAGCAATACAAAAATAGAAATCTGAGATGAAAGCAATGCCTATAAGAAGAATGGTTTTCCTGGTAAAATAGTAACTGAGCGAGTATTTAGTCCTAGACTCCCCCTCATCCCTTATTCTTCCCTCCCATACCACCCCAATGTAGATGCATCCTAAGGCCTTGCCTTCCTACTTGATGCCCCTTTTTATTCTTCCAGCCTATACATTCTGTCTAGTCCAGCCATGTCTTGGATCAAGAATTTGCTAGTGCAGTTTTATTTGTTTGTTTGTGTTTATTTGTTTGTTTGTTTGTTTGTTTGTTTTTATCTGAGAGATAAGTATTGGGTCACAATTATATTTGCACCACCTGCCCAAAAGCTTCCTGCTCAAATCTCTTTAGTAACTAAGTGTTCCAGTCCTACGACTGATTGTAAGAAGAACCCAAAGGAGAAAGGGATCCATGTAAGTTGGAGTATACCAAAATAAACCCTACAAAGCAATGGAGTTTGATGTGGGACTGTAAGGCTGGGGAACATTTGTATGAGGGGAAGACAATCCAAGTTAGGATGACTATAGCAGCAGAGTCTGGACAGCGTGGCATTTCTGGAGGACAGAGAACAAAATACACTGTAGACTTGACATCTAATTAATAACTATATCTAGAACAGTTAAAACTTATCTAAAGTTGTTCTTAAGTTTGTAAGACTATGCATAAGCTAGAAGAGGTAACATTCTCTGTTGTGGGGAAACGATGGATATAAAGAGAAAAATATACTTGATTACATTTCTTTTTCCACGAGGCATAGAGGAATTTTTTCTTCTTGACTCTGAAACTAACACTATTTGGGGACATTTATTCCTGGACCATTATTGCCTTTTATTCCTGTAAAATGGTTATTTAAACATACATGATTAGTAATGCAAGCATCTCCCTACTGTTATATCAGTGGTGAAGACAAGGACACAGAAAATACCAAATGAAAGTCAATTTAGAACAAGATAGAAGAGCAGAAAACTGAAGGCCCTTGTTTGCGTGCAAAAACAAAAAATAAACTACAGACTGATAAAATAACTTCATAGGATCCTGAGAAGGATATATGCCTAGAAATCACGCAATCTCTTTTCTAATTACAATGGGATAAAATTGGAATTCAATCGCAAAAGGAAAAGTGGAAAATTTACAAAGACATGGAAATTAAACAATGTATTCTTAAAAAAACAATGTGTCAAAGAAGAAATCACAGGGAGAGTAGAAAATATTCAAGACAAATGAAAATTAAAACAATATGGTACTAAAATGTATGAGATGCAATGGAAGTAGTGCAAGTGCAATTTACAGCAATAATTTCTTCATTAAAAAATCATAACAATAACCTAATTTATACCTTAAATAACTAGAAAAAGAAAAACTAAACTCAAAAACTAGCAGAAAGAAATAATAAAGATTACAGCACAAATAAACAAAATAAAGACTAGAAAAGCAACGGAGAAAAATAAGTGAAGTCAAGAGTTGGTTCTTTAAAAAGAGAAACAAAATTGGCACTTTTTTCTAGATCATCTAAAAAAACAAAAGAGAATATTTGAATACCTAAAATCACAAATGAAAGAAGGGCCATTACAACTCAGAGTATGCAAATAAAAAGGATTACAAGAAAGTACTATGAACAATTATATGACAACAAGTGGATAACCTAAAGGAAACAGTTAAATTCCTAGAAATGCAAACCCATCAAGACTGAATCATCAAGAAACAGAAAATCTGAACAGACTGAGACCTAGTAAAGAGAGTAAGCCAGTAATCACGAACCTACTAACAAAGGAAAACTCAGAACCAGATGTTTACGCTGGTAAATTCTAGTAAACATTTAAGGAAAATTAACACCAACCCTCTCAAAAATCTTCCAAAATATTGGAGAGAAGGGAATATCTTCAAAACATGAGGCCAGCTCTACTTTGATACCAAAGCCAGACAAAGATACTACAAGAAAAGAAAACTACAAAAAATATCTCTGATGAATAATGATGCAAATACCTTTTAACAAAATTCTAGCAAACAAAATTCAACAGCACATTAAGTTGATTATATACTAAGGCGAAGTGTGCTTTATCCCAAGAATACAATGGAGGTTCACCATGTAAAAATCAATCAGTGTAATACAATGCATTAGCAGGGTAAAGGAAACACACACATTCTCATCTAAATTAGTGCACAGACACCATATGGCAAAATTTAACAACTATTCAAGATAATAACACTGAAAACACTAGGAATAATAGGAAATTATCTCAAAATAGTAAAAGCCATATATAGGAAACGTACAACTAGGTTTCGATTAGGTGGAATAGAATAGAGTCCCAAACAAATCATTCATATGTGGTCAAGTGATTTTCTTCTAAGCATGGCAAGACCATTCAGTGGGGAAAGTACAGTCTTTTTAACAAATGTTGTTAGGGAAGCTATATAACCACACAATTGGAATTGGTGATAATTTTATAGATAAAACACTAAAAGTACAAGGAACAAAAAAATTAAATAAATTGGACTTTACCAAAATTATTTTGTGCTTCAAAGGATAGAGTGAAAATTCAACCCATAGAATGGGAGAAAATATTTGCAGTTCATATACCTGATATATCCAGAATATATAAAGTACTCCTATAACAACAAAAATAACATGATTAAAGATTGGACAAAGGACTTGAATAGCTATTTCTTCAGAGAAGATAAACAAATGGGAAATAAGGACATGAAAAGATTCTCACCATCACTAATCATTAGGGAGATGCAAATCAAAACCATAATGAAAAAGAAATGAAAAAAAAAACCATAATGAGATGCTGTTCATGTCGATTAAAATGGTTCTCTTTTAAAAATCAGAAAATAATGTGTCATCAAGAATGTGAAGAAATTTAAACCCTCATACATTGTGGTTGGGAATTTAAAATGATACAGTCACTGTGGAAAACAGTATGACAGTTTCTCAAACAAAATTAAATGTATAGTTACCATATGATCCAGCAATTCCACTTCTGGTGATACACCAAAAGGAATTGAGAACAGAGAATCAAACAGGTATCTATTTGAGCAACATTATTCATAATACAAATCATGGAAGCCGCAACGTGATGGGTGAATGGTAAATAAAATGTGTTATATACATTCAATAGTGTATTATTCAGCCTAAAAAAATGAGGGAAATTCTGACACATGCTTCAATGTGTATGAATGTTGAAGATGACACACTAAGTGAAATAAGTCAGTCACAAAAGGACAAATATTACATGATTCCACTTACATGAGATACTTAGATAAGTCAAATCAGAAAGCAGAATGGTGGTTTTGGGGGGTGGGGAGCAGGGAATCTGGGGTGTCAGTAACAAATGGGTACAGAGCATCAGTTTGGGAAAATGAAACATTCTGGAGATGAATGATGGTGATAGTTGCACAACAATATGAGTGTACTCAAGCACAGAATTATACACGTAAGATAGGATGACAATGTTAAGTTTTATGCTGTGTATATTTAATCAAAATTCTTAAAGTATAAAAAGTCAATTTAGATATCATATTTATTAATTTGTAAATTCAGCAATATAGTATTCCAAGTTCATATCTATGTGAAGATTGACGGACAGATTGTTCTTTTGTTTAACTGGTAATTCTTTTATTCATTAAATACACAGAAAATGAAATGTTCCTTTTCTTTTGTTTTAGTGAGACTGAAGATTGTACTACAGATACACGTGATAGTATATCAGAAGGTCAGATTTATTTTTTTAACTTAAATTAGAAAGTATTCAAAGGAGGACTTTTTTTACTGCTTTGATATTTTTTAGTTATCAAATCTAAAGTTTATACTGTGTTATTGTTATTTCCTGTGAGTTTTAACTACTTTTAGAAATATGATCTAGTCCTACATCACTCAGATGTTTGAATAAGCCAAATAGTTTGCTTTGTCTGATTTGCTATTAAGATTTTATTAACGATTTTGATCAAGAATATAGTATGATATTATGAATTTTCATCTATCATGCTCCTGTGAGAAATATACACAAAATGGGGTCTATCGTACCATAGTTTCTATCTGAGCTAGAATCCATGACACTAGGCTTTAACAATTTTTTGAAAATTTATTCTGCCTTTGTGCTTCTATTTTTGTGGCCTCTACCTTTGTGCCCAACCAAAATGTACCTAAAAAAGGAGTGGAGGGGGGCTATCAGAGCTAAATTTATTTGCTGACATTACAATCTGGCTAGTATGGACCTCACTTTTTTAAAAAAATCTTAGTACACACTCAGAAAACTTGTGGGACTTTTTGGTTTTCTATTTGTTGAATCCTCAGAGGATCAGTGTGGTTCTAACGATGTCATGTACGAGAGAGAGTACTGTGTTTACTGTTAAGTGGCCTTGAAACTCAAACCACAGGTTTACCCTCGCTCTTTCAAACATGCAACCCACTCAAGAAATATATTCTCTCACGGAAGGTGAAAGTGGAAACCATTTTCACTAAGATGGGTCATGGTACCGCACCAATAAGTATGCCAGAATTCTATGAACACACCATAACCAGAAGGTATCACAATAATCACTGATAATCATGTCTGTATTATGGAATCATAGACTGTTAGAGTCAGAGAGAAACTATTTAATACAATGTCCTCAATTGTTTGCATGAGGAAACTCAAGTTCAGGGTGAGGAAAGGACTTTTCCAAGGTTGCTTTGAGTCAGAGACTGAGTCCAATCTAGACCCATACATTCAGTTTGTTTTATTTTTTCCTCCTTTGTTGCAATCATCATTTTTAACTCTTTACTAATATCGCAGCTGTCCAATTCAATCACTTATTTATTCATTCATCCAAAAAGTTACTGAGCATCTCCTCTGTGTTACATCCCATGTGTGAACAAACCTGACAAAGTCCTTGATCTCATAGATTTACATTGTGACTTGGGGCAGAGTATCAAAGAGCAAGAACATAAACAAGATAATTTCAGATAATAAGTACTTCCCAGCTTATCTGGGATAAAAGAACCTGCAATGGCTAGCAAAACCCTACATTATCTGAACATTACCCCCAATCCTCTATCACCTCTCTAACCACCTGTTTTGCTGCTCTCTCTGAGTCACTCTGCTCCAGCCTCACTTGCTGCTTTGCTTCTCCTTAAACACCCCAGGCATCAGCGGGCTTTGCATTTGTTGATCTTTGCGCAGTGCTCTTCCTCCTGTATCTGCATTGTCCACTCCTCACCTTCAGAATTTTACGAAAATGTCACTTTCTTGGTGAGGTTTTCTTTGACTAAACTTTGTGAAATTGTAACCTCATTCCCAGCATGGCTCTACCTACTCCACTTCATCGCTTGTTTTTCTTTCTGGCATTTGTTATTATCTGGTTGTCAATTTTGTTGCTACCTCCTTACAGAGAGTAAACTCCATGAAGATCACAGGTGTATTTTCAAGAGCCTAAAACAAGCATATAGTAGGAGGAGGCATTTAGTACAGTAGGGGAGACTATGGAAGTAACTAAGTGGAGGGACACAAAAATTCTGTTTTAGTTCTGATAAGATTGAGGTACTTATTAGACATTCAAGTTGAAGTGCCAGTCTCATAAGCAATAGGATACTTGAGTCTGGAGCTCAATGGAGAGGTCAGGGTTGAAAATATACATTCCTAGTTTTATATAAAATATACAGTGAAATCTGAAATAATTTAAATCCGAATGAAATCCTCAGTTATCAAGAATTTTTCTGCAACTCTTCAAACAACTAAGATAATGTTTACAACTTTTAAGATGGACAAAAGATGTCAATCTCAATCTCCAATGTAGCCAAGATTTTGAAGGCAAAATTTTTCAGGCAAAAATTTTAAAGCTGTGATTACAAAAATTTCCAAGAAGTAATGGCAAATACTTGTGTATTTACTCATCTGAGACACATGGTAGCATCTGTTTCTGCTATTGGACTAGGGATTGTCAACTCTAATTTTCATACATTAGAGTTATGTGTGCATTTATTTTTAAATATCAATATCTGCCCCACTCTCAGGGACTTCCTTTCAATTGGTGATTTGTGATCCAAGGATTCATATTACTTTTAAATTTCCACAGATCACTCTGAGATCACACAATGAGAAGCAGTGCTTTAGATATCTCTACTTCATTCTATTCTCAGTTATACTGTTTGAGGTATCTTGATACATACACTTCTGCTTTCACTTGACCACTCTGAAATAGAGACCTTCCTTGTACGGAATTGAAACCTAGTTCTCCATATGAGTTTAGTTCATCAGGCTTCTTCAGAGAGTTAAAAGCAATTTTTGCATATCTGACTAAAGAAGCCTCAGAGTGCAATAGGTATAATGATGCACTGAGAATGAGAAGGCTGGACCCTATCCCCCGACCTTGGCCACTTTCCACTTGAGTAACCTTAGGCAAGTTGTTTGACCTCATCAATATTCAATATCTTCAGCTATATGGAGATAACCATTCTTCCTGTTTCCTTCACAGGAAAATAATCTTTGCAAATGATTTTAAGCCCATGAAGTATTTTTTGTGTCAGTTTCTAAATTCTACAAAATCAATGTTGTAGTATGATTGCAGTATTAAAATACCTAGTAAATGTGCATATTACTTATTTGCTTTATCCACAGGAACTCCCAAAGCCAGTATTTCCAAACAAAGATCTAATATGCTGGCAAAGGTATCTTCAGCTCTGTCAAGGGTATTTTCTCGATCTAACACTGGCGTTTCCAAATCTTCATCACCACCTCACCAGGACAAACACTAAAAGCTTTTGTACTTGATATAACAATGCTTATTTCCCTTAGAAAAATAAAATGATTTTTAAAGCATAACTTAGTGTCTGTCAGATGATTTATATCATATTGAGCAAAAACTTAAGGACAAAGAAAAGTAAAATAGAGGCCTGTGTAACAGAAGGGTTTAGTAAATGTTTTTAATATGCATATTGGTTTGAGAAGATGTTGACTGTTAGCATTACCTGTGTGCCAAGAGGGTAAAGAGATAAAAAATGTATCTAGTATACCAGTCAGCCCTCAGTTACCGCCAGAAAATGAACTTGAATCTTTTTCCGTTAATTTTTAGAGGTATTTTTACCAAAATAGTTAGCAAATTGAGATGAAACTCAAGATGGGTTCTATGACACAGCTATGACACAGCTATGGTTCACAGATTGTATTTAGATGTTCAAATAAAAGTACTTATACCAGATAGAAGAAATCAGTTTTTTCCCACCTGAAGATAAAATTTCATCATTTTATGATATATCTCCCAAGCAAAAAGATCCAAGTATGGATAAAGCACCATATAGAAGTAAATAATTACTGTGTATAAAATACTGGACATGCATAAAATGATCCCCAACTAAAAAAGAAAAACAGAATAAAACTATTTTCAGACATAATAACTTTGCAAATAAAATAGCATCTATAAATAAATCATTGGTCAGTAAAAACATAACACCTTTGTCAATAAAATAATATCTATAAATAAATAATTGGTCGGTAAGTTTATCAAAACCTTCATGTAAGTATTTTAACATGAAAACAAATATCAAGTATCTATTTGTAAAAAATAACAAAAAGTAAAGAAGAAAATTTAACAAGTGGATATCTAGAACAGTGGTAAAAGAAATTTTTCTAAATTAGTTAGCTTGATACTTTGTGATATGAATCCAACTTCTGCATATTTGCCTCTGGAATCTAAGGATCTTGTTTAAAAGATCCAAAAAGGTGGACTAAACAGCAAAGAATGTCAGTCATCATCACTATCAGCCCTAATGCTGACCCATGAATTTTGAGAAGTGGGATATCTTCTTTTTAATCTAAAATTTTCTTGGCAGTAGCCTGTGCTAAAAGCAGAAGCATCGGAGAAAATTTTGTTTTACCAAATTGGATTTCCTTTAATAAAATTAGTCAGTGAGGGTATGACTGAGAGCTCTGGAGAAAAAGATGTGATTATATAGTAGAATTTTTACATTCCAATGATAATGAAGTTATTCAAATAGGAATTTAGTCAATTCATAATAATCTCATAAATTATTTAATCTCAAAGATCATACAAAATCATGTAACCTATATACACCTTTTCAAAACTGACAGTTGATGAGAAAACACTGCCAATCCAGTTTCAAACTATTTTCAGGAGGAGTTTTGTCAAAAGGGAATGGGTAAACGCTGTGCTTACCTCCTCTCAAGAAAGCATCCAAATTACAAGCAAATTATAGAACAATCACCCTGAGAACTACCTACAGACTAGCTGGACAGAACTCCTTTAACTAAGGATATAGTTAGTAACCAAGTTTTTTTCTTTAAGAAACCACATCAAGACTTGTAGGAGGTGTGGAGTTGCAAAACAGATTGATCCCATATGCACGTGTTGCAGTTAAGGATCAAGAGGCATATCTTGGCTGCAGATGTGGCTCCTGAGGAACAAAGGGTTCGCGCCCCAGACTGGGCTCCCTAGTCTTGAGCACCAGTACTGGGAACAACAGTCCACACAATATCTGGCCATAAAATCAGTGGGAATTGCATCTAGTGTGAAGGAGGAACACTGGAGACTCAGGCATCCTCTTAAAGGGCTCAAGTACAAACTCACTCACAAATACTTGCCCTAAGCTCCAGAAAATGGACAGCAACTTAAAAAACACCATGAACATGCCAGGACAGTATGGGGAAAAAAATGAATTGTCTGGCTTCACAGGACAAGGGCTCGTGGGGCAGGTCTCTCTGGGACTAAATTCTCAGCAGACAGCATTGTTCCTCTGATGATCCCTCCTCCACACAGCAGGCACAGGTGGGCACCGAATTTGGCAAACACCATTCTCATTCTCACCTCCCCAATGATTTTGTCATACGCTGTCACACCCAATCCATATGGCAGCCTAAGATCTTTCAGAGGCTACTCAACACAACCAGCCTGGGTCCATACTGCAGACTTTCCTAAATCTCTCAAAGGTCCACAAACTCCATACAAGCAGGAGCTGGCTTCATCGTGCCCTGTAACTCTTGCTAAGTGTGGCAGCCAGACTGGGTTCACAGTTTAATCATTCCCCGGCACCTTCAAGTCCAGCACAAGCAGCTACCACATGCAGATCACTGTGTAGCTCCTACCAGGGGACCCCAGGAAAGATACGAGCAACAGTTGGCTCACACCAGAGCCCCTCCCAAGATATCCCAGAACCAATACACCTGGTGGCCTGCCTCAGATCACACCAGAGCACCACCCTAATGGTAAATTTGGCAGGCACCAGAGCCTGGATAAAGCGAATCCCACTCAGTAGGGTCAGCCTACACAGCAGGTCAGCACCCACACAATAGCTCATCCTCTGTCTTCATGGGTGGCCCTCATAACCAGTCAGCCTGAGGGTCAATTCCACACTCTGACATGCCAACAACAATCAAGGTTCAACTACAATAGGAGAGCACACACAACCCACACAAGGAACGCATCTGGTAGTATACAGCTAAGGCGAACGTGGAGACTGTGGCACTGGGGCTAACAGGAAACCTGCAACATAAGGCCACAAAGCTATGACTGAGAGGCATAGCAGATCTACCTAAAAAATAGAAACCAAAGCAGGGAGACAAAGAAAGATGTCCCAAATAAAAGAACAGGACCAAACACCAGGAAAATAACTAATCAAAATGGAGGCAAACAATAAATAAAATATAGAGTTCAAAATAATGTTTATAAGGTTGCTTAATGAACTTAAGGGAGGAATAAATGATCTCAGTGAGAACTTCAACAATGAATAGGAAACAAAAAGAGGAGATAGAAAACAAAACAAAAAAAGGACACACAAATACAATGTAGAGATGGTGTATTATAGAATTATACACCTGAAACACATATAATTTTATTAGCCAATGTCACCCCAATAAATTCAATTAAAAATCAGCAAAAAACAAAAAGAACCTGATGGAAATGAAGAATACTATAACGAAGGAAGAACCATTAGAAGGAATCCACAGAAGATTAGATGAAACAAAGGAGTGAATTACTAATTTAAAAGACAAGATAGCAGAAAATACCCAAACAGAAATGCAAAAAGAAACAAAAAAAGAATTCAAGAAAATGAGAATTTAAGCAACGTCTGGGGCAACATCAAGCATAACAACACCAGAAAGAAAAGAGAAAGAGCAAAGGATCAAAAACCTAGTTGAAGAAATAATGACTGAAAACCTTCCAAACCTGCCGAAAGAAATAGACACATGACTCCAGGAAGCACAAAAAGTCACAAACAACATGGACCCAAAGAGGCCCACACCAAGGTACATCATCATTAAAATGCCAAATGTAAAGACAATGAGAGAATCTTAAAAGCAGCAAGAGAAAAGCAGTTAGTTACCTACAAAGGAGCTCTCATAAGACTGTCACATGATTTCTCGACACAAATTTTGCAGGCCAAAATGGATTGGCAAGAAATACTCAAAGTGATGAAAAGTGAGGACTACAACCAAGATTACTCTAGCCAGCAAGATTCTCATTTAGAATTGAAAGAAATATAAAGAGCTTCCCAGATGAGAAAAAGTTAGAACGATTTATCACCACCAAAGCAGTTTACAAGAAATGTTAAAAGGACTTCTTTAAAAAGAAGGAAAAAATTTAAAAGTAAAAATAAGAAAATATTCCAAAGAAAAACCTTCTTACTGACAGAGGCAAACACATAGTAAAAGCGATGGATCAACCAACAATAAAGGTAGTATAAATGTTAAAAGACAAAAAGTAAGAAGATCATGTGCAATTACAATAGTAAATTAAGGGATACACACAAGCAAACGAAAGTAAAGTAACGAAAATAAATGAGGTGGTTAGTAAAAATGATAGTGATATAGAATGTGTTTGAACTTAAGCAACCATCAACTTAAAATAGACGTGTTATGAACATAGCTTGGTATATAGGAAGCACATGGTAACCACAAACCAGAAATCTATAAGAGATATACAAAAATAAAGAGAAAGGAATCCAAACACAACACTACAGACAGTCAACAACACATAAGAGAGCAAGAGAATAAGAAAGGAGCAGAAAACTTCAAAAACAACCAGAAAAAATAAAGTGGCAATAACTACATACCGATCAAAAAATAATTTAAATTTAAGTGGATTGAATGCTCCAATCAAAAGACAAATGAATGTGGAAAATATACAGGGTCCAGCAGAAGTAACACCTGCTTAAGTGTGGTTGGTAGGGTAATAATATGGGTGTAATAATCTATAGTTTTAATTTGGACATTTCACCTAAAATATTATATGGTATGCTTGAGTATGATATTGTTACACTACAGAATTACATGCTTATGATTTTGTAATAAAAAGGGTCATCATTTGTGCCAGACCTTGTATACAATGGAATATTATTCGGCCATAAAAAAAAAAAAATCTTATTTTCAACAACATAGATGGACCAAGAGGGTATTATGCTAAGTGAAATAAGTCATATAGGTAAAGACAAATACCATATAATTCACTTACATGTGGAATCTAGAAAGCAAAATAAATGAACAAATGAAACAGGAAAAAACTCAGAGATACAGAAAACAAACTGCTGGTCACTATATTGGAAAAGGGTTGGTATGCTGCATGAAAAAGGTGAAGAGGTTAAGAAGTACAAACTGGGAGTTACAAAATAGTTACAGAGTGAAGTACAGCTTAGAGAATGTAGTCGATAATATTGTAATAACTATGTATGGTGTCAGGTAGTTGCTAGGACTATTGGGTGAATAACTGCCTGAATTATATAAATGTCTAGCCACTATGCTAACGTAAGCAGAGCGTGGAAGATAGATGAAACATCTGCATGCACCAAATCACATCGCTTTTAAACTACTGAACTTTCTGTTCTGTAGGAACTATATAAATCAGTTTGTAGAAAATTGAAATATAAAAATCTTTTGTAATAAAAAAGATAGCTGTGCAACTTATGGAAATATCAACAAAGAACTCTGCTATGTCAGCATCCTGGAAAAGAATCTGGAAGTTGGGTGCAAAAACATGTAAAGAAACATTTATAAACATGCATGTATGTAAGGAGAGTCTAGAAGGTGATATGGAAAATTGGAACAGTGGTGTTAGCACTGGGTAGAATTCTTTATTTTTGAATAAAATATTCTTGAAGATAAAATAAGTAAAATTAAATACTTTGTAGAATTCAAATATTATTTATTATTTGTTATAATGTGAATTTTTAACATTAAAAATCACTTCTTTTAAGTTTCAAAGTCACAGATTTCCGAGCACTTTTAACCACTAAAATGCTTTGCATAATGGTAAATTTAACAATGTGAAAAAGAGAATTCTATAGAAATGCATATTTACAAGCCACCTTTCTTTTGCTACATCAAAAGTGTGGGGAAGGAAGCTCTGAAACGTGAATTTCATTATAATTTTCTGGCTTCTACAGAAGCGCTTAGTTTCTCAGTTGCATAGCCCCTCAATATAGTGGATCATATAATCATGTAATGTGAAAAAGTCATCAGACACTTTTACCTTTTCCAGGTTTACAGTCAGATTTTGTCAATTCATTGTTTTCAGTAGAATAAACATTTAAAAGAAAACAAGATAATGTTAATTCCATCACAAATACCCATTGAGGAGTCTAAATATGCTTCCTCAAATAATCACATTGCAGACACATTTGGGAATTGCTTAACAAACAATTGCTTAATTGTTTCTATGTTATGTTTCAGATAAACTGAAATCCTATTTTTTAAAAAATTTATTTTAATTGTTGTTCTTGTACAATTTTCTGTCTTTTACTCCCATCCTGTCCCACTGCCCCAGCCCTCCCCACCTCCCTCCCATTTCCACTCCCCTAGTTTCTGTCCATGTGTCTTTTGTACTTGTTGCTCTAAATCCCATTTTTAATTATTGATAAAACATATTAGGTAATTAGGTAATAAGTGCAATGTTCTGATGATTATTATAACACAATAATCAATACATTTAGCTAGTTTACACAAAATGAATTAAATCATCATAGCATTTTGGTGAAAGTAAGATTATTAACATTTAAACAAAATGAGATTTTTTACATAAAAACAAAAGCACATGTCTATCCTCATTTTGAATCATTTCATGGATGAAGATCATGTTTTAAATCCCCTTTCTAATGAAGGTTTTGTAAACAAGCAAAGGTAACACATTCCCAAAACAAGCAAAGGTAACAATATCCTAATGGAATGTGATATATACAAAGAACACATTCTCTTGAATATTCTCAATATTATGTGAATTAATCATCAGGTGATTGGAGAATAAGACCTGTTATGTTGTAATTTCTGTTTTTAATTTATTTTTATTGCTGTTCTGGTACAAATGTCCCCATTTTCACCCCACCATGCCCCCTACCCGACCCATCCCCACCTCCCACCCTCAAACCTACCCTCTTTGGCTTTGTCCATGTGTCCTTTATACATGTTCTTTGATGGACCTTCCCCATTATCCCCCATCATCCCTCTCCCCCCTCCCCTCTAGTTACTCTCAGTTTGTTCTTTATTTCAACGTCTCTGGTTATATTTTGCTTGCTTGTTTGTTTTGTTGATTAGGTTCCACTTATAGGTAAGATAATATTTTATTTATCTTTCACAAATGAATTACATGATGGCCCACTAGAAATTCCTATTTCTGAAATAGCATGGTAATTTTGCTTAATGGGAAACTCCTTTGGCTAACTTGATTAGAGATGAAAAGGATCGTGAGTAAGGAAGAACCACCTTCTAACACCCACCACATAGTTTTGTAAACACATAGAACAAAAATGAAGGAAAAAGAATTCAAACATAAAGCCAAATAAATTTTGGGAGAATATTTTTTTGTCTTTGGGGACCACCCACTGTATTTTTACTCAGTGATAAAGGGAATAAAAGCACATGAGAAGATGGGAACTTTATTTGGAGCTATGTTTGCCACCACTGTTTACTAGTAGCATCACACTGGATGCAGCCAACTGACATGTTGGCACAATAGGAAAAAATATGTATATGAATTGGCCCTGGCTGATGTAGCTCAGTGGATTGAGCATAGGCCTGCAAACCAAAGGGTTGAGGTTTGATTCCCAGTCAGGGCACATGACTGGGTTGCAGGCCAGGTCCCCAGCGGGGTGCACATGAGAGGCAACCATACATTAATGTTACTCTCCCTCTCTCTCTTTCCCTTCCCTTCGCTCTAAAACTAAGTAAATAAACTCTTTAAAATTTTTTTTAAAATAAAAAATATGTGTATGTATTGGTTTCACAAAATTACACTTAAATTCATTCCCTATACTTATCCACAAAAAATAAACGTTAACTCTCACCTCTCATAATAAACAAAAATTTACTCTAAATGTATCCTAGATCTAAGCATAAAGGCTAAAAGTATAAAATTTCTGGAAGAAAATATCAGATAAATTGTTTGCCATCTAGTGTAAAAAAAAGGCTTTTTTAAAAGGAGACAAAATATTTTAACAGACACTTTACAAAAAAATTCTTAGTTGGCCAATATGTACCTGGTAAGATGCACAGCAGGTAGTAGATTTAAAAATGATAGTATATCTATACATGGTATACAGCTACAATAAAAAGAAAATGAATTGCTGATACATGGGACAGCTGATACATGGGACAGCTGATACATGGCTGAAACCTAAAGATAATATTCCTCTGTGAAATGAAATAGTCACAAAAATGTGTATCTTACATGATTCCACTCATATAAAATTTCAGAAAATGAAACCTATATAGTGATAAGGGGCAAATCAGATTGTCTGCAGCCAGGGACACTTGAAGGGATGGGCTACAAAGGCACATAAAGAATCTTTTATGTCATGTTGGATGTGGTCTTTTTCTTAATTGTGGGGATGATTCTACAGGTATATTATTGCTCAGAATTCATATAATTATATATTTTCAGTGGACTATTCATACAAATTATAACAAGAATTAGATAAAACAAATATATAAAAGTACTTTGTACAATGATTAACATCATTGGAATGGAATTAGAAAATTAGGATACTTTTCTAATTTCTAAATAGAAAATTAAAGCATGGTTCATTTCAATATGAGTTTAAATTAATTCAGTTGCCTAAATCAACTGCACTAAAACCAGAACTTGGCCCTGGCTGGTGTAGCTCAGTGGATTGAGCGCGGGCCTGCGAACCGAAGGATCGCGGTTCGATTCCCAGTCAGGGCACATGCCTGGGTTGCCAGGCCAGTTCCCGGCAGGGGACATACAAGAGGCAACCGCACATTGATGTTTCTCTCCCTCTCTCCTTCCCTTCCTCTCTAAAGATAAATAAATAAAATCTAAAAAAAAGAAGAAAAAAAAGTACTTAAAAAAGAACTTTCTTTAAAAAAAAAAATAAATAAATAAAACCAGAACTTGTTCTTAATGTTCAAAGAAGTATCATCATAACTAAAGTTTGTTAGACTGCCAAAATTTCTTGGCCCAAGAGATCAGACTGCAGCTTTATGTTTTTAGAATTGGTTTTGTAAATATTTAGTATAGTAACATCAATCTTCCTTTTCCATTACTTACATTAACCATTTACAACTGTGTTTTCCTTCTATGATGAAGTGCATGTCCAAGTACATGGTTTTTAGTTAATTCCCATCTAAGCATTATAATCTGGTGAGTAATAATGCAGAGTTGGGAAACAATTACAACTGGGTGCATAGTCATTCTCTTTCATCTACCAGCTGTTTTACCTTGGACAGGTTACCAAAATAAGATACTAAGAATTCTAACTTCACAGAGATGTTTTGAAGAATTATTGAGACATGTATATGCTGCTGAATAGTTGTTCTTATTACTTTCTATTATTACCAAGTAGTGATCTTGTTTAGCAATTTTATTTTACAGGTGAGATAACTGAGATCTAGAAAAGTTAATAGACTGATCTATGGTAACAGATTGCTCAGTTTAAAGCCTGGTTTACAGTTATTTATTTTAAATTCTACTTAGCTGTGAAAGATGTTGATAGACTTTAGCTAAATTTACCATTCTGTCACTTTTGTCTAAAATTAATGAATGAACATGTATAATTCATGAACAGTTTCATTCAGATCAAATATACCCAACCCCACAATTTAAAACAATGCCATAATGTTTCTTTGCCGGCCAGAAATACTCACTCCACTACTGAGGCTTGTGCAGACGATGTTCTATATTCTGTTAAAACATAAAAAGGTAAAAATCTCACCTACCCTGACTCTACATTCAGAAACCCTTCTTGCCCTGCAGTGAGAAAAGTGTTTCAAGGTAAAACTTTGGGGAAATTTGCAGGACTCACCTTGTTTGTTTTTCTTAAAGTATTACAGATATATACTGCATCTAGTCCAATGTCTGAAAACAATTATTTCAGATATTTTTATTTTCCTTTAGATTTTGCTTTTGCATGAAGAGAGAGAGCTAATCCAATTCATTATTTTGTCATGAATAGAAAGGGAAGTTATTATTTTATTTTTACTCTGCCTTTAAAAAATTATTAGCATTCTATTAGGTAATTTTAGTTGGAAACTTTCTACCAGGTTCTGGTCAGCTAATGTATTAAAATAGTTGGTGGATTTTTCCAGTACAAGTATTTTATATACTAGGATTTTATCACTCAGTCATGACCAAGAGAGGCTTTTATGTACATCCCCTGATGTGCACTTGAATCCCCTCTGCGTTTGAACCACCAAGTCTAAACATACTTGACTTCAGAAAACAACTAAGAATATATGAGTTTTATTTTGTATCGACTTCAGAAGTGTGATTTGGATAAACCATTTTTTGATGTTCTAAATTAGTTCATCATATTATTCAGGAACAATTACATTTTGTGTTTTCAAGTTTCTCATTGCTAATGTGCCAGGCTCTGATGGAATTAAATATATCTATAAGAAATTTTACATCTGATCATCTTTTGTTGATGATTACACAAAGGATTCCAAAGTTCAATAGCTTCACTTTTCTTTAAAGTTTGAATCGTGGGCATTTCGTTGGTCTCAAATAAGAAATAAAAGCTTCAAAATAATACTACAACACAATTAGAATAATTTATCATCATCAATATGTTTTATTTTAAATTACATATTCATTTTCCAAAATTATATATTTCTAACTAGCTGAAAGCCTATTTTAAACACTAAATAAACTATTTTACCCTCCAAAGTATTTATTTTACTTTTTTTTTATTGTGATATAAGGGGAAAGAAAGCAGCTGCATTCTCCAGCTGTGACAAAGTATTTCAATAACTGAAACAAGCAACATCAGTAATAAATAAAGCAATTTAATTCTTTACATAAATGCCTATCTCTATTTCATAGCAAAGCTGTAGCCAGTGGTGGAGCCTGGCAGCTGGTATGGCTAAAGTGAATACTTACTGGGAAATCAGGTGGTCACTATATCAGCTATATTATACTGACAAGGGCCTACTGACATTCCTGAGGAAAACATTTAAGAGCTTTTGAATTCACAACCAAGAAGCTATCTCATTTCCCTTGGTCACCACAATCAGCTGAGTGACAGAATGCAGTTCATTGCTGCTACCACAAAGCAATTAGCATTCACTTTCCATTGTAGGCAGAGTCCACAGTGTTCTTTAATGATGAATAGGAGTAAATGTACCAAATCCATAAGACTTATGCCAAAAAATAAAAATTATACACATTTCCAAAGGTTACTATGTTTCTATAACATAGGGGTTGTGAAAATAGAACATGTTCCAATATGACGTTGTCAGGTAATTCATTGTTTTACACACACACACAAACATACACGCTTCCCCTGCTTATCAACTATTGAAAGTTACAGCTATTACAAAATTAAAATTTCCTAAAGTGTCTTCAGAACTAATTGTATTTTCTAGCAACCACTTAATCTATAAGGGGCTATGATTAAACTGAGTTTTGGACTCAGTAACTGGAGAAGCTACACAACCAACAAAAAGCTTTGTATGAACTTTCAACTAGTATTCATATTCTCACACTAATATTTGGATATTAATGATCTAGGCATCATCTATGTATGGATCCAGGTATACATCTTGAAATTTACATCAGACTAAGAAAGAATACTGCATTCACTTTTACTGAAATATTTATAGATTTTATTTGTATATCACCTTACGATTTGCATATTTTTGCATATATTAATATATTTAATAACTATGTAAGATATGGAAAGAATTATTGCCCCATTTGAGATAGGACCCTAATTTCAGAAGTGTTAAGCAATAGGCTTTTACAATCTTTGTGTTTGCTAAATTGTGAAAAGGATAAAGTCCACAGAAACTATCAAAATAGAGTCATTATTATAATACTAACATATTGGGTTTGGGAAATAAATTGATGATAGAATGAAGAAAAGAGCTTATAATAGAGAATTAGTTGAGAAAGGAGATGATTGCAAAGGAATTTCTGATGAACTTGTAGATTCTCATCAATATTTTATCTTATATCTTTTTACACTATAGCTAGAAATACATTTCTGTACATAAAATCCCAATTATTATGCATATAATTTGTGGAGAAATTCTTTATTCTCAGTATGCTGCCATTCTTGTCAATTTGCTTGAGCTGCTAACTGCCCAACAGGCAATACTGATCAGAATTTCTATATCCCCAAAGGTCTGACACTGAGGACAAAATTCTCCTCAGTGAGGGGAATTTTTCCATAGCTGTCAAATGGTATAAAAAATAATTATAGCAAACTAGTAGGTAACTTTAAAAGGATGCTTCTTGATTTTCTATATCCCATGAAATGATTAATGGTTAGGAAGGTCAAAACTATTTCCTTTTTTCTTTTCTTATGTTTGCTTCTTTAATATTTTAATTGAATTTATTAGAATGACATTGGTTTGCAAAACTTTTTTTAATAATACAAGTTTGTCTTTTTCATCCTTTATGAGTATTCCAGATCACATGATGAATAATAAGAGAATGAATAAGTGCTTGTATGTTAGGCCAAACACAGAAGAGATTTTCAAAATGAAATAACATTGCCACTCTTCTTGCTATGTTTTTGCTTTGTATAATAAAATTATGTTTATAGTTCCTTAAATGTATAAAATATTTTATAAATATATTTGTATTATTTTTGTTACATATTATATATAGTAGATATTTAAATGAATGAATAAATATTCTAAAAATTCTCCATTTAAATAGCTAATATCATAAATGTAGCTAGAACTTACACACATTAAGGTTCTCAATAATTTTTAAGAATTTAAAAAATTACTGAGACCACATTTGGAGAGTGACTGCCCTAAATTATTAGAGTATGCTAACCAGGTAATAATTAATATGTTTGTCTTTTCAAATGGGAACAGATTTCTGCTTATGCTAGTATCATTTAATGAGTTCTCTTTTGTGGTGCACTAATTAAGAGTTTTAGGATAAACATTTTTTAACATTTCCCAATATTTTGGCTATGATTATGTGTTTGGCCTTCTCTGATTGGTCTTAAGTTGAAAGCAGGAGCAAAAAATTAGTGAAACTGTCTGTTATTGATCAAGTCCTGAGAGTTTGGTGCCAACACCCTGTGAAGCAGTGGTTCATTTTCCTTGGACTGGCTTGCTGCTGGCTGAGGGGCAGAATTCGACTTTATATATGATCTGGTCTTTATATATATTCAGATCATAATATATATATTATATATTTGTTATATATTCAGTCTCTCAGTAAAAAAGTACTGAAACATTAGTACAGAATTTTATTACCAAATTATACTGTCAGTTTCTAAATACCGCCCAAGTAGTATATACTCTTTTGCATTGTTTACTGAAAACTAGAGTTTACACATAACTAATATGTTATGTGTAATTAGAATTAAAATTACATTGTAACATAGGAAAAGTGTTCACAAAGCACTAAATTAAGTGTGATAAGCGTAATCGTACCATGAAACACTGAGCAGAAAAAAATCAAAGCCTGGAGTTCCCCAGAAGAGTGAGAATGCTATGTAACTCACAATCAAGGTGTATACAAGTTCAGCAGATTCGAGATCCTAAAGGCAAGTTCTGTTTTTAATTTACCACACTTTTTCCTTGGAAAAAATAAAGCAACTTAGAATAGCATGTTAGAGAATACATATTCTAAAGCACCAATAAAATAATGATTGTAGAACAAACAAAATTTTGAGCTGTCTCTCAGCTAGGATAAAAATAAATTCTGTTGCATTTGCTCCTTTATTTAAAAGAATGAAGAATACCAAAACCTCAAAGAAGAGAAAGTATTGTTTTACTTTTAATTCTAAAATACATTTCTGAGAGCCTAGTAATTTGATATGACGATTAACAGTGAACTCTGAAATCAAACTGCCTTAGGTCAAATCCTATTTCTGCCGCTAACAAACTGGTCACTTTTCTCTATAACAAAGGATTCTTGTTATGATTATGTAATATATATTTAAACCACTTAATATAACACTTAGTACCCAGGTTAGTATTCCTTCAAAGTTAGCTACAAATATATTATTCACATAAGAAATAATTATCGATGTTGTCACAAATGGTAAGATTTCAACCTTCTTTACAACTGATTAATGTTCCATTGCATATATATACACCACATCTTCTTTATCCAATAGTCTTTTGATGGTCACTTGGGTTGCTTCATATCTTGGCTATTTTTAAAAACACTACAATGAATATAAGGGTGCAGATATTTTTTCAACATAGATGGACATATTGGGTATTATGTTAAATGAAGTCAGTCAGGCAGAAAAAAACAAATATCTGATTTCATTCATATGTGGAATCTAAAGATTAAATAAACAAACAAAACAGAAACAGACTTATAGATACACTGAACAAACTGAGAATTGCCAAATGGAAGAGGGGTGGAAGGATGGGTAGCAAAAGCGAAGAGAGTGAAAAGTTACAAAATAGTCATGGGTATAAAGTTCAGTTTAGAGACTATAGTTAATATAATATAGTTAATTGTAATAACTATGTATGTTTCCAAGTGAATACTAGAATTACCAAAGGAATCACTGGTAAATCATATAATTGTCTAACCACTACACTGTACACCTGAAACAAATATAAAATTTAAAAGAACAAAAAAAAAAATAAGTTTTTGGTACCCATTACTTTCCAGTCACTGTTTTAAACACTGGGAATATAGTAATTAGCCAAACAGACAGAGCCCCTAGTTTATAGTTGCATTCTGGGGCCACATAAATGCTATTAAGAAGATTAGGGCAAAGTAATAGGTAGAGGGTAATGATACAAAGGAGTATTCTATGTAGAATACTGGAACAAAGAGTTCCAGGATGAACTCTTTGACAAAGTAATCTTTCATCAGAGGCCTGAAAAAAAAAAAGACACATGGGGAAGTAGAAGAATATATTTGATACAATGAACTTGGAGTGTCAAGTATATTTCGGTGCATTCCTAGTATGTTCCAAGAACAACAACAAGGCCATATTGGTGGAATGAAAACTATGAAGTATTTTAAGAGCTGAGCAATGACTCTGGCTGCAAAGTCTATCTGGGCAAAGAATGACTGGAGGACACAGAATGCCTTGCCCCACACCTTAATAATAGATTCCAGAAGCCACACATCCAAACACCTCTCACCATTTATAGATAAAGTCTAAGTTGGAGAAGCCTCAGAGACTAAGCACCTTTTACCTAGAAATACTGAATATTCCATTGAAAGATTCTTAAGTAATTTATTTTCTATGGTAAATCTAGCTTTCCTGTTGATATTCCTTTATCTTCAATCCAGAAAAGGGTTTTTGTAGGGCCTGTAAAACAAAAGAAATGATTTATAGAGAAGAAATGACCTTTCATCTACACATGTGTGTGGTTGACGATTTTCTTGGGCCCTCTGCATATTCGTTATTTGAGATTTTGTTACGGGGTAAGGTGTGGCTTCTGTGTCTGATAAAGAAACTTTATGATTATGTTTTTTTTAGTGCTCAATTTATTCAGTTTACAAATTCAAAAATATACTTGCCTTTAAACTTCTAAAAACTTATAATCTGGTGTGTTCCATTTTAAATATAGTAATGTGGGTTATCCTTAAATGCTTCTATTGGGGATATTTGTCTTTAATCAAACTTTATTAGGGTATGCTTGATATACAAAAACTATTTAATGTATACCATTTGATGAGTTTGGACGTAGGCAAACCCCTGTGATATCATCACCACAATTGAGGTAATAGATATCCAATATCTTCCAAAGTTTCCTTGAGTTCCATTGTTGTGTTCCATTTTTTATTTTTTAATAAGAAGAATTATATGAGATCTACCTCCTAAACAAGCTTTGATGTGCACTATACCTTGGTATTAACCGTAGGCACTATGTTACGCGGCAGATGTCTAGAATTTATTCGTCTAGCATAACCGAAATGCTGTTTCCACTGAACAACTCCCCCTCTCTCCACTCCCAGCCACCGTCAACCACCATTCTACTCTCTGCTTCTATGAGTTTGACTATTTTGGATGCCTTATATAGGTAGAATCATGTTTTATGTTCAATTGATATTCTTTTTTTCATTTTTATTTATACTGTTACTGTTGTTCCTGCATGTTTTTTCCTTTTTCCTACCTCCACCCACACCCAACCTCACCCCTCCCTTTGTCAATCCCCTTATCATTGTCCACATCCCTGGGCTATGTATACCTATTATTTGGTTAATCCCTTCACCATCTTTAATCCCATCCCCATCTCTGTCAACTGTCCATCTATTTCATGTATCTATGCTTTGTTTCAATTTTGTTCATTAGATTCCACGTATAAGAGAGATTATGTGATATTTGTCCCTCACTGACCAGCTTATTTCACTAGCATAATATTCTCCAGGTTCATCCTTGTTGCAAAAGGTAAGAGTTTCTTCTTTTTTACTGTTGCCTAGTATTCCATTGTGTAAATGTACCACTATTTTTTTTTATTTACTCATCTACTGATGAGCACTTAAGTTGTTTCCAGATCTTGCCTATTGTACATAGTGCTGCAATGAACATAGGGGTGCATATGTTTTTTTGTATTGATATTTCAGGATTCTTAGGATATATTTTGAGAGGTAGAATCTCTAGATCAAAAGGGCATTTCATTTTTAATTTTTGATAATACTCCATAATGTTTTCCACAATGGCTGCACCAGTTTGCATTCCCACCAACAGTGCACCAGGGTTCCCTTTTTTCCACATCCTTACTAACTTGTTTGTTATTTATTGAGGATAGCCATTTTGACAGGTATGAGGAGATATTTTATTGTGGTTTCAATTAATATTCATTTTGATGAGAAATTTTCCTAAACATCCAGCAATGTTTACCAACTTGATTTTATCTGTTTCTAAGACAATTCTAACTACATCTGAAAATTTAGTCTTAGCTGCTTGCAAATGTAGCCAGCTTCCTAATATTTGAAAAACATTTATACCTACAAAACAGTCTAATTTTTCAAAAAAAAATCACCTGAAGTGTTTCTAACAAAACTACAAGCACAATGATTATAAAACTTGTCACTATATCTGTTAAATAGATTTTAACCAAATATTAGTGGTATAGCTTTGATAAAAATCACATTTACAACACTTGCATACATACACATATGCATAAATAATTATAGGCATAAGGGACAACATTAAAAGAAATGTATTGACTACTTAAACACTGACCCACTCATAGACACCGCCCACTTTCTCTCATTCTCCCACCCACTCACTCTTACCTCACATTAGAATCATTCAAACCTGTCTGTAAAAAGACCCATACATACAAGTGCATATTTAATTCACATTTACACATACGCATATAAATGTAACTGGAATAGACTCATAAATGTTGGAATAATATCAATCCAAATAATCTTGCCATATTAATATGTTCTGATACTGTAAATATCTATGTGATATAATAGATAATATAAAATACAATTGAATTGCTACATTTAGTGCTACAATATAAAATATTCATATTAATTCTTGAGAGATTGGCAACTGCATATCATATCTGTTCTGTTTGGTTTAAAATACATTATTTCTTGGGTGATGTTCAGCTCCAGATATTTAAGGAGTCACTTTTAGTCCTTAAAGTGAATATCATGATGAGGGGAAGATTTTTGTATAGTATGTTTCTTATTAGATGTTGACACCCACTTCGGTCATTTTTATGATGATTTTAGGCTTTTCATCTTTTAATCTAGCTATCAGAACTTTCACTGCAACTTTTGTACAAACTTATTACAGTCATGGGGCTGGACTCAGCCAGCTCAGGGTGGCCATTGTGAAATGGACATGAGGTGTATGCACAGCAACAGTGGGACTCGCAAACTGAAGCAGACAAGAATCTAACTTATTCTGTTAAGATTAGATTTTAAAATAGAAGGGACAATTTTATGTAGTACACATTTGATTCATTTCTCATAATAAAACCTCCTGCTAGTTCCCTTCTGGATAAAAAAATATTTTGTGGTTCTGGATATATATAAAAATAAAGTTTTAATGCTTTAAAATATCTTTAGATTTATCTGAAGATACAGTGTATTTAAATATACTTTACTCATTAATGTTAAAATTTATAATTCATCAGCAAGTTTATTTTTGGATTCAGTATGAATTCATAATTAGATCAACCATGGTTTGAACATAGTTTTTATGTTTGTACCAAAGAAAGTGAGCATTTTGTGTAATTAAATTGTAAATCTGACCCGATATACCTGGACTTTATATATATATCTTTCAGAAGAGCTCTAACACCCTTAATTGCATCCTTATTATTTTTTGCAAAATAGTTTTGCTTTATAGATTTATCGCATAATTGTTTCAGAACAATATGAGGACACAAAGCTTTCACATTCATTTTATAAACATATTTTTCTTTTTATTGTGTTTCATGATCATGTGGGGAACTATAGTTTGTATTTTGCATTTTATTTAAATATTGGATACTATATTAATTTATTTGAATTTTTTGGCCTGTATTGATACATTTATTCTCAGTCTAATGATAAGGAGAACTTCATTCTTTTGAGGGCTTGGCTTTACAAAGAACATTTTATAATTTCTTTTGCCTTAGAAACAAAAGAGTAAACAAGAAGTACGTATCATTTCTGACATGCTAAATTTACAAAATGAAGATATTATTTTCAAGTTAATAATCATTATGGGTTAGAGTATAGATATATCAGATTACCGAATTGATAGGTCATATGGTAAGTTGATGGGAGCTTTTTGAGGAACTGCCGAACTGGTTTCAAAAGCTGCTGACACCATCTTACATTCCCACCAAAAATGTTGTATCAAGGTTCCAATTCCTCTACAAAACATTCTGTTTTTAATTTTTTATTGTTGTTCAATTACAGTTGTCTCTATTTCCCCCCATCACTCTCCCCGAGCCTATCCACCCACACCTCCCACATTCGATCCTTCCCCAGCCAGTTGTCTTTGTCCATGAGTCCTTTGTATATGTCCCTTGATGACCCTGTCTTCTCTGCCCCATTATTCCCCTCTGCCTTCCCTCTGGTTACTGTCAGTTTGTTCTTTATTTCCATGTATCTGGTTATGTTTTGCTCACTTGTTTGTTTTGTTGATTATGTTCCACTTATTGGTAAGATCATATGGGATTCGTCTTTCACCACCTGGTTTATTTCACTTAGCATAATGCTCTCCAGTTCCATCTATGCTGTTGCAAAGGGTAGGAACTCCTTCTTTCTTTCTGCTGCATAGAATTCCATTGTGTAAATGTACCACCGTTTTTGGAGCCACTCATTTACTGATGGGCACTTAGCTACTTAGCTTGCTTCCAGCACTTGCCTATTGTAAATTGTGCTGCTATAAACATTGTAGTGCATAGATTCTTTTGAATTGGTGTTTCGGGATTCTTAGGGTATAATCCCAGCAGTGGAATTGCTGGGTGAAAAGCGGTTCCATTTTTAAAGACTTGCAGTAGTCTATAGTGAAGAAACCAACTCTACCTTTTTGTTAGATGTGATGTACCACCAGATCTGCCATCTGGAAAGCTTACTGCCTAACATGGAAAGGAATATGAGAAGACAGCTTCCAAATTCTTCAGAGGCTGAGCTCTACTCAGAGGTAGTAGAGCCCTTTCCTGTACCCAGTGACTGAGAGAAATGAGGGGACAAGGGCCTGATTCTTTGGGCCCAACAGGCTATCAACTGATGGACAACACTCTCCTAAGAGTTATGTGCCAGGTTGACCAAAGCTTTTCTTGAGCTTCCAGTACAGTTCCAGTATTCTTCTACTCAAAGCCCATACCCAGCAGTAGCAGTAACTGGTATATTTTTTAAAATGCAAAGTCTCAGAACAACCTTAGAAAAACTGCATCAGATATTCTGGGAGTAGGTAGCAGCAATTTCGGGGTGATTTTGATGTTTGAGAACTGCTCTCTTCAATCCTTGTTCCTCTCTCTACCCGTGACTGACAGCCCAATCCTTTCTCAGCACACACTTATTAGGAACCCGAGCTGTGACAACTTTGTTATACCAGTACCTAAGTGAATCAAAGCTTTTAATATCAACCTGAAATAAATACGTATGACATTTTTAAGAACTCACAGAACTCATATGTGGTAAGGTCTTCACTAACCTGAAAGTATTACAACATTCTGTCAGGGAGCACTTGCTAACCTACCCCTCTAAATTTCTCTCAGTGATGCTGGCTTTGGAAATCTGTAAACTGCATTTAGCCAACTCCTTTACCCATTGAGCTTCAGTCTCTCCTAGTGGTAGTCAGTGGTGAACGATTAAAGGATGGAAGTTAGGAGAAGAGCTTCTAGCTCCCTGGCCCTTGTTGATCTCATGCTGCTTAGGACAGGTAAGTTCGGAACCCAGCAACTTTTGACACCCTCTGAATTATGAATAACAGCCCAGAAACAAGCACTCAGGAATTAGAGTTTCAGGAGCACCAACCTGCAACCACCTCTCCTCTACACTCTGAACTCATCAGACCACAGCCCCTGAGAGGAGGTCTAAGCACAGATGCAGGAAGTGCCTTCCACTAGACCCAGGGAATGTCACCTCTTTCCTTTGGTTTCTCTGCTCAAAGGATGGTAAGAGCTTTATGCCACTTTGATCTTCTGTGTGCATGTTCGTGTGTGTGTATGTTGGAGAAGGGCATATGTCATATGCCTACAGAGTTTGGATGTTTAGATAACTAAATAGAAAAATATCAGACCACGGAATTTCTGGCTCTTTCTCATGGTCTTATCTTGAAAGAGGTAGGGACATACTTTACTAAGAATTAGATACATTGGAGGATTGTGAAGACCATGTGAGAACTTTGGCTTTTGCTTTGAGTGAAATGGAGAGCCACTGAAAGGTTTTAAACAATAAAATGATATGACTTGATATAATCATTTTAAAGTCTCATGGTTTTTGAGCAGAGAATGGACATCAGAAATGCAATGAACATCCAGTTGGGAATCTGTTACAATGATCTAACTGAGAAATGGTAGTGGTAGAGGTTTGTAGCAGTGGGTGTAGTAAAAAGTGGTCAGAGATTCAGATATATAGGTCAGTCTACACATACTATGAAAGAGGATTAGCTGATTGCCAGTCTCATAGTGATCAGCCAGACAAATTGAGTAATAAATAACCTACCATTATCTGGAAATAGTGACCCCTTCCAGTTTCCTGGAGACCCCTCAATGCCCTTTTCAGCTCTCTCAGTGGAAACAGGGCCAGGGTGAGATGTTTCAGAGCTCATTTAACCAGCTGCTATACTAGCAAATAAAGACTGTCAAATACCCACGTGTTAGTGGAGAAATAGTCACATCCATCTAATTGCATCAAAAAATTCATACCTTAGAGCCTGTCAGATGATACCTTACTTCCAAGTATCAGATTAAGCATTGGGAAATTTTTTACTGCAAATGATATTAAGAAAACACAAATTAGTTCTAATAAAAGAAAATACAGTATCTAACATGAAAATTTGATGAGGGAAATTGAATTCAAGCTTCTCTTTACCTGCTGACTTGGCTTAGTCTTACAGCACAGCCTTTTGTAACCTCTCCAAATGGCCTCCTACCGTGCCAATAGATAAGATGACTACCAGAGACCCTTTTGTCACATCTTGTAGTGCAGCAGATTTTGAAGGGACTTTTCTTTCTTGATGTCTCTTAAAATCAATATTTAAGAGCGTGTCTCATTAGTGCTGTTTAAGTTACATGCCTAATTCTTTGACAGACACAAAGAAAGAGAAGCCATAACTGGCCTGATCTTTCTCACTGTTCCCCTAAAACCTGGAAGTCTAGATTCTTGGAATGCCTCACCACAAGGATGCTACAAGAAAGTGATTTCCCAAAGGGAGGCATGCTATGTACTCCACTGGGGTGTGGCTGGGAAGAGGAAATTTCTTTGATTTTTTTTTTTTTTGTTTTTGCTATACTATATAGTGTATGTCTTTTCTTCTGATAAGACATGGTAATATTTGCCACCTTACAAATTCTGCATTTTTCACTCTAACAAAGACTTCTTCTCTGAAAGAGAATGCCACATTTTTCTAAGAGAAATGAACAACAGTTTCAGTATTAAAGTTTTTGTTCAAGACACTTCATGGGTGACATGGATCAGTAGGAGTCAGGAGCCTGTGGTAGCATTTATGAAAAACATGATTTAAAGCTATATATATATAGGTAAAGGCCCCAAATTTTAAATTTAAAGTTTAAAGTTTATGATACAAATAGAAACAAACCACTATGGCTATTAATAGAGGAAAGATTTTGGATCTAAGGAGTTATAAATTGATAGTTTTCCATTATAAAAAACAACCAATTATAATATAATAGCATAAATAAATAAATAAATTCACCTAACAAAAATATAAAAGAACTTTATGTAAAATTTTCAACTTCCATTAAAGAACATGAAAGAATACCTATAAAAATGCAGACATATACCATATGATGAAAAATATCAGTACTGTAAAGATGCCATTCTCTCCAAAATAATTTAAATATAAATTTAAATAGATACAAACCAAAATATGGTATTATATAAAGGATTCTTAATACTTACATGGAAAAATAAATGCCTATAGCAAACAATTAAAGAGAAGAGACACAAAGAGAAACCAAGAAAAATGCCTCCAAACAGATATTAAGCTATCTGAAACCATTACAATTAAACAATAAGGAACTGATACAGAAAAATAAACCAAAACAAAAAATCCATAAATCAGTATGGTTTACATAAAGGTATCATCATAAACAAATGTGAAAATAATATAATATTCAATAATTTAGGAGCTTTGACTCGCTGTATGAAAAAATTAAGATTTTATTATCGCTAACCCACATCCTACATGAAAATAAGCCCCAGGTGGATTAAATACCCAGATATGACAAGCAAAATCATAATGCCTAAGAAGGTAAAGCTAAGGTGATTTTATGAAATGGGAAGAGTTTCTTATATAGGGCCTAAAAGACACAAACAATTAAGGTAAATCTTTGATAAATTTTACTGTAAAATATAATGATAAATATACATTTATTTAGCTACTATAACTTTGATCTAAATGATTTCCAATATAAAATCATCAAAAATTATTAAGTAATTAAATTAAAAATATAAAAATTACTATTGGATCACAAAAAGGAAATCAAATGAAAACTTCCTATTCAAGAAGTTGACATGTGCATTGATAATATATTATGTATATCAATAATCATGATTCCAAATAAAATTTGATAGATTTTTATTGTAACTCAAATTACTGGTTGTTTTTGCTCACTTCATGTTTTAAGCATAATTTGCTGCAAAAATCTTTTCTTTTTCCCAGAGAATTTATTTTTCCCATTCAATAATTTTATGAATTTTTATTTAATATTACCAAACATGTTTGCAAAAGTGCTTCTAGGTATTTATCAATTTCCACTTAACTTTAAACTAACCTAAATAGGAAAATTTATAAATGCTTACAATAGCTTTTTGGTCAACAAACCAGTATTGTTTAATAATTATTGATAAAATTTTATAGGCTCTCCCTCCTGCTATCATTGTATTATAAATATTTTCACATAAACCATATACAACATGGACTATACCAGAGAAAATTAACTTAGCACATTATAAAAGGCTTTTCTTTTCTCATTAATTAGGACATTAATTCTATACAAAATAAATCACATTAACCACTGCATCTCAGGTTAGCCACAAAATTATTAAGTGCAAGGTTTAGATTCAATTAAATATTTTGTAATCCCTTTTAACCTGGCAAAGATGTCCACTGTTTTCACATGTCCAGTTATAAGAATATAATGGTAAATAATTAATACATTAGAATTAAGTTTATAATTTCTATATCCAGAAAAATTAGGTGCTTAAAATATGCATTTTGGTAAACATGATCAGAAATGAAAGAGGATAGATTACAACTGACACCACAGAAATACAAAGGATTGTAAGAAATTACTATGAAGAACTGTGTGCCAAAAAATATGAAAACCTAGGTGAAATGGACAAATTTCTAGAAAAATATAATCTTCCAAAACTCAATGAAGAAGAAGCAGAAAGTTTGAACAGACCAGTAACAGCAGATGAAATTGAAGCAGTAATCAAAAATCTCCCAACGCACAAAAGCCCTGGACTGGATGGTTTCACAGGAGAATTCTACAAAGCATTAAAGGAAGAGCTAACTCTTATCCTTCACAGACTATTCAAAAAAATCCAAAATGATGAAAGACTTCCAAACTCTTTTTATGAAGCCAGCATCACCCTAATCCCAAAACCAGAAAAAGACACAAGAAAGAAAACTTCAGGCCAATATTGCTAATGAAAATAGATGCTAAAATCCTCAACAAAATATTGGCAAACTGCATCCAACAATACATGAAAAAGATAATACAACATGACCAAGTGGGATTCATCCCAGGGATGCAAGGATGGTTCAATACTCGCAAATCAGTGAATGTAACACATCACATAAACAAAAGCAAAGATAAAAATCACATGATCATATCAATAGATGTGGAAAAAGCATTTGATAAGGTACAGCACCCATTTATGATAAAAACACTCAGCAAAGTGGGAATAGAGGGAGCATTCCTCAACATTATAAAGGCCATATATGAGAGACCCACAGTCAACATCATACTCAATGGGCAAAAACTAAAATCCTTTCCACTAAGACCAGGAACAAGCCAAGGTTGTCCACTTCTACCACTTCTATTCAATATAGTATTTGAAATTTTAGCCACAGTGATCGGACAAGAAAAGGAAATAAAAGGCATCCAAATCAGACAGGAAAAAACAAAATTGTCATTGTTTGTAGAGGACATGATAGTGTACATAGAAAATTCTATAAAATCCACCAAAAAACTGCTCAACTTAATAAATTAATTTGGCCAAACAGCCGGATACAAAGTCAATATCCAGAAATCAAAGCCATTTTTGTATACCGACAATGAAACAGCAGAAGCAGATATCAAGAAAAAAATTCCATTTGATATAGCAAAAAGAAAAATAAAATACCTAGGAGTAAACCTAACCAAGGAGGGAAAAAACCTGTATGCAGAAAACTACCCAACACTGAAGAAAGAAATCAAGGAAGACAAAAACAAATGGAAGCATATACCGTGTTCATGGATTGGAAGAATTAATATCATCAAAATGTCCATACTACCAAAAGCAATTTACAGATTCAATGCAATACCTATTAAAGTCCCAATGGCATATTTCACAGACATAGAACAAACACTTCAAAAACTTATATGGAACAATAAACGACCCTGAATAGCTGCAGCAATTTTGAGAAAGAAGAACAAAATAGGAGGGACCACAATATTGAATACCAAACTGTATTACAAGGCCACTGTAATCAAAACAGCCTGATACTGGCACAGAAACAGGCACATGGACCAGTACAACAAAGCAGAGAGCCCAGAAATAAGCCCAAGTCTCTACAGTCAATTAATATTCAACAAAGGGGACAGTAACATAAAATGGAGTAAAAATAGCCTCTTCAACAAATGGTGTTGGGAGAGCTGGACAGCTACATGCAAAAAAATGAAACTTGATCACCAACTTACACCATACACAAAAATAAATTCACGGTGGATAAAAGATTTAAATATAAGTCATGACACCATTAAAATCCTAGAGGAGAACATAGGCAGGAAAATCTCAGATATTCCAAGCAGCAACATTTTTACTGATATGTCCCCTAAAGCAAGGGACATAAAGGAAAGAATAAACAAATAGGATCTCATCAAAACAAAAACCTTCTGTATGACTAAAGAAAACAGTATTAAAATAAAAAGAGAACCAACTGTATGGGAAAACATATTTGTCAATGATACCTCAGACAAGGGTTTAATCTCCAAAATCTATAAAGAACACACGACTCCACTCTAAGACAAGCAACCCAATTAAAAAAATGGGCAAAGGACTTGAACAGACACTCTCCAAGGAGGACATACAGAAGATCCAGAGACACGTGAAAAGATGTTCAGTATCACTAGCTATCAGAGAAATGCAAATTAAAACCACAACAAGATACCACCTCACACCGTTGAGAATGGCCATCATAAACAATGCAACAAACAACAAGTGATGGAGAGGTTGTGGAGAAAAGGGAACCATAGTACACTGTTGGTGGGGTTGCAGACTGGTACAACCACTATGGAAAACAGTATGGAATTTTCTAAGAAAACTAAAAACGGATCTGCCTTTTGACCCAGCAACTCCACTGCTAGGATTATATACTAAGAACCCTGAAACACCCATCCAAAAGAACCTCTGCACCCCAATGTTCATAGCAGCACAATTTACAATAGCCAAGTGCTGGAAGCAACCTAGATGCCCATCAGTAAATGAATGGATCAAAAAACTGTGGTACATTTATACAATGGAATTCTATGCAGCACAAAGAAAGAAGGAGCTCCTACCCTTTGCAACAGCATGGATGGAACTGGAAAGCATCATGCTAAGCGAAATAAGCCAGGCGGTAAAAGACAAATACCATATGATCTCACCTTTAACAGGAACCTAAACAACAAAACAAACAAACAAGCAAAATATAACCAAAGACACTGAAATTGAGAACAGGATAACAGTGACCAGAGGGAAGAGGGGAGGGAATCTCAGGGGAAGGGGGGAAGGGTTTGTAGGAACTAGTATAAAGGACACATGGACAATAACAATGGGGGGTGGAGATGGGGAGGACTGAGGGGTGGGCTGGGATGGGGGTAGAGGACAGAAAACTACTTTAACAACAATTAAAATTTAAAAATAAATAAATAAAATATGTATTTGGGCTTATCTGGATATAACCTAAAAATGTCATTATTATCTCACTGCATCTGTTCAGTTATATTCAAATGTAAGCTGGCAAGTACTATATTAAGTGACCATAATTTTTTAAACACACAACATAATGTATCACATAATGTGAATATTCAATAAATATCCAAAAATATCTATTTCTTGTCCTTTCTCTTAAGACAAAATTAACGTGTACTCATTTGTGGAATAGTGTAACAATTTCTTATTATACATCTTAACACCAGCTTCTTTCCTTTGAATTATCTCAGCACCATGCTGCTTGTTTATTCTTTCAAAGACACCCTCAAATAATTTTTATGAAGAGTCATAAATTCTCCATTGTCTGTAGGAAAAATGTTTACATTCATTATCTTACTTAATGTTTTTTATAATCTTGCCCACATAGTTTTTTATCTATAGTTTCCACTAACATCTTATAGGAAATTTGCATTTAAAGATCAAGAGTCTACTGACTGTCATATAACTCACTTGTAATTTACTGAAATCATTGAGCACCTACTGTGTGTTAGGTACCACTCTAGAACCTTTTTTTATCGAGTGTATATCACATATTCTCCTCTGGAGATTCTAATTATTACAAGTCTACACATCATTCACGTCCCAGAGCAGCCCCCACTTGGACCTTGACACCTTTCTTGACTATTTAAATTTAGTCAACTGCATTTGTGCCAATAATTTTTGTTCCATACAGTGGAAAATA
This sequence comes from Glossophaga mutica, assembly GCA_039655065.1. Classification (NCBI taxonomy): domain Eukaryota; kingdom Metazoa; phylum Chordata; class Mammalia; order Chiroptera; family Phyllostomidae; genus Glossophaga; species Glossophaga mutica. The sequence continues at coordinate 40,542,336 of CM077306.1, read as the reverse complement.
CCAACAACGTACTTCTTTGTGTAGTGTTATATGTTTTTTTTGTATTTTTTATGTCTTTATACTTATGGTTTGTTTAAGTATAATTATGTGTATACGTCTTGCAGAAAAATATTATTAGTTCCTTCGGTGCAGAGGTAAAGTATGTAGTATGAATAAAATACTGTTCCTGCTTTCAAGTTCTTACAGGCTCCAAGTAGATAGCAGATGACCACTCAAATATTTTTATCTGTTATATGCCTCAGTAGGCATCCAATATATCACCACAAACATACACATACGCAGACACACATATAGACACTGAGTAGTCACACTAACTTCAAGAAAGTGCTTCTCCAGCTCTGGCTGGTGTGGCTCAGTGGATTGAGTGATGGCCTGTGAACCAAAGGGTCACCGATTCGATTCCCAGTCATTCTCAAATGACTCCCAGTCAACACAAACCTGCTTGAATCTGTTTCTGTATACTCCGCCTTTCCTCATGTGTCTATGGTTCATCTGTTTTAGGTCCTATATAAATTCAAATACTCCCCTTGTGCCCTGAACTAAGGTTATTAAACAATTGTCCCTCTGTATCTGTGGATTCAACCAACCATGTATTGAAAATACTGGGGGGGCAGGGGAATGTTACCTGGTTGCTGATGTACTTAGGCCAACAACAATTGCCTCTGTACTGAAACTGTACAGACTTCTTTCTTATCATTACTCCCTAAACAATACAGTGTAACTACTGTTTACATAGCATTTACATTGTGTTATGTATTATAACTAATATAGAAATGGTTTAAAATATACCAGAGAATGTATGTAGGTTATATGCAAATACTATGCCATTGTATATAAGGAACTTGAACATTGGAGGATTTGGGTCCCAGGGGATCCTTGGACCAATCCCCACATAGATGCTGAGGGACAATTGCACATCCTTAATTTGCCCAGGCTCTTCTTGTTTTATATATGTGTTTTTCATGTAACAACCACTGGTATAATTTCATATATATATGAAAATCATATATATATTTCACTGCCTGTATTTCTTTTCAGGTTATTGTTATCATTCAAGGATTTTTCATGGTTATAATTGAAAAAATTTCATTGTATAGAGGAAGAATGTGTTAAGAAATGATTTGCTCTGGGTATCAAATACATTAACATAAGCTACTATTTTCAAGTAGAAAGTCCAATGGTCGATTTCCTTTCCTTGACGTATCAACAGAGTTTGATATAACTTATCACTTCCTCCTCCTTTAACATTCTTTCCTTGAGGACATCACTCTCCTGGTATCCCTCCCCCTCATCAACTATGGCTGTTGCACATGCCCACAGCAAGCTGAGTGATTGGCAGTTTTTGACCAAAAATGGCATAATCCCCATGCTCCACCTTCCCTATTCACCCAATCTCACCCCCAGCAACTCCTCTCTACCCTGCCAGATGAAGAAAGGTCCTCAATAGGAAACAATTTGCCGATGTGGAAGAGGTAAAACAAAAAACGGCAGAAGCACTAAAAGGCATCAAAATTGACGAGTTCAAAAACTGTTTTGGGCAGTGGATTGCATCAAATGGAGAGTACTTTTAAAGTGACTGAAGTTTAAACATATAAAATTAAGTACACAGTTTTGGGGTCGCCTCTGAGATATTATGATCATACAGAGCATGTAGTTAGAATATATTAAGACTACATCAAGAATATCAGTTAACAAGATTCAGTAAGTTTGATGGAAGGTATAAACAAATGCATATTAATAAAGCTCAATAAGTAAGTGACTCCCCAAATATAAACCACTAGCCCAGAAGATGCAAAATTCCAATTAAAGAAGTAGCAGTCAAGTTAACATTTAAAAAGTAACTGAAAATATGGCTGCTGATATTAAGTTGTTCATGCCTGATATAAGTCAATAGAGCCACCAGGAGTCGGATAAATAGAAACATATCATTAATATCTAGACATGAAAAAATCTTTGGGAACTTCCCATATTACATATAATTTCTAAAATATTTATATTAATAACATTTTACCCATGCAAATTTAACCTAGAGAAGTGATACTGTCTCTTCTGACTTGACACTCTTCATGCATCTCATCAATAGTAACATGGCAAATAAATTTAATTACTTCTAATGCCTCTCTTTTTGTAAAGTGTAAGAACAAATCTTTGTGATTTTTTCAGGGCCTCTCTGGGACATCTCAGAGATTGTTTCTGGTGCAAAACATAGCCTTAAATTTTTACATTATTTTATATTTAGGATTTGATTTTAGAAAAACAAATGTCAAAAATTATCAGGAGATTTGAAAACCTAAAATAGGAAGAGGGTTATTGTTATAGATATCCAGTTTTTAATAAGGAACATTTATTGAGCAGATCCATTCTATGTTAATCTAATTTTCATTTCATTTCTTGTTATAAATTAAGTTAACCTACTAGTTTACATGTTTTTAAATACCATGTGTCTTATTAGCTTAAATTATTAATCCCTAGTTCAGAACAGGAAAAAAATATGTTGACCTTTACACATTAATCTCAGGCACACAAATCTAAATCTCAGACCCTGGACATACGGGGTCACATTTCTGGATTATGTAGCAGATAAGGTATGAAAAATAACAGAAATTTTACTATAGTAAAATGAGTTAAAGAAAAATGTTCTACAAGTATTAATTCATAAAACTTCTATGAATTATAATAGAGAAGGTTACACATATGCCCTGTCATTGAATAGAAAAATAGAAAGCAAATATTTAATATTTTCCCACTTCAAAATAAGAAAACTTATTTCTACATGAGGGAAACATATTGCTATAATAGTTCAAGAATGAAAGGGGGGAAAACACTTATTTTGAACTTGGTGGAGAGAAAAGGAATTCGAATTCCAAAATGTGGGCTTCATAACAATACAATTTTGTTTGCACGGAAAAAATGAGCTTTTCAGAAAGGTATTAAATGCTTTCTTTCTTTTTTAAAAGAAAATAAAACATAATGCTGAAGTAATAGCTAAACTAAGAGTCAGTGGAGGCACTTATCAGATTTTATGGACAGCTGTTTACTGTCTGACATTTAAACCATCAGGTTTCGAATTTCTCTCTCAAAATGCAGAGGCTATATAGCAAAGATAGAGAGTTTATATTGCTCAAAGTGAAGCATCTGTGTGGCTTTATTGTTATCTGACAGCAGCACAGCAATCAATAGATTGCCTTAGCAGCTTTGTGGAGATAATTCACCACAGAGAAGCAATCACTTTCCTCCTTCACGTCACACTTGTATTTTCAGCGAAGCCCTCCATGAATGCCCTGTTTAAAATCTCAACCAGGCTCCCCGCCACCGGCACACCCTCCTTATTTCTCTCCATTAAGACATGTGAGAATTGAAGTCATTTACAGTAAATCCACAGTTTACCGCCTACATTAATGACTTTTAGTTTTCCATGGTCTTCATCAACACAATCAAGTGGACATAAGCTGGTGATGACTTTTGATGTTTTGTTGTTGTTGTTGATTTCCTAGAAAATGTTTGCTCAGGAAGAAAAAATTTAGAAATAACTCTATTATTCATATCAGGAACTTCCTGACAAGCCTATTTCACTGAACATCAGGTTAACAATTTTTCAATCAATTTTTTCACATGATAGTTTTCTCTCCTACACTTGTCTAAGCCTTTCCTCAAAACACTCACTTTGCTGTACCCGCCAGGCATAAACTATTATGCCATGATCTTTACCAAATCTTAATCAAGCTGTAATTTGAAAACTTCGTAAAATTCACAATTCTATTTTCTCTGCTTTGACTTGCTAAGAATCGATGCATTGCTCTCTCTTATCTCAGAAAATAATGATCTTAACTTTGTCTTATTAATGTTACTTCCCTGATATTTTGGAGGAACCAGTATTTAACATTTGTCATCACTAATATATTATACATTTGTTTATGGTATGTGTACCGAACTATATAATAAAACTAAAATCCTTAAGAGTAATTTGAGAGCCTAAGGATTAAACATGCTTGGAGGGTAAAGTGTGATGCAGGAGAAATTAGACCAGAAGCCTGGAGAAGAAATCAGGTGGTTGAAACATATTTTCTTTGAATTTGAAGAGAAATGTTGTATTTTGGGATTTTCTCTCTCTGCATTCTGACATATCTTTATCTGTAAACTGATATTTAAATCAATTTTATTCATAATGGCTAAAAACTAAAAATGACACAAATGCCCATTGACAAGAACTGAAAGAAGCCAGATGAAAAATATTTTATGGTTCAGTTCATACTGAATTCCAGAATAGGAAAATCAAAGCTTTGGGGATAAAATCAGACCATATTACCCAGAGGTCAGGGCATTGTAGGCAAAGAAGGAGGAGAAGCTTTCAATGATTACAGAAATAATTTTTACCTTGATTGAGATTTTGGTTGTACAGTGTATAAATTTGTCAAAACTCATTAAACTGCGTTCTTAAAATCTGATCATGTTTTAAAGATGGTAGACTAGATAAACACAGCTTGTCTCCTTGCACAACAACATCAAAATTACAACTAAATTGTAACAACCATCACTCAAAACCATCAGAAATCAAGCAAAATGGAAGTCCACAACTATGGAATTAAAGAAGAAACCACATTTATCCAAATTGTAGGAGGGGCAGAGATACAGAGACGCAGACCACAGAGCAGTCTGGTACCATATCCACATGTGATGGATAAAAATCAGGAGGAATGTCTCAGGAGTGAGGAGTCTCAGTCCCACACCAGGTCCCCCATCCCAGGGTTCCAGTGTCAGGAAAATAGGTCCCCCTAACTCCTGGCTATAAAAACCAGTGGGTATTGAGTTGGTGGAAGAAATTTCAGGATTCCCAGGCAGTTCCTCTTAAAGGAGGCATGCATGGACTTACTCAGACCCACTCCCTCTGAACTTCAGCAACAAGGCAGCAGCTTGAAAGGCACCAGTGTCATATGTGTAGGAACTGAAGTGTCTAGCATCAGGGCAAGAGATGGGAGACAATTTCTCCCAGAACTTTTGGCAGAGGCCACTGTGTCTTTTCTGAGCCCTTTCTTGTATCTTTTATGGAGCAGGAGGTACCATACCTGAGAATCCATCAACCTGGTTTGCACTGTTTGCCTCATCCTGGTGATTCCCTGAATCGCTACCCCACCCAACTTATAAGCCTACCAAAACTGTTAATAGTGTCTTTTCTATAACAATGGCTTGTCTTGGCTCCTGCTTCATATCTTTCTATATTCTCTCAAACAAGCAGCACCTGGCCCTGGCAAGGTACTGTATCCCTTGCTAAGTGGCCCTAGGCCTGGCGTTAACAGCAGCTAGCTATGGTTCACAGCCTGGTCATGCTCGGGTACTTCCAAGTGCAACACAAGTAACAGCCATCTGCAGATCGCTTCATAGCTTATGCCAAGTGTCCCCAGATAGAACACAGGCAGTGCCTGACCTTAGATTACACCTCCAAGAAACCCCAGAGCTTGTGCACTGAGTGAACAACTACAGACCATGTGAGAACACCACCATCCAACCACCTCCACAAGTGACACACTCTAGGACCAGACTCAGCAGACAACAGAGCCCTGCTGAAGTAAGTCCTGCTCTGTGGAGTGGACCGTGGCATAGCTGATCCTCCATGGAGGCCAGATGTTGGTGGTCAGTGGTATTAGCCAGTCCTTGCAATGGACTGACCTAGGTAAATCCCTCCCATTGACCTGCCAACAACAATAGGCTCAACTACAAGAGGAAAGTGTACTCACCCTACACAGAGGGTGCATCTTGAGTACCAGGCTTGGGTGATAACGGAGGCCGTGCCACTGGAAGCTATAGGACACCTACCACATTAGGCTGTACTACCAAGACATGGAGCCAAAGCAGCTCTACCTAATACACAGGAAACAAACACAGAGAAGCTATCAATACAAGGAGACAAAGAAATGTGTCCCAAATGAAAGAACAGATCAAAATTCCAGAAAGGACTAAATAAAATGGAGATAAGCAATCTATGAGACACAGAGCTCAAAACACTGGTTATAAGGATGATCAATTAAATTAGTAAGGTCCTCGGCACCATAAAGATCAAGTTAGAAACAAAGGATACACTTAAAAAAGAACATTTTACATGGAAACAACAGTGGAGTAGATGAAGCTGAGAATCAAATCAATGATTTGGAACAGAAGGGAGCAAAAAACAACCAATCGGAACAACACAAAGAAAAAAGAACCCCTCCAAAATGAGGAAAGTATAAGCACCCTCTGAGACAACATCAAGCTTTCCAACATTCACATCATAGGGTGCCAGAAGGAGAAGAGAAAGAACAAGAAGTTGGAAATCTATTTGAAAAAATAATGAAAGAAAACTTCCTAATTTGGTGAAGGAAATAGACATGCAAGTCCAGGAAGCACAGAGTTCCAAATAAGATGGATCCTAAGATGCCCACTCCAAGACACAACATAATTAAAATGTCAAAGGTTAAAGATAAAGAGAGAATCTTAAAAACAGCAAAAGAAAAGAAGTTAGTTACCTACAGGGGAGTTCCCATAAAACTGTCAGCTGATTTCTCAAAAGAAACTGCAAGCTAAAGGGATTGGTAAGAAATACTCAAAGTCATGAAAAGCAGGAACCTACAGACAAGATTGCTCTACCCAACAAAGCTATCATTTAGATTTGAAGGGCAGATAAAGAACTTTCCAGACAAGAAAAAAACTGAAGGAGTTCATCATCACCAAACCATTATTATATGAAATGTTAAAGAGGCTTATTTAAGAAAAGATCAGTTCTCGCTTCGGCAGCACATATACTAAAATTGGAACGATACAGAGAAGATTAGCATGGCCCCTGAGCAAGGATGACACACAAATTCGTGAAGCGTTCCATATTTTTAGGGCAAAAATAGTATGGGAAATGTAAAAGCTAAAGAACTTATGACACATGGACATGAACTAAAGGGGGGAATGTGGGTGGAAGAGGGTGTGTAAGGTGGAGGAGAATGATGGGGGAGAAATGGGACAACAGTAATAGCATAATCAATAAAATATATTTAAAAAAATATAAAAAATATCAAAACTATGAACAATAAAATGGCAATAAATGTATATCTATCAACAATTGAAACTAAAAACAAAGTAAGCAAACTAACAGAACAGAAATAGAAGTGTAGATACAGAGGATGTTTTGATGGTTGCCGGAAAGGAGGGATATCTGGGGGAATGGGTGAAAAGGTGAGGGGGATTAGGAAGTACAAATTGGTAGTTAGAGAATAGTCATGGGGATGTAAAGTACAGTATAAGAAAGGGAGTAGCCAAAGAATATATACACATGACCCATGGACATGAAAAATGGTGTCATGATTGCCTGAGGAAGTGGGGGATACTAGGTGGCAGGATGGCAAAGGAAGAAAAATTGGGACAACTGTAACAGCATAATCAATAAATATAATTTTTAAAAATCTGATCATCTTAATTTATGTAAACTATACCTCAGTGTAATTGATTTTTAATAGTCTGGAAAAAAACATATGTCCACCCACAGATAAATGAATAAAACACTTAAGGTATACACCTATAATGGAATGGAATATTTCTTGGCTATGAAAATGAATGAACTACTGGTTCATGAAACAACATAGATAAATCTGGGAAACACTGTGTACAGATAAAAGAGAGCACATGGTATAAAATGCATTTACACAAATTTCTAAAAATCAACAAACTAAGCTAAGGTGCTAAAAGTGTAAAGATTGACTGCTTTTGGGTGGTTTCAGGATATTGGGGGTAAGATAAATTTTTCAGATGATTGGAATGCTTTATACCTTGATTTGACAAGTCTGTCAAATATACAATTAAAATTGTTCATTTTCTTGCATGTTAATTATATCTCAATAATAAACAAGAACATATACATCTATGGGTGTATATCTGAAAATAGGCTTTTTGGCTATTATTTCACTTTCTAAATATTTTGTGATGTCTCAAATAGTATCAAATGCCTAATACACATAAATACAATAGAAATATTAAGGGTTCAAACAACATTTTTGGTAGTTTTAAACAGCATTGTAAGCTAAATGAAATTTTAGTATAAAATTAAAATTCTCTGAAAATAAATTCAAAATTGAGGAGATTGTGGGTTGGGGGATTCTGTTAGTCAAAGAAAATATGCATGACTCAAGTTTTTGTATGAATATATATAAATAGTGAAAAGATAAATGAATATACTTTCTCTTCTAATAAATGAATACACTGGTTTACTATCTCATGGACACCAAGACAAAACAAAATTTCAATGTGCAGTATTTGCTCAATGTTTTCAGTGCTTCAAAACGACAACTTCTTGTCTTATATACCAAGATCTAATCATGCAGCTCAGTGGCCTGCATCAGTGACTCTACTGCTTGCAAGTGAATTTTGCTCATTACACTTATAAAGGCTAAATTGGAGCTCAAGTCAATGAATCATCTGTTTAAATTTTTTTCACTTATGATATAAAAATTACTAGGCAGATAATATCTGACTATAAGATTGCCCTTTTCCATTTCATTTGGTAGTTTTAAAAACATGCTTACAAACCAGTAAGTCTTCAAATTAATGTAACATTTTTGTTTTTTCTAAAGTTTAGATTATATACACGTTTTAAGGAGAAAAACAGAAATCAATTCAAATATAAGTTGAAAAATCCTAGCTTACCTCCCAGAGAAGTATGTCTCACACCAAATATCCCGGCCCTGTCTCTCCTCATTTTGTTCATCAAATGTGTGTCACAATTTCAGACTCCTTATGGTTGCCAGGTCACCTTTAAATCCTCTAATTTGCTGCTTCTGACCATTTATAATTCAGTCTTCATGTCATCTAATTAAAATCCAGAAATATACACTACTTGTAATATAAGCTCAGCCAAGACAGAATTCTCTAAATCAGTGGTTTTTAATCATTTTTGAGCTCACAAATGCTTTTGAGAATGATATAAGTACCAGCTAATTCTCCCAAGAAAGTACATGTGCGCACACACATTTATATATACACACATATATTACATATAGGCATATATATAATTTATCAAGTTACATATATTATTATCAAAGTATATTATCAACCAGCACAAGGGCCCTCAAGTGGATTCTTCAGGTTTTCCAGTCACCAGATTGGGAAACCTTTCCTAAGCAGCCTCCATATTTGGTTTTACGTACTCTGGGCACTACTGTTTGGCAGGTTCAAATTTCCATCTACATCATTTTCTGAAGTAGACTTTTACTAAAAGTTTTATTTAACTGGCAGAATCTTTTAACAATAAAAAACTTTAGAAGTATATCCAGAATAATAAATGTTATAGATTGTGGTTCTATTATCAGTTTCTAGAACACTAACATCAAAAAAGCTATCATATAAAAACTGTGGAGGCATTAGGGAGAATATTTATACTATTAAGACCAGGAAAGCAGGAATGTTTTTCATCTGTTGCACTAAATGTAATGAATTCTTTTGCTCTTTCTCAGTTTGGAGAAGCTTCCTGCCATGTCCCTATATAAGCAGGAAGACAAGATAACCTCGGAATAAATCTTTGTTCTTTAGAGACATTTGAGTAGCTCTGAGTTTACACAAATTTAAATAAAATGAACACTTTGTGCAAAAAAAAGAAAAAAATCTTCAACATAGCATGACTGCACTATGTCTTGTTAGCAATATTCAGGAATCAGAAGGAAATGGACCTGTTTAAATAAGAAACGAGAACTCTTCCTTGTGGGGAGAGTGAGCAAGGAAGCAAATCAAACTGAATCTCACTCTTCTTAAGGCTCACAGTTCTCAAAATCCATCAGATAGTTTTGGGTATCCTTGATCAAGGGTATAATCTACCATCGTAAATGACATTAATTAACTGACCACGAGGAAAGAATGGGAATTATGATGTGGGCTCAACAAAGGACATAAAGTTCTTCACATAGATCTTGTGATTCAGGAAAAAAGGATGTGTAGACCTTGTAGGTCCAATTGGTGAATTAGTGACCCAAGGAGGGTGGTCTGTTACCTATTGTTGGTTCCACTTCTCTGAGTGAACCTGACAGATACAGAATTGGCACTGAGAGTGACTCCAGGGAAACAGACTCTTAAGGATGAGTTAGTTTCTGAATTGGCCCTCAGTGGTATGGAATGAGATCTCTGAGCTGATTAGATATAAAAGCATTAATGATTCTGCTTCCGACATTAAAGGTGGCACTGAGAGTCTATGACATACCCTGGAAAAAGTTACCCAAATTATCACACTAAGATGCTTGTAATCAAGTGTCTGCCAAAGGTAAGGCTCTGAGTGATTATGTATTTGCTCCCATAGGATATGTTAGTGAACACAAATAGAATAATGCAAATGGTTGGTTGGTTGCTTGCTTCTAACTGCATTGCAGAGCTTGAAGAAAGAAAATGAGCTCAGAGCTTTAAACTCCTAGTTCAAGGCTTTGAATAAGGAACATGAAAGCCTCAACAACTTCCGTGAAAGAAAGTCTTCCCCCTGATTAAGAAGGAATGAGATTCTAACAATTGAAATATGGTTAGGGGAGAGATTCCAATGAAGATGGGAAACCTAAAGTAGGCTGAGGACTTCTGGCCAAGATGGAGGTGTAGGTGGACACACTGTGCCTCCTCTCACAACCAAAATTAAGGACAACAAATATTTAGAAACAAGAAAACAATCAGAACTTATAGAAAATTGAACTGTACGGAAGTCCAACAACCATTCATCCAGACTGGTAAGAGGAGCGGAGTCGCAGCAGGAAAAAGTGGAGCTGCGGACCCCGGAATGCAGGCAGCAGTGGCTGGCAGTTCCCAGGTGCACAGGTGGTGGCTCTGGGCCCACAGGTGGCAGCTGGCAGACCCTGGGCACAGGGTGGCAACTGTGCAGACCCAGTGAGGCTGCACAAGGTGGCTGGCTGACGAGGTGGTCCCACATTCCCACACGCAAACAATCCAGGTTAAGGGGAAGAGACTGGAATCCAGGAGAGAGCAGAGCAGGTGCCATTGTTCCCTCTCAGACCCCGCCCCCACATACTGCATCACAACCCAGCGACTGGGCTGCCCCGCCCTGGGGAACACCTAAGGCTCCACCCCTCACACGTAACAGCTGCGACCAGACCAAAACAAAAACAAAAAACAAACAAACAAACAAAAACACCAAAAATGGCTCAAACCAGAGAACAAATAAAATCCCCAGAGCCAATTCCTCTAAGCAAGGAAGAGATAGCCAACCTATCAGATGCACAGTTCAAAGCCCTGGTGATCAGGATGCTTACAGAATTGGTTGATTTTGCTCACAAATTTGATGAAAAAATGCAGGCTACAATACGTGAAATGAAGGAAGACGCATGGGGAACCAATAGAGATGGGAGGAAAACTGGGACTCAGATCAATGGAGTGGACCAGAAGGAAGAAACTAACAACCAAACAGAAAAGAAAGAAAAAACAAGAATTCAAAAAAATGAGGAGAGGCTTAGGAACCTCCGGGACATCGTTAAACGTCCCAACATCCAAATTATAGGGGTACCAGAAGGGGAAGAAGAGCAACAAGTGGAAAACTTACTTGAACAAATAATAAAGGAAAACTTCCCCAATCTGGCAAAGGAAATAGACTACCAGGAAGTCCAGGAAGCTCAAAGAGTCCCAAAGAAGTTGGACCCAAGGAGGAACACACCAAGGCAAATCATAATTCCATTAGCCAAGATTCAAATGAAGGAGAGAATTCTAGAAACAGCAAGGGATAAGGGGACAATCACCTACAAAGGAGTTCCCATCAGACTGTCAGCTGATTTCTCAAAAGAGACCTTACAGGCAAGAAGGGGCTGGAAATATTTGAAGTCTTGAAAGGCAGGGACCTACATCCAAAATTGCTCTATCCAGGAAAGCTGTCATTTAGAATGGAAGGGCAGGTAAAGTGCTTCTCAGATAAGGTCAAGTTCAAGGAGTTCATCATCACTAAGCCCTTATTATATGAAATGTTAAAGGGACTTATCTAAGAAAAAGAAGATAAAAATAGGACAGTGAAAAGACAGCAAACTCACAGCTATTAACAACCACACCTAAAACAAAAGCAAACTAAGCAAACAGAACAGGAACAGAACCACAGAAATGGAGATCACGTGGAGGGTTAGCAACAGGGGAGTGGGAGCAGGAGAGAGGGGGAAAAGGTACAGAGAATAAGTAGCATAGACGGTGGGTAGAAAATAGATGGGGAGGGCAAGAATAGTATGGGAAATGTAGAAGCTAAAGAACTTATGACACATGGACATGAACTAAAGGGGGGAAATGTGGGTGGGAGAGGTTGTGCAGCGTGGAGGGGAATGATGGGGGAGAAATGGGACAACTGTAATAGCATAATTAATAAAATATATTTAAAAAAATAAAGTAGGCTGAGAGAGAACTGCCCAGCTGTGAACACGTGCTACATTTCCTGAAAAAGGAAATATGACTCAAAAAGGTTAGATGGGAAATTTCAGGCCATTCAGACCATTTAAGCAACTTCCAATATGGATTTCAGAAATTCTGTGGACCAGTCAGTCACTTGAACCTCCCATTTCCCACATTTGGACCTGGAATGTCTATTGTGGTTGCTGTGTACCTGTCACACCATTGTATGTCAGGCGTGTGGGGAGCACAAACTCATCTGTTGGTTTAACAGATCAAAATGAACTGTGCTCCAAGGGCTATACTTAAGAAACTACATCTGAGGAACCTCATCCACAGCTGGGCCTGATTTAAAGGGCAAGATTTTGGCCTCTGGGTCAATACTATAATGAGACGAGACTTTGGAGAGCTTGAGAGGGAGATAGTATGTTTTGCATGTGGGAGGCACTTGGAAGCCAGCATCTGAGAGGCCCCCAATAATCTCTACTTCCGGATATTTGGTCTTTTGTATAATTCCCTCTCTTTGTGTATAGGTTGGAGTTAGTGACTCACTTCTAATAAATACAATATATGTGATAATATGTCACTTCTGAGATTAGGTTGTAAACATCCAAGGAGTATTCTCACTCATGCCCTCTTAAATCACTTGCTCTGGGTGAAGGCAGCTGCCACGTTGCAAGTTTTCCTACAGGAAGGTCCACATAGAAAGGCTAACAATCAGGGTTGAATTGACACCCTCAGTTCAATAGCCCACAAGGAACTCAAAAATCTTATGCATAACTGTAGGAGCAGACTCTGTTCTAGTCAAACCTTTCAATGAGAATGCAGACCCAGGTCACAATAAGGTCATAGCGTAATGAGAGACTTTAAACAAGAATTATCCATTTAAGCTGCTCCTGAACTCATGATACACGGGAATTGTAGGATAATGTTTGGAGTTTTAACCTGTTAAATTTTGAAGTAATTCTTAGCACAATATGTAACTAATCTAATACTTCTACAATAAATAAACAATGATATAAATGTAGATATGGTTCTGATAGCAGTCTGCTAGGTTTTCTACAAAGCAACTGAAAAGTTAACCCAGCAGCTTTTCTGCTCTTACCTTTTCTGGGGAAGAACATCTTTTCTGCTCTGATTTCCATTATACGTGTTTCATTTTTACTGACTCTCTTTTATGGGTTTAATATTCTTTTATTTCTTTATATCATCAGTATTAGAATTCCACTTGTTTCAATGACTTTACTATTAAGTTTTTAACCTTTGTATGTTCAGTGCTGCAAGTACATCTCAAGTACTGGATCTTTATCAGTTGATTTTCAATGCAGAGTCTATTTCTAACATGTTCTACAAAGACCAGCTACTTAATTTACTTGTAAACCTTGGGAATGACTGTTACCTGTTTGCTTGCCTGTTCAGGTCCTTCTGGGACTAATCAGCTTGCCTTTAATTCATACTTTTTACTCAACTGTGTCATCTCTGCATGCTAGAGCAAGTGTGAGTTTTTATTCTTACTTTCAGTACAAGGAGTAGGAAAAAGGATAAATAATATGTCTGAAATCTTATATAGTTATGCAATAGCTTTTTACTTAAAATGTATTTTGGGGTGAATATATCTCCAGATTATAGTCCTAGTTTATGCTTGTTGTCCCAGCATAAGTGTTAGCATATCTTTCCACTCCAGATATGAATAATAACTTTTGACAACTGCATTTATAACACAAACTGTCCAATCTAGAGAGGCAATTTTGAGTTGTGATAAGGAGTGCCAGTTCTGAAAACTGTAATTAAAATATTAATACCAACTTTTTCCAGATTTTTTTTGCTCTTAGGCAAATCATTAAACTCTTCATTATTTCAAAAATAAAAGAAAGTGATAGGAACTCATAAGTTTGTTATGAGTACTCAATAAATTAACATATGTAAAATCCTGAGAAAAGTACAGGTATGTTGTTAGTTTGGTTCCAGACCACCACAATAAAGTGAGTATCACAATAACGTATATTGTAATCATTTTGCTGGTGGAGGATCTTGCCTTACATTTGTAAAAATGCAACATCTGTGAAGTATAATAAAGCAAAACACAATAACATGAGGTATGCCTATAACTGTCAGAAAGTATTGGGTTAGCCAAACTGTACATTGGTTTATTTTCCATAAAAAGGCTCCAGTAGCATTTAGTTGTCTTCAACTTCATTTCAAACAATTTTATTAGATTATATTGTAACGGCTGTGATATCAGTGTTCATTTTTTAAAGAAAACATCAAAATTGGTGAATTTTTGTGTAGCCATTTTAATACTGAAGATGGAAGAACATAAGCAACATTTTCAGCATATTATGCTTTATTATTTCAAGAAAGGTAAAAATGCAACTGATACACAAAGAAAAAATTCGTGCAGTGTATGGAGAAGGTTCTGTGACTGATCAAATGTGTGAAAAGTGGTTTGCGAAGTTTTGACTGGAGATTTCTTGTTGGATGATGCTCCACGGTCAGGTGGACCAGTTAAAGTTGATAGTGATCAAATTGAGACATTAATTGAGAACCATCAATATTATACCATGTAGGAGATAGCTGATATACTCAAAATATCCAAATCAATAAAGTTATTGATGACAATGAAAAATGTGTGTTTTATTTTCACAGACAAAACCATACAGACTTTTTGGCCATTCCAATAATAGTCACTCAATAAATTAGTATTGTCATGGTTGCTTGTCTGTGTTAATTTGGGCCATAGAGTAGTCAGATATTTTATTTGGTCAAACATGAATCTGGGTATTTCTGTAAGACTGTACTTGAATGATATTAACATTGACATTGGTCGACTGAGTAAAGCAGATTGTCCTCTTTAATGTGGGTGGGCCTCATCCAATCAACTGAAGGCCTGAACAAAATAAAAAGGCTCATCCTCCCTGAGGAAGAATGAATTTCTCCTGGCTGACTACCTTCGAACTGGGACATTGGCTTTTTTCTTATTTGGATTTAAACTGAAAGATCAGTGCATCCTGAACCTTGAGACTGCAGGTCTTCAGCGTAAAACTACACCATCAACTCTCCTAGGACTCCAGCTTGCCAACTCACCATGTAGATCTTTGGATTTGTCAGACCCCATAATTGTGTGAGCCAGTTCCTTATCACACACACACAAATAAACACACAAACATTCTATTGGTTCTGATTTTCTGCAGAACCCTAACTAGTACAAGTATTAAGTAGGCTGTGAGAAAATTGCTTAATAAGTGTGTATGCTCAAGAAAGAAGAGGCTACCTTCGCCAATTTTTCTACCTGTAGCTTTTTTAAAAAAGAGGGATTCAACACTGACCATGAGTAAATCAATTTATAAAATATTCTGTAGGGAATACGATTAAATTGGCATAAAATGAAAAAAGAAAATTGGAATACTATTAAACAGAGAATGGGACCTTGGACTTCTGATATCATGATGAAGATGACTATGATGATGGCTATGGTTATGGAAACCAAAACAACTATTGCAGCATTTCCATTAACACAAAACTACCAAGATTTGAAACCATCAAAGAGATAGACACTATTCTTAAAAAGTCAAAGAAAAAAAGTGTTTCTCTATAGGGAACCTATTCACATGGAATGGCAAATGTAGCCCAGCCCTATCGGAAAGCCCATAGGCGTGTGTTGGCACACAGGAAGCCAAACCCATGGATCAGGGCCGGGGCGGGGGTGGTGCTTTCCCTTGGGAAACTAGGCCTGCATTATACCTAGGCTTCTTTGAGACTTGCTTCTTGCTGAAACTCCCTCACCCTGAGTTAAAGCAGCAAATGCTTACTGCATATCTTTAAAATAACTTCCTGAAGTCTGTGCTAATTCTCCCAAGGAGTGAACTATAACCAGACCAATTACTCTTATCATTCCCTTACATTTGCAACATATTGCCCTTGTTAATCTGTAAGAAGTAATCAGTAACATTCTTTCCATTGCTATCTGTAAAAAGTAATTACCTAAAGCAAACCTAAGCACAATGAATGAGATCCTTCTTTGATGTATGCTATTAGAAATTCAATAAAAGTCTGTCAAAGGAAGGGTCGAGGTCTCTCCCTTTGAGAGAGTGGCCATGCCATCCATTTTTCTACACAGGACTTCGGTAGTCCTTGTGAATTTGTTTTGTCTCATCCACAACACTGCAGACACTGCTGGCCAGAGTCCACATCATTCCTCATCATTTAAATAAAAATTATTCAAATAAAAATAAAAATGAAGCAGAATTGAACCTACTAAAATAGTGAAGTATTTTCTTTTCAAATAATAACAACTGGTTTTGAATAGTATCCTGTGAAATGAATAGTTTCTTAAGTTTAAAGCAATTAAAACCTTAAAATTAATTTAACTTTATAAGAGTTTATCTAGGAGCCCTGGCCAGGTATCTCAATTGGTTACAGCATCATCCTGATGCGCTGAGGTTGCAGATTCAATCTCCAGTCAGGATACATACAAGGAACAACCAATGAATGCATAAATAAGTAGAACAATAAATCTCTCTCCCTCTCTCTCAAAATCAATAAATAAAAGAGTTTAGGAGACATGCATACCCCAGAAACAAACAAAAAATTAGTCTTATTTAAATAGGTGAATAATTGAAAGAGCAATTATTATTCAAGTTCTACCACATAACTTTAATAGAATTTGCAAACATTAAAATTATGTTTATGAAAAAATTTTAATGGCATACCAAAATAATGTTAAATGACAAAAAATATAGGATATAGTATGACTGCAAACAAACTTTTAAAAGTTCTAAAAGCTGGCAAGTAAAACTTAATGTTTACTTTATTTCTGGGTAAGAAGATTACAGATTTTAAAGGTGATATTCTCAAAAATTTTAAATATATTTTTCCAATTTTTCACCAACAAGCAATAATATTTTGATTACATGGGCAAGGGAAGAAACAATAAATGTTATTAACAAAATAAACCAACAGAAACTTGGCCTGCACATGTGTTGTTACCCATTTTGTGCTCAGCAACACGCCTATAGAGAGCTTACAATCTGATGGAGAAAATATTTGCTGAACAAAGATGAACGTGGTTTGTGATGTTGATTTTAAAGTGCAATGGTACTTAAAGCAATCTTTCATGTTATCCAGATATGTGGGCTAGGAATCATTTGTTATTTGAAGTGCCAATTTTGCAAACAATATAAACCTTTCACCTTCAGGAGCAAAGTAGAAACTTGCTTCTCCAAAACAGCAGCACCCATAGTATGAACTCTGGAAGAATGTGACTGCATGAATGTATTAAAGTCCTAAATTATTATTAGTGCATTATTTCTTAATCTCCACAGCAATTATGCCATTTCACTATACTTTAATACTCTTGATTATTTTTCTTAAATATAAATAAATAGAAGTAAAAACTCCAATAATCCCAACTCACTATATTGTTCTAAGTGGAAGTCTCCATTGAAACCACCCATAAAGGATAACCGCTGTTCATAGTTCATGTTTCTTTCCCTAAATGCCTTTCTAGGCATCTATGACTGTCTGAGTCTCTTTCTCTCTCTCTCATACTATGGAAACTATGAAATGACTTTTTCATTATATATATAAAATGAAATATATATATATACACACACGCACAATATCTACATTACACACACACGCTATCTATATATCTGAATCCATCAATTTTGTTAAGATAGTGAATAGCATGGTCTTTGTAATCATAAAGACTGCATTCAAATTCATACTGGCTGTGTCACTTAGAAGAAAACTATGTAAATCTCTCAAAAGTCCAGTTTCCTAATATATTAAATGGAGATAATGTACTCTGACTCATAGGATTCTAATAAAAATTCAAGGAGATAATATGTGTAAAGCTTTTAGCACAATACTTCACGGGTGAATGTTAAATAGGTCCAGTTGTTGGTATTGTTTATTATTAGTTTATATTTTACAATGAAGCAGCATTTTACATGCAGGAAAGATTTTCTTCCATCCATTTCTATTGCAAAATTTTCTTGTTACAAATCCCTTGTCCTCACCACTATACAATGGAAAAAAATACCAATGCAAATATTGCTTAAGAATTCATTCTTGAAAGTAAAATTATAGATCTAAGTTTTTTTATCTTAATTATTTTAAATAGTTTTGGCTAATTCATATGCTTTACTAAAATATGTGAGAATTATGTCAATGCATCTTTTTATACATACTTATAAACAAATATTTTCTGCTTTTGAAAAATTTTGCCATAAAAGGAAGTGAAGATTATTTTTTATTTTTATTTTTCATGTCTTTAAGCATTCCAGTTGAATTTTATTGTCTATTAATTAATGTATGTATATTAGAGATTTGAATTTGACAGCACATAACAGACTTCCTAGTACTATTAAATAAACAAATGAGAAATTTAGATGCTTATTTCTTTTCCATAACAAATAAGTAAATAGTTTTATGCATTGGTTCTTATTTTAGGTAAAAAATAAATAAAATAAAAGTATGTATATCACCTGTCTGAGGTGAATGAAGCTTTCCCCAAATGCCAAATGTTTCTGCTTAGTCTAATTAACAAGACCTGTGATATGGATAACTACAGGGGAGCCTGGGAAATACACCTCACTGGGTTCATCAACACCTGATCTCAGAAGTCCAGCCTTCAAAACTGAACCATAAATTTCTGCTGTCTATAAGCTACCCAGTCTGTGACATTTTGTTATAACAGCCTGAATGGACTAAAACAAAAATTGGTAACTAGAAATGGGGGTGCTGCTGTAGTAAGTCTTAAAAGTGTGGAAGCAGCTTTGAAACTGGGCCGTGAGCAGAGGCTGCGTACTGGAAAGTTAAAAGTGATTTCTGGGGGGACTCAGAAGAAGAGACCTGCAGAGAGAGCTTCTGTTTTCTTAAAGAATACCTAAGTGGCTGAGAACAGAATGAGAAATATAGATGGTAAAGCCCTTCTCATGAGGTCCAGATAGAAATGAGGAACATGTTATTGAAAACTTTGGGAAAGGCTGTAACTGAACACAGGTTTGGCTGCCTGATGCTTCAAAGGCCTATACTCAAGATACAAGTGCTGGTGAAAAGGAGAGTGGTTTATTTCAGGTGCTGGCAACCTGGAAGATGGGGATTCTTGTCTCAAAGCCCATCTTAACATCTCAGTGCAGACAGGTTTTTGTAAGGAGGGAGAGGGAAGGCAAAACAAAAAGATCAAGGGAAGGGCTTTGAAAAGTTCTCTACGTGCAGACAAGCACCGTCCATTCCAACAAGACAAGTGATGGTCTAGTGTGCATTATCCTGATTTAGTCATCCTACTTTACCTCATCCTGGCTTCACATCATCCTGAGTCCATGGTTGAAGGTCAGCAAAACTTCCAGAGCTGAAGGTCTGAGTCTGTATCTTTTGAAGTTAGTCCCTAGGATTCTTACACAAACATGCTGCTTATTTACAAGCTACACATTAGTCAGAGTCAGCACTTAGAGACACAATGTCAAGAGAATGCTGGAGTGGGGTTACAATTCTCCACTATTACATGGCAATCCTTGTTATAAAGTGGCAAAGAGCTTGACTGAATTGTGTTCATGTCCTAGTGTTTTGTGGAAGGTAGAACATGTGAGCAACATTAGATATTTGGCTAAAGCTATCTCTAAGCAGTATTAAAAGGTTGACTTCACTTGGATACCCATAGTAGAATGTGAGGAATGACCTAAACAAGTATTGTTAATCAAAAGGGAAGCAGAGATTTAACATTTAGCAAAATATTATCTTTTCCATATTGTAAAGAATGAGAAACAGGTTCTGAATAGAACACTAAGGGTGTGATCAAGTGATCCTTAGAAAAGAAGATCAAGAGGGTAAATCTCAATTCTTGACAACTTTCATCCTCCAATAAATTAGACGGTTGTGATTGACAGTCTTCATGTGGCCTCAGGATGGCCTCTTGCTGCTCCCACCCTGTGGGATGCCTGTCCTTTAGTATGGGTTGAAACCGTGACTTGCTTCAAACCAATAGACCATGGCAACGAACATGGTATGTATGTGATTATATATATGTAATTACATGACATGATTGCATGACATCTTTTGAGGATTTTTTTTCCCCTGACTGACTTTAATGTAACAAAACAGTCGAATGGAGGAGCCCCACAGGTCAAGGAATGCAGTAAGCCTCTGGGAACAAAGAACTGAATACCTCCAACATCTGAACTCAGCCCCACCTTAACTGCAGCCCCAGCCAAAACTTTGCACGTTTCTGAGACCCAAACTGAAGCACTGAGGTAAACTGTGTCTGAACTCCTGAACCACAGAAACTGTGATAAAGTAAACGTTTGTATTTTTAAGCCATCAAATTGGTGGAAGTAGTGTTATGCAGCAATGGATAACTAACACATTAACTTTCTCACAGAATAGCCTCAGGGAAGCATTACAAAGGAAGCAAAGCAGAAGCGCTGAGATCTAAATATAGCCTCTGCAGTCAAGTAACATCACTCTAATCCCATTCTATAGGTGAAAGTAAATTAGGAGGTAACTCGATGTTCAAGCAGTGGGGTATTAAATTCCAAGTCTTGATGACAGGAGCAGAAAATCACACTGCAGAGGACCAGCGTAGCAATTGTCTCAAACATCTTTAAAAACAATCCACTCAAGTCCGCTCTGATCTTGCTAATTCACAGCCTTAACATATGCAAAGTAAACTCATTCCCTTCTCCCAAGACCCCAAAATCTCCCTGATCACTGCTGGCTTCAGGCTAAAAGTCTTGAGATGCAGATTAGGTTCCTCAGGCAGGATTAGTTTTAATTTTTTTCTTTTTGTGGCTAAGTCTAGAAGGAAATGTCCTTTGTTATGGTAACACAGTACTGTACATACAATCAAGACAACAAATAACTGGGTAGGAACCCACTCCTAAAGATAGAAAAATATTTGCTATCCTCCACCTTATCTTCACTCCTTCATGTTTCTCTCCAAACTCTCAATTTAGTTTTACTTTAGGTCTTAAACTTTTCCTCTCCATATACAACCATCACTGAAATTACCAGCTACTCACTTGCTTGCCCTTTAGGCAATGAGTTATAATCTGTCTTTCTTAAAAGTGACAGCAATGAAGTTAGCTGCAAAAAAAAAAAAAAAGTAACAGAAGCATGTTAGGGTGGGAAGGGAGCATATGCATAAAATCATCGCCTAGGAATAAGAATTAAGGAAGTATATGTAGATTATGGAATTTTGGGGTTGGTTTTGTTATTGTTGTTTTATTATCTTTTTCTTTATGTGAAATAGCTATAATTTCAGGCACTGGAATGAGTGTATTTTGTAAATGATGAGAAGCTCCTTTGGTTAAAATATGCTACCTTTCCACTTCCTAGCTTCTATTCTCACCTATAGATTCTTGTGGGTGAAGATGACTACTGTTAAATAAATCTGCCCAATTTTCCCTTACCCTCTAGAGCAGGGCGTGGCAAACTTTTTCTGTAAAGAGCCAGATAGTAAATATTTTAGGCTTCACAGGCCATATGTTGTCTACTGCAACTACTTAACTCAGCCACGGTAGCCTGAAAGTGGCCATAAACAAAGTGGAAACACAGGGGTGTGGCTGCTTCATCACTAGTCATCAGGGCTGGGTTTTGCAGTAGTTTGCTGGCTCCAGCCTTGGAGCGGCAGGGTCACCCAGCAGTGTGTGAAGCACACATCTAGCTTTCCATTTTTCAGTAGCATCATTGGAAAAACTAAAAAGGAAGAGGTATAATTAAGTTTAATGCTATCATTTCACTTCACTCACTAAATCTAAAATACTATCGTTTCAACCTGTAATCAATATATAAAATTGGTATTTTATAGTAGTTTTCTTATAAAATTACTATGTACTTTATAGTGGTTTTCTTCTAAAATTACTATATTCAACATACTGTAATATCTTTATAATAGATTTTTATAAACAGCCAGATTGCCTTTTTTGCAATAACTTCAAAATTTCATGTGTATCTTATCCTTCCAGCACATTTTAATTTGGACTTGCTGCATTTCACATGCTTAATAGCCACATGTGCCCAGTGACAACCTCATTAAATATTACAGCCTGAGAGTGTCAGAAAATGAAAACAGCATGAAATATTACCCAAAAGCTATTTCACGCTTCCTTTTGCCAGTTCAATTTCTCTTATATTATGTATGAATTAGAAAATTTAAGTAGATACTTTAGTATTCAATAACAAGAAAAATTCATATAGTATTGTTCCAACTTTACCTGAAAAGGGGCATACATAGAGGAAAATGTTGTAGTGGTCAAATAGTTATGTAATAGTTTTTGAAGTTTTATGATCACGCAAAATAGTTTGGTCCCCTGTTAGTCACAGAGAATTCTCCTAGAGATTCTATTTTAATGAATCTGGACTTTGGCCTACAAGTTTATGTTTAATTAATACCCCATATGGTTTTTGAGAGCCCAAACATGTTTATGTGAAGTTATCAAGATAAAACTATGCATGTGTGTGTGTGTGTGTGTGTGTGTGTGTATAGAATTATATAATAACCTGAAAACTAAAACTGTTTATTATTTAGACAATTGCATAAACAAAAACAAACAAAGACAAACACTCAGTTTCTTGGTATAGAAGTGGATTTTGGAAATTTTCATCATTGCTTCACTCAACAAACAATCCTTACCCACTTTCTGTTATATGTGTTTTATTTTCTCACTTGTCCTTTCTTGGTTTTATTTTCCCTTGATTTTCTCCTTAGCTCCTACCAGCTGAGCTTCTTGCTTCATGTGACTTTTCTCTTGCCACTCCAGGATTTCCATTCCAGGAATTTACTATCAACTTCTCACTAATAGATTTGCTCTCTTTCTTTTATCCTTACTCTTATTTCCATACTTGCTCCTTTCATGTCACCATGTTCCTCATATCATCCCTCCCATACATCTCCAACTATGTCCATGACTTAAGTCATTTCAATAGCCAGCTTTCACTTTATTTACTTCAAAATTCCACTTCAATAAAACTGACTGAAATAGAGCATGAGATTTCATCGGTTCACCATAGTCTGTTGAAAATGAAATAGACCTTAAAATAGTCCCTGCCCCTGGAGATTCCTGCTCCACTGGAGAGAATTTTTCACTTACGTGATACATTCTAGAATGTTTCCAGAAGATGGCTGGCTTGATGTTTTCTACATCAGTCTTCAACAGTTACAGTAATTTGGTAAACATAAAACCAGGTGATGAATGTAAAACTCTGTACACATTTTAACTGAAAAATATACAGAGGACACCAGAGAAAGTAACACAGAAAAATAAAGAGAGAAAAATGTCAGAGAAAGGCAAAGAGGGACAGACATAAACACAGACGGAGGAAAACAGAGACAAAGAAAAAAGACAAAGAGAGAAACCAGAAGGAAGATATCTGATGAGGCAGAGGAAAAATTCTGATAGGAAATATGTAAAAATGACATGATTAATTATCTTTAGGTGACATCACTGAAAGATATTTCCATTTTTTATCCTTTTTTTATGTTTCCTACATGTAAGCATCCATTTCTTTTATAACTAGTGTAAAGATACATCTTATGTCACAATAAGAAAAGCCGTATAGTTTTTCAGTGGAATTTAATATAAAGATCAAATAATTTTACCCATCCTAATGTAAAAATATGGCATATATTTAGTCTTCATCTGAAAAAATAGATAAACACCATTGCAGTGCTATTTACAATAGCCTGGATATGAAAACAACTCTAGTGGCCATCAATAGATGATTGGATAAAGAAGATGTGGTGTATAGATATGCAATGGAATATTACTCAGCCTTAAAAAAGAATGAAATCTTACCATTTGCATGGATGGACCTAAAGGGTCAGTCAGAGAAAGAAAAATAGCATATGATTTCACCTATATGTGGAATCTAAAGAACAATACCAATAAACAGAAAGAGACTCATAAATACAGAGAATAGACTGATTTGCTGCTAAAGGAGAGGCTGGGCAAGTAGGTGAAAAAGGTAAAGGGATTGAGAAGCACACAGTGGTAGTTACAAAATAATGATGGGGCTGTAAAGTACAGCATAGGAAAAATAGTCAATAATATTGTAATAACTATATGTGGTGCCAGGTGGGTACTAGAAATATCAAGGGGGACACTTTGTAAAGTATTTAATTGTCTCACCACTGTATCATACACCTGAACTAATATCAAACAACAGTAATGTAAACAGTAATTTTTAATATTTTAAAAATTAAAAAATAGATGAACCTAAAGGATTTTATTATAAATATGGGCTTTAATCTCAGAACTACTTTAAAAGAGTAATAATTAAGTTTTTGCAACTACGTCTGGATGCCCAAAATTCTAAATGCTCGTTCTCTAAAAGTGCCAGTTTTCTCATTGTTTTTCCAAAGTTATAAGAGCATCTAAAATATTGACAGTAAAGATCAAAATAAAATTTTAAATCTATTGCCTTGAAAAAATTTCTTACAATATTAAAAAGACAATAAATTAGAAATTCTTTTAAAAACAAATTAATACAAGAAGTTTAGTATTGAATTGTGTGAGATATCACACTCTAATTTTATATTCAACTCACCTTTTATATATAAGATATTCCCACTGGCCTTCTTGAATTTTATGGCATTCCTTTCTCAGGGCTTATCTCTCCACTTCTTAAAAACTAAATTAACTGTATCAACAGTTTAGTCACTTAATAAATATATTTTATCTTCTGCTTTATGCCCAAAATTGTTCCAAACCCTTGCTTAAAGACATAAATTGAAAGGCCTCTGCCTTTAAGATCTTGTGAAATGAGATCTATAACTTTGTGTTAGGCTCTAACAAAGAAAGGAATGAAGGACTGGACTCACTCCAATGCATCTAAATAAAATGTCATAAATAGTAGGTGCCCCAAAGTATATAATAATATGTTTTAAGTTAATAAAGTGAGTAGCATGTAGTTAATCTATATGGAATTTTGCAGAATTAATTTGCCTTGTTTTTCACAAACTATCAATACATAGCAATGTTGGCATGTCCAATATCTTTATATAAAACTTGGTAATGTATCTTGGAAGACTTTTTTAAATGGGTCAGTAATGCATTTGGGAAAATGATTTACCAACAAACAGTGTATAGTACCAATACAAGATTAGTTTATCCTTTAAGAATTTTGTTTAAATTCTTTCTTTTAGAGTTTTATTTATTCTGTATCTGGCTGGCTTTATTTTTTATAAGTCCATTCTATTTGAATCTTCTTTAAATATTATTCTTTTTCATCTTCACTTTTAACTTAACAATATTTGAAGACAGCATAACTTGAAATAAAAAATTAAAAGGTAAGAAAAAACAAGTAAAAAGTGATTTTTCAGCACATTAACCTAATGCTCTGAAACAAAAATAAATACAGTCTTCAAATGACAGTTATTTTAGCATGCACCAATTTGTATAGGTGCACTTCACCGCTTTTTAAAAGCCCTTTAGTATCAAAGGAATATATGCAAAAAGTAAGAGGGCTTCAGACAGCAGTTTTTAGAACAAAAGAAGTGTAGGAAGAAGCTGCTCCTTTCATGTTTTAATTTCTTTTATGTCAGACAGTTGTGTTAAACTAACAATAATCTAGATCCTGAACAGTCAAGGCACAGAGATGGTTGGTTTTTACCTCTTATTTATGTAACCTGGTGTTGAATACATTCAGCCATTAAATTACAAGAATCTTCTATGAAAATGAATGTCATGTAAAAATAATAAGTAATGAAATAAATGCACAAGTCGTTCTGATTAATAGCATTTTATTATAAGCCTTCAACTGTGTAGTTACACAAGTTGCCTTGGTAACTATTCTAGGAGATTTTGTTTTCAAAGCTAAAGTGATTTTCCTTATGAGAACAATGGAACAGTAAAGGTATGTGATCAACTCCTCTGTTATCCCCAGCCCACAAAGGAAATAATAAACTGAAATCCTGTGTGTTTGATGTTAGCTGCTTAATGCAACCACAAATCTCATATTTTAAGAAAAATTCTTGGTTTGCTAGAGCAGAAGAGGGAAATGCAATGTTGTTATTACCAAGTGTTACTTCTGAGTTTTGTTACAGAATCATTGCCTAATAATTAAGCGAGTTGATTAGATAAATGAGAAGGCTTTGGAACCACATGGTTTGGGGTAGACTCCTCCACTTTTAAGTAGGCGTCCATGGATAAATTTTTTAAACACTTTGTGTTTGAATTCCTTCATTAGTAGAACTCAAAATGTCTTGTGCCTGCTTCACAGTACACCTCAGTAAATGCTAATCATCACTGATGACGAACACTAAAACAAGCTTACCAACAACACAGTGGGAACAGAATCCTGTGAAGCACCTATTGTTACTTTCCAGTTTTTGCCAGCTTTTATACAAGAAAATAAGACAGTTACGGAACATGCTGTCCACGTCGTTACAATATGAAGGACGAGGGTTCTACTGGGATCTGACTATAAGTGTGCATCCTAATCCACACCTTGGTCGATGTCCTGCTCAGCATCTTTCTCTAAGGTATCCTCCCCTGCTAGTCCACTCCACCTCAGCTGTTGTCTTCAGCCACCACCACCACCACAGTCAGGAGGTATTGCTAACTACATGCCAGGCTTATTGTTTCACAGTCGTTATCTAATTATTTCTCACAATCATTCTGGAAGTTTGTTGTAATTTTATCCCATTTTACAAAGGAGGACACTGAAGCTTTAAAGTGGTTAGGGAAGTTTTCCAAAGTCTTTGAGCTAAGTGATAAAACAGAACTGAATAATTTGTGTAATGCTAACTATATTTTTTTTTTAAAAAATAGCTTTGTTGAGATGTAATTTACAATCATGCAATTTACCCATTTAAAGTATGCAATTCAATGGTTTATGTATAATACATTATTTTTTAATTGTGGTAAAATATATGTAACAAAACTTACCATCTGGCCATTTTAAGTGTATAATACAGTGACATTAATTACATTCACAGTGTTGTACAACCATCAATACTCTCTAGTTCTAAATTGCTTTTATTACCCCAAATAGAAACTCTGTAACCACTAAGTAATGACTTAAGATTTCCCTTCCCCCAGCCAGTGGAACTTCTAATTCACTATGAATTCTGTCTCCGTGAATTTGCCTAGTCTAGATATTTTGTATAAATGAAGTCATGCAAAATCTGTCCTTTGTGTCTGGTTAATTTAATTTAGAGTAATATTTTCAAGTTCACCTATGTTGTCACATGTATTAGAATTTCATTCCTACCATGGAGGAAAATTATTCCATTAATGTGTGTATTATATTTTATTCATCCATTCACATGTCGATTCCTAGTCAGGGCACATGCCTGGGTTGGGGGCCAGGTCCCACTGCAGGGTGTGAGAGAGGCATCTGATGCATGTTTCTCTAATATCAGCATTTTTCTCCCTCTCTTTTTCCCTCCTTTCCCTTCTCCCTAAAAAATAAATAAATAAAATATTTTAAAAAATGCTAAACGTAATCTTACCATACGATCTAGCAATCATGCTGCTTCGTAGTTACCCAAATGAGTTGAAAACTTATCTCCATATAAAAAGCTAAACATAGATGTTTACAGCAACTTTACCCAAAATTGCCAAAACTTTGAAGCAGTCAAGATCTTTAATAGATGAATGGATAAAAAACTGCAATAATCCATTCAATGCAACAAGTAGAAATAGCTACCAAACCATGAAAACACTTGGGGAAACTTTAAATACATATTGCTAAGTCAAAGAACCATGAAATTTATATTTTATTCTGAAGAGTCATTAAAATATTAGTCATGGAAGGAACATCATCAAGTTTAAATTTTAAAATATTTCAAGGCACTTATGAAGAGAGAATGGAGAAATGAAGATCAAAGATCATTTTAGAGATTTTGACATTATTTAACCTGGCAACTCTTGTGACTGAATTGAGAGATACAAACAAAACTCTTTTCTTAAATATCATTACATATATCAGCTGTAGAGGTCCAAGGACATGACTAGCTTGAACATTATGCCTTAACATTAGTCACATAAAAACATGCACCTGATACACATAATAATATTTAATAAAATACTTTATATCTCAGATCAGCTGCGACCAGGTTAAGCAAGAAAGAAAGGAATCTGAAATAAAATAGTAGCAATGGCAATATTCTTGGACTTGGTCCCTGTTAGAGACTGAATACTTTGGTCACACTCCACAAATTCATATGTTGAAGCCCTAACACCAATGTGACTATTTTTGGGAGAAGGGGCTCTAAGAAAGTAATTAAGGTTAAATGAGATTATAAGGGTGGGGCCCTGGTTTGATAGGATTGGTGCTCTTATAAAAGGCCAGAGAGCTCACTCATGTTCTCTCTCTAGAAGCACACAAAGAAAAGCTAATGTGAGCACAGAGCAAGGTGCAGTTACCTATCAGCCAAGAGAAGAGACCCGAGAATAATCCTACCTGCTGGTGCCTTCATCTTGGACTTCGTAGCCTCCAAAACTGTGAAATATAAATTTCTGTTGATTAATTTTTGTGTATGGTGTAAGTTGGTGCTCAAGTTTCATTTTCTTGCACGTAGCTGTCCAGTTCTCCTAACACCACTTGTTGAAGAGGCTATTTTTACTCCATTTTATGTTGCTGCCCCCTTTGTCAAATATTAATTGACTATGGAGACTTAGGTTTATTTCTGGGGTCTCTGTTCTATTCCACTGGTCCACGAGCCTGTTTTTATGCCAGTACCAGGCTGTTTTGATTACAGTGGCCTTGTAATACATTTTGGTATCAGGTATTGTGATCCCTCCTACTTTGCTCTTCTTTCTCAACATTGCTGCCGCTATTCTGGGTCGTTTATTGTTCCATATAAATTTTTGAAGTGTTTGTTCTGTCTTTGAAATATGCCATTGGAACTTTAATAGGTATTGCATTGAATCTGTAGATTGCTTTGGGAAGTATGGACATTTTGATGATAATTCTTCTGATCCATGAACATGGTATGTGTTTCCATTTGTTTGTGTCTTCCTTGATTTCTTTCTTCAGCGTTGTGTAGTTTTCTGCATACAGGTCTTTTACCTCCTTGGTTAGGTTTATTCCTAGGTACTTTATTTTTCTTTTTGCTATATCGAATGGGATTTTTGGATAAAAGATTTAAACATAAGCCATAACACCATTAAAGTCCTAGAGGAGAACATAGGCAGGAAAATCTCAGATATTCCACGCAGCAACATTTTTACGGATATGTTCCCTAAAGCAAGGGACATAAAGGAAAGAATAAACAAATGGGATCTCATCAAAATAAAAAGCTTCTGCATGGCCAAGGGAAACAGTATTAAAATAAAAAGAGAACCGACTGTGTGGGAAAACATATTTGACAACGATACCTCAGATAAAGGTTTAATCTCCAAAATATATAAAGAACTTACACAACCACGACTCCACTCTAAGAAGACAAGCAACCCAATTTAAAAAAAATGGGCAAAGGACTTGGGCAGGCACTTCTCCAAGGAGGACATACAGAGGATCCAGAGACATATGAAAAAATGCTAGATATCGCTAGCTATCAGAGAGATGCAAATTAAAACCACAATGAGATACCACTTGACACCAGTCAGAATGGCCATCATAAACAAAGCAACAAACAGCAAGTGTTGGAGAGGTTGTGGTGAAAAGGGGACCCTAGTGCACTGCTGGTGGGAGTGTAGACTGGTACAACCACTATAAAAAACAGTATGGAATTTTCTAAGAAAACTAAAAATGGATCTACCTTTTGACCCAGCAATTCCACTGCTAGGACTATATCCTAAGAACCCTGAAACACCAATCCAAAAGAACCTATGCACCCCTATGTTCATAGCAGCACAATTTACAATAGCCAAGTGTTGGAAGCAACCTAGATGCCCATCAGTAAATGAATGGATCAAAAAACTGTGGTACATTTACACAATGGAATTCTATGCAGCAGAAAGAAAGAAGGAGCTCCTACCCTTTGCAACAGCATGGATGGAACTGGAGAGCATCATGCTAAGTGAAATAAGCCAGGCAGTAAAAGACAAATACCATATGATCTCACCTTTAACAGGAATCTAATCAACAAAACAAACAAAGCATACTATAACCAAAGACATTGAAATTGAGAACAGGCTGAAAGTCACCAGAGGGGAGAAGGAAGGGAATTTCAGGGGAAAAGGGGAAGGATCTACAGGAACAAGTATAAAGGACACATGGACAAAAACTATGGAGGGTGGAAATGGGAGGGAGGTGGGGAGGGCTGGGGTGGTGGGTTCGGGTGAGAATAAAAGACAGAAAACTGTACAAGATCAACAATTAAAATAAAAATTGGAAAAAAAACATTAAAAAAAAATAAATTTCTGTTGATTAAGCCACCCGGGCTGTGATATGTTATTATGCGGCTGCAGCAGACTACTACAGCCCCTTATTAAATATTGGGATCTGAGAGGTGGAGAAAGGAATACATACAAAAGGGAAAGGGCTTTCTTGATAGGCCAGTGGAATAACAAATGCATTAATGAAAAAATGTATATTTGATTACTCTTCGAAGTGTTCCACATCACTATAAAATCAGCTTACTACATGTGCCCATATTATTAAATTGATTAGAATGTACATATGTTCATAGTCACATAATGTGATTTAAAGTAGCAACAGGATACATAGTACTAATTTCAAGATTCGAGTTTTAAAAATTGCAATTTTTTAAAGTACTTCATTTCATTTCTGCGGTCTGGGATCTTATTTAGTTGATAATGCCTTCATTAAAATCTCTGAAGATCATGAACCTATGTAAATTCATGTTCTGACCCCTCTAATGTAGCTACTATTGCTTTGAATATGAAAGAAGCAAGGTGAGTGGATTCCTGGAACTTCTAGTATACTAGAGCTCTAGATATCCCTACCAAATAAATAGTAGAAAACAAAACATAACCATCAGCCAAATCTAGTTTCACAAGTGTTTCAATATGTGTACCATATTAAGCTACATTAATTTAACGTTAAAAATCACCTATCTAAAGGAAAGATGGTTATTTCCACACCTATTAGGTAGCATCTTTCATAGACAAGTTATCAAAGACCTTTACAGTACTCACAGCAACCCACAATACACAGTCTAACTAGGCAATGCCTGTTCAACTGAGCTAACATGATATCAGCTAAGGAATGATGGGAGGATCCTTACAGGAATGCACACACACATACCACACACATACACATTCCTCAGTCCTAAGTCCTCACTCCAAGTTAGAGTTTACCAATACAGGTTTGTGTTTTAGGTTGCTAACAGAGAGCCTGAGAAGATGTCAAACACTTCAGCCTAATCGCTTACTAGTTCAAATCAAATAGAAATGATATCTAAAATTGGGATCTCAGGAATGAGACTATGTTGAAAAGTAATTTTGGAATACACCAAAATTAGATTTTTTTCTGATTCAGTAATGTTGCTTTTCACTTATGCTTCAGGCACTACACATTGTATTTGTCAACCTCTGTGTCTAGAGAAAGCTTTGTACCTTAGTAAAATTGTTTTTATGTCACATAAAGTGGTTAGTATGGTGTGCCTTAGACTACAGCTTTTTTTTTTTTTTACCTTTTTCTCATTGTTCAAGTATAGTTGTCTCCATTTCCCCCCCCCCACCATTCCTCTCCACCCAAGCCATCCCCACTTCCCACCCTTGATCCTACTCCCCTTTGGTTTTGTCCAAGTCTTGACAATAGAAAATCAGTGCATATACTCAGCAAAATGAGGAACATGTAATGACAGTGTGAAATCAATAATTTTTCAGGTCTCCATGGGTCAGTCTTACTGGTTCTGACAAAGGTTACTGTCTGTCAAGGTCCTTAGAGTTTATGGCCCTAAGCACAGCCTTGGGGAGTGAGCAACTAAAATGCGGGGGAAAGCCATGTGTTTTGTATGGCCATGAGAACAAATAAGAGAATAAGGAGATACTAAGAATGCTATAGAATTTAGCAATGCACATGAAACCCATTTCTTCTTCCTTTTTCCTTTCCTCTTCTCCCTCCTTTTTTATATTTATCTCCTCTCCTCTCTCACTCTTACACACACACCACATAGCTAACATCATCTGCTCTCTACTGACAATCAAATAAAAGAGGATAATATTGATGTATTCTTACAAAGAGAACCCTGCCTGTCAAAACCTAAAAACCTCCCTCTAAACATCTGTTTTCAATAGTTCTTCAGTGACTCAATCAATAATTGAACACAATTTTCTAAAACATCATCAAGAATTAAAGAAAATATTAAGCATCTTGTAAGCAGAGACCATATCTATCCTGTTTAATTTTGAATCCCCAGCCCTGTGGGATACCTGTTATGAACCTGTATATGTTTCCTGATTTAAAAAATTATCAAGTGATAGCAAACCCTCGTCACACCTTTATAGTGGACCTCATGGACGTCTTCCCAGTCCCCTCATGCCATCTGTGGTGGGAACAGCAAAGACTGCACAAAGTGGTTCTGGGCTCAGGTTTGGAATCTGACAAACTCAGCAAATGAACCTTTCCCCTGAGTAACTTAGAGTCAGAAATTAAAGTTCAAGAATCATTCAGGACTGCTTTTGCCATGTCCCACAGGTTGGATCTAGAGAGTATTACACTAAGCGAAATAAGCCAATCTCCCTTTTAAGGGAAATCTAATGAATAAAATAAACTAATGAGCAAAATAGAACCAGAAGCATGGGATCATGGAATAGACTGACAGCTGTAAGAGTGGGGGGAAGAGCTGAGGACTGATTGATAGGAAGTGATGGCATTAGTCAAAGAGCATATATAAAGAACCCATGGACATTGACAACTGTGTGGGAATTAATTATGGAAGTAAGGGGACAGGCTGGGTGAAAGATGCAAAGAGGAAGAACTGGGAAAACTGTAATAGCATAAATAATAAAATATTTTTAAAAAGAGGTCAATAATCAGTCAGACTGCTTTCTTGAAAAGAAAAGTATGTAAACTCAAAAGTGGGAAAGAGCGCATCCTTGTCTATAATTGCTGAGATGAATAAAGCTGATGTTCAAAAGCAAAAAGGCAGCGGAAAGTAGACTGCAAAGAAGCTGCCTGTGAGGTCCCCCTTTCATGCTCCCTGCCCCTGTTTTAGCAATGCCCAGCTTTATCCTTCTCTGTTTCCGTGAGAGATTTCAGAATCCTTAAATGAACGTTAGTTCACATTTTACAAGACACCTCAAAAGTTCTTTTTTCATGTAGAAACTAAAGTCTTAATTAATTCAGTCCTGCTATCATCTGTGAATATTTTTCAAAATAAAGATGACAATGCTCCTCGCTCAGGAGGTTCAGACCCAGCCTGAGACTCAGCAGGAATGAATGGGGGTCCTGGCCTTCTCACTACATTTTTTTAAGCTTCACAGATCATGCTGATGCTCAGCTGGGGTTCAATTTTACTGCATTGTAGAAAAACATAAAACAAAAGTAGGACAGTAACCCAGTACTCTAGGGATTCTGGATTTCATTAATTATATTGGCCTTGCATATCTAAATTAGACTTAAGCGTGCTTTCAAAGAATGTATCAAATATTTCAGCTATGTTCAGAAGCAATGAATGAACAGGCAGAGAACTAGGAACTGGAGTTATCGCAAACTATGTCTTTTAGAAAAGTGTATTCATCTCAGTCTCAAAGGTACCTTTTATCACTGTTTTAGAAAACTTCAACTTCTTACTGATACAAAAATGATGGTCATTTAAGTAAAGATGACATAATTTGAGGTTAAATGAAAGGTTCCAAGTGTTCAAATCATGCAAATAAATTGCAAATTAGGATTAGCTTCTTGAAATATTAAAACCATAAGGCTGAAAATTTTATTTGATTTATTACCAGATAAGTCCAACCTACGTAAATTCTGTATATCTGCTCTGGGCTATTCTTCTTTGAATTATATGCTATCCATCATCCTGACATTACTAAAACAGTATAAACTTCTGTTGATAAAGAATGCATTTTACATGTCAGTGCTAGTATTCTGCTTATATTTCCATGTACATCAGAAGAGAGTCCTAAAAATTAGCAATAGGTAAATAATATATTGACCAATACACAGTTTGATCCCAGAGGAAGAAAAACATGAATGTGTGATGATTTTTCTCCATTAATTTACCTATTTATTACTCATAACTACCCTCTTAATATGGTGAAACATATAGAAATGCTATTTACAAGCCCAGAAACATTCATGGCTCTCAACTCCTAGGCTACCCATTTCCACTTATGCCTCTATTTAACATCCATCTATATTTTGTATAGTATGACAGCCACACATTCCTTCTAACTGGTAAATAAAAAAGACATTCTTGCTTTCCTTATTTGCACTTTATAACCCTGAATTTCAGTAACATTTTTCATGCCTTTGTGGGTATGCAATAATATTTAAGTGTTTTTAAAATGTTATAATCACTCAAAACTTTTCCTCTTTCAAACATATATGTTCAATGCTTGTAAACTTCAATCATTCTGTGAAATTTAAATGTACAATTAATTAACTAGCATTGATTTTGGAGCCAAAATGTAGAAGTCTATCTTCTAGATGAAGGGCCAGCACATTCCAGTCTTCAACCTTAGAGGCACAGAAAGCAGATGCTCATTTGCTGAGTATTTTTTCAAGTTTATCAATCATATGCACTTTTATTTTTCTGAACTATGTATTGAATTTTTGCCCCATTTCGCTGATGCAGTGTTGTCATTTTCTCATTGATTTGTAATAATATTGTATCATATGCATTGCCAATATTTCCCCAATTTTTTATTTTCCTTTGATTTGCTATATACCTTTTAAGTTGTCAGAGTTTTAAATATTTGTGTGATCCAAATTAATTTTCATTATTGACTTATTTATCTTCATAACTATCTAGAATGTTTATTACAGACAACATAGAAATGAATATCATTTTCAAAAAGCCTGGCTAAAATTATCTGTATTAGTGGAGATTTGGTCATTTTTCTTAATTCTCAGCAGCATGTACATGGTTGAGCTCTTTCTTGAAATTCTTTCTTTTTTCCGTGAAAATAACAGTCTCCTGGTTTTCCTCTCTTGTCCCTCTTTTCCTGTCTTCTTCACGGACCAATCCTACTTTACCCAAACAATAAATACTGTAGTTCCTTAAGACTTGGTGCTCGGACCTTCTGACATTTTGCACTCTCATTCACACTGAGTTTAACTGTTATCTGTGGACCACTGATTACTTACATTCTTTATCTCCAGCCTGAGTCATTTATCAGAGCCCCATGCATGTCCAACTCTCAACTTTCCACACCCACTAATAAAACTTCAAAGGCGCCTAAAACTCAGCATGTCCAACACTGTGTTCCTACACCCCTTCTCCTCCTCTGACATGATCCTCTTCCAATATTAACTAGCCCAGTAAGTGCTGTCAACATGCACATGAAATTCAGAAATTCAGGGGCTATTTTTTGGTATCACTCTTTCCTTTATTTCCATACCCATTGCATCATGAAATGGAGGTATGACTGTACTCTTAGATTCCTGTATCTCTTTATCTTTGTAAACTACTATCAGTTCTTCCTGGGCCACTGCAATAGCTGAAATCAAGAGTCAGTAAACTTTTTCTGGAAAGAGCCATATAATAAATATTTTAGCCTTTTTGAGATGTACGTTCTCTGTTGCAACTACAAACTCTGAGATCGTGGTAATGACAGCAACTATACACTGTATATAATGAATGTGCATAGCTATATTCCAATAAAATTTTATTTATAAACACTGGAATTTGAGCTTCATATAATTTTCATGTGACATAACATTTTATTCTTCTTTTGCTTTCCTTTCAAACATTGAAAATTGCAAAAAAAAAAAAATTTTATCTTATGGGCTGTAAAAAAAAAGGTGGGGCAGCTGGCTGGATTTAGTCCATAGATCCCTGGTTTGCTAACTCCTCCCTCTTTTATGTAAGACATTTTGACAGTGTTTCAAGGTTCTGCGGGATCAGATTCCTACTTTTTTCTGGTCTTATACTTTCTTGATAGACATACTCAATGCATTTTTCTTACCAATAATTTTTGACCAATACTTTTTATCAATGTAAGATAGAGACTTGGATTCTTCATTTTTATGTCCTGCATCACACATATGACATGATTCCCAAGTATACGTTAGAAAATGTTTAGTTAGAAAAAGATCACTGAACTGTTTGTGAGAAGTAGTGTGATGCCATATAATTCTAATCCTCAAGTCAGTTTCTAACTCTATTTCATATATTTTAGAAATCATGTTAAACACCTAGCAATCATAATTGAATATTTTAATGCATCCATGTAGTAGAATTTACAAATTCACCCATGTGTAACAAAATAAAAGTATCTTTTACTCTGAATTAAATGTCACTTTCTACATGAATAATCTGTCCTGAATGTCATTTTTAAAAGAGTTTACTTAAATGACTTTTGACAAGCTATTAATTAATGTCCATAAGCCAATAACTCAGAAATATGAAATTGTTATTATATCTGACAGTTGACTCTGTGAGGAGCACCCTGTCCACTTTAATCAAAAGAAATTCACCTTGCTTCTGTATGTATGCTGATATTTGACAGTGTCAATTAAATGAGTTAGCAATGCTAAAACATTAATCGAATCAACACATTAAATGGTAAATATATCAGTGGTTATATGAAAATCAATCTCTATAGAAATAGTAATAATGACATCTTGATCCTTTCTATTAAGATCATAATTCATTGTTTAAAGTAGTTACACAAAATTGATCTAAATCTGGGTGTTATAAATTATGATTTCTCACAATGGCTATTCTATAGGCTAAACAATAGATTATGAGAGCTGGACAACTTAAGTGTTCATTAACTAATATGATTTAAAGAAAGAATTTATTTATTATATTATATTTTCCATTACTATTTAACCCCCTTAGACCCATCTTCCCCTGACCCACAATCACCACACTGTTGTCCATGTTCATGAGGACTTTTTCCTTTTTGCTCCATCCCTCCACCCTCCTAACTTTCCCCCTCTCCATAGTTGTTATCCGCTCTCTATCTATGAGTTTGCCTCTATTCTGCTTGTTAGTTCAGATGGTTCATTCCATGTATGAGTGAAATCACATGGTATTTGTCTTTCTCTAACTGGCTTATTGCACTTAGCATAATGTTCTCCAGGTCCATCCGTGCTGTTGCTAAGGGTAAAATCTTCTTTTTTTACATCCATTGTGTGAATGTCCCATAGTTGTTTTATCCACTCATCTACTGATGGACTGGGCTGCTTCCACATTTTGGCAGTTGTAATAATGCTGAAATGAACATAGGAGTACTTATATTATATTCTTTTGAATTAGTGTTTGGGGTTTCTTCAGAATTTAGAGCTGTAAGAAGTAATTAGTTGACTTTAGGCAAGTCATTTAACTTCTCTAAATGTAAAATATGTCCAAGTTGAAATGGTACAATAGCAACCTCATAAAATAACATATATTAGATAATTGCATGTGTGTGTAAATATTGTCATACACATATAAGGTATTACAATGGACTATTTTCCCATGGTTCATTTGCCTGCATGATGAACCAGTCAAACTTTTATTGTTGGATTGTTCTAAAATATAATCAAATATCTGATACAAGCTGAATAGTATTACTTTCAAAACACATCTATTCTGATCATGTTGTTTTAAACTACAACTTAATGAACATACCCAGTGCGCCCAAATCACAATCTATTCTGCTCTGTTTATTCCACAGTATTTATCACAATCTTGCATACAACAATTTTTGTATATATACTTCTTTTCTTTCCTTTTTCCACTACACTCTAAGTGAGTTATAAGTGCAAAAACACTGTCCTATATTGTGCAGCATCAAGAACAATTTTTATCATATGTTAAACATTTAGAAGCTATATGTTGAATTAATGAATTAAATGAACTTGACACTTTGGCTCTCTGATGCCCTACTTCATTACCCTACTTAGTTCTAAGAGTTACCTAAAGCCTCCAAAAATAACCTCTCATTGCAGTCTCATATTCCCCTAATACCAGTTATTTCTCTGTGCTTGCTCATCTAGTTATATCTAATTTTAGTAATGTTACTGATTCAGCTATTATAAATAATTTCAATTAACTTTCCAAGAAAGCAAATTAAGTGTTCTTATAATCTTTTGGGAGAGTTTTTGTGATTCGATGACTGTGTTTTTTTTTCTTGGATATCTTTGTTATATCAGGGAAATATGCTGTCATAGTGTTTACTAAATTTTATGAGCACAGGTCATCCAATAAAAATCCCTTAGTGTAATCTAAATCATAGGATAAAACAACATCTTAGGTTAATTATGACCATTCTTATTCTAAAGCATATAATGACTTTACCATTTATTTTTCTCTTTTCATTCTTCCAAACATTTGTATTTTTGTTAATTTGAAATAACTGTTTAAAAATGTCTATGTTAAGATTTGAGGTAATACAAATTGGAATAGAAAAGTCCCTGGAGCAAAATACTTTAGGCCATAATTCACTTTTGTGGGAGGTCATCAGTGAAAATTGTAACATTAGAGAAAAATTAATTCAGGGGGTGTTGAAGTCTTTAGATGTATGACCAAGTCACACAGGATGTAACAGTTTTAGAGGGGCAACAAGTGCAAAACGCTCAATCAGTCCAGGGCACAGATTAAACCATGATCCAGTGCCAAGGCTTCAAAATAACTCAGAACAAAGTTCTCAAACTTTCAAAGGTCTTATTCGTCCCTTAAAATAGGCTTAAAAATGTTTTTAAAATACATATATGTATCCTCAGAATATCTGTTCAGACAGGTAAAAATATTTAAATAATATGAAGAATACATCTTTAACTTTAAAAGATAAGTAATTATTTAAAAAATTGCAAAATTAACCAATAATTCAGGCACTTAATCTAGTCTTATACTTGAAATTTAGGTTATAAAATGAAAAACTTTAAAAAAAATCTCAAAGTTTGACTCACTATTATTTATTAAAAGTTATTGAATAAATAAATAGGAATGAGTGTTAATGCAACAAAAATATATATTTTAGATCATATTTGCTTATATCTCAGAAATTGTTAATGTAAAATGTGTACATTGAATGTATGTCTGTTGTGATGGTTTGGGCAGCAAGTAGGCAGAATTCCAACCCAACTGGCTAGCAATGAGGAAGGT
The DNA here is from genome assembly GCA_039655065.1 of Glossophaga mutica. Classification (NCBI taxonomy): domain Eukaryota; kingdom Metazoa; phylum Chordata; class Mammalia; order Chiroptera; family Phyllostomidae; genus Glossophaga; species Glossophaga mutica. The sequence continues at coordinate 40,502,858 of CM077306.1, read as the reverse complement.
GTAATACTCTGCCTAAGAAAATACACCAACACCAGCAACTCATTTTTCTAATTCAACATTTGAACTAGCCGCGCCCTTCTCATCATTCTCCTCAGCTATGCTCAGTGTTTTCTCTGCTAGTTTCTGTGTGGATAAGACAACACGAGTGAATAAACAGATGTCTATGCCCACGCTTCTTGCTGAGTAAGGAAATAACTTCCAGAAGCCAATCTGCACATTCCTCCTCACATTTTATTGTACAGAAAAAAAAAATCATACACCTTTTAGGACATCATTACTAGCAAAGGGAATGGGGTTATTGTTTTGGGACCTGAGAAGGAGAATGGTTCAGCTGAACAAAATGAGGATTCTGCATGAAAGAAATGGGTGATGAAAGGATTCTGATTCATGCTATGTCAACAATGTCCATTACAGTGATCATTTATTTTATTTATTAAGTAAACATTCATTGAATGCATACTATGTTCCAGGTACAGTGTATTAGGTATTGAAAGTAAAAACAAGGATGGGAAAAGTAAGATCTCTGCCCTCATAGCCTCAGTTTGTTATAAAAACACAAGTGTTTATTTAAAAATATGATGAAAATAAAATTGAACACAGTGAATACTAGTAAAGAAAAAGAAAGAGATATCAGGTATATTCTAAAGAGGTAACAGGATTTGCTGACGGACAGAATGTGAATAGTGAGAGCAAGGTAGAAACCTGGTGGATTACTGTATTTACTGAGAAAGTGAAACGTGTGTGAGGACCAGTTACGTGGGAGAAGTGTGGGGGTATCAACAGTTCTGTTTTGGCCGTGTTGCTCTCAAGACAAGAGAGAGTTAGGGAAATTTTTGGCATTATCAACCCAGAGTCTCCAGAAGAATCTCTATCATTTCCTGATGAAATTCCATACTGATTTCCACAGTGGTTGCACCGGTCTGCATTCCCACCAACAGTGTACTAGGGTTCCCTTTTCTCTGAAACTTTGCAAGCACTTGTTGTTTGTTGATTTGTTTATGCTGGCCATTCTGACTGGTTGTGAAATGGTATCTCAATGCAGTTTTAATCTGCATCTCTCTGATGGCTAGTGATGCTGAGCATCCTTCCATATATCTCTGGATCCTTTGTATGTCCTCCTTGGAGAAGTATCTGTTCAGGTTCTTTGCTCATATTTTCATTGGGTTGTTTGTCTTCCTGTAGTGGAGTCATGTGAGTTTCTTATATATTTTGGAGATCAAACCTTTATCCAAAGTATCCTTTGCAAATATATTTTCCCATAAGTTTGGTTCCCTTTCATTTTGCTGATGTTTTCTTTAGCCATTGAGAAGCTTTTCTGCCTTTTGACTCAGCAATTCTACTGCTAGGATTATACCCTAAGAATCCTGAAATATCAATTCAAAAGAACCTATGCATCCCAATGTTCATAGCAGCACAATTTACAATAGCCAAGTGCTGGAAGCAACCTAAGTGCCTGTCAGTAAATGAGTGGATCCAAAAATTATGGTACATTTACGTAATGGAATACTATGTAGCAGAAAGGAAGAAGGAGCTCCCAACCTTTGCAACAGCATGGATGGAACTGGAGAGCCTTATGCTAAGTGAAATAAGCCAGGTGGTGACAGACAAATCCCATATGATCTCACCTATAAGTGGAACCTAATCAACAAAACAAACAAGCAAGCAAAATATAACCAGAGACATTTAAATAAAGAACAAACTGACAGTAACCAGAAGGAGTGGTGAGAGGGATAATGGGGGGAAATAGGGGAAGGATTGTCAAGGAACAAGTATAAAGGACACATGGACAAAGCCAAAGGGGGTAGGGTCAAGGATGGGAGGCAGCAAGGGGTGGAGGGGTGGGGAATGGAGGGAGAAAAATGGAGATAACTGTACTTGAAAAATAAAAAATAAAAAATAAAAATAAAAAATGAAGTAAGCTTAGCATTAAAGAGAATAAAAAGAAGACTCTCTATTGGGAGATTACATAATCCATAGAATAACCTCTTATTCTCTTGATGTTCCTTAGTTTTTATGTTTAAAAATAGAGGTGAGGGGAATGCAAAACAGCATGGCCATCTTGAAAGACATGTTAACAATTTCTTACAAATCTAAATATACCCTTACCAAATAAACCAGTAATTGTGCTCCTTTATATTTACCAAAAGGAGTCAAAAATTTAAATCCACATAAACTCTTGCAGAGAACATTTATGGAAGCTTTAGTCATAATTGCCAAAACTTAGAAGCAACCAAGGTGTCCTTCAATAGGTGAATGGATAAACTGTTGTACATTCAGACAATGAAATATTGGATACTGTTCAACACTTAAAAGAAACTAGCTACTTATCTATGAAATGCAATGGAAGAAACCTAAATGCATAGTACTAATTGAGAGAAACCAGTATGAAAAGCTATGTGCTCTATGATTCCAACTATATGGCATTCTAGAAAAGGCAAAACTATGGAGACATTAAAAATATCAGTGGTTTCCAGGGGAAAGGATGAATAAGTGGAACATAGAGGATTGAAGGCAGTGAAATTATTGTGTATGATACGTAACGGTAGAAATATGTCATTATATACTTGCCAAAATCCATAAAATACACAACACCAACACTAAACCCTGATGTATACTGTAGACTTTGGATTAGAACAATGTGACAAGGTTCATCAGCTGTAAATGTACCACTCTGGTTTGGCATCTTGATCGTTTAGGAAGCTGTGAATATGTGGGGGCAGGGTGTATATGGGAACTGTGACTTTCTCTTCAATTTTTCTGTGAAGCTAAAACTTCTCTAAATTTTTTTTTTTAAAATCAAGTTGCTGGAAGATATTTTAAAAAGTAGACTTTACAGGCAGTGATGTAATAATTCCTAATTGTAAAGAGGAATTTTTTATTATCTATAATATTTTCAGAGGTAAGCCAAAACATCTTTGAAAATTGATTATAGAAAGTCAAAATATGAAATACTAGTTAAAAACTTATCTTCAAAATTGAGTTATCAGTAGATGTGTACTCCTTTTTAAATATTACAAGAATCATAAGTTCATCAACCTGTTTCCAACAGATTCGCTGTTTCCTTTTCTCATTTCCAAAGAGCCTTGGGGTCTTTATATAAATTGCTTTGGCAGAATTTGCAAAGCTAATTCCTTTTTATATTACCATTCAATGAACCTGTTATTCAAACCTGCACAGTTTCTAAAGAGTGAGTCCTTTTGCTCACAATGATGCATAACACTGGTTAATTATATCACCATATCAGATTTCTTTTAACGTAAAGAGACAATTTAATGAAAAATGTATAATTGTTTCCAGTAACTGAAGACTTAAAAATTAAATAAGAAAAATGACCAAGAACTTAATTTCAGGGAAGTGATATGTTCAGTTAGGGAGGAGATATTTGTCTGACACCTTGGTGGGCTACATATCTTCTGAAATACACGATGATGAAAAGGCATGAGCAGTAAGACAACTATACACATAAAGAGGAAGCAACATTTAGGAAATTTACTCACAACAATATGACTGTTCTTTGGTCATGTAGAATTTAGAAAATGGGGTGGGAAACTTTGAATCGTTAGCCACCAATTTTGATCACATGACGACAAGAATGTATGTTTGTCTGCAAGTATGTAATAAAAAGGAAATAAAAAGTGGAAAGGGAGAAACTCCTCAAGAGGATGATAAAAGGCAGAATAAGTAATTATTAACACAATTGTGGGAGATGTGTGTTTCTGCATTTATATCGCTAGTTGTAATTTAATGGTTAAAATTATTTGGATGTAAATATATGCACCAAGGTTAATCATTAAAGTCACAGAAAAGCTCTGTGATACTAGTGACTTTCATTACCTGGGACTAGAGGAAACAGATAAAGAATATTCATAACCAATGTGTGAAGCTCATTTGCAATTTCTATGATTTTGGCAATTGAATATTTTGTAGCCATGCATCAAAATCTTAAATTGACCTCGTACCAGAGTTGAAATTTAGGAAGATCATTTTTCTTTACAGTCTTAAGAAATCTCTATACCTTCGTGAAATTTCTCAGTGAAAATATTTTGCTGCTGTATATTGCATCATGTATAGTAAAATTATTTTGCTAGTGATGCTATTTGTTATTTTTCTTTGACACATTCTTTCCCATTCTTGATAAGTGAAACTCTTTCTCCTCAAGAGCTCAATAGAAACAAGATTCAGTTTAAATGTTTACTCTGATGTATCAAAGTACTTCTTTTATGTTCATGTGATAATTCTGGGTTCTACTTTAAAAGTGATATTTCTAAATATTTAAGTTCAACTGTTTATAACATTTTAATATCTGTCATTTAGTTGAAAACAACCCATTAAACACATCTAAATGTAATGCTTCAACTAATGCATAAATACCAATGGAAATTTGTAAACATTGAATTGAATTCAGATATAAAATTATTTCTACCAAATAATAAAAAGTAATATAAATACATTTTCATGGGTTTTATTTGATTCTCAAGAAATAAACTTTTGCCACAACAAATAATATAGTTATAATGAGATATAAAATATATTATTGCACATACCCAAACACCATTAAAAATGTGCCATTACTTCAAAAAACATTTAAAAAATTATATGTGGAAACACTGAATAGGAATTTAATCATGGTGATTTACTTGTAAAATTGCCATGACCTTCTGCCTGGAGGTAATTCCCAGATGATGAAAACATGGAGGGGAACCCACACGAAGCCTGAGAGCTGAGTTGCACTGAGGAGGTGGAGACCACAATTCAACATGTTCATAGAGACTTAAGAGGAGTCAAGGTTTAGTAGTATGGATCAACTAATCCAGGCCAGCTCTGGACCTGTCTTAGCAGATATAAAGAATTGGCTTTGAAGAGATAAAAACTATCTGCAATAACTTAAATACTTGGACAAACAAAGTAAAATACCTATCAAAGGAAGACAAAAAAATCCAAACAACAAGGCAACTCTCAATGTCCAACATGTAATAGAAATTATTATGCATGTCTAGAAACACAACAGTGTAACTAATTACCTAAGGAAAGTCAGCAAATAAAAAGACTCAGGAAAAACAGATGTGATTACACTAATAGAGAAGGGCATTAAAAAAACTATTTTAAATGCATTCCATAAGCTGAAGAAGGTGGAGAAATTGACACATATAATAAAGAAAGACATAGAAACTATAAAAATGGAAAGTTATAGATGAAAAATATAATACATGAAATAAAATCACCCATGGATGAGATTAACAGCAGATTGAACACTGAAAAAGTAAAGATCATCGAACCTTAAAGCGAGAGAAAAAAATGCGTTACTGCCCTGTGTTCTGGTGTTTTCCATTTCCTGTTTCTTGTGTAACAGAAATATTATACACAGAAAGAATAAAGGTAAGAATTAACAGACTTCTAATTAGAAAGTATGCAGGTCGAAAGAGCATGAAATAATGTTATTATACAGTGAAATAAAAAGAAACTGTTAACATAGAATTCTATATACAGAAAAAATATTATTCAGAAAAAATGCAAAAAAAAGTGAGTGTTTCAGAAAAACAAAAGCTAAGAGAATTCTTTGTCAGCAGGGTGATAGCACAAGAAATGATAATGAAAATTCTTAGAAGAAAATTGACTAGATGGAAACTAAGAATTCTAGAAGCAGCTAGAGATACGGGGACAGTCACATACAAAGGAGATCCCATCAGACTGTCAGCTGACTTTTCAAAAGAGACCTTGCAGGCAAGAAGGGGCTGGAAAGAAGTATTCCAAGTCATGATAGGCAAGGACTACATCCAAGATTGCTCTATCCAGCAAAGCTTTCATTTAGAATAGAAGGGAAGATAAAGTGCTTCTCAGATAAGGTCAAGTTAAAGGAGTTCATCATCACCAAACCATTATTAAATGAAATGTGAAAGGGATTTATCTAAGAAAAAAGATAAAAAACGTGTACAGTAAAATGACAGCAAATTCACAATTATTAACAACCACACCTAAAACAAAAAGCAAAGCAAACAACTAGAACAGGAACAGAACCACAGAAATGGAGATTACATGGGAAGAGGCGAGAGGGGGAAAGATACAGAGAATAAGTAGCATAGATGGTGGGTAGAAAATAGACAGGGGAGGACAAAAATAGTGTGGGAAATGTAGAAGCTAAAGAACTTATGACACATGGACATGAACTAAAGGGGGGGAATGTGGGTGGGAGGGGGTGTGCAGAGTGGAGGGGAGTGAAGTGGGGAAATGGGACAACAGTAATAGCATAACCAAACTATATTAAGAGAGAGAGAGAGAGAGAGAAGAAAAGAAAGAAAAGAAAAGAAAAGAAAAGAAAAGAAAAGAAAAGAAAAGAAAAGAAGAAATATTTTTTTAAATGGATAGATTTCAAAACAGGGAAAATTAACAGGGATAAATTTAGGCATTTCAAACTTATCAAGAGGTCAATTTGGCAGGAAGACATAACAGCCCTAAATGTACATGAGCCCAATAAAAGAACTTCAAAACATGTAAAGAAAAAACACAAATAGAACAAGGAGAAATCTTTATTATACAGCCAAATCTACAATTGTTGTAGAATGAAGGGAGGAAAGCAAAACCAAGTTTTATGAAATGTTTTGATTTTTTATTGGAACAATAAGTATCAGTACTACAAGCAGGTTACCAATCATTTCTTTTTTTTCACACTACCATATGCCAGGAAATGTTCTGGTAATGGCTATAAAAGTGACTAAAATATAATTCTTGTTTTTAGAGGATTTACCACGTAATAAAGAAGATTCTCATTTTAGGGTAGAAGTTATCATTTTGAAGATATTTAGGCAGGTTTAATACTAAAGCTAGTGATAAGTTTAGTAAAATTATCTTTTCTCTTAAGTTTCATAATGAAAAATTTTAAATACAGGAAAGTTAATATGTGTATATGTGTGTGGGGGGGGAAGAGGTGGAAGTGTCCTGTCTGGAAAAAGTCCAGCCATTGTTAATATAATGAGAACGGATTGCATGACATTGATGTACCTGGCTGCCAAGGAGAGTGGACTAGAATGTGCATATATGAACAATTACTTCAGTGTACTAGTCAGTGGGGGTGGTAGATGCTATTGAGTGAGCACGTATACTGTGTGGCCATCTCATTCAAAATGATTGAGTGAGTAGAGCAATGAATCTGCAGCAAATTTTGCATTAAGCTTGAACATTCCTCCATGGAAACTGTTTAGATAATTCAGAAGGCCAACTGGTGATTGGCAGCTTTATCATGACAAGATGCCCACCCACACATCACATCTCCTGCCAAGTTTTCCGCCAAAACATCAAATCACCCAGGTGGCTTGCTCAGCCCTGATACAGCCCAGATTTGGCACTCTGTGACTTCTGGCTTTTCTCAATATTAAAATCACCTTTGAGAGAGAAGAGATTTCAGACTGTCAATGAGATTCAGGAAAATATGATGGGAAAGCTGATGGCAATTGGGAGAACTGTGGGAGGTCCCAAACTGCCTACTTTGAAGAGACTGAGGCATCATTTTCTTATGTACAGTGTTTCTTGTACCTTATATCTTCTTCAATAACTTTCTCTGTTGTTCATATTATATAGCTGGGTACCTTCTGGATAACCTCATAAATGATTGCCTAAATATCCACAAATTATATTTTAAAACATTAATATTTTGCAATACTTTATCCTATTATCATTTACAAATTTAAAAGTAAAGTTTGGATACTAAAATATCTCTAAATAATTTAACATTCACCTTTTATGAATAAGAACATTATACTAAAAGGCCCCATCAAAAAATGTTAACTTAATACCATCTAATACCATCTAAATTCAGTCCCTATTCAAAGTTCTCTAATTGTCCCCCAAATTTCTTCATAGCTGCTTTTGTCAAACTGATACTGAACCCTGGTTGACTGCCTGCTGCTCAAAAGCCAATAATCGAGAGATGAGCACTGGTGAAAGGAAAGCAAATTTATTCAGGGTCCAGCCACCTGAGAAAATGACAGACAATTGTCACAAAGACCATCTAACATCTCGATGCAGGCAGAGGTCTTATAAGGAGGGAGAGGGAAAACAAAACAAAAGAATCAGCCAGGGGGTGCTGAGAGCTCTCCATGGATGGTGCTACACGCAAGTCAACATTATTCTGGTTTTTACAGTTGAAAGTCAGCAAACCTCCTGGAGCTGGAATGTCTGGTAGTTGGAGTCTGCTTCCTTTGAAGTCAGGTCCTAGGATTCTTGTGCAAACATGCTGTTTATAGACATGTTAAATATTAGTTAATGGGTCATTATTTACTATTTATAGAAATAAAATAGAAAGAATGGTGAAATCACTTACAAAACTAATGTTGAATCAACTTTCAAACACTGCATTTGTCATCATATCTGGGTCTTTTTCATTATTATTTTGGGAACAGTTCCTGTGACCCATACATGCATAGAGATACACCTTTTATTTAAGGCCATTATCTTTTTGAAGAAAGTGTAAAATGACAAAAATGGAACAATTTAATAATGAATTTGATGCCCTTTATTCAAGAGAATACAATCAATGGATTGAGGCAGTACGACAGTTCACAAGAAGTGGAGCATTCTTCTGGAAAGGTTTGGGCTACAGAGAGTTTCATAGAGCTTAGAAGCAGCACCTTGGATACAGGGCATGACTGGCTTAGAAGACAAAAGTTTCGTTATAAGAGTAATAGGTCCTGCTTTGTAGGGTAAGGTTAACTAGCTAAAACTGAACTGAATGATTGCAGTTAGTGTATGTTAAGCTTCCTCGACAGAAAGCATTTCCCATAAATTTTGGACTGACTTAGGTGTCAAGACCCATTTTGTGGGTCCCAATACACGAATTACCTTTAAGTGCAAAGCATTTTTTTTATCCTTTGCTTATCTCCTATACTCCTTGAACTGTTTTGTATAAAATCTTGCTTTGATTCAAGATAAAATTTTTTTAATTTTTTTTAATTTTTATTTTAATTGTTGATCTTGTACAGTTTTCTGTCTTTTATTCTCACCCGAACCCGCCACCCCAGCCCTCCCCACCTCCCTCCATTTCCACCCCCCCCATAGTTTTTGTCCATGTGTCCTTTATACTTGTATGAATATTTCATCGGTAATGTGGAGTACTCTATATTGCATGAAATCAGGAGACATAGCATCAATTACATTATGCTATCAATAGTGCTAGATTTTAGTACTTGGAAGATGAAGACCATGAAATTTTTTCACTGTCAAGATGCATTTTAGAGGCACTTCCGTTTTTTTTAATGTTTATTGATTTTAAAGAGAGAGAAAAGGGGAGAGAGAGAGAGAGAGAGAGAGAGAGAGAGAGAGAGAGAGAGAGAGAGAGAGAGAGAGAGAGAGAGAGAGAGAAAGAGAGACAGACATTGATCAGCTGCCTCCCATATGCACCCCAACTGGGGATTGAACAAGCAACCTATGTATGTGTCCTGACCAGGAATCAAACCCCCAACCCTTTGGTGTATGGGACAATGCTTCAACCATCTGAGCCACAATGGAGTGCCCTATTTTCTGAGATTTTCTTATGGATTACCCCTCTTAAAATACCCAGTGATTCAATGTTTTGTTTTGTTTTTTTGTCTTTTCCATTGTATGCAATCTTAGTATTAGGAAGGGCTCTGTTATCACTCATAAAACATTTGGGATGAATCTGTTCAATTATGGCTTTTTTAAAAAAGGGAAATGGAAAGCACAGCCTCCTTTCAAAGTAAATATAAGGGGAGAGTTGAGAAGATAATTTGAAAGTCTCTAATATATAAACCACAGCTTTTATCATCAAAATTTAACATGATGCTATTTTGGCAAATTTTGCCACTTATGTGGCTATATGTAAATGTTCAGTTTGTTAGTAAGGATTTTTATTTTGTTATGTTAAATAAATATTTATATTAATATATAACTATAAATTCCACAGGTATCATCTGTGAAGGTCATAACATTATGTTCATGCTTATACTTATAATTTGATTATTTTTTTGAATCACAATCTTCTAAAACAGAAGCCAGCGAGGGCATACCCATAAAATCTCCAGCGGCTTCTTGACTTCCTGCAAACTGTCCCACTTCTGTTAGCTGTAATGTTCTACTTTTTTCCCAGTTTTTCGTATTCCAGATCCTATAAAATGTCTACTGTAGAAAGTCCCTCGAAGAAGTTACTATACTATCATAACTCTTTCTGTCTTCTGCAAAATGATGACCAGCTACTTGGCAGGGGGGCTCAAAGCGCTAACACTCTCAGGCCACCACAGGATACCCCAGGTCTTGCTGAGCTGATAAGACGAGCTCAGATAAACAACAAATAATAATAAATGTTCCACTCCCAAACTCTGGGTGGTCTGGTCTCTAAAGTCACACTACTTCTACATAAACTTCAAATTATTTTCAGGCTTCTATCTACTTCCCTCCCTAGAATGAGATTAACTTTCTGGAACTAGGCAGAGAAATAGATAACACTGTCTTGTGTTTTCTCATCTTATCCCTCTAGTAGTTGCCCCTCCATCCAATATTCTGGGCTTAAGGTTATTACAATCACTCTTGTGAATAGATGCCTAGGGTATCATCTGCCTCATGCCATTTGGAGTTAGGTTGATCTGGATTCAAAGTTATGTTAAACCACTGATTTACTATGACCTTGGACAAGTTACTTAACTTTTTTGAATTTCAATTCCTTATCTCAAGTACAATGAAAATACCATTATGTGCCTCACAGGTGAAGCTTTTTTTGGTGAAGCTTAATGAAGCTGATGCAGGTACCAGGCTCATGAACTGTGTCAGTAAATGCTACTATTTATTCTGATATTGTAACCACACCCTCACATAAAAATTCCTCCAGTGATTTCTTACCTCCTGCAAAATAGTTTCATAGGTTTTTTGGTAAAATGCTTTGTTTTTCTTTTTGCATTCCAAATGCCACAAAATACCTAATTCTGGGCAAATTAAACTTCTGCTGGAACTGAGGAAATTGTTCATTTTCTTAAAATCCAACTCAGTGGTGTGTTATTTCCAGCCTCATTTAGGAAGAAAGACCTATGCAACTGAGAATAATATTGTAGACATACTTAATGTGGTTTCTAGCAAGGTCTCAAAGTTGTCAATCATGGTCTAGTACATCAGCAAGATGGCTCTCCAGAGACATTACACAAGGCAAATCTTTTAATATTTTATCAGCTGCTGTTGATAGCAGGCACTTCAGCTTAGTGAGTCTTTTTATTACTTCCTTTCATTTATTCTTGAAAAGCTTTTATCTCTGTTTATCGATTGCTACATTTTAAATTTTTATTTAACATTGGTAAGCAGAGAGATATGATTAATAAATTTGATTAAATTTTTCAGTAGAAAATTACTCTCAATGTGCTTTCACAAATCTAATCTAGTGAATTTCTCAAAGATATTTTTGTACATATTTGTATTTACTCCTTTGTTATGTTAGTTCTCTGAAACTGATACTCAAGTGAGGATAAAAGCAAAATTGTAACTAACTTTTGCAGGGGGCGGGGAGTAAGCTGTTATAAGAAGAGCTATACATAAGGCGCCATATGCCAAGGATCAATTATAAACCTTAAAAAGAAAAAATATATAACAGCTACAAATACATACACAGCCAATATTTATTCTCAAAAATTACTGAAATTTGCTTGTGCTTCTTCCTCTTAGTATAGAACTGCAAGTAACATCCAGTTGTCACAAGTAAAACTTGTTCAGTAATTCAGGGAAAATTATTCAGGAGCCTCTTTTAGCTTACTCACAGTCAGAAACTTGCTGATTTCAATTTTTCTCATTTCAGCAGCTGCAAAAAGAAGAAAGTGAGAAACAGCAGAGCTAACAAAGTTCATTAGACTCAATATATACTCTCATGAAACTTATTATGAAGATGTCATTGCTGAGGATACCATGGCATATTTCAAAAGACTGCTGGGGTAGCAGGCTTTACCATCATGCTCTCCAGAGCTCCATTAATCTTCTACTGTCCAGCTGTGTTTCTTAGGCTAGATGAGATGGCTAAATCTCACTCACATCAAGAGATGGTGGTGTATGACTGGGAATGTTTATAGAAAGAGATTATCTTAGTCTCAACCTGTCAACCTTGGCTGTACACTGGAAGCACTGGAAAGATTTCCAAAAAATCATGATGTCCAGACCACACCTCAAGCCAATTAAATGAGAATCTCTGGGAGTAGACTCAGACACGAACTTTTTTTTAAAGCTCTCCCATGTGAATAAAATGAACAGCCAAGGATGAGAACAATTGCTCTAATATACATCCTTTTATTCAGGCAGCATTGATTTACTTTTAGTCTTTGAAAGTTTGTAAATCCATGAATACATACAGACATAAGTTCCTTAGTGTTGTCAACTATTCAAGACTATGCAGTTAAAAACAATTTGCATATAACACTTATATACACACACCAATATATATGGTCTCACAACCTATTTACCCTTAGTCCCCTGGGAAACTTGGGTGGGTTTAATGTTATTAAACTTTCCAAGTGGACATAAGCTAAATCTCTTCCGATTATAACTGTTTCAGATGACCTCAGTCTTTTTTCAGCACAGAGGGGACACTGTAGACCAGGACAAGAAATGCACCTTCACTGTAAGTACCATAGAACAGTGAAAGGATTTCTGTTGAGTAGTGTCATTGATCAGAGGAATAAGAGTGGGACAAGAAGAATCAAGAATTCTCATTTGTCCATCTTACATGTGAATGCATGATCCAAGCGGAGATGTCAAGTAGGTAGTTATAAGTGTCTGCTTTGAACTTAGCAAATACTGATTTGGGAGTTATCAACGTGGAGAAAATACTGAAAATCATGAGACTCATTAACATCACATAGGCAGTGAGAAGTAAGCTCTAGCGAACTTCAACTTTTAGAAAGCAGGCAGGAAAAAGAAGTAATTGTAAATGAAACAAAGATAGAGGAAATCGAGGAACATACATGTGGTATATCAGAGTAAATACTGTAGATTGTCATGAAGGTGAGGGGAAGGCATTAGGGCACAATGCAGAATGCCAGAGACCAACTTGTGTGAGAGAATGTCCCTACAGAGAAGAGGAGGTGATCCCATCTGGGCTGCTGGAGCACAAGCAATTTATGAAGCATCCTTACAGAAAAGTGACTTAGCACCACCACATATTTGAGCCTGAGTAGGATGGGGGAAACATCTATGCAGGAGAGGGCAGTGATGGCAATAAGAAATTGGTTTCATTCGGAGGAACAGATCAAATAAATGCATATGTGAAAGCTAGTGAGAGTCGGATTTCTCACACTCAGAGAAAGGCATATGGAAAGGAAGAACACGGTGATGAACCCTGAAAGTTGCAGTAGAATTGAAGGTATTGATATTAACCTATATATTAATACATACAGAGAAAGATATGGAGAGAGACAAAGACAGACTGACAGAGAAAGAAAAGTAGATACAAATGTGTATTTACAGAAATAAGTACAGAATTAATATGTGCATATACATATTCCTTAGCAGGCCTGGGAACAGTAGCACCCAAAATGAAATAAGTGTCCCTTATTAATAAGTGCGATCAGATCTTGGTTTCTAAACATCATTCTTCACTTAAAATAAAAGAAAATTAAAGATTTTTAAAGAAATAGGTGAATGAGTCAAGGAAAGAAGAAAATGAGTCTGGGAAGATCTTAGTGCACCAGAGAGAAATAAAGTATTTAAACAATGATTCAGATATGTCAAAAAGACACAGAAGTCAGATCGAAGAGTCTCCCTCTACCTAAATGTGGGACAATTTGGGCATCAAAATAAGGAAATTTACCAATCTAAACACATAAATGAATGAATCAAATGTTTAGCAAAGAATGGAATGCTGCACTGACCTGTGTGGCTCAGTTGGTTGGGCATCATACCGTGAAAAGAAAGGTCATAGGTTCAATTCTCAGTCAGGGCACATACCTGGGTTGTGGGTTCAGTCCCCCATGGAGGTGTGTATTAGAGGTAGCCAATCGATGTTTTTCTCTATCAATGTTACTCCCCCTCACTTTCTCCTTCCCTTCCCCCTTCTCTAAAAATAAATAAAATCTTAAAAAAAAAAAAAAAAGAATGGAGCGCTCACACAGTTTCAAAGCACCTTTCCACAAAATTCTTATTCATTGCAAAAGTGAAGTAAGTAACTTTATAGTGGGGAAATTTGGCAGACATGACCTTAAATACAGAATCAAACTTATCATTATAAACAATAAGACTTATCAAAATCATGTGTTTCCTGATAGGAATATGGCCTCATTTCTGTAAAATTTTTCTAAATGCATATAACTAGAATCTAATCAATAGGAAATATCAGACAAACCTAAATCCATGGGTAGTATAAAAAATGACAGACCTAACAAATGTATAAAACATGTAAAAGTCGAGGAAATTGACACTACAGAACTTTCCAGACTATCGATCATTTCAGATCAAAAAACGATCCCTAAAATCAAAGTATTTAGGCATCTTTTAGTTATTTTGGCATAATGTGCATTTTTTCATGTTTTTGAATTAGAATATTTGGTTTACAATCAAGGATTTTGTCCCAATAAATTATATGACCACAACATATCAATGATCAATACTAAAGTGAAAGCTTTGTTTTAGAACCACAAGCCATATTTATTTTTCTTGTTTTATTAAACACTACAATGTTAGAACAATGTCACCATTTTTACTACAACTAATAATAATTGAAATACTGTTTTCACATAACTAAAATAATCTGTTTAAAAAACAATAATATGGAGACAACTGTACATGAACAACAATAAAAAATAAAGTAAAAAACCAAAAGCAAAAATACTTTTTTTATTTCATTAACATCTAAACCACAGTTATACACTTGTTTTTGAATGTTTGGCAAAAGCCAATGTAATTTTTGAAAGATTATTTTCATCAAAAGTCATTTTTTCCTCAGTGGTGATTAGCAACTTGATCAGTGAACTGAAAAGTGAAATCATAGCTGCTAACTACAGCAGAACTTGGAATATGTACCTTACCAGTCTTTTGAATTATTTTCATATAGTTCGATGGCTTATTAGCCAAAAACAGGATTTATAGCTTTGGTCAGTTCTGTTGCATTATTCTTATATTACATAATTTAAAAAGTGAGAACTGTTTTCAAAATGATAGATGATATAAGAGCACAAGCGATTATTTGTTATCACACAGGATAAGTGGCTAGTATCCAATGTCTTCACTCGGGCTCTACTGGACCATATATAACCTCTTTGGGTTGTCTTATAGAGCAACTAAAAGCATTTCAGCTCTCTGGTTGAGGCAACCTATATGTCAAGCAGAAAAAATAAAACCACTGTTCTCAGGTTTGTGTTTCCCCGGAGGAAGAAAACAGTTTGATGCAATTTGTCAAAAGCCAGAATGGTACTTTAATGGACAATTTACTTTAAATGGCTGCAGTTATTGCAGAACAAAGGCCCATAGCCCAAGATAAAAAAATCCTTTCCAATTGGTTTTACTCAGATAGATTTAATTCCCTAAGATTAACTAAGGATATCTAACTTTCATACTCCTCATTTATCCAAAAACAATAAAAGTAATAGCAAAAACTTCTGAGTTGCTGGGGTTTCTTCATCTTTAATATGTGAAATACTATCAATTTCCTAATTCTGGCATTCTGTTCAGACACCGAGATAATAAGTAAATCCACAAAAATAATAACAACAGAAAAACTTCTCAAATTCAAAAAAGTTTTTAGTTGTCAAGAATGTTTCAAATAATCCTAAAATTTTACTAATATATTCATAGGTAAATGTGTAGATTTGTTTGTTATATACCTTTTTGCTTCATAATTTTCAAACAAATCAAAAATAAATTGAAAATGCTGACATACAAAAGTTTAGAAATATTTCTATTTTATCTCACATGAAATTTATAAATTAGGATCATATATCTCACAATGATCGTGACAGATTTTTACAAATATCTACTCAAATATCATATTTTGTTTCTTTATGTTTTCCTGTCCCTATTAAACTAATGTTAATGTTTGCAATATTTGAGGTTATACTGAAAACAGTACCATTATGATTCTGTATACGTTTATCTCCCTGCTCCAGACTCCTTGGTTCAAAGATTAATCCCAAGTTGCAGATGGCAAGAAAGAAGTGCTGGATGTAGACCTGTGTGTTTGCCACAAGCTGACCAGAGCCACACATACTCAGCTTCTGCAGTGTAAACCAACACTGGAAAATGGCCAGGTGGCCCGGAGTCAATGAGAACAAGAAAAACTGAAGTGATCTTGGGGACAGCATGGATGGACCTAAGATTATTATGCTAAGTGAAAGAAGCCAGTCAGAGGAAGACAATATGATCTCACTTATATGGAGAATCTGATCAACAAAAACTGATGAATAAAGTAAAAACAGAGGCATGGAGACATGGAACAGGATGACAGCTGTCAGAAGGGAGGGTGAGAGGGACTAAATAAGAGGGGAACAAATTAGGTAAAGAACATATATACATAACCCATGGAACAGATAATAGTAAGGTGATGGCCAGAGAGAAGCGGGGAGCTGGGTGGAGGTTGGCAAAGGCAGAGGGATGAATGGGGACATCTGTAATAGTGTTGATAATAATAAATTAAAAAGTAATCTTAAAAAAGAAAAACTGAAGTGGCTCAAAACAGGAGTCTTAAAATAATTTGAAATTTCCATCTGCCTTTCTATGCATGTGTGTCCATGCATGCCATGCCAATTAACCTTTTATGAAGAGTTGCAAAAAAAAGAAAACTACAGCACACATAAATCAGCACTAATAGTGTCAGTTCCAGTCCCCATTATTTCACTGTTTCCTGTAAGGACCTGTTAGGAACATGAGAGCTAACCAGACCCAATAGGCTAATGTCAGCTCATGTGAATACTGTATATGTCATTTTCAAGTAAAATGAATGCACACTTTAATAGCTTTATATCAAATAATAATTAAGTTAGTTTGTGAAGGGCTAAAAGGCAAATTTTTATATTCATCATCAACCTCTATGATTTGCATAACAACACTTCAGAATTTACAGTTTATAATTTTATTTTTCTATACATCCTTCCGAGAAATTAATGCCCAGGTACTATCAATTTCAAAATGCAGTCTTTCTCTTCATGAAATGGAATTCTGTTCCATTTAGGGACAGATGAACTACTGATGCACACAACAACATGGATGAATCACAAAATAATTTTGCTGAGTGAAAGAAACCAGACCAAAAAAAAAAAATAGTATGTTTGTATAAAATTCTAGGATATGCAAATGCATCTATGAAAGCAAACCCGGTCATGTGCAGAGGGACCTGGTAGCAACAGGGGCAGGAATGACGGAGTACACTAGGAAGCTTCGGGGATGATCGTTATCCCGACTGGGACTGTGGTTTGATTGGCATGCACGTATGTCAAGCTTATTAAATTGTACAACTTAAATATGGGTGGTAGTTTGTATCAGTTATCCTTCCATAAAATTGTTAATTAAAAACAAAATTGTAACAAATTTATTTATAAATTGTTACCAACAAATTGAAACTGATACCAGATATTATAATAAGGAAAAGTGGGGGTTAGAGAAATAAAGGACATGTGGGATCTCTTTATACTTCATGTTGAATTTTTCTGTAAATCTAAAAAAAAAGAGTCTATTATTATTTTTTTAAATACATACCTAAAGCTTGAGAGAGAAGTTTTGTGACAAATATGTGAGTTTTAGAGTTGTGACTAAGGAATTTCTTATAATAAGGGTACAAAATAGGGGGAAAAAAATCACATATTATTTTTCCCATTTTCTATAAAAGCAAACATGACAATTTCTGTACCAGAATCCTTGTGAACTTATATTTATTGATGAATGTTATTTCAATATATTTATCTTTTTTATCCCACACTATTCTTCAGACATAAAGAAGAATGCATTTTTACCAAAAGCTCTGTTTCATGTTCTGAATCAGATTTGTCTGATTGTAGAAGATTACTATGGGTATGATGTGAGAAACATCAAATTGATTCTGGTCTGCAAGTCTCAATTCCATTCCCTCTCTGAAGTTACAATATTGTGATTCTCCTTCACTGTGTTAGTTAATCAAAACAAGAACATACAATTATGTGTCTAACTCTTCACCACAACATTTTTGTTAAAGAACTGAACATGTAATTAAAGGAGAAGGCTCATCCCAAGGAATATCATGGTGAGAACCATAAGAAAACACAGATAAAAATGTTAATCAATTCCTGTAAAAAATGATGATTTTAAATTAAAATGTTCCATTATTGAAATAATTTAATAACCTCTAAACAGCATGTGGCAGTTCCTAGTTTATCATTTCTAAATAAGAAAACTTTATTTTCTTGATATATCAGATCATTTTTATCTGTCAGTCAGGAAGGTAGATAAGTTGGGATACTTAGACTCTTGGTATAAATCAATCACATGAAATAATGGACTTTTCTTTTTATTACATACAATGCACCAGGAACTTTTCATATACAACTATATTCTCATTTAACCCTCAACTCTGACAAGGAAAGTGATGTTTCTCAATAAGTGGTGAGTTTGTATAAAATTTTGTTTCAAAATCAGGTTTGCCTGACTTCACAGCTGAGACTAATGAAATGCTTTTTTCCCCTTTTTTAAAAAAGATTTTCTTTATTTATTTCTAAAGAGAGGGGAAGGGAGGAAGAAAGAAAGGGAAACATCAATGCGTGATTGCCTCTCCTGCACCCCCCACTGGGGACCTGGCCCCGCAACCCAGGATGTGCCCTGACTGGGAATTGAACCAGCAACCCTTTGGTTTGCAGGCAGGAGCTCAATCCACTGAGCCACACCAGCCAGGGCACAAAATGCTTTACAAGATCTCCAATTTTCATATAGTATTAAAAACAAATATTTTTCATATATAAGCTTATAATTTCTACTTAACTTATATGTAGGCTAAAATATCACTTCTTAATACAAAACAATGCTTAGAAAAATTCTAACACTCAGGTTCACCAAATTCATGTTTCAGAATGTATTTAATATTAATTTATATAGTTAACATTCTTTATGTTCAATATCTCATAATGGTTAAATTTTACAATATTTATACATTTTTTAGATTTTCTGATCTTAGAGAGTAAATTCAAAAATTATATTGCAAATTCAGCTGTATCTTGTCATTTTTCAGTCAATGCTTATCTCACAAGACAGAGGCATATTACAGGACATGCAACCATATCTAGGATGGGAAACAAGCATCCATTCCTTTTTACTGGTATATTTTTTAAATCATTTTAATTTATGACCACTTGTACAGCAACTCATTTTCCAAAAAAGATGGTTCTAAGTCATTTTTATTGACATTGATTAAATCAAAGACAGCAGTCACAAAATCCCTACAAATTATCTGAAACACTGTTTCACTCCTGCTTTCCAGCCAAATAAATGACAAAATGGGATTCCTAGTCAAGAGCACCTCAATATTATAAGAAACAAATTTGCTCTTAAAACTGAAACAGGCCTTTACAGAAAAATTGGGGTCAGGCCCTTTAGAGTGTACCAAATATATTCAGAATCAGTTTAATATGTTCCATGGTCTGAGAATAAAAAACAGTTGATATCTTGATCAATGATGGTGTTGAGAGCAAGCAAGTTTTCTTGCATTCACAGCAGTGAATCGATACATAATAAAGTTTTAACCTATCAGGCATAACAAACAGCAACAAACACGATGAAACCGTTTGGTCATGGTTAAGGAATTTGAGCACAACACGAAATTTATAATAAAAGAATCAAATGGTACATTTAATGCCAGCGTTAACTCTATTTCTCCACTTATAATGGCTATAAATTTGTGCAGCACAGTTGAGTGACTTGTTTAATCCTATCAAATGATTTCATATGTAGTAATAGAGCACTTTTCTTCACAGCTTAATTTTTGGAATCGTCATATTATCTGTGATGCACAGAGTGTGAGTCAGAGCTTACAAGATTAAAACTGATCATCAGTGGTTGCACTGCATCTGTATCATGAGTGCTCAACATACATGAACAACTTGGCCTTGTGAAGTGTATATCTGATTTTTCTGGCAGTAACTTGCATGTCTATTTGAAATACATTCTGCCACACTAGATGTTACCACTTTCTTAAAGGTGAAATTTATTTTACATATTTTTACTTTATAAATGTAATGTATATAAAAATTTTTGGAAACTAAAGGAGAGGTAGGTCATTTCTAAAATGCCCACCCAGACGTATTTTGATATTTCCCTTTTTTTCTGTAGTAATATCTTCACTAATGGGAAAAAGTTCAAATCATACAGGAAAGTTTAAAGTAAATAAATATAACCACATTTCAGTTTTTCTTTTCTGTTTGCCCTAACAGACATCCTCTTTAAAAAGGATAATTTACCCTTCCACATAAACCTCTTTTTCCCAACTAGCTCAAGATGCTTGTTATAATTTGTAGTTCTCATCATGACTACATTTATAATATTAAATAATCTACTTAAATCTTTCTCTAGCTCCATCACCTTTGATCTAGCCTATTGGCTGATCTAGAACACTAGAGTACCCATCTTTTACTTCTCTTTCATCCTTCATATTTCCGCCAGTGATACTATTAATTCTGGCTCTGTAACTGTAAGATTTATGTGTATTGACTATACAAAGACTCTATTACTTTAAAGATGATAAAATTGCAATTATAATACTGTGATTATCATGCACCATAGAATTAAACAATGTGATTGGGAAATTTAGTCATGTTTCACTTAACTCTAAACTCTTCCTGCTCAAGCAAGTGCTTCAAGCATCAAGGTTAACTGGGTTTGCTTTGAATTACTGTTGACTCTATTTTTCAGATCATACTTAGCTGCTCTTCACTGTTGTTAAATCTTATGTTCTGTTCTTTGTAGCTGTGAATAAAATTGTACATCCAAATTCAATTTCCCTTAGAACTTTGCATTTTCCAGTCCAGTGTTGTTGCTAAGTAATCTCTGTTTCATTCATTTGGTTGTATTCTTTTTTCCTCTGTAAGTGTAAGTCATTTACTTTTAAACCTAGAGTTCTGAAATCTCATCAGATGTGTCTTTTTATAATCTTTTCATACTCACTAGGTCTTTTCAACACAAACAGCTTTTGAGTATTTGTTCTTTTCCTTTTCTGAATTACCTTTTATTCCTTTTTAAACTCCAAATGGTTTACTTAGATACTTAGTCTTTATTGTGTGCCTTCTTAGCAATTTGACCACAACACTGTTTACATACTTCTACTGAATTTATTGTAGCATTTTAAAATCATCCTTTTAGGTATCCTCAGCTTGACTATAATTTCTGTTGAAAAAAATAAATGAATGCTTTATTCATTTTGTGTTCTCAAAAACTACTTCTAAACAGAAATTAATGTATAGTAAAGAGGTTTATGTTTAAAATGCAGGAAACTAAACTATCACTTGAAGATGATGCCTAATATTTATATTAAGAAACATATTTTTCCTCAGCTAGTACTTGGGTAATAGATATCTTCTAACTGACCTCTATGAGCTCTCTAATCCCTAATTTCCAAGTGGCAAATGGCAGCCATGGCGCCCTGCATACTTTTGGCTGGTAGAGATGTTCTCTGGGGCTCCAAGGCATGTCTGTTGCCTCCAGTTGAAAATACTTTCATAAAACTGCTGATATGGGTATGAGACACTACCTTTCATTATCTTCCCCAAGCTAATTCCTACTCATGATGTCCATTTCTAACCCTCTAAAACTGCTCTGGGCCCGCTCCAAGCATATCTGCAATACCTTGCACCTACCATTATTATGGTACTTATCAGCTCAATACATACTGTGTGCCTTCTGCATAGATACTGTGAGCATCTTATTCACAACTGTGCAATCAATATATATGCCAGGCACCTAGTAGGCATTTAATAAAATATGTGTTGATTTAATCAATAAAGATAAAGGTTCCATGACCTATGTCTCTGAAAATAAAGGTAACTAATAAGAAATTAAACATTTTTAAGAAATAAAATTCTGCCAAAAATATTAAGTGACTTTGATAAGGTAGTTACCATTTAGCAGATTATTAAAGAACTACTAAAATTAAATATTAATAAAGAAAAAGGACACATTAGACACGACCAAAGATTATTATAGGGAATTGGCGAGAAACACCTAAGAACAGTATAAAAATATATAAAATTCTTAATAAATTTAGTTTTTAAAGCTCCTGGGAACAATAAAAAGACTCTTCTGTTAGATGTAGCAGGAAAAAAACATAGTACAAGAAATAGTCATTGAGTATCCATTCCACACAACCACTGTGGTCAGTTCCATTGGAAACATCAATGTAAGTGCAGTGTATTCTCTAATCTCCTGATTGTAATCAAATTAGGAAGAGCATTTCTTTTTGGAAATGATAATATAATATAAAACACTATATTTGTGGGATTATTATGTAAAAATCTATATCACAGAAATACAAAGAAAAATATTACTTCCGGCTGGCAATACAGAGAAGACCCTTTTGGAATTGAACTAAATGACAGGGATGAAGGATTTAACGAACACTTTGTTGAAACAAAAGAAAACAATTCAGCCTATTATCAAAGCATTGAAAACAAGGAATTATACATTTCAATGCACTTTTCTCATGTGTCTGTTTTTGTTAATATGGGCAAGAAGGAGAAACAAAGACAAAATTGAATACAAATAAACTAAAGATACGACTATTTTCCTTTTTAAGCTTTAATGTTCAAACATTGCTCAATGAAATGCTTCTCCTCAGGAATACTTTCATATAAGCCGAACTTAAAAGTGATAAATTGAAAAGCTAAAAGTTAATAAAAGCATCCACAGCTCCAAAATACTAGTTATGAAGGAGAGGAACCAAGAGTACATAATCAAGTAAATGGCTTACCCTCAGTAGGTCTCGCAACATGCTCTTCTGTGTGCTCTGCCTGTGAGATTTTTGGCAATTTTGTCCTTGGATGTATGGATGCATTTTTACTCCAAAAATTAGACCCTTTATCTTTCTGTCAGGTTTGTCAGGGCTTTTATTTTTCCCTCAACTTCAGGTATGAAGTTTATTCTTAGCAATGAATGTCTCTAACTTCATATTGGCTCTTTTCAAGAGCCAATGCAAGGTCAACATGCAAGAAATCAATGGTTTAATATAATTTCACCTTGCTTCGTATAGAAGTTATAAAATATTTTTTAAATAGTACTCATCTTTTTTAGCATCTATGGAGATATCTATGTACAGTCCCTTAGGAGGGAAAAAACTAAACAAATGTGCAGTTCCTGTATTTTTAGATATTTTCATGTCAAAAATAATGAGGGAATTTTAAAATGCACATTTTTAACTAAAATAAAATTTCTTGCATTAGTCAAAAAGATTCCATTTATTTTTTTAACTTATTTTTGCAAAATCAGTAAGTTAAAAACATAAATGGAACTAAAGACTTCAATTCTCAGAATATAATTTATACTTTTTAAAAAATAATATTAAAAGTATTTAAGTGGTTAAAAGTCAATATAAATATATACTTCTTCTGGCATATTAATAAGGCCATGTGCCCATTTCATTAAGGAGCACTGTTATAATATGAATAAGTTATAAAGAATCTACTAATAAAAATAGAAGGAAATGTTCCTTTCTCGAACCAGGGCCTCTGTACCTGGAGCTCTCTGTCCCTTGAATAGTTACTCTTTGGCCCTTGTCCCTTCAATCTTTTCAGAGCAAGCTCCTTCTCAGCCTTCATCCTTAATGTTAAATTCTCACAAACCTTCCTGATTACCTTATATCCCATCCTCTATTATTTCCTCAATCAGGAGTTTCTAGAAAATTTCACAATATTAAAATTATTTCACTTTGTCTGTGTTTTCTTCATTATGCAAGAGACCTTGTCTTTCTTGTTTGCTATTATAATCTTGATATTTATATCAGTGCTGAGAATGTTTTAAAAATAATTACCAAAATCATAACAAGTGTCTTTTCCAGCTGCAACGCTATGAAGCTACAAATCATTAACAAGAGCAAAGGTGGAAAATTTATAAACACGTGGAAATTAATCAACACAATCCTGAACAACCATTTAATCAAAGAGGAAATCAAAAAAGAAACCAAAAGGTACCTTGAGACAAATATAAATAAAACTGTAGTATACCAAAATGTATAGGATGCAACAAAGGCATATCAAAGAGGGAAGTTTGGAGCAACCAATGCTACATTAAGAAAAAAGAAAGAAAGGTCTAATAAACTAACTTTAATAAAATAAACTAACTTTACATCTCAAGAAATTTTAAAAAGAACATCAAAGTAAACTCAAAGTTACATAGAAGAATGTAATGAAAATAAGAGCAGAAATAAATTAAATAAAGCCTAGAACAGAATAGTAAAAATTAGCAAAACTAGAGCTATTTATTTGAAAAGATAAGTCTAATTGGCAAACCTACAGACAGACCAACCAAGGAAAAAAGAGGGAAGACATAAATGACCTTTAAAATAACAAAGAAGGCAATACAACTGATATCAAAGAAATATAAAGGATTGTTAAAGGCTACTATGCACAATTACATGCCAAAAACTTAGATAACCTTAAAAAAAATGAATAAATGAATAAATTCCTAGAAACATACAATCTACCAAGATTGACTCATGAATAGAAAATTCAAACAGACAAGTAACAACAAAAAAGATTGAAGTAATAATCAAAACTTCCCAACAAAGAAAAGCCCAAGATCAGATAGGTTTGTTGGTAAATTCTATGAGACATTTAAAGAATAATTAATGCAAATCCTTTTCAAACTGTTCCAAAAAATTAAAGAGGAGAGAACGCTCTCGAACTCATTCAAGAAGGCCAGCATTACCTTGATACCAAAGCTAGATAAGGACTACAAGAAAGGAAAAAAAAAAAAAAAAAACCTATTCACCAATTCCTGATGAATACAGACACAAAAATTTTCAACAAAGTATTAGCAAATCAAATTCAACAGCACATTAAAAGAATCATACACCTCGTATCTCAGGGATGCAAGGATGGTTCATTGTATACAAATCAATAGATATGATACACCACATTAACAAAAAATTAAAATAAAAATCATGTGATCCTCTCAAGAGAAGCAGAAAATATGGTGGACAAAATTTAACACCCATTCATGATGAAAGTCATACACAAATTTAGGAACATATCTTCACATAACAAAGACCATATATGACAAACCTACAGCGAACATATAACTGAACAGTGAAAGGTTAGAAGCTTTTCTTGGGGGAGCTGGAACAGACAGGGGTGCACACTCATACCACTCATATTCAGTATAATACAGAAAGTGCTGGCCAGAGCTGTTAGGAAAAATAAAGAAACAAAAGTTACCCAAATCAGAAAAGAAAAAATAAAATTGCCACTGTTTGCAGATGACATGATATCGTAAATAGAAAATACTAAAGACTCTAGCAAAAACACTGTTGGCACTAGTAAACAAATTCAGTAACTTACAGGATTCAAAATCAACATAAAGATCAGTCACAGTTCTCTAAACAATTTGCCTCCTGGACAGTGGCTTAAGAAATATTAATTGCGGACTTCCGGCCAAGATGGAGGCGTAGGCGGACACACTGTGCCTTCTCTCACAACCAAAATTAAGGACAACAAATATTTAGAAACAAGAAAACAACCAGAACTTATAGAAAACTGAACTGTACGGAAGTCCAACAACCATTCATCCAGACTGGTAAGAGGGGCGGAGTCGCGGCGGGAGAAAGTGGAGGTGCGGACCCAGGAACGCAAGTAGCAGCGGCTCGCAGTTCCCAGGTGCACAGGCAGCGGCTGGCGGTCCCCGGGCCCACAGGCAGCAGCTGGCGGACCCCGGGCACAGGGGGGCAACTGTGCAGACCCAGTGAGGCCGCACAAGGCGGCTGGCTGACTGACCAGGTGGTCTCACATTCGAGCGCGCAGACGGTCCAGGCGGAGGGGAAGTGGCGGAGGGGACTGAACCCAGGAGAGAGCGGAGCAGGCGCCATTGCTCCTTCTCAGACCGTGCCCCCACCTATAGCATCACAACCCAGCGACTGGGCTGCCCCGCCCTGAGGAACACCTAAGGCTCCACCCCCTCACTACGTAATAGCTGCGACCAGACTAAAACCAAAACAACAACAACAACAAAAAAACCACCAAAAATGGCTCAAACCGGAAAACAAATAAAAGCCCCAGAGCCAATTCCTCTAAGCAGTGAAGAGATAGCCAACCTGTCAGATGCACAGTTCAAAGCACTGGTCATCAAAATGCTCACGGAATTGGTTGATTTTGCTCACAAACTAGATGAAAAATGCAGGCTACAATCCGTGAAATGAAGGAAGATGCATGGGGAACTGATAGAGATGGAAGGAAAACTGGGACTCAAATCAATGGAGTGGACCAGAAGGAAGAAACTAACAACCAAACAGAAGACAAGGAAGAAACAAGAATTCAAAAAAATGAGGAGAGGCTTAGGAACCTCCAGGACATCATTAAACGTCCCAACATCCGAATTATAGGGGTCCCAGAAGGGGAAGAAGAACAGCAACGAGTGGAAAACTTATTTGAACAAATGATAAAGGAGAACTTCCCCAATCTGGCAAAGCAAATAGACTACCAGGACGTCCAGGAAGCTCAGAGAGTCCCAAAGAAGTTGGACCCAAGGAGGAACATACCAAGGCACATCGTAATTACATTAGCGAAGATTAAAATGAAGCAGAGAATTCTAGAAGCAGCAAGGGATAAGGGGACAGTCACCTACAAAGGAGTTCCCATCAGACTGTCAGCTGATTTCTCAAAAGAGACCTTCCAGGCAAGAAGGGGCTGGAAAGAAATATTTGAAATCTTGAAAAGCAGGGACCTACATCCAAAATTGCTCTATCCAGCAAAGCTGTCATTTAGAATGGAAGGGAAGATAAAGTGCTTCTCAGATAAGGTCAAGTTCAAGGAGTTCATCATCACCAAGCTCTTATTATATGAAATGTTAAAGGGACTTATCTAAGGAAAAGAAGATAAAACTATGACAGTGAAAAGACAACAAACTCGTAGCTATCAAGAACCACACCTAAAACAAAAGCAAACTAAGCAAACATCTAGAACAGGAACAGAACCACAGAAATGGAGATCATATGGAGGGTTAGCAACAGGGGCGTGGGAGGAGGAGAGAGGGGGAAAAGGTACAGAGAATGAGTAGCATAGATAATGGGAAAAAAATAGACAGGGGGAGGGCAAGAATAGTATGGGAAATGTAGAAGCTAGAAAACTTATGACCCATGGACATGAACTAAAGGGGGGAATGTGGGTGGGAGAGGGTGGGTAGGGTGGAGGGGAATGATGGGGGAGAAATGGGACAACTGTAATAGCATAATCAATAAAATATATTTTAAAAAAATAAATATTAATTGCTTACTGATTTCTCAAGTGTCATCAAGGACATCTTAGTTATAAAAGATAATGCCCTTTTCTGAGTTTTCCTTTTCCTTGTCCTCCCTATAATACAGACTCTAACATTTTCCTCTTTCTCTTTTTCTTTTGCTCTCTTCTCTAACTTTGAGAATCATCATGTGTGTTCTCAGTCTACCTCGCCAACCACTCCTTCCCTCACTGACTACTTTTCTCTTCTCAAAAAAAGTTGTTAGTATTCTCTTCTACTTTCTTAACACACCACATTTAATTCACAACTAACATTTCTACAACCATCATTTTTTCATATGATTAAGAAAGACTGGAATCTAGGAATCAGAAGTTAAAATATGCATATTTATCCCAACTTTCTATCTTTAAACATATTAGCATCATTTTGTGTAACCATATAGTTACAAATATAATATATTACAAATATATATACATAATTTTCCAAAGCCAGACACCTATTCATATCACTTTATTTCCTCTTTCTATCTCTGAAACTATTGCTGTTAACTCAGGTTCCAGTTGTCCTTAACGATTACCTTTCTCTGATGTCCCCTATCCAATCAGTGACTTTTTCCATTTCAGTGCCTCTTACAGCTTCCCTTTTCTTTCTGTTTCTGTTCAGGCCCTTATCACTTCTCACCTGGATTACTTCAGTAGAATTATTATTCTCATCTAAGTCTTTAGGTTTCAGAAACTTTTCTTCATCTCTCCATCTCACACTATTGATAGATTAATCTTCCTCAGAGGCCTACAATACCCTTTCCATCATATCAGTTCACTGTTCAAAAATCTTCAATGAGAAAGAACACAAAACAGTGAAGATAGATCATTTGCCTGTCAGAGGGATGCAGAGACAAGTTATTTTTTCTTTTGATTTTATTTTTAAATCCTATGGTATAGTTATAACATTGCTTTATGTGATTGCTATAATAAAATTAACTATCTAGAAGTTAAAATTCAAGTGAATGTTACATATTCTTCCAACATTGTTTCTGCTACTTCTTATTCCATTCCTCCATTAACTAAAATCTACTCTCTCCCAGCCCTCCACATTCAAAATATGAAACTTACATTCTCCAAGTATTTTAAACTTAAATTCCACTGCTGTGTAACTTTCTTGGAAATGTTAGCTCAAGATAATTCCTTTTTATACACATGCACACCTAATTTCTTACAAGAATCAATCATTCAACCTCCATCATTTAAGCTTTTCATTGGTATTTATGTTTTCATTTTTATTTCTCTTTTCTCCTCAGATT
This sequence comes from Glossophaga mutica, assembly GCA_039655065.1. Lineage (NCBI taxonomy): Eukaryota > Metazoa > Chordata > Mammalia > Chiroptera > Phyllostomidae > Glossophaga > Glossophaga mutica. Next base: position 40,474,201 of record CM077306.1, on the reverse strand, counting down.
AAAAGAAAAACATATCCTTAATAATAAGAATTCTTTCCTTTGAAAGAGAAGCCACAGTGATGGGAAAACACATAATAGGCATTTAATAAATATTTATTGTTTCAATAGCTAAATGATCAAGTGCTACAAGCAAGCAAAAAAAGGTATTTTCTTGTGGAGTAAACTTTTTGAGTTTTGTTTTAAAATTAAAACCAGAAGCAGAAAAATGTTGCCTTTGGAAACTCTTTTAAAAGAGCCAGCATTATAGCCATTGTTCAATATCAAATCAAGAGACTAAGTATAAATGTGACACACCCACAAAACTCATTTATTTATTATTAAATGAGACGCTCTTCTCTCATTCAACTAAAGTATTAGTTACCACCAAGCACTCAGCTCCCAACTTTATCTCCAGGTGCAAGAAACATAAGCAGCATTCTAATTGTCCCTTTGGCTTTGTTTTCTTTCTTTCTTTCTTTCTTTCTTTCTTTCTTTCTTTCTTTCTTTCTTTCTTTCTTATTATTATTCAATTACAGTTGTCCCCATTTTCCCCCATTATTCTCCCCTGCCCTACCTACAAGCACCTCCCACATTCAATCTTCCCCCATCATTGTCTTTGTCCATGGGTCATTTTCCCTGACTTGACCCTTCCCTTTCTTTCCCCCATTATGCCCTGCTCCTCTCCCCTCTAGTTACTGTCAGTTTGTTCTTTATTTACATGTCTCTGGTTTTATTTTGCTGGCTTGTTTGTTTTGTTGATTAGGTCCACTTATAGGTGAGACCATATGGTATTTGTCTTTCACCACCTGGTTTATTTCACTTAGCATAATGCTCTTCAGTTCCATCAATGCTGTCACGAAGGGTAGGTGTTCCTTCTTTCTTTCTGCTGCATAGTATTCCATTGTGTAAATGTATCACAGGTTTTTGATTCACTCATTTACTGATGGGCACTCAGGCTGTTTCCAGCACTTGGCTATTGTAAATAATGTTGCTATAAACATTGAGGCACATAGGTTCTTTTGAATTGGTGTTTCAGGGTTGTTAGGTTATAATCCCAGCAGTGGAATTGCCAGGTCAAAAGGCAGTTCCATTTTTAGTTTTTTGAGGAAATTCCATACTGTTTTCCACAGTGGCTGCACCACTCTGCATTCCCATCAACAATGTACTAGGGTTCCCTTTTCTCTACAACCTCATCAGCACTCATTTGTCGATTTGTTAATTATGGCCATTCTGACCAGTGTGAAGTTGTATCTTATCATGGTTTTAATTTGCCTCTCTCTGATGGCTAGTGATGCTGAGCAACCTTTCATATGTCTCCAGGCCCTCTGTATGTCCTTCTTGGAGAAGTGTCTGTTCAAGTTCTTCGCTCTTTTTTAATTAGATTTTCTATTTTCCTGGTGTGCAGTCATGTGAATTCTTTATATATTTTGGACATCAATCCTTTCCCAAAACCTGTACTCAGAAACTACACAATACTGAAGAAAGAAATTAAGGAAGACATAAATAAATGGAAGCATATATCATATTCATGGATTTGAAGAATTAACATCATCAAAATGTCAATTTTATAGTTTCAAAGCAATTTATAGTTTCAAAGCAATCCTTATTAAAATACCAATGACATATTTCACAGATATAGAACAAACATTGCAAAAATTTATATGGACCCATAAATGACCCCAAATAACCTCAGCAATTTTAAGAAAGAAGAGCAAAGTAGGAAGTACCACAATATCTGGTGATAAAACTATATTACAAGACCACTATAATCCAAACAATCTGGTACAAGCATAAGAAGAGACACACAGATCAATGGAACAGAATAGACAAATAAACTCATGTCTCTATAATCAGTAAATATTCGACAAAGAGAGCAGAAGCATAATGGAATAAAAATGGCCTCTTCAACAAGTGGTTTTGGGACATCTGCAAGGCTACATGTAAAAAAATGAAACTCAACCATCAGCTCACACCATACACAAAAATAAACTCAGATAAAGGACCTAAAATATAAGTCATGACAACATAAAAGTCCTAGAGAGAACATAGGGAGGAAAATTTTAGATATTCCACAGAGCAATATTTTCACTGATATGTCACCTAGAGCAAGAGTCATAAAGGAAAGAATAAACAAATGGGACATCATCACATTAAAAAGCTTCTGCACAACTAAAGAAAACATCAGCAAAATTAAAAGGGAACCAAACATCTGGGAAAATATATTTGCCAACGATACCTTTGGCTTTGTTTTCATGTGTGTCACTAGAAATCAACATTTGCTTGAATTGCTACCATGGTGGGGCCTGGCTGCGAGCCATTCACTGCAACCACCATTAATGTTTTTTAAATGAAATATTACATCGTTATGACACAGAGTGTATAAAGTGACACAACTTAACAGCAGCCTGAGGGGAACAAACTTTTAAACACATAATTACTTAGGATATCATTTATCTTTTCCTTTCTTTTCCAATAAGACTACTAATCTGGATGCAAAAAAGAAAACCAAGCAAATGAATATATCTAGCTCCTTGGACAGATTAACTTATATTTTTACTGTACATTTACTTTGTGGTTTGCTGCAATAAGCAATTTAGAAGATCTTATTATTCTATTTATCATTTGATACTCTTACAAAAGCGGGTAAGTACACTCATTTTCTAAATCTTATGTTAGCCAGCAGTAAACATAGCTCAAAGCTGGCCATGGGACTGCTTATAAGATGCTACAATATTGCCAGAGGGTGCAGGGTAGCTCTTCTGTCCTCTGCTTTCCACTTTAATGACAGCAGGAGAAAGAAATGGCGGTACAACCATCAGCTAAGCCACCAGCTACTGCTGCTGGCAAGTTCCACCCTAGGAGAATTCTAACCACAATCACTCACTGAGCAGATTTCCTGTATACAAGGTACATATTGAACCTGGGGAACAGATGCTTCAGCTGATGGTGGTATACCTATTGACAACTGCATTGGCTATTTAAGTCTCTTTTTTTAAAGTTGAATAAAATATGTAGGAAAGTATTTTTGTTATTTTTTAAACTCAAACTCAATGAATTACAAATATGTAAAATACAAAATATTTTAATTGTCTCTGTTCATGCTGACTTGGAGTATATTATAAAATCCTAAGAGAAGGATTCTTTTTAACTCTATTTTCTACCACTGCAACTCTTAAGTACATAAAACAACAAGCAAGCAAAATACAACCAGAGATATTGAAATAAAGAACAAACCAACAGTAACCAAAGAAGAAGGAAAAGAAGGATAAAGGGGGATAATAGAGGAAGGGCCATCAAGGAACATGAATACAGGACTCATGGACAAAGCCAAAGGGGGTAGTTTCAAGGGTGGGAGGCGGGGATGCGTGGAGCGGGGGTTATGGGGGGGAGAAAATGGAGACAAATGTACTTAAACAACAGTAAATAAATAAACAAACAAACAAATAAGACATAACATATTTTTAAATCTACTGAGTTTTTTTGTTTGTTTCTAAATAAAATGTTCATGCCAGTCATAGATCTTTGCGACGCTATTTGCTGGATGAACGAAGACATCTTACCTCAGAGCAATCACATTGCTTCTCGGCTCTGTCAATCCCCACTGGTTACCTTCACGCAAATATATTTGTAGCTGAGATATATTTGTAGCTGAGATAATACCACCCAGCATAAAAGAGGAGTCTGGGTTTGTGGCAACAATTGATACCTGCAGCTTGGGGATGTTTGGAATGATGACTTGCTGATTTTTGCTTCTGTTTTTCCAGTGTTCCTATTAGCTTCAATGGAAATTCTCCCTCAAGATGCCTGCCCTTCAATACTGTCATCTCCCACACCTCTCATAGTTTTTGCCATTGTTGTCTATTTACATTGATAAAGTGTGCTTTCAAGTGATTTTATTTAATGGTAGGAACCCATATTTTTCTGGGACCTGGATGCTGATCTTAACTAAAGTGGGGCTTTCACAAAACAGAGAGGAAACTTTGTAGTGGTAGGCTGAGGTCCTGCTAGCCACCGAAAGACTGGTATCCACTGGAAGACAGTACTTTGAAAGCTTCCATTGTATTTACAAACAAAACCATGGTTGCTTTTTATATTTGTTTAGTATTTTATTTCTTTCTAAAACTAGATTCTATGAAACTTACATAAAGATAGTAACGAAAACAAAAATCCATTTCCCATTGGATTTCTGGATGGTGGCAAATATGAACTATGTACCCATATGCTTCCCAAAGTCCATGCAGACACCAACTAAGCTACAGTTTCCTTACACATATTGGCACTTTTGCCTCTGGTTCTCTCCTCCATCAATAGGACACTGTTTGGCAAGGTGCCATCTGTTCTCAGTTTCAGTCTAGACAAGCACAGGGTCTTTTTCTGTTCACTGCCATATTCCCAGTGCTAAAGCAGCACCTTGCATACAGTCAGCATATTAACATTTATTGAGTTAACGAATGAAATTTGTAACATATTCATTATATAGTTAATCTCCATTTTTTACCAAATATATCTACTCCCCACTATTATTTCTTCCCAGAATTCCGACTCTGTCCAATTTTCACATAACCAGAAATCGCAATATCTTCCAGATTTTTCTGTTACTTATAACAACGAAATCATCTTCAATTTTTTGTTCTGTATTCCCTTTTGACATGCTACAAAATAGTAGGCCTTTTTACTGTCAGAGTTTAGGTCTCAGAATCCCAGGGACAAAAAAATGTACAGTGGTCTGATCTAGTTTCACTTTTTGTGGTTGCAGTAACCAGCAGTCAATCATAGTCTGAAAATACTAAATGGGAAATTCCCAAAATAAACAATTCTTAAGTTACAGTTGCTTGTCCTTCTGAGTGTTGTGATGAGATCTCACACCATCCTGCTCTTCCGCAGCGGGGACGAAGAGCAACCCTCTGTCCAGCATCTACGTACTGTACATGCCCCACCCAGCAGTCACTCAGCAGCCTTCTCAGTGATCAGGTTATCAGATCAACTGTCCAGTATCACAGTGTTTGTGTTCAAGTAACCCTTATTTTATCTAAAATGGTGCCCAAACCCAAGATACTGGCGATTAGTATATGCCAAAGAGAAGCCGTGAAGTGCTTCCTTTAAGTGAAAAGGTTGAAGTTCTCAACTTGACAAGGGAAAAAAATTATATGCAGAGGTTGTTAAAGTCTGTGATAAGAACAAATCTTCTATCTGTGAAATTGTGAAGGAGAAAAAAGATATTTGTTCTAGTTACATGAAAAGGTAGAGCCACAGTGCATGATAAGTGCTTAATTAAGACCAAAAGTGTATTATTATATTTGTGGGTAGAAGATACAAACAGAAAACATGCCCAACTGATGGCGACATGTTGCACCAGAAAGTATTGAGCCTGTATGAAAACTTCAGCAAGGGTGTGTACATGTAGGTAAAAGCATAGTACATACAGGGCTCAGTGCTGTCCACGGTTTCAGGCATGTACACTAGGGTCTTGGAATATACACCACACGGATAAGCAGTATCTTGTACAGGTAAACAAATGTATGCGATCTGAAGAATTATGTAACCTGAAAAATATGTGATGTCTATGCTATGTCTATAACAATTTACTATTATAAAACACATTTAAACAATTTAAACCAATAACTATAATGCAGATTCTAGACAAATAGATGGTCTTTATTAACAACTTCATTCTCGCTGAGTATATTAGTGAGTTCAGCAATACAGAAGTTGCTCTACATGTGTAGCTTCTGAAGTTAAGAGATTACAAGTTTCTGGATGTGAGAATTACCTTGAGATTTAACCCTGAATCCAGCTAAAGTTGCAATGACCTAATTTGCCTTCTTTTTCATCACAACAGCTGTAAGATTCTATTCTATTCAAGCAGGGCCTCCCCACTTAAATTTCAGAGGGAAAAAATCTTGAAATTTTAAGTGCAAATATAGAGATCAGTCCACAATAAAGGTTGATATCATGTATTGATCCATAATGTTTCTTAACCCCTTTAACGATCCCATTTCAAATCCTAATTACTGTGGACCTATACTGCAGCAAAAGTCTTCTATCAAATCTGACCCTGATCTTTCTCTCTCTCTCTCCTGCTCCACTTGATCACACTCAGTTCAGTCTAGCCAAGGAATATCAATTACTAAGAGCTGAGTGGGTGGGAATTTATCCGAGTGGATTTTGCTGGACCCAATATTGCTTCCACAGTGACCCTGCCTACACATTCTGCAGCGTTTCTATCTCAAAACTCTCATTTTGGTGATGGCTAAAATGAAATAATCTTCATATCCCAACTCCAGATTTCCTCTCTGGATAGCTTTATTGAACTTATTTAATTTATTTTTAAATAAATCTCTGGTTGCCACCTGGTAACCATAAATTTCAAATAGCAGCTCCAATGACTACAATTTAATCTATTTTATGATTCATCACTCAACTGTCCTTACTCATCATATTGCATTTTATGAAATTCTTTGTATGCTTCTTAGACATGTATTAGATTGATTATAAATGAATTAAATATTATTAATCCAAGACTGTAACTGGTTACTATCTGATGCTGCTTAGTGACTTAATTGTGTTAGATGGGCTAAATTGTTTCAAATGAACCTTCACAAAGGTCCTTAATAAAATAAAACAGTGATTTTATTTTGTGTTATCTCCTTTCTGCCAGAAGGTTCTCTAGGGGCTTTCTTTCCTTTCCTAGTAGTTAGAAAGCACAGTCTAGGAAGCCTGTGAAACTTGCAGGAGCTTGCACTAAAAATATTTCTCATACTTTGACAAGCACTATGGTAAGATTTGGGGCTGCTGTGTAAGCAACAAGATTTACTGGTTTTCTCTTAAGGGAGCTGGTTACTGAAGTGACTTAGAGTGTCGTAGGAAAGAAAGGAAGGAAAAAGAACTTTCATATTGATAGTGTGTAGAGGGGATAACTGCATATAAAATTTTGAGTATAGTGGATTTTTGAAATAGAGGGTAAATTTTCAAAGTAGAATTTTAAAATGTCAGCAGATTCTTAGAAAAACTGCCTCAGACAGCAGGCTGTAAAAGACATTAAATTTTAAAATATGGGGTTACATTTTTTCTTCAGTTTGCTTTGTGAAGTACCAGAAGTTCACGAACAAGCATAGGCAATTCATCTGCTATTCCTAAGACAAAGCATATTAGCTGTGACTTCACTCCAAAGGAGGCCCCTCACCCGTGAGAGGTGCAAAGAGAGGTTGAAGGTGCACAAAGTATTTCTCGTTCCAACAGCAGTTTTGGCAGGCAGGTCAAATAAGTGAAAAGGGTTAATGAAATAATAAAGTTACTAGACTTCTGAGCAAGTTGAGCCACGCAGAAGTCAAAATGTCATTCTTTGTGGGAAAGCAGCAGACAAAAGTGGTTCTCTGTAAGAAAGAACTGCTTGGGACAGTGGAAGCTTTCTAGACTAGTTCCTATTCTTAGTCTTCCCTTAGTAAGAAACCCATGCTCAGCAGAGCCAGGCCATTAGAATGATTTATTTCTCCTGCCCCTGCACATTTCCAACAACAAAACACTACAGGCACACCAACAACATAGAACTCTCACATTAAGAAACCCTTCCATTTCCAACTCTCCTTACTTGTCGCGTCCCAGAGCACATTGGAATTTTCCAGGTGTTGTAGTCCATGTGTTTCTTAGTACCATGCCCCTTGTGTAGAGCACCATGAGGCTGACTGCAGAAACTGAAAAGAATAGGATCCCATTGACTGTCATTGAAATTTCTGTCATCACAATGACAGACGCATACCTTAGCGTATAGCAGGTAAATTTATATCGAGAATATATCTCTAGTCCTATGCTGATTTTTACAAATTTTAATTGGACAAAGTTAACAAAGACAAGGAGTAATTACATCTAGAAGCTCCAAACTTTTTGTATGTGTTACTAAAGAAAAGAAAAAACGTAAATATGATTTATTCCACACAGGGGAAGTAGGAAGATACAAATGAGAAAGTAAACAGTTTCTTACCAGCTGGTTGGGAAAAACATTAACAAAGAACTCACCAAACTTTAAACACTATCAGTGCTCAGAAGAGGCCTCAGCAGGGATTCATAATTAGGCCCTTGGGGGAATCATAAGACAAAAATATAAAATTGAAACAGTAAAAAGAAAAGTTAGATGTAAAGGAAAAATGTACTGTCAGATAACAACAAGAACTAGTTTTGTTTCAAAACGTGAACTGCCCAGGAGGTGTCCCTGATTCAGAATCATTGAACAATGTAAAGTGCAATGGACTTTGGAAAGCAAAGGCCTCTCACCATCTCAAAAACTAGAACCAGCAATCAATTATGACAATAATCTGAGAGGAATTTACACCAAAATCTAATAAATTGGACTGGGACAAATCATTGCATAGACAGAAACTGAGCACAGTGACAAGCCAGAATCAGTGCTGGAAATACATTTTCTCCAATACTCCAAATTTTCCTAGGCAGATAAAAGCAGAATTTGTGAACAATAAAACTGGACTTCTCTTTCATTTATTTCAAGCAATTTGAGAACTGGCCACCTACTCCCTTTATAATTAATTTTACCTTCTATTTCTAGAAGTAGAATCCATTCTGAGACAAATTCGCCCAGAACAGAGTAGTGAGGAAGTGTGCAGGAGGAGACGGGATGCTGGTAGCGTAGACCAGTCTGTTCAAGTATAGCTCTCAAACACAAAACTTAAAAAAAATATTGTTATCCTCACCTGAAGACATTTTTTTCATTGTTTTTAGAGAGAAACATCGATGTGAGAGAGAAATATCGACTGGTTGCCTTCCATAGGGCCTGAACCAGGAATGTTATGCACCTGGAATGGGGCTCAAACCCAAATATTAAGTTATGTACCTTGACCAAGAATCAAACCCACAACCCTTCAGCTGCAGGACAATGCTCCTACCAGCTGAGCCACACTGAACAGGAATCAAACACAGAACTTTTATATGGAATGACGAAAGTATAGGAGGCTCAGTGCCATCAGTACATTTTAAAAATTAGATTATCATGTACCTTTCCTCATGTAAGTGCCATAAAAAGCAGTCAAAAGAGATAGTTTTCTTAGTACATGAGACTAATATAACCATACTAGATAAATGCATTCTTAGGTTGGACCAAGAGCAATGAATGTTAATGTGCGTTGTTGATATTTTTCTACCGGTGAGCATTCTCAATCATTCCCCAGGTAAACTGAAAACATGATGAAGCGCTCTAACTTTTGGCAATCTTTTGGTCTAGAGAGTCCTTTCTTGCTTTGATAATTAAATAACAGAAAATAGCAATAGCAATTAAAGAAACGACTCTCTCAAATAAACATTGAAATATAAGGTTTATTTTAGTTCTTTCAAAGTTCGGTTTGTGATTATCAAAAATTGTGAATTTGTAATTAAAAAAAATAAAGCAAGTGTCAGGCTTCCTGTGGAAAATTTCTCACATGGAATATTGATTTTTCTTTCATTAAAAAGAGAGGCAAAGGCAGTACCAACATGTATATGTCAAAAGCAAGCACATTTAGAAAACTGTGGAAGTAGACAGAAGAGGTTGGATTTGGGATATATGCTGAAGAAAGGAATACCAAGATGATAAGTTCATCTTGAATGTGAGAGGAAGGGAAGAGCTTACAATGACTTTAAGACTTTGAACCTGGACAGCTGAGTGATGATACCATTTAATGAGCTTTGGTGCGGGGGAGCTTTGGAGGAGATCGTGTGTGCAAGGTGATGAGGTCAGTTTCCAACATCTCTTAGACTTTCAAGGGAAACAGCAAGCAGGCAGGTGGATGTACAAGAGAATACACAAGCCCGGGACATTAGTTAAAAAGCCTGGACTCGAAATAAAAATTTGGTAATTGTGAAAGGTATTGTATCACATTAAAGAGTTTGAAAATTTGATGAGTTGTGAGAGACTGGGGAAGAATTTTAAGCAAGAAGTAGACATGCCAACAATTCTAATTACGACGATCGTCCCTCCTGCCCCCCTGGTTCCCGGGGTGTGGAGAATGGGTGGCCAGTACCAGGATTTCAGGATCCATATCCTCCTGGTACAGTTAACACAAATAGATCTTAAAATAACAAATCAAAGAATACCTAAATAAATAGAGTGGCATTTTTATAAGAAGAATCAACATCGTAAATAGAGTGGTATTTTTATAAGAAGAATCAACATCTCGATTTTCCCTGAAAAAACTTGTAGACTTGGTGCAACTCTCATCAAAATTCTAACAGTAGTTTTCACAGACATCAACAATTTGACATAAAGTTCATACACAAGAGTAACACTCAATTAGGTATCAAGGGTTGCTATAAAATTTTGGTAATCAAAAGTTTAAATATTAGTGAAAAGAGACATAAATGTACCAAGAAAGCAAGTTTGGAAATGAAACCCACATATATGTACATGAGGCATATCAAATCAGTACATGAAGTGTGGGCTATTCAACAAACACTACTCAGCTAGCGACTAGGCCTATTAGTAGTAAAGGATGGTAACTTTGTAGTAGGCACCGTTACAGATATTTGACACCTATTATTTTACTTAATCTCTTAATTTCTGAAGTAAGGACTATTGTTCATCTTATTTCATTGATGAGGACACTTGTACAGAGAAGTTTGCAGCTTGGATAGGGACATCCTGGTAAGTGGCAGAGTTAGCATGTCTACACGGGAAAGGATAAAGTTAAATCCTTACCTCATACAAAAGTAAGTAGATTTTGCATGGAATGAAGATATAAAAATGAAGAGCATTATCATAGACTGTAGAAGAAAATATTTTCTTGAAGAAAGAATTTTTTAACCAAGATACAAGAGGCACTGTTTATAAAGGAATCGATGGATACATTTGATGTCATTAAATATAAAAACCTCTATTCACCAAAATCAAAACATACGCATCAAATGCACCATTAACAAAGTAAAAGGCAACCAAACTAAAGGCATATATTTATGATAAAGGCTTATCTTCAGCCAGTATGAAATAGGAAAGTCATAGCTTTATTTCAAAAACCTCAGCACCCATTATGATTAACAGAAGCTGCTCTGAGTTCCTGGGCTTCTAGCTCTTTCGGGAGCTCCCATACTTCCAGTCACTCTTAGCAAACTGGTGTTAATTATTTTAATTATCATTTTTGCTTGTGGTTCATGTGACCAATAAAATAGGGGGTAACTGTACCTACAATATTACTTCAACAAAATAAAAACAGGTATGAACTTAATGTAAAGCATTAACATGGTAGGCACACGGATCTTTACTAGGTTAGGTTTGTATGTTTGAAAAAACTTTTTTTAGGCACATGTCTTTTTCTTCTTAAAGATTCTATTTATTTATCTTTACAGAGAATGAAAGGGAAGGAGAAAGAAGAGAGAAACATTGATCCATGATGGTTGCCTCTTGCTCCCAACTGGGGACCTGTCCCACAACCCAGGCATGTGCCCTGACTGGTAGTCAAACTGGTGACCCTTTGGTTCTCGGGCCGGCATTAAATCCACTGAGCCACCTGAGCAATGACTGGAAAACTTTTAATTAAAAAGAAATAGTTAATAATAAATAAGGATTACATATAGTATTTCAAAAGTAACAAATGTTTCTAGTGTTTGACCCTGTAATCTGATTATCATGGCTCAACCCCCTCCAAAGTAACAAGCCATAGTCATTGAATACCTGAAGCTTCCTACAGGCTAAAGCACTAGTGTTCCAGAAAAACACTCCTCTTTTATTTCATCCACTGCCTCAAGGGATATCACTAAATTGTCCCTGAAAAAAAGGAGTACAAACCCTTTTACTCCTGATCCTTTAGAGTACATTTACATACCAGTGCTTTTGTGCCTGGCTCGTGTTCCCTGCCAACTGCTATAGACTTGATGCTTGGGGCTCTGTTTTGCTTGCTGAGGCTACCACATCAACTGCCAGTACCTGCTGCTACGGGCCCGGGCCAAGGCGACCGCTCTGCAGCACACGCAATCATCCCGAGGTTTCCGCCTCTACGAACAGGTCCAAAAGATGCAGTCAGACAATTGTTTTGGGCGGTTTTCTCCTTCCACCTCCAAAATATAATGACACAAACAACAATGGTTTTATTTATCTATAACTATAGGTTACCCATTTGTTTTCTGCTTAAGTGGGTAGTTCTACTGTCTGTACCCGGGTCACGTAGCTGCACCACTCTGATGGATCCACGTGCACCTAGATGGTCTAAGATGCCCTGACACACACGTCTGCAGGCTGCTGCCGGCTGTTGGCCAGGACACACGTCTCCAGTATACTAGCCTGGACTTTTCCACCTAGGGGCAGCCTCTCAAAGAGCCAGCCCCCATAAGCAAGCATTTTTCAAGCCCCCACTTGCTTCAAATTTACTGATATTTCATTTGCCAAATAAGTAACGTGCTCAAACTCAGAGTCCCATTATACAAGGCAATTATACGAGGACATAAATACAGGAAGATGAGTCATTTAAGGTAATTAATTTAAGAATCTGCCACACTTATATATGTATACACATATACCAGTCAGAGGTGTGTGTGTGTGTGTGTGTGTGTGTGTGTACCTCAACCAGTTAGAGGATTCAGATTAAATACAATGATAGGACAACTGATAAGTAAATTATTAAACATTTACTTTACAAAACATTATCAAGCCTTTATTAGTAATAAATAAAGCTACAAATCTATGGAGCAACAGAAAAAATACTGAGTTTAAGAATATAAGTAAAATAGTTCAAATATATAATTATGAAAATCCATCTGTGAAAATAAGAACAGAACAGAAAAATAATCATTGCCATTTTGTATAATTTATTTTTAATTTCCAAATATCCTGTGATATTGTTATATAAATTTCATTATGACAGTAAATTTTAAATACCTGATCATAGACCTTGTCATATCCAATTCCAGATTGCAAAGTTTATTTTTGTTTATAGGTTTGTTTTTGGTGAAGCCAGTCAAGGACACTTTAAGTTTGCATGTGTGAATCAGATATATTAACCAGATATTTTTAAAAGACAGTTAATCATAGTGTTGTATGAATCCACCCCCTTTTCTGCTTTATTGTTCTAGTTGAAAACATGAAGAATAAATACAAAAGTGGGTAATTCTGATTAATTCTTTGGTTTTTCTTCACCTTAAATCATATAAAAGTTTATTTAACACCAGTTAAAATCACTGCAAATTTGAATAGATCACCAAAGTAATTAACCAGAACTTTCAACTCTTTCAAAATCCTCATTAATTTGCGGCAATATCTGAACATTATCCTAAGTGTCAACATATCTAATACTTGAAATATAGTCATATTTTTCTGTAATTAAGATAGATGTTCTGTTTTAATTTCATTCTTATGTAATGAATATGATAGTGAAGTATTAAAGACCTCAAGCTACAAAAAGAAAATAGTTTTTGTTTGGCCTTTCTCTTGTGTTTTTAAACTAAGCATGTCACCAATATAAAATTATCTTGGTACTTTTAAATGTTAACCATTTCATTTAATGTTAGTAAACTAACAATTGTCTTTAGAACATCACGTGTTTTAAAATTATGTCATTCTCCATTATGAATAATTTCTTTTATGAATCTCACTTTTGAAGTCTAAACTGGTTTCTAAAATTTAAATTTGTATTACTTCTATGAAGTTTTGTCCTTAACTTTTACAAATTCTGTTTTGGTAACAAACCATATAATATAGTTTTCAACGCTTCTAAAATCAATAGTCATATTCAGCTGAAGCAGAAATTGTTTTTATGGTTTGGGGTTCTTTACATTTTTTAAAATAACAGTGCCCTTAACTATTTAGCACTCAATTCTGCCACATTCGCACAGCTTCCTATTTCACCTGGCACAAAAGGAAAGCCAAAATGTTAAAATCGGACTGTTCAAGGCTTTGAAGGAATGGAAGCAGGTTACTTCTTCTCCTTCTTTTTGATAGAAAAAATTCTTTAATCAAAAGTTTACACATTGACAGGAACAAGTATAAAGGACACATGGACAAAAACTATGGGGGGTAGAAATGGGAGAGAGGTGGGGAGTGCTGGGGTAGCGGGCTGGGGTGGGAGTAAAAGACAGAAAACTGTCCAAGATCGACAATTAAAATTAAAAAAAAGATGGGGGGGAGAGTGAGAAAGAAAAAGAAAAAAATAATGGCCCTGGCCAATGGTGGGTAGAATCGAGGGTGGGAGGTGGGAATAGGAGAGGTAGGGGGATATGGGGAAATGGAGACAGCCGTACTTGAACAACAATAAAAAAAAGATGACTTAAAAAAAAAGTTTACACATTGACAATCATAGCTTCACTATTATAGAATAATCTGTCCCAATTTTAATTGTGCTAAGGACCAAACCAATACAACAGCAAGAGTTCCCTCAAAACACTTAGTCGTAGGTTCTATTATAAGACCTCTCACAAGTAAAACTCCAATTATTGAAATAATTCAACTTTCTGTCTACAGATGAAAACAAAATCCTCTGAGAGGTCAAAACATACAATGTATTCCACATGCAAAAACTGAATTATTAAAAGCCTTTTCCCAAAGTCATAGTTTTGAAAAAAGTGCCTTTTAGCTAAATACCACCAACTGATCTAATCAAATGATCTTAGAGATACTGTTAGTTACCCTTAAATGTTTTTGCGTTAACCTTGGTTCACCCTGATTTAGCCCATTTATGTGAATATACAGATAATCAAAAACTACTCCTTTACTTTTTCTACTGCCTCAGAGCAACTAATGTTTCCACATTAGTTTTTGTAATCCTGTCACATGTATGATGCAGAAATAAAAATTATCTTCTGATATAGTCGTGCTTTCCAATAGGTTAGTTTCCTTATATAGTATTTACTTATATTTACTGCATAAGCATCAGGGTTGCTTTCCAATCTAAAAAATACTACTTAGTGACTTTCTTAGTGAGGGTGACATTTTGAAAAATTCAGAAATGCCTCAAAAGTCAACTTTCATCATTTTTATCATCTAGTGTTCGGTTTCAGCTACTATTTCCTGTAAAGGATCTTAGATGACTGAACCCTACAGCCAGATTCATTTCTGCACACACCCACTCTGCTCTCTGCAGGAAAGTCATATGATTTTGCTGAATTGCTAGCAACAAAATGAAATTACCTTCTACAGTTAACATGAGTTCTGTACCTTGCAGAACTGCCAGTTCAGTGTCAGCTGAATATCTAATTATCATACAAAAAGGCATACAGACCATGCGTGGTTACAGAGCGACAAGACAATGTAGCACAATGTAGACTGAGATTAATTTCAGAATAAGGAAGGGATTGAGTAATTATATAGAAGTAACATTTTACTTACCATAAGAATGTATATCTTCTACAAAAACCACAGCAAAAAGACAGTCTGATAAATCCAAGATTTGTAAAAACTATGTATGAAATCCATAGTATTCAGGAAAAGAGTAAAGGTTTTATAGAAGTAGCAGTTTTAAAAATGTAACTTTTTCCTATCAATTACACATTAAGATACACACAGTAATTGAAAATATACTACAACCAATGTCTGGAAAAGCAGTTGTCCATTTCCTAAATTAATTTTCCCTCCCATTTACTGTATAATGGAGCTGTTACTGCTGCACGAGTACAATGAAGCAATGTTTAATTACTTTCAGACAAAGATAAAGGGATTTTCTCCCTCCAAAACAAGTTTTAAACATCAAAACTTATGTTTATAAAAATTCAAAACTTTCAGCAGTCTAAATATTTCTATTGAAAACCATTACAAACTTCTCAAATGTCTTTACATTCCAAGCATGTCAACCTCGTTATATAGCGTAGAATCCTTCTGAGATATTTCAGTCTCCCTCTTCACTGGATGGTTTGTTCTTCCTGCAGGCCTCGTCTGCGCTTTCCTCGCTGTTCTCTTCACTATGCTGTGGCTGATTACTGTCTTGAGCATCAGATCCTCCATGTACAGTTTTTGAACCTGTTTGTTCTTCTTCTAGTTTTTTGTTTGGTCCTTTCCTCCCTTGGTCTTTGGTTTTATTTGCTTCCTTATGCTGTCTTTGTTCGGCAAGAGATTTATTCAGCACTTGTGTGATTACAGAATCTCCTTCACCAATCAAAAACATGTTCTGAAATTTTTAAAAAATTACTCGAAATTTATAATCTTGATATGAGCAGGTGTATTAAGGCCTTCGATGAACTTGTTTCACTCCAGATCACAATGCAACAAGCTGAGAAACACAGAGGATTGCAATGCTGAAAAGCAAAAATGCTACTCAGTGTGAGTTAGATTAGCATGGGAATGTCTACAATGCTGTATAACAAGTTTAAGAACAAGCAGGTTACTTCTTTCTTGATGAAGAGGATTCTTCACACAACAGCCTGCCATTGCACACCACCTGCTGATCTGCAAGTTAGCTGCATGGAGGAAGCAATCGGCCAGGAGAAACTAGGAACAAACACTGACTGACACAATAAACCTCATGTGTCCTGAGAGATTTGTGACCAGTTACAGCACTTCTTTTAACACTTGTGATGCTGGAGATGTTATTTTTCCTAAACAAATGGAACATTTATGAATGACAATTTAAGTTCTGAAAAAAGTTGCACTATAAGTGTAACAATCAACTTTCACTTACATATTCTAATGAAGAAATTAAAGAATGTATTCACAGATGTTTCAAATTAACAGAACATTTAAATATCAATCATACTTAATATTGAAGATTAAGAATTAATATATTAGTATCAAATATCTGTGTGTATTAAATGACCATCCAAATCCACTGTGAAGGCGAACGTAAACATGATTTTATATCCTGAAAACACCTATCAGCTGACAGAGGGGAAGGTGATCCAGAGGCCATCTGTTCCATGGTAGGAAACTGGCAACTTGCATCTAAACTTTGCTACGGAAGTAATTAAAAGTTAACCCTGAGTATGGAATTCATTATCCCAAATTTAGCAGCATGGAAATCTGAATGCAACCTACTGTATGTTAAATGCTAACTTCATATATATGCATACTTATTATGGCAGTGTACAAAGAGTTTTTGCACCAGAACTGTTTTATGGAATATCGTCGAAGGGAGCAGAGAGTTGGGTGTGGTAGAATAATAAATTCATACACATCACCCAGGACCCACCAGGTGACTATGCTGTCTTTGAAACCTCAGAAGATGCTTCAGTAAAACAATAAGAAATGAGTTAGTGAAAGTAGCACTGACGAGGGTGAGAAGTTCAGTTGTGGCTGCCCTTTGTGGACTATGATGGAACTGAACTACGTAAAATAATTAGTAATGACAATCTGGAATAGCAGGAGTCTTTGGGGAAAAGGTAACTATCAGAGGGAGGATGAACGTAATTACCACAAAGGAAGCAAATTCAGAATGGTAATCAGTGAGCTAGGACTTGCATGAATTCTCGGCCATGTTTAATAGACCATGGCATTCCTAGGGGCATCTGATTATATAATAGGAGGGTTACTGTTGCACAATAGGAGACAGACATGAGAACATCTGGATCCAAGGAGATTCACTGGGGTGCTTTTTGTCTCTACAATCAGTGTTAACACTCACCAGGTATTTGCAGCCCCTGCAACCTGAAAAAATATTAACCAGAAGTCTAGACAGTCACTGACGAGGGTCATGTTACAAACCAAAGACACAAATCTAAAAAAGCACAAGTGCTTCTTAAGAGTGAGAGGAATGTAGATGCGGTGGAAGAGAAGGATTATCCATGGGATCCATGGTAGCCTTAGTACCAAATACACTGTACTGGTTACCTATTGTACCCCTGCACCCCCCGTCCCTATCACAGCCTAAGCAACCACTAATTTACTTTCTGCCTCTGTAGATTTGTCTAGTCTGGACATTTGGTATAAAGGGAGTCACACCATATGATCCTTACAACTGTATTCTCTCACTTAGCAAAATGTTTTCAAGGTTCATCCATGCTGTAGCACGTACCAGAATTTCATTCCTTTTTATGGCTGAATAATATTCATCTACCTGCCATTTTACTTTTTGTTTCCTTTTGTCTCATGTCTTTCCGTCCCTCTATGCCTCCTTTGTTGATTTATTTTGCATAAAGTAAATAATTACTGATGTCGCATTTAAACTTAATGATATTTTCATCATTTTTATGAGTTATTTTCTTAGTGGTTGTATGCCTTACCAAATACATCTTAGCTTATCAGAATCAGCTTCATATATGTGCTAATTTAATTCCAGTGAGATATATATAAATGTTACTCTTACATAGCTCTAGTTCCCACCTCTCTTTTTATGGTATTATTATACATATTACATCTATAAATAACATAAAGCCAATAATACAGTTATTAATTTATAAAATATAATTTTGTCTTTTCAAGAAGCTGAAAGAGGAGAACAAGTATATTTTTATAGCTTTTATTATATTAACCTTCTTACCATTTCTTCATTTGTTCTTGTGGATTCAACTTACCATCTGGTATCGTTTCTTTACTCCAGTAAATGTTTTCTCCCACTCACCTCCTTTGAGCTGTTATTGGGAAATATAATGCTTATCTATATGTTATAGGTCTAACAGTACTTCATATACATACAGGGTGGGGCAGACATAGGTTTACAGTTGAAATGGACAATAATACAATAATTAATAAATAATAATACAAGAATAAACTATGTTTCACATATAATAATAAACCTACTTTTGACCCACCCTGTATTGCTTTATACAACTGCTTTTAAACAATTAATAGAAGTAGAAAAATGTGCATATATACTGTCTCTCACAATTACATAATTACCTTTATTAATGCTCTTTGTTTTTTCATGTGGATTCGTATCATCATCTGTGGTCACTTGCTTTTAATCTGACAAAACTTCTTCAGTACTTCTTGTAAGGTGGGTGGTTCTACTAGCAGCAATTCTGTTTTTATCTCAGTTATTTTCTTATCTGCAAATGTCTTTATTCTGTCTTCAATTTTGAAAGATAGTTTTGCTGATTATAGAATTCTTGGTTAACAGTTTTTTTCCTACTCTAAGCACTTGGAATTCATTAACCCTGCTGCCTGCTGGTCTCCATTGTTTCTGAGAGACATTGGCTATCAATCTTAAAGGGACACTCCTAGTGACAAAGTGACTAGAAAAACAAAATCACAAGTTGGCATTTCCTCTCACTGCTTTCAAGATTTTCTCCTTGTCTCTCAGCATTATAACTATGATGTATCTATTTGTGAATTTCTTTACCTTTATTCTATTTGAAATTCATCGAGCTCCCTGGATGTGTAGATAATAGTTTTTCAGGATATGTAGGCAATTTGAGCTCTTATTTCTTTGAATGTTTTTCTGCTTTCTCTTGCTTTTCCATCTTGTACTCCCATTACCTGAGTACTTAATAGTATATTTCTCTGAGGCTCTGTTCATTTTTTTCCATTCTTGTCTCTGTTCTCTGTATGTGTGTACTCTTTATCAAACTATCTTAAATTCAATCATCTTTTCTTCTGCTGGGTCAAATCTCCTGTTGCATTCCTGAAAAAAGGTGAAATTTTTATTTATTATCATATTTTTCAGCTCCAGAATTTCCATTTGGTTCTTTTTTAAAATTTTTAGCTTTCTATTAGTATGTTCTATTTGGTGCACCACTATTATCATACCTCCTTTTTTAATTTAATCCTGGTTTCCTTTATTTCTCTGAACATATTTATAATGACTACTTTGAAGGTTAAATCAGACATCCAGTCACTCTTACAGGCTTTAGTTGTCTGGTGAATGGGTCAGGCTTTCCCATTCCTTAGCATTTCTCAAAATGTTGGAAACTAGACATTTTAGATAATGTATTATAGCAACATTGAGTGCTGGTCACTCTTGTCTGAGGCTTGTTATTGTTATTTGCTTGTTAATTTGCTTAATGACTATCTGGATTATTTTAGTAAAGTTGGTATCACCCGACAGCAAGAAATCTCTAATGTGCTACTCAGGAGATAAAACTCTGGACTCACCCAAAGTTACACTGAAATGACAGTGGTTTTTGCAGCACTCTCTCTGCTTGTCCCTTTTCTTAAGGAAAATGTAGGAAGAACACTAACCTGCTAACCTCCACTAATTTCTGTCTAAGTACTCTATTGTTTTCAACAATAATGTGGGCATTGATCAGTCCAGAAATTGAAATAAATAAATTTGAGCTCCTTAGAAAGGGCTAGTTCCTAAAGCCAGTGTTTGAAATTTTTTTTGACCCCAAGTGGCTCCAGCCAGCTGCTATTTCCTAGGTTCTTCTGGGCAAACTAACTGGCCTCCAGTTTAGTCCATACATCCAATGAATCTATTAATATTCTCCCAGTTGTCTTTACAACTACCTGTACTATTTTCGAGAGCACACTTAGGCTTGAACTTTTTCACCCTGGTTACAAATGAAATCAGTCCCTTTTAGGAAAAAATTAGGAACTATCAGTTAGGGTCTCCTTTTATCCCCAGGAAAAATTTCTAAGCCATAGCCCTGGAGCTGGGCGCAGGGACAATGGTTCCCTTCTTTATGCTCGTCGCCCTCCACTTTAGGGTCTGAATGTTTAGTTAAGGGACAGAGAAGTAGTTTCACATCTTCTCAGAGTAACTCTCCCTGCATGGAATTTGATGGGCTCAAGCAAGGACAACTGGTGAAATCTCAGTACCATAAGTGCAGGGAAGCAGAAAGGAGCACTCTTAGCTGTATTCAGACTGACAACAGGTTCAGCTACAGGCAGGTACGGGCAATATGAGACATTCTGCTGCCTCTAGGAAGAAAACCTTCCTATTGGGAACTGAGAGAAAAGGGGACCTTGGGTTGCTGACTGCAACATCTAGAGTTTCTCTCTCACTGAAGGGTTGGTGTGAAGAAGGTGGGCCTCAGTTCAAATAACATTGGCTCTCTCTGTTCTTACTAAATTTCAATAGATTTTCTTAAATAAATGTTTCTTAATTTTCTATATACCTTTGGGATCATTTCCAGAGGCTTTAATGGGTTGGATTTTTTGTTTTTATTTACTGGGGAGCAAATCCACAAAGCTGCTCACACTATCATGTTGGAAGTACCTTCCATAGGTGAGGTAATTCTGAGGCATGTCTTTTTACCATGTCCTGATCAAGATTTGGTAGCAGAATTAAATGCCATCCTTTATTGGCTGCTTTCCCTACCCCGTATCACTTTTCTGTTCCTCTTCTGGTGTTCCTTGAAATTCTTAAATGAACTCCTTGCTCTTGAATCCTTTTCTTCTAGTCTGCCTTTGGATGATGTGAAACTGAAATTTCAAGGATGTTGTTTACTTTTCTGACTTCTGCAATTGAACACATGAAGATATAGAGATGGAGAAATAATGGATAGAGTACAATTTATGAAAATATAGAAAGGGGATGGGGTCCAGAGCACAGGTGCAAAGATGTGATTTAGTGGAGAGAATAGACATTGCCTCTATTATATCAGAACTTCAGGAGAAAGAAGGAAAAAAGGTAGATGCATGTATGCATTTGGTGGCAAGAATAATACTATTGAGATGGTTTTTCCAAGGCCATCCTTATACTACTTGAAGTCTTTTAGCTTCATAGATGCTTGAACAACCCTAGAAATATGCTTGCTTGCTAAAACATGCAAATGTTAAGCCTAAGACTTCCTCTTCCTCAAACTTCCTTTGGATGTGACTGCCAAAGTTTGTCTAAGACTTCTCTTCAATATCACATCCAAGTCTAATTTAATATGGTTGTATTATTCATTCCTTAAATGCATTAATA
Source organism: Glossophaga mutica (assembly GCA_039655065.1). Lineage (NCBI taxonomy): Eukaryota > Metazoa > Chordata > Mammalia > Chiroptera > Phyllostomidae > Glossophaga > Glossophaga mutica. The sequence goes on along the minus strand of CM077306.1, from coordinate 40,452,542 downwards.
CAGTCAACCAGGTTATGATCAAGCCTTTTAGAAATGAGAACTATTTCTCCTTCTTTGGATGTCCTTCATCTCTGTACTGATTCCTTAACACTGATTTTAAAGTTTAACTTTCTAAGGGATTATTTACTTATGATTATTGTATGCAGTTTAGCATCACTGCAGATGCTAAATACTCACTAGATACATAATGAACAACACACAAAGTACTACAGAAGTTTAGAAAAGTGAGAGTATATTCAGTTAGAGATGGATCAAAGGAGACTCTATACAAAAGATGGATTTTGATTTTGAAATGAACCTTGAATGATATACGCAAAAGAAAAAAGTTAAGGGGGTGGTTTATGTAACAAGGTATGAGGAACGCATAAGCACAATATATGTTCAAATAATCTCAGAAATTTTAGCAAGACAGATTTCTTAAACTTTAAAGAGAAACATCAGAGAATCAGTCTGTATTGCATTATGGAAGACTTTGAAAGAGGATGTACTTACATTGTTAGACAATGAAGGATTACAGAAAAGATAGTAATTTAGGAGTTTGTCTGATTTGAGCTATGCTTTAACAAATGCATGATTTATCCAAAATCATGTAGCTCTGTTTCCGTTCTTACTAATGCCTAGTATAGCACTGTGGCTACTAGCTGCCACATTAAGCATGGAGTCTTTCGTTACTGTCATCTGGAATCTGGTATCCGTTTTTACTTCATATTACTCAAAACAAATTATGATACTGGACAGAAGTTTCCAGAGACTATCATCTTTCCTGTATTGTTCCCACATAATGCTTTTTCAGTCCTAAAAGCATGCCTGCCTACTTTATGTGAAGTGTTTTTCTTCTTTTTTCTATTCAGCTTCTAGTTTGGAACTCTGTTATTATCTTTCTGCTTGGATGAGAATCCTTGTGCAGCTGCTTAAAAAATCATGCCCATACCTAATGGACAGACTATATTCTCCAACTACATTGCCAGCGACATCACTACCAAATTTGACTTGAAATATAGAATGCCAGTGTCTACAAATGTAACTTTATAAGTTGTAATAAAATTTTGCATTTAACTTATGCCTCTCTATAAGAAACTCATTTATGCTTTTTTTAACCAGCAAATCTATATTACATACATACATATATATAATTGCTGTTCAAGTACAGTTGTCTCAATTTTCCCTCCACCACTTTTCCCCACCCCAGACCCCTACCTCCCACCTCCCACCCTCACTTCATCTCCCCTTTGGCTTTGTGCATGTGTCCTTTATACATGTTCCTTGATGACCCTTCCTCTTCTTTCCCTTGTTATCATCCTCCCCTCATCCCTCTGGTTACTGTCAGTTTGTTCTTAATTTCAATGTCTCTTGTTATATTTTTCTTGCTCGTTTGTTTTGTTGATTAGGTTCCACTTATAGGTGAGATCATACAGTTCATTTACACAATGGAGTACTACACAGCATTTGTGTTTTTTCTTTAATATAATTCATCTTCATAAGAATTTGGCAAATGAAGCAGGCCAATATATGTATTAGGAACAGCTTTTGTCATGTATGATCATTTTGGGTATAAATTCTTGGAGAGATATATATTATGTGTACACACACACACAAACACATAGCATATATATGTATATATGTGAAGTCATAGAAAATACACAGTGTTTGAAACCTGAACATGTGAGTTCGAATCCCAATTCTTGCTGCTTACAGACTTGATAGACATAGATAACTGACCTCTCTGAGGCTCTAGAGTATCATCTGCAAAAAAGACATATTGTGAAAATTATATAGTATAATAGAAATAAATATGCCTAGCATAATTATTATAATATTAATAGGTATCTAAAGAATAATGCTGTTTCCTTTTATCTCATCTACATCTGCCACTACATTTTAGCCACTTTAACTCTGGAAAACAATAAGTATTTTACATTCATCAAGAAAGCTGGACATAATAAATCAGAATTCAAAATTAAAAGCTAGCCATGAAATGCACATCCTGTTTCAGGTGATCATAATATAGTCTAATATAAAAACATTAGTAAGCTAGGACCTAGAAGTAGTTGAATTCTATTTCAGTTATTACAGTAATAAATGGTAAATGCAAATCACTGACTATTTTGTCCACATATGTAAATCAGAAAATAGGATATCTACATATGCTTAAGGTCTAAAATTATGTGGTTTTAAATGTTTTAATACTATTAATTTCCTAGTAAAACATTTAAAAAATGAACTACCTTCAAAACACTTGTGTTTCAAAGAATGCAGAAAGCATGTTCAGTTTTCAACTGTTATCAAAGATGATGCTTGTCTTCCTCAGACTTGTAACATAGTTCAAGTACTGTTTGTCATTTCTAGCAACCTAAAGAATATGGAGGTTCCTCAAAAATATATATTTATATATAAATGTATAGCTACTTTATACATATTTATAGATATTTATACATCTACATATTTATAGATTTTTACATACTCATATTTATAAATATTAAATATTTACACAAATATTTGATAATATTTATGTCATTTGCATTATATATTATATATAAATATATATGTTATACATATTCCCAGGTAAGAATTAAAAAAACAGGATTTTGGAATGATATCTGCACTCCGGTGTTTATTGCAACATTATACACGATACCCAAGATATGCAAACAACCTAAGTGCCCATCAGCAGATAAATGGATAAGAAAATACGGCATGTATATATGTATGTGTGTGTATACATACACACACACACACACACACACACATAGTTTTTAGCCATGAGAATGGACATGAGTGGACCTTGAATCCATTACACTAAGTGAGATAAGTCTGACAGTGACATAAAGCACTTCTTTTTTATGATATGGTATCACTTACATGTGATAACTAAAAAAAAAAAAAAACTTGTAAAAGCAGAGAGCAAGACAGTGGTCACCACAGGATGAAAGGCAGGGCGTAGTACAGATGTTGTTTGAGGGTGCAAACTTCCAACCAGTAAGAAATAAGCCCTAGAGAGCCAAGGACTGTATGCTGAATATACACAGCAATAGTGTATTATAATCATTGAATTTTTAAAAGGCTAGGACTTAATTATTTTAACCACCAAAATAAGGATAAGTATATAATGTGATGAGGTACTTATTATCGCTACAGTGGCAATTATATTATAGTACAACAAAGTCTGTCCAGAAAAAAATCTAGCTTTTATCCCTAGAGTTCTTCAATCTCATCAGATGCGCCTTTTTATAATCATCTTTTGATACAGGTCTTTTCAACACAAAAGTTTTTGAGTATTTGTTCACTTTCTTTTCTGAATTATTTTTATTCATTTTTGAAATCCAAAGGGTTTATTTAGAGAATAGTCTTCATTAATTTTCTGTCTTCTTAGCATTTTGACAACAGCATCCTATATATACTTCTACTGAATTTAGTGTATCCTTTCAAAATTAACCTCTTAGGTCTCTTCAGCTTGACTATAAACCCTGTTGAAAAAAATGAAAGTCTTATTCATTTTTGTGTTCTCAAAAAACATGTCTAAATTGAAATTAATACATAGTAAAAAAGATTAAGTCTGACACATAGGAAACTAAACTATGAGGTCTGTCTGGAAAATGTCAAGCCATTTTTAGTATAACAAGAATGGTTTGCACAACATGAATGTAAGCTGGCAGCCAAGGAGAGTGGACTGGAATGCACATGTGTGAACAACAGTGACTTCACTCTAGTAGTCAGTGAGGGTGGTAGATGCCACTGAGTGAGCATGTGTACTGTGTGGCCATTGCATTCAAAATGACTGAGTAGAACAACAAATCTCAATCAAATTTTGCATTAAGCTTGAACATTCCTCCTTGGAAACTATTTGAATGATTCAGAAGGCTTTCAGGGATGATACCATGAGTGAAGCACAAATAAAAGTGTGGCACAAATGCTTCAAAGATGGTTGCGAATCCGTCGAAAGTGATCCACGTTCTGGGAGGCTTGCAAACAAGCAGAACACCTGAGAATGTTGAATGTGTATAGGCTGCAATCAGCAAAGATTAGCAACTGACAGTACGAGAACTAGAAGCACATTTGGGGATTCCAAAAACTACTGTGTCCAAGATTTTGACCCAGGCTCTTGGCATGAAATGTGTTGTGGCAAAATTCATTCTGCAGCTTCTGCTACCAGTGCAGAAGGAACATCGTGCTGCAGTTGCTAATGACTTCATTCAAACTTCTACCAGTGAACCAGATTTCCTCAAGAAGTTCATAACAGATTGAGCGCGGGCCTGTGAACCAAAGGATTGTGGTTCGATTCCCAGTCAGGGCACATGCCTGGGTTGCAGGCCAGTTCCCAGCATGGGACACATAAGAGGCAACCATACATTGATATTTCTCTCCTTCTCCCTCTCTCCTACCCTTCCTCTCTAAAGATAAATAAATAAATAAATAAATATTTTAAAAAAACAAACAAACTTGATAAAACATTGACTTAAAAAAAAAAAAGAAGAAGTTCATAACAGAGATGAATAGTCTATGACTATGATCTGGAAACAAAGACCCACTTGTCCCAATGGGAGTCACCTGGTTCTCCATGCCTGGAGAATGCCCAGCAAAGTCACAGCCAGACTAAGACCATGTTAACTGTTTTTAATTGGGAAGGTGTCGTCCATAATGAATATGCCCTTCCAGGTCTAACAATTAATAAAGAGTGCAACCTCAATGTTTTTTGTCAATTGAGGGATGCAATACAACAAAAATGGCCCCAGCTATCGGCAACTGGTGATTGGCAACTTCATCACAACAATGTGCCTGCTCAAGTATCATGTCTCATGCGGATGTTTTTGGTGAAATATCAAATTACTCAGGTGACTCAGCCCCCCCCCCCCCCCCCGCTATAGCCCAGATTCAGTGCCCTGCAACTTCTGGCTTTTCCCAAAACTATGAGGAAAATCACCTTTGACACAGTGGAGATTCCAGACCATTGATGAGATTCAAGAAAATACAATGGGGCAGCTGTTTGCAATTCCAACAAAAGATTTTTGCAGAAATGCTGGGAGAACTGTGTGAAATCCCAAGGTGCCTACTTTGAAAGATACTGAGGCATCATTGTATTATATACAATGTTTCTTGTATCTTGTATCTTCTTCAGTAAATGTCTGTGTTTTTCATGTTACTTCGTTGGATACATTGTGAAAGACCTTGTATATAAATTTGTGAAATTAACATGTGTACCTCAAATATCCACGTTATATGACAAATATATTTTGATAATAAAAAAAAGGGGGTCAAAAGATAAAAAGAAATTATTTGTTTAAAAAATAAATACAAAATAACAAAGAATGCATTTAAATCCAGTATAAAAGAAAACTTTTCCATTTTCCTATTAAACACATGGTGACTGTATGTATTGCTTCTGCTATCCACATTGTCCATTTCAGAATATTTATTGTTACATGTTTTAATTACAATATGGCCTAGTAATTATTGCTCTTATGAGTAATTACAGTGAGATGTGTACTGTCTGGTACTGTCTGATACTGTCCAGGGTTTAAGCCTGTGGGGAAAAATAAAAGCCTAAACTTCTCACAGTAGAAAGTTGTAGTCATCTATGCACTCTTCAACTCTTGTTATTTAATGTTCTCGGTGCCCAGAAGTTCAGCTTTAACAATGTTTATTTTCTCCTCCATTTTCATAATGTAGGCAAACATGTCATTGTTGCCAAAACATCAATTCAACATCCCCCTCTGTGTTAGCATTCTCCAGAGAAATAGAATCAGTAGGATGTGTAAATATACATAAGAAGACACATATTACAGGAACTGGCTCACATGGTTTTGGAGGCTGAAAAGTCCCATGGTCTGCTATCTGCCAGGTAGAGAAGCAGGAAAGTTGATGGTGTAATTTAGTCTGAGTCCAAAGGCCTGAGAATCAGGGGAGCTAGGTTTAAGTCCCAGTCCTAGGCTAAAGCCAAGAAATTGGTATAAGTCCCCAGAGTCTGAAAGTCTAAGAACCAGCATCCCTAAGGGCAAGAGAATGCAATACAACAAAAATGGCCATAACTGTGGGCAACTGGTGATTGGCATCTTCATCACAACAATATGCCTACTCATGCATCACATTTTGTGTGGAGTTTTAGGTGGATATTTCAGCTCAAGATGAGAAAGAAGGAATTCACCCTTTTTCTATTCAACAAATTGAATGATGCTCACCCACATTGGTCAGGGCAAATATTTTTACTTGAACTACTGAATACAATGCTAATCTCTTCCAAAAATCGCCCACTAGATAAACCCAGAAAAAAATGTTTTACCAACTTTCTAGGCATCCCAGAGCCTAGTTAAGCTGACACGTGAAATTAAGTATTACAACCCTCTCTAACTCACTTTTTTCCAGTTTTCCAATGTACTTAAGCAACCTTAAGTACATAGGTACTTAAGAACTCCCAGGAACTGACTGTTTTACTTTATCCATAAGCTTGGGTGTCTTCACTTTTCTTCTTATCCTGCTTAAGTTCAAGAGACAGTCATTGCAATAATTATATTGACTACATCTTCAATTTCTATCCTCATTTCTATCATTCACACATGATCATCAAAATCCTGCTGATTTCCTATGAGCTTGCATTCTAGCAGCTGAGGCTAGGATGATATCACATAGGCTGACATCACTTTATAGTCATGATTTCAGGTACTGAGTAGTTAATGTTGCATTCACCGACACGAGAAACAGATGTTCGGAAACTTTCAGGATTCAAAGGTGTTACTTTATTGGCCAAAAGTTTTAACCTGCGCAGGGGCGAACTCTCAGAGTGTCCAGAGACACGATACTCAGAAGAGCTGCAGACGAGAATCGCGCCTCACGCTTACAGCTAGGCCTTTTTATAAACACAAGCAAGCAAGCATTTCACAGAAACAGAAGTGGCTGTTAGCTATTGGCTATCTTTTGGCGCTCGCAGGATCTATACATTGCAGGGTTTGGGGAATGGGAAATTTACACCTAAACATCTCCTTAAATGGTAATCTGCCTCCAGTTCTTTGTTCTCTGTTCCTGGACAGCCAAATCTCACAGGGACAGTCCTTTAGCTATTTTCCTGGTTCCAACACTTAACATCGCCCATCAATCTTATTCAATTTTAAATAAGGTTAACAAATATTCCTAATAATGACTTTTTCAGTACATTCTCTACCCTAATCAAAACTCTTACTCCCTATATCTTTTTATCTTCCTTTCACCCAATGATCTCCATTAAAACTTTGTAAAGAACTTGAAGCTATCGGATGAGAACTCACTTCGTCTCGTCACTGACAGGCAAGCTTAACCTGATTCCTCACCAATCTTCCCTTTCTTCATTCGAGTTATAATGGGTGTGAAGGCTGGGGTTTCTTTTCTCTGTTAGGGCTATTAATCCCACTTATTATAGATCCTATTTTTCTCCATCTTCTCAGAGTCATAAGTCTACTACATCCTCTCTTTCCATAGGTTCATCAGCATTCAGACATTCTCTGGTATCTCTCATATTAAAGGGAAACATCTCTCCTTCAATTCATTCCTATATGCTTTAATAGTTTCTCATTCTTTTCAAGCCAAATTTATTGGGACAGATGTCTGTATATCCAACTTTATCTCCTAAACCCTCATTGAATCGCCTCTGACTTCCTGTCTGGCTTCTAGCAGTACCATTATTCCAAAACTGCTCTTACGAAAGGAGCAATATCTTCTGCTCATCTCCAGTTTTTCACTTGAGTAACTCCTACTTAAACTCAGAGGGAGGATTTTAGAGTTCAGTTCCTCAATGATACCTTCCATAACATCATTTCAATTATGGTATCATAGTACTCTGTGCTTGGTCTTCTTAGAATTTTATCATAGCTTTTAATTCAATCCTTATTTAGTTCCAAGAACATCTCTCCATGATGATACAACTACACAGAATCTCTGACCCAGAAGCATTACTGAGTATTGAGAGTAATGCTACTAATACACAGCAAATTTTGTGAAAGGAATTCTACGTTTTGCAACTACCCCTAAAGACTCACTCAACAATGCAACTGCTTTAATCTCTTTTCTCACTCTTCTCTGCTGAAAACAGTCTAAATTACACCTCATGCTAATCAGCTATCCTTCTCACTTCTTATTTGATTATGTTGCTACATCTTTATTAGTAGATATGCAAATCTACCTTTTTCTTGTAGCACAAATTAAATATCTTCTAAGAAAGGTAAAAGATTATAAAATCTTCAGTATTTCTTAATTTATAAATTTTTCAACTTACCTAGTCTCATCTTTCTTAGATCTTCTATTTATAAGTGATAAAATCAATTAATAAATGGTTGTAAAAGAGAACCAGCAATGACATTTTGGTCCACTGAGAATATTTCAAAAATAAAGAATGAGAATTGTTAGTAGAAAATATTTGTGCTTTTCCATGGCTTTGAAAGTCTGTTTTTTTTAGAGATCTAAGGAATTAGAATTCCAGCATTTTGATTTAATTTTGTTTTATTAAAGTGCTAAGAAAAACTAAGTGTAATATGTGACTTAATTAGCACAGATTTTGTGCTATTCAGGTAAGACACACACTAACTGAAGAATATTAGGCATCAAATATATTCATAGACTTTTCAGAGATTTTCCATCTTGACAAACTAGTATTTTTTCTTAGGAAGCCATTTTAAAGTACTATTTTTGAGTCAGTTTCATGGTCATTTTTTAAAAGCTATCAGTACTTAAACTTTACTAAAACATTTCTCTATTTAAATAAGCAGGTGCTATCTGATTCAATATCAAAAAAAAAAAAAAAAAAAAAAAAAACTTGGTTTTACCATGATTATCAAGTGGATAAATTTTCATGTTTACCCACCACATTTTGCCACCCTTCTCTTCCCACTCAGCCAAGTGCCCAGTGTGTTTGTCTCATAGTACTTGTCACATCAACCGTCCAAATTCAGCCCTGCAGACCACTACCATGGTGGGTTTCCTGAGTCCCTTCCCTGCTCTGGATCTTTTAATAACACTTCGCCTTTTATAAGAGGAGCTTCTGACCAATTCTCTAGGGTCTGAGCTTTTTATGCATGAATCCCCAGGGCGTTACTCATAAATCACTTTCTCCGAAATAATTTCTTGTGAATGTCATGCTCCAGGGAATAATGAAGAAAAAATGACACATTCATCTTCATTTTATGGGATAGATTGTCTTTGCTATAGAACTATAGACTTGGGTAACTAATTATTCTAAACCAGGGGTTAGCAAATTTTTTCTATAACAAATCAGCTAGTAAGTATTTTTGGCATTGTGGGCCATATGGTCTCTGTCATAATTACTCAACACTGCCATACTTAACTCTGCTATTATAGCACAAAAGCAGCTATTGACAATCTGTAAATTAATAACTGTGGCTGTATAACAATAAAACTTAATTTTAAAAATAATGTTTTTAATTGTAGTATACCAAGTTTGACCCCTGTTTTAAACAGAAAGGCATACTGGCACTCTAACAGAAAGGGAAAGCAAGAAAACAATCCCATTCACAAATGCTTCAAAAAGAATAAAATACCTAGGAATAAACCTAACCAATAATCAAAAGACCTGTACTCAGAAAATAATAAGACACTAAAGAAAGAAACTGCAGAAAATACAAATAAGTGGAAGCACATACCGTGTTCATGGATAGGAAGAATTAGCACCATTACAATGTCCATGCTACCCAAAGCAATTTATAGATTCAACACAATTCCTGTCAAGATTCTAATGACATATTTACCAGAACTAGAACATTTCAAAAATGTCTATAGAATCACAAAAGGCCCCAAATAGCAACAGCGATCCTGAGAAAGAAGAATGAAGTTGTAGGAATCATGCTACCGAAAGTCAAACTGTACTATAAGGCCATAGTAATCAAAACAGCATGGTACTGGCATAAAAACAGACACATAGATCAATGAAACAAAATAGAGAGCCCAGAAATAAACCCACACCTTTATAGTCAATTAATATTTGACAGAGGAAGCAAGCACATGCAATGGGCTATGAATAATTTTTTCAATAAGTGGTATTGGGAAAAACTAGACAGATACATACAGAAAAATGAAACTAAGCAACCTTTTTACACCACACACAAGAATAAATTCAAAATGGAACAAAGACTTAGATGACAGACCCAAAACCATAAAAATCCTAGAAGAAGCATAGACAACAAAATCTCAGACATTGCTTGTAGAAATTTTTTATTGGCTATATCTCCCTAGGCAAGGGAAAGAAAAGATAAAGTAAACAAATGAGACTATATCAAGCTAAAAAGTTTTTGCAAAGCAAAGGAAATCATCAACAAAATAAAAAGACAGCCCACAGAATGGGAGAACATATTTGCTGATACATCGGATAAAGGGTTAATATCCAAAGTTCCCAAAGTACTTACAAAACTCAACACCAAAAAAAAAAAAAAAAAAAAAAAAAAATGGTCAAAAGACCTCAATAGACAGTAGACTATTGACCTCAATAGACTCTATTGGTCATCCATATATCCTCTTTGAGAAGGATATATGGATGACCAATAGATGTATGAAAAGATGTTCAACGTCACTAATTATCAGAAAAATGCAAATAAAAACCACAATGACATACCATCTCACACCTGTCAGAATGGCTATCATCAATAAATCAATAAACAGCAAGTGCTGGCAAGGATATGGAAAAAGGGAACCCTTTTGCACTGTTAGTGGGAATGCAGACTGGTGCAGCCCCTGTGGAAAGCAGTGTGGAGACACCTCAAAAAATTATAAATGGCTTTGCCTTTTGACCAAGTGATCCCACTTCTGGAAATACATCCGAAGGAATTCAAAACGCTAATTTGAAAGAATATAAGCACCCCTTTGTTCATTACAACATTATTTACAATTGCCAAGATATGGAAGCAGTCCAAGTGTCCATCAGTAGATGCATGGATAAAAGAACTATGGGATACTTACACAATGGAATACTACTAGGCCATAAAAAAAGAAAAATTTACCCTTTGTGACAGTAAGGTTGGACCTGGAGAACGTTGTGCTAAGTGAAATAAGCCAGTCAGAGAAAGACAAATAGCATATGATTTCATTCATATGTGGACTCTAATGAACAAACTGAGCTAACAAGAGAAATCCCCATTTCTCCAGACTCTCAAATGGAGAGTAGGCTGACAGCGGGTGGGGGACAGGAAGTTAGAGGGTGGAGGGATTGAGCAAAAAGGAAAAAAGACTCATGGACATGGACAGCAGTGTAGTGAATTCTTGGGGGCAGGGGAATTTAAGGGGACTAAAAGATAATGTAAAAAATACAATAAAGATTTAAAAAAATAAATAATACCTCTTTAAATCTTTTTAATCATCTGTTAAATGAAGACTTTATCTCCCACCTTAACTTGTTTGTACAGATTAAATGAGATAAAGAATGTGTGTAAAAATTTAAACAAAAATATTTATAACCATGAAAACAAAAATGATAAAAATAACATTTCTATTTTTATGAATAATAACATTATTATTTCCATTTCTATTGATTTTGTTCAGACTCAGTTACATGTTTAACCTAGGATGGTTTGTGTCTATATAAACTAGATAATTTTAAACTGCCAAAGGACAAAACACATCTAATGTGAAAATTTAATTAACTATTTGAGCAGTCATCATCAATTAGTAATTTGAACAAAACATGAAAGTTTTATTATGTAATCTATTATAGCTTGTATTCTGCAAACCAGACTTTTGAGTTATTATAAATTTTACCTTGAAAACCAGTCTCAAGTAGTAAGATAGATGACATCCAATATAAATTTGCAAAATTTCTATGATATAATTATTCATTGAGATAATCCTTAGTAATCTTAAGTAATATTCTATTACTTAAAAAAAGACAAAAATTAAAAAAATAAAAAACCAAAACCAGAGGCTAACAAAGAAAACATTATTAAGTTCTGATAATCTGGATTAGTTTTATTATTCTTTTTAATTTCTTGTATGCTTTAAAAATATATTAATCTACAGAAAGAAAATGGTAGTATAAAAAAGTTTAAAAGCAATAGTATTTCCACACATTTTTGAAATAATAATGATCAATATATGAGATCTATAAAGAAGGTATCAGTGAGTGATAAATAGTTTATGAGTGGTAAATGGTTTATGTTCTAAACTACATCAAACAATAACACATACCTAACCCAAATTTTCACTAAGGCCAATCCATGTCCCACACCCTGTAGTATTCAAATCTATCCAGACAACAGATGTTGATGCCCAAACTCTCAGTCTGTGCAGTAATTTTTATGAGCAGTGACAAAACAAGGTTGCAGCCCACCAGACATAAGAAAATAGTGATACAGTGAAAAAGCAAGGAGCATACGAATATCTGTGCCTTTACATGGCTCTGCATGGCATTCATACTTTGACACAGATCAGACTTGAATTTTGTCACAGAAAACTGATAAAACAGTGATGACAGGTTGAAGGATTGTTTGAAAACATCGCAAAGAAGATAGCAAAAGAGATATGATAGGGCCATTTGATGGAGATCCATGAATTCCATCTTGAGGATTTCAGACTTGTAAATTTTATTTGATCAAATTAAGCTTACTATACACATGCATAATATTGTTAAACAGCAAAGCTGAAGTAATTGCAATCATTTTGGGTTGCAGGGGGTAAGGGGGAGGGAGATAACAGGAAAAGAAAAGGAAGGGTCATCAAGAAACATGTATTAAGTACCCATGGACAAAGCCAAAGGGGAGAAGGAGTGAGGGTGGGAGGTGGGTATGGTGGGGTGAGGGGAAGCGGTGGTAGGAAAATGGAGACAACTGTACTTGAACCACAATTAAGAAACATTTTAAAAAGTATAAAATGTATGTAATATGATAAGTATCATTACAATAGCAACCATTATAATATGCAAATACATCAAAGTAACATGATGTATAACTTAAATTTACACAACGTTACATGTCAAATGTATCCAATTTTTTTAAAAAAAGACTTTGAGAACTATTATTTCCATATATTCCTAGGTCTTCTTATACACTGACCTAATGACAATTCACCAAATGTTTTATGGACTACCCCATTAGTAGTCAAAACAGTATCTGTGAAACACACAAGACCAATTAAACTGAAAATGTTTTCTTCCATCACCTCCCTTGTGAAAATTAAAAAGTTTGAAACTAGTTCCAGCAATGTGAAAAACCCGATAAAGACTCAGAAAGGAATGTATTTTCCTGTGGTAATTCCTAAATGCTAGAATACAAGGGTGGTGACTCAGAAAGCCAAGTCCTTGGGTGGAGTGTGGCTTTGCACTTGGCCGAGGGCTAACAGGACAGTACTAAAATCCGTGTGGTGATGAGAACTCAAGTGCGCACTTCTCCCACTCCCATCACATGCTGTTCTCCTCATTTCAAAAACAGTTCTTCACAACTTTCTTTTCCCCTGGAAATAATTTCTTTGCTGGAACCAAATTTCTAATTGTTCTACATGTTTAACACATTACTCCATTTCAAAGTACTTTGAGAAACTGAAAAGTTAAATACTAGAGATTGAGAGCAACATAGAAAATCTAAATTAAACAATCTGTTCAAGCCCAGCAGGTTTATAGCTTTGTGAACTGCATCCTTTGAATCCAAAACTCATCAAATATCCACATACCTAGCCCTGCCACTATCTCAATAACCAGTAAGAAATGATGCATAACAAATTTGTATACAAATTACTATAATAAGCAAGTTAAATATCAATTTGAATACTATGGTTTTACATTGGTTTTCATTACTTCTTGTGGTTATCTCCATGAATCACATGAACTCTAAGATTACAAGGTAAATATTTTCACTTTAGTGTATTTATAAAAAGGAAAACAAAGTCCTCATATTTATAGGCACACTACAAGCACTGCCTAATAGTATTTGAGGTCATGAGAAAATAATATCAATGTTAAGGGGAAAAAAAAAAAAACAGAAGAACAGCACAAGTGACTTTTATACAAGGTTTACTTTCAACCCAAGTTTTTGTTCCTTTAATTCAGCTAGTGTTCTCAATTTTTTTATGCCAATGGTTCCATTTGACTTCCTACAGTAAAGCCAGTGTTTGAAAATAATCAGATAGAGCATTGTGCAATTTAAAGTCCTGACAACAAGTACAGAAATGTTGTTTTATGCTTGAGGGAACCGTGCATATCCCATCTGCTGCGTTGGCAATTGCTGTGAAGCCTGTCAAAGCATGCATCTCTGAAGAAGCAAGAAAATGAAGAGGGAGGCATTCTCACAACCATGGGACTGGGGGGTCTAAGAAACCACAGCATCCAGTTTGGACATTATTCAGATTAATAATTAGGTCCATGTGATATATTTTAGGTCTACCTACTGACCCCAAATTTCAAAGGGAGAATGCCATGTAGAGGGGGGCGGTTATTATTATTATGTCACTGTGCATTTCATTGCAGCTTGAGTTAAGAGGAGAATTGGAATCTCATGCTGCATTTGCATTGTATTGTGTGACACATCAAAATAACTGAAATAAAATAGAAAAGGCATCTAACGGTATTTTGCCAAAACAATCTGCAATATCATGGTTTCATTCTATCTATAGATTTATTCCCAGAACAGCACAAAATGTATCCTTGCCTGCTTATTCGCAGAAGAATAAAAATCCACTTCCCCCAAGGACCGAGAGTTTGACATGTAAGTAAAAGGCCCAACAGTGCCTTTTTGAATAGGGGAAAGATTCTCTATACATATAGACCACCCTCCCAAAAAAATTCTGAATTCATGATCACATCTGTCCCCAAAGATACTGAATAAGAGATTTTGGATTTGTACTTCTATACAGGCCTTACAGTGATATATTTCTGGAACTAGATATGAAGGAAGAAAATAAATTATTCACAAGTTATATAAGTGAGTAATTTGCCCCTAAAGAATGGCTTTTAAAAGTGAAAATCATGCTTTATTCCAGAGGGCTATTATCGTATTTTTGAGAGACAGATTTCACATGTACAAAAATTACATATTTGGAAGTTAATCACTAGAGCCTATAACTAGAAATTATTTTATATGGAAAATGGAGCTCTACTCATAACATACCAGAATGGACCACTGTTAGAGTAAGCATATCATCACAAGAGCACATCATTCTTACTAGCTGCATATCTGAAGTATAGATATTAATTATTCTTTAAATCATAACCCAGGAAATTGATTCTTAAAGTATTCATCTTTCAGTTCAACCGTGAATTAAATGCAACTGAGTGTTTGCAACATTTAACAGAAAAAGCCTGATTTAATAAATAGTTTGGCTATAGTGCTAACAAAAAACCTCAATAAATTATATTTTATGAATACACCGAATATACACATGTATTGTAAGAACTGTAAAACATTGTATTCCGAGTCAAGGTACTGAACATATTCACACAAATGCACAAAATGTTTAATGAGTAGTGATTTGTGACACAATTTGGAAAGTGAGCATGTAGAAAGACCATATATCCCTACTTCCTTCCTGAGAAGGTTGAGCCAGGGATTGAGTTCTGGCCAATGGGATAATGGCAGAAGTGAAGTAAACATTTCCAGACCTGGTGATTGAAAACTTCCTGAAAATCTTACAACTATGGTGACTTTGGAGGCCATGTGTTCCAGATGGTCTGGCTGCAAGATAGAGAAGGGCCAGCCAAACTTTATGAGAGTTTACAAGAGTGAGAAATCTTTGTTATATGAAGGCATTAATGTTCAGGCTTTTTTTTTCTGCTACATAAGAAGCCCATTCCACATAATTCAAAGAATTTCTCAAAATGCTTTAAACTATTTTCAACACACTCTTAAGCTTCTATTGCAATAGTGATATTTGGCTTTAATAATGAGCAATTCATGAATTTCCAGGTTTTTTCATGTACAATTGTTCTCTGTTTAGTTTTTTAGGTACAAGGTAGTTGGGCAAAGAAGCTTATCTTGGCTTTTGAAAGTTTACCTAACAGTTTTCAAACAAAGACCAAGCTGAAAGAATAATGCTTGTTTGGTTGATCAAAAATGCTTTAAGATGGAATTGAAGAGAACTATCCAAGGAATCTTTCAGTTGCTTAAACTGCCTGTCCATAGGAAAATGGCCTTCTAAACTACTTTATTTATACTTTACTGAGAACACAGAAGTTAAAGGTGAATCTTTTTATGCTGTTTTTAAATATTATTTGCTCATTTTTATCACAGTTGATCCAAGAACATGGAATAATTTCAAACAAGTTGTTTTTTTCTTTTTATTACAATTGAATCATAGTACATTCATCAGATAGAACCCACATCACATGGGCCAGTGTCATTGCTATGTAAATTATTTCCAAAGGTATTTCTAAAAGTGTTGTTTTAACACTATACAGTTTATAGAAGCAAGTTCTCAGAAACTATCTAATATGCTTTTTTTCTAAATTTTCAGCTGCAACCAAATGCTGCAAAGGAGCGTTCCTGCTATGTAAATCCTGCCTTCCTGCTACCTAAATACTCAAGTAAGCTACTCAACTGATCAAAGGATTATGTTAGCTAAGGGAGGTGGTATATTGTATATGCCAAGTAGTTTTGTTTTACATAATAATAGATTTTGTTTATTTTACTTCCTGTAGTTCACAACCAGGAATATTTAGGATAAATTCAAGAGTTGTTGTTGATTTTCTTTGTTTGTTTACCTTGCTCCTCAGCTGCTTGATAGTGCCTGAACCAACTCATTCATGGGAAAAGTGCTGAGAGAGTTTAAAAATGATATTAATAAAGTAGCACACCTGCTTTCTATAATCTCTCCATTCACAATTGATTGTGCAAATTTAGAAAATTGACCTATTTTCTCTATTCTGTAACCTGGGGAATAAAATGGTTTATTTCAAGTCTAAAATTATTTAGCTATAGATCATTGAGTAACTATTTTCTATTTTTGTTAAGATTGAAAAAGAAAGGGTTTATCTTCAGCATGAAACAATCAAGGTTAAATTGACTGCAGTGCAGTATTTGTGAAATGAGAAGTAGATTGTAAAGAAAACTTTGCAATCTAATTTTTTTTATTATTTTTAAAAAGCAGAAATTCTTGTCTTTAGAATTGTATAGGTGTGATCTTGCTAAATTAGGAGAATATTCAAGATATCTTTCCATTCTGATTTCATAGTCCTAACAAGCAAGTAGATTTTTTCCTTTTCTTTTTTAAAAATATATCTTATTGATTTGCTATTACAGCTGTAGCATTTTCCCCCTTTCCCCCCTCCACCCAGTATCCCCCATTTCCTCCAGCAATTCCCCCCTTAGTTCATGTCCATGGGTTATGCACAGAAGTCCTTTGGCTACTCTGTTTCTTATACTGTTCTTAACCTACCCCTGTCTATTTGTGTACTTACTAATTTGTTCTTCTTAATTCCTGCTCCTTTTCCCCATCTTCCCCCTTCCCCCTCCACAATAATAACCCTCCAAATGATCTCCATATCTATGATTATGTCCTTGTTCTGCTTGTTTGCTTAGTTTGTTATTTGGATTCAATCGTCGATAGCTGTGAATTTATTGCCATTTTAATGTTCATCATTTTGATCTTGATCTTTTTCTTATATAATCCCCTTTAACATTTCATATAATAATAGCTTGGTGATGATCAATGATCCAGGCAGAAATGAAGGTTGCATTAAGTGAAACAAAGAAAAATCTACAGGGAACCAACAGTGGAGGGGATAAAGCCAAGAATCAAATCAACAATTTGGAACATAAGGAAGAAAAAAGCATTCAATCAGAACAGCAGGAAGAAAAAAGAATTTTAAAAAATGAGGGTAGGCTTAAGAACCTCTGGGACATCATTAAATGTACCAATATCTGAATCATAGGGGTGCTGGAAGGAGAAGAGGAAAAGCAAAAAGTTGAAAACTCATTTGAAAAAAAATAATGAAAGGAAACTTCTCTAATTTGATGAAGGAAATAGACATACAAGTCCAGGAAGCACAGAGAGTCCCAAACAAGATGGACCCAAACAGGACCACACTAAGACACAGCATAATAAAAATGTTACAGGTTAAGATAAGGAGAGAATCTTAAAAACAACAAGAGAAAAGCAGAGAGTTACCTAAAGAAAAGGAGTTTCCATAAGACTCTCAGCTGATTTCTCAAAAGAAACTTTGCAGGCTAGAAGAAACTGGCAAGAAGTGTTCAAAGTGATAAAAAGCAAAGACCTACAACCTAATTATTTTATCCTGCAACTTTCTCACTTAGAACTGAAGGACAGATAAAGTGCTTCCCAGACAAGGTAAAACTAAAGGATTTCTTTTTTTTTGCCTTTTCATGAAATTTGTAGTACTGTATTTTTTAACTTTATTGTTTATGCTATTACAAATGTTCCCATCCTTCCCCCCATTGCCCACTCCCCCCCACTCCCACCATCCCTCTGGCCATCACCACACTGTTGTCTGTGTGTATGGGTTATGCATATATGTCCTTTGGCTAATCCCTTCACTTTCTTTCATCCAGTCCCTTCTCCCCACTCCTTTCTGACAGCTCTCAGCCTGTTCCATGTTTCTATGCCTCTGTTTCCATTTCATTCATCAGATTATTTTGTTCATTAGATTCCACATATAAGTGAGATTACACGGTATTTGTCTTTCACCAATTGGCTTATTTCACTTAGCATAATAATCTCCAGGTCTATCCATGCTATTGCAAAAGGTAAGATTTCCTTTTTTTCTATGACTGTGTAGTATTACACCATGTAAAACTACCACAGCTCTTTTATCCACTCATCTACTGATGGGCACTTGGGTTGTTTCCAGATCTTGGCTATTGTAAACAACACTGCTATGACCATAGGGGTGAATATATTCTTTCTGATTGAGTCCCACTAGTACTACACTAGAGGCTTTGGGTTTAGCCTCTTTTTTTTTTTACATCAATTTTCCCAGCAACATGACTAAGGCATGTCCCTCCTCCCCCATCTTTTGTTCTTATTTTTACCTTTAAAGTTAAGGAAGTTACCAAGATGGTCTTAAATCTTCACTCGGCTTGAATAAACTTTAGACGAGCTTTCTCTAGTTTCTAATCTCCTTCACCTCCCTCTCACCCCAGCTCTAGAGAATCCAGATGGCTTAGCCTTAGAGGTCTCCTCTTCCCTTTTCTTAGAGAATTTACTTTAGAAAATCGGGAATTGCAAATTAGTTCTCTTCCTCTTCAAGATGTAATTTTTTAAGTGCCTTGCCAGTTTACATCCCAAGAATGTCTTTCCTTTGAAAGATTGGAAGACAGAACCCCTATCTCTCCATCTCTATGGAAAAGTAGGAGCCTAACTTGATGGATGCCTTATTTCAAACTCTAAAACTGCTTTCTATCACAAAGATTTGAAAAAGTTTCCTTTTCATTTGAGTAAAGCCAGTTATCAAACAGTAAAATTCTCTTGCCCTTTGTTTCAGTAAGTTTGAATTTGGACTACATTTTGGTCCCTCTCCCCTAATGCAATGGTCTCAAATAAAGTCACCATTGCTTGTTTCACATTGTCCAGTGTAGTTTTTGCTTTAACAAAGGTTACTAAATAGTCTCCAAGGCCATTTTGTCAATTTTTAAGTTTTATGTTTCTGTGAAAAATACCTTTGGTTTGAGTAGAGTTCAAAGAAAGTGATAGCTATTTTAAAGAATATAAATAGAATACGGATGGGGCTGCAAAATTATAGAAGTTTATCTGCCCACCTATATTCACTAGCATTCACCTGCAGACTAGACAATACCTCTCACGGCGTAATAGTCTTCCAAATCCACCCCTAATGTTATATAACACTGTGACTTTCCTTCAAGACTGAAAGCCAAAATTTATCATCTATGGCACTACTTTATTTTTTTCTTCTATCATACATTTTCAGAATCATTAATAAGTTTTTCATTCATAGATATGAGCAATTTTTAAAAATGTTTATTGTATTTTTTCCATTACCATTTGGTCCCTTTATACCCCACTCCCCCAGCAATCACCACACTGTTGTCCATGTTCTTGCGTCCTTTTCTCTTTTTGCTTGATTCCTCCATCCCTTAACCTTCCCCACCTCCAGCTGTCGGCCCGCTCTCTATGAATGTCTCTATTTTGTTTGTTAGCTCAGTTTGTTCATTTCCACATATGAGTGAAATCATACAGTATTTGTCTTTCTGTTACTGGTTTATTTCACTTAGCATAATGCTCTCCAGGTCCATCCATACTGTCTCCAAGGGTAAAATTTCCTTCTTTTTTATGGCCGAGTAGTAACCCATTGTATAAATGTCCTATAGTTGTTTTATCCACTCATCTATTGATGGACACTTGGGCTGCTTCTATATCTCAGTGATTGTAAACAATTATATGAGCAATTTAAATTTATATTAAAATTAACTCACATCCTAAGAATATAGAGGGATAAAATAGTTGCTTTCCTAAATTCATAAAAGAACAATTTTTCTTCAGTTAAAAAATAGAGTTGACTGCTACATTATTCATTGTGCTTTTTTCCTTCAAAATTCACTGCTTTGAATTTACCAGTACTTTGTCTCAATTTTAATACTACCTCCATCATATAGTGCAATTATTTACTGAGTTAATATATGAGTGAGTAAATGAACAAGTAGGCAATTTCGTGACCATTTTTTATTATAGCATATCTGTCTGCGTTGATATGTGCCAATATAAATATCTCATATTCTTTGTAAGTACATGCCTTGTGTATTTTTTAAATTGTTATAGAGGTGGAGTTCATTTTTTAGATTTGCTATAATTTAAAGTTTTGATAAAATACCATTCTTAAATATTATAGTCATCATATAAATAATCTTGTAAAGTTTTACATGAAAGTATTTTAATGTGGAGTAATATTAGAACTATGACCCTTACAAATAAAGAAACAAAAAGAAATCCTGTATAAAAATATCAAATAGCATGTCTTCCCCATCATTAATCGCCTCATAGAGTTAATATTATTTAATGACATGTCTTACCTCACAAGCAGTGCTATCCTTGGGCAAGAAATAATTTTTGTGATTCATAACAAGGAACCCTGCAGTTTTGTTCAGCGGTTATTTAGAGATTTGAAACTACATAGCTTTGTGACAGTGTAATGCACAATTCACGATGGAGACAGCAGTACAGGAAGATTTGAGGAAACTTAATTGACTGGAACTGCAGGTGACCTACTACGGTGTTCATTACATTCCCCCCAAAGGCATAGTTTTCAGCTGCCTAAATATTCACAAGCAGTGATATAACTACAATACTATAAGGTGTGTGTTGGATGCCAAATGGTCTGAAGCACTGCTCGAAGAGGACCTGGGCAGAGATCAAGATCTTCTGAAGCCTGCCTTGTCTCCCTTGCAGGTCTGGCACAACTCTCAGGACACGAACGATATGAGGTAATGTGTGATGGGGAAGAGAAGGCACTCAGCATTCTCACAGTTTATCTCTTTCTCTGTTCACTCTAGGAGCAGGAAAAATAAAAGAGGGGGGAGGCGCACTTGGATCTCTGAAGCAAGTTACCAAGAAATTTAAAATATTAAAATTACATCAAAATAGCAACTGCTTTTTTATTTAACTTTATTAATTTACCTTAACTCACAACCTGAAAGCAAAAAATGGAATAAAAATATGATCCTGGCCACAAACAGAAATGGGAATTCAAAAAAGTAAGTATAAGAGATGAATAGAGGAAAAGTTATAGTAAGTGATTTATACCCTCATGAAGAAGCCTTTGTTACTGGATTTTTTCACTACTCTAATGATAAATGACTTAATGATTGCAAAATTAAAGGCTTTAAATCTGTGGCCTCCAAACTGAGGTATTTTTCTATTACTGTGAATTATCAGAAAAGACAACTTTCCTTTAATCATTAGGGATTCTAAAGCCACTTTATTCTTCATATGCCAGGTGAACTTAAATTTTAATATTGTCTGATTAAATATTTTAACTCTCTGGAGTACTTTTATCTCTGAAGTAGCTCAATCTAGCCAGGACTGAGTGACTTGAGTGGGGGCCCCAATGATTTCAACCTCGCTATCTGCTTCCCCTATAAATGCAGCTATTTCTTGTTGCCACAGAGGATGTGGTACTGCAAATTACAGTTAAGTCTCTACCGCTATCCTAGGCTCCTGTACAAACCTAATCCCTACAGCACTTTCCCAGGGGCTCTATATTTTTCAGAATATTTCTCATACTCAACAAGGATGCTAAACAGTGGCTTGAAAATACCATATTCTAAAACACTACATTGAATTGTCACTACACAGCATAAATGATCTCCACTTCTCACGGTAATCTTGTGCTGTAATTTTAAACTACCATCCCACTGAACATTCGGAATATCATGGTGGTGTCTCCGCATGGCCCCAGAAGTAAGAAGACATGGGGTGAGTGGGGAAAATCCTGGGCAGAGTAAGCTGTTTCACTTACCTATTTTGTGTACTGTACCTATTTTGAACACTCTTTTAATTATCATGTTTTACATTAAAAAATAGTTTGAAACACATTCTGGTGTATACAAGGAGAAATGTTAAATGAATTACATTGATACCAGATGTATTGGCAATTGTGTTACAAATTACATTTTCACTCTCCAACTGTCATTACAATGTTTATTTTATTGCAATCTTGAATAAATTATCAGTTGTTCTAAGAAATTTTTTAATAGAGTTCACATTAATAAAGAAAATTTCCTAAGTTTTAAATAAACTGAAGATATGCTGTTGCAATTGTTTTAAAAAGAAATATTTAAATTATATCTGATTAATTAACCACATAAATTGGAGAATATGTATCGGTATGTTGTTACTGGAATATTTCTCTTAGGATAAAACAATGGTACATTAAAGCAATAACCTTCAAATAAAAGTTTTTAAAACTTTCAAGTATTCATTGAAATATTTCATCAAGAACTGTGCTGTAGATAAGAACAGGTGGCAATAATTGGATTTCCCATCTGCAGATTGTAAAATCATCTACAAGTTGGCTTTCACAAGTGTTATGGCCAATATGTGGAAACCTATCAATTTGCAAATTGTGCCAGATGGACCCTGACCAAATTCAGAGAGCCATGTAGGATCAATGTTCATTCTGATGTTTCCTAAAGTTTAAAGCTGATGACCATGCCATTCGCACAGCAAAATAGGAACTGCAAACAGTATGTGAGCAGAATGTATCAATATTTAGTAAAGTGAAGAGAGGTCAATTAAGGACATCAGAGCTCCTATAAACTCCAGATCCTAATAATCAAAATTCTCGGCATATATGACCCATTCAAGAAGAGATAGGGTTACCAAGTATCTATTTCTTTAAATTGAAAAATCCAGTATTTCAATTTCTTCCCAGAAAACAGATTAAGAAATTTCAAGAGACTACGGAGTCCCCCATACCTGTGGTTTCTCTGAGGTTTCAGTTACTTGCAATCAACCATGGTCTGAAAAGACAAAATGGAAATTTTCAGAACTAAACAATTCATAACTTTTAAAGTGCAAGCTGTTCTGAGTAGCGTGATGAAATCTCGCACTCTGCTGCGCCACCCAAGCAGTGCCAGGTGTGAATCATCCCTTTGTTCAGCATCTCCACTCTGCAGAGTCTACCAGTTAGTCTCTTACATAGTGGCTGTCCTGGTTATCAGGTCTACCGTAGAAGTATGGCAGGGTTTGTGTTCCAGTAACCTTCATTTTACTTAATAATGGCTGGAAAATGCAAGAGCAATGATGCTGCCAACTTGATGTACAAAATGAAAGCAGTAAAGTGGGGGAAGGGGGGTTCCGCCCACAGAGCCCCACCCCAGCCACCACAGATGAGAATAAGTCTACCAAGACACCATCTGCTTGGGGAGGAAAGGTGACAGATCTCTCAAAGGGAGGGGCCAAGACCCTTTTCCTCATTGGGCTTTTATTAGGTTCCTTTTGCACAGGAATAAGGGTAAAGCTCATTAGTCATTGTCAGGCAGTAAGGATCAAACAATAGATAAGGTACAAAGAACCCTGAGGGCCTATTTTGAGTCTGGGTCAGATAGCTAAAGAGCTATAAAACTTTGAGGAACAAACTCACTTCTTGCTTGGACCCTTACTTAATTGAGAGCATTCTAAACAAAGCAGGTTTCACCGGATTTTACATATTCTTTCTTAGGTCTGATTGCCCTAGGGAACCCGTCCTTTCCAGCACAGGGCTACACCCACCACCAACCACCACCGCATTGTTTCAGGCTTAAGTCAGACAGGGGTAGTAAGGCAGCCAAGAGATTACGAGCCTTCTTGCAGACAGAATGAGGACTCAGGCTATGTCAAAGCTGAGGGTCCAACATCCCCTTTTGCTACAGCCCCCCCATGTCCTTCCTTGGGGCCTCCATGTGATTGTGACTATCTTAAGTCATTCCCCCCTTGGGGACTCTTACCCATCATTGGCTAACTGATCAAGCACTGGGGGCCAGTTATGGATGAAGTAAAAAGAGCAGAAGCAGCGCCCCTGCCAGGGCGATAAGCCTTGTCTCCTTAGTGGCTTATGGTCCGAAAGTCACTCACTCACTCAGCCTTAGCCATGGCAGGGGTTACAGCTTCTGAAACCAGGGCAGTTCCCAGCAGTGAACTATTTCCTTTTAAGTGAAAATATATGAATGAGAGGGGGAAAAGAACATTATATAAAGAGTGAAAATTCAGACTATATGCAGTTTGGGGCATCCACTAGGCATCTTGGAATATACCGCCCACAGACAAGGGGGGACTATTGTAATTTAAGCATTATAATTCTCACATTGTGACTTGGATTCTTTTCCAATAGTATCACTCATTATGTAGAACTCATGTGCCAGTGTGATAATTTTTATTTCATTTGTGAGTTTTCATGCCTTAGAGATACTTCAAAGTAAAAAGACCTTTATTTCATCAGAAAAAGCACATCTAAATAAATGATTAAACAGACAAAAGAGGGGGAAAGCTTATCAGCATTATGTGGCTTCAGTATTTGTATTAGCATTGTTTACCAGCATCAGTGTAATGTGGCTATTTTGTTTTTAAAAATCACAAAATATGCAATATTGTAGTCTTTGTGTAGTTTCCCCTTTCCATACACTAAGGACTATTTTGTGGTCTTATTTTCAATGAAAGGAAAATAAGGGAAGGGAAGGGAAGGGAAGGGACAGAAAGTAGAGGAGAAAAGTAGAAGGAAGGAAAGAAATAAGAGAAAAGGAAGGATGGGAGTGAAGAAGGGAATGGGAAGAAGGAGAAACAGGCAGCTCTTAAAAGATATATGTAAATATAATTTGCTCTAAAATCCCTTAAAAGGGGAAAAAACAGTTTTCTTATTCATAAAGAAAGATATATTGATACTGAAATATATATTGACTCAGGTTATGTACAAAATAAATTTATCTATGAGGCACTAAAACTGAATAAAATGCCTCCAAATATTAAAAATAGTTTTCTTTTGAAAATTCTATTTTCTGTTCCCAGAGCTTTGAGATTTCTTAATGGTGAGGACTCTTCTCCCAATGAACTAAAACTAGCTGCTGTCTCTTTCAAGAAAAATGAATAAGGTGGCGTGGTTCCTTCCAAATTCCTCCTTAGGAAAGCAATAACCTAGGTTGTTATTTATTTTAAAGAAATACTTTGTGATAAACTAAAATACTCTTTCCTAAACTAATCTACTCTAAATATATTGAAATTATATATGATTGTACAGAAATTATCTTAAATATTACATATAGTTTATGGATGAATAAAACAGCAAATTAAAACAGAATCAACATAATGTGAATTTGTGGAATTCTTTGTACGTCTTACTTGATTAGAACTAAAGAGAAGTTTAAGTTTTAAAAGGTTCCACAACCTAATATAAATAAAATATAGAGAAATATTTTAACACTAAAATTATTTCATTGAAAAAATCAGGCATATTGTGTAGCTCTTAAAATATAATGAAAATACAATAAATTAGGTATATTAAAAGTATTAAATTTGAAAAGTTTTGACATACCAGTACTTGTGAAACCATCAGTGCAAAATCAAGGTAATAAACATATCAATCAAACCCTCAATTTTAAACCCTCTGTACTCCGTTACCCAGATAACCATTCATCTGCTATCACTATAGATTAATTTGCATTTCCTAGAATTCTATGTAAATGAAAATACATATTATTTCCTCTAGCTTTTTATTATGGACTTTTTTCTTTTGGCTTCTTTCAAACAGCATAATTAAAATATTTTTATATTTATTCTTATTGTGTGAATCAATACTTCTGTTTATTGTTGGGAGTTATTCATCACATAGATATACCACAATATTTTTATCCATTCATCTGTTAACATATATTTGGGTTGCTTCCAGTTTGGACTACTAAAAATAAAGCATCCATGAATAATTGTGCACCAGTCTTTGTGCAGACATATGTTTCATCTATCTTGGATATAATTAGGAGAGAAGATCTGGGCCTTGCATAAAGCATATGTTTAAGCGTTTAAGAAACTGCAAATTATTTTCCATAAAGATTGCAATATTTTTTATTCCTTCCAGCAGTGTATGTAACTTCCAGTTGCTCTGCATCTTCACCAACACTTGGTATGATCCAAACTTTTAATTTTGGCAATTGCCTTAAGGGTGCAGGAATATATTTCATTATGGTGTTAATTTGCATTTCTGTAATGACTAATGATCTTGAGCATCTTTTTAGGTGCTTTTTTACATCCATGAACCTTCTTTGCTATAGTGTCTGTTCAAAACTTTTGCCTGTTATTAATCAGGTTGTATGTATGTAATAATTGGGTTGTATGTATTTTTTTTTGCATGAAGCTTTTTTAAAAATATATTTTATTGATTATGCTATTACAGTTGTCCCATTTCTCCCCCATCATTCCCCTCCACCCTGCACCCACATCCCCCCTCTTTAGTTCATGTCCATGTGCCATAAGTTCTTTAGCTTCTACATTTCCCACACTATTCTTGCCCTCCCCCTGTCTATTTTCTACCCACCATCTATGCTACTGATTCTCTGTACCTTTCCCCCTCTCTCCTCCTCCCACTCCTCTGTTGCTAACCCTCCATATGATCTCCATTTCTGTGGTTCTGTTCCTGTTCTAGGTGTTTGCTTAGTTTGCTTTTGTTTTAGGTGTGGTTCTTAATAGCTGTGAGTTTGCATGAAGCTTTTTAACTACATGTTCATTTTCTTTAATTGATAGAAGGCTTTTCAGGCTGCTGCCTGTTTCTTCTTGAGTGAAATTTCTATCCTTCAAAAAATGTGTTTATTTTATACAAATTGTCAAATTTATTTGTATAAAATGATTCATAATAGCATCTCATTTTCCTCTTAAAAACCATGGAATCCATAATGATGGCCTCTCTCTCATTTATGATATGGGTGATTTTGTCCTATTTTGGTTTTTTTCTCATCAATTATAACAAATGTTTATCAAATTCATGATCCTCTCAAAAAAAGAGATTTATGTTCCTTCAGTTTATTGCTTTTGTTTTCTATTTCACTGATATCTACTCTGATCTTTCTTGTTTCTTGTTTTTGCTTACTTTGGGGTCTAATTTGTTTTTCTTTCTCTAATTTAAGATGGGAGTTTATATTATTGCCTTTAGATCTGTCTTTCATTCTAAGTATTCAGTATTATAAATTCCTATATAAGTACTCTTTTTTTTTTAGAACTTCAGATATCTTCTTCAATTTTTTATTTAATTTTCCTTCTTTTTTTAATTTTATTTTAATTGTTGTTCATGTACAGTTTTCTGTCTTTTACTCCCATCCCAGACCACCCCCCCAGCCCTCCCCACCTCCCTCCCATTTCCACACCCCCTAGTTTTTATCCATTTGTACTTTATACTTGTTCTTGGTACTCTTTAGCTGTGTTCCACAAATTTTTCTACATCTTAAAATACTTTAGAATTTCTATTCTTTCTTCCTTTGCCCATGAGACTATCAAAATTATGTTCCTTAATTTCCAAATATTTTGATAGTTTCTAGATAACTTGTTGTTATTGATTTCAAATTTAATTTGACAATAGTCAAAAGATACACTCCTTATGATTTAAATATTTTAATATTTATTGACACATGCCCTATAGCTCAGAATACCATGTCCCAGTATTTGTTCCTTAATATTCTACTCTTTGGAGATAGAGTGTGTATGAATGATAACTATTCAGTTCAGTGTTTCTTTCAAATTTAGTGGGATCTCTAGAAGTACCTATAATTTGAGTCTGATAATTAACTAAGACCATGAAAGTTTATCAATTGGCGCATTTCAGCACATTTTAAAATTAATTCAACACCTATGTCATAGAGACAAAAATGCCAATCAATGACCTTTTATCTTTGTATTGCATAAGTTACTTTAGAAAATTTTTGTTTCCAGCCCTGGCTGGGTCGCTCAGTGGATTGAGTGCTGGCCTGTGAACCAAAGGGTCATTAGTTCAATTTCCAGTCAGGGCACATGCCTGGGTTACAGACCAGGTCCCCAGTAGGTGGCATTCAAGAGGCAACCATACGTTGACGTTTCTCTCCCTCTCTTTCTCCTTTCCTTCCCTTCTCTCCAAAAATAAATACAAAGAAAATCTTTACAACAAAAAGAAAAATTTTGGTTTCCAAATAAGTCAAATAGTAGACTTCTATTTGTGTTGTGTTTCTTCCTCTAGCATCTAAGGTTCTGGGGGTTTTACTGTTGTTGTCGTTGTTTGTGTTTGTATCATTTACATTTTTGTTTGTGTGTGGTAGTTACTAGCTATACTTCAGAAAAATATGTATACTCTACACTGTTAATATTTATAAGTTTCTATCTCTAATGAGTGTCAAATAAATACTGTCAGGGCTAAAGGTGTTTCCATAGCTTTATTGGGTTTAAGAACCACAGGTTCATGCTGGATTCATCCTTGACTATACTATAGTAGTCCCCTGAATGTTTTTTTCCTATACCACTGAGTACTCAGATTACTTTTGGCAACAGAGAGGCAAAGGCGGCAGCAGTACCAATGCATTTTTATAGGTTCCTAGTGAGCCATCATCATTTAAGAGTGTGGTCCTCACTCAGCTGCCACATGGTGGCCATTCTTCTTCTGCATGAGCAAAAACACTCTGGTACATATACATTGCAGAGTATGAGTCTTTCCCTTGAGCACTTTATAGAACAAGGGTGGGCCAAAATAATCACAGTAAGGTTTTTTTTTCCTTTAATATCATTATTAAATTCATTATTATTGGGTCTTCTATAATTTAGTCTTTAAATCAGTATGATTTTTCTCTTCTTTCCTGTATATAAAACTTAATTAGTGTTTTCCTGTCTTTGTCTGTTTTTATTCTTAATTTTTAAATTTTTGATTCAAGATTAAATTCTAATTGTTTTTATATTCCCAAATGTTGGTTATAATATACAAGGCCTGTCCAAAATGTATCCAGCCATGTAATATGAAAAATGGAGACATTTATTGAAGAAGATTTGAGATAAAAGAAACTGCACACAGGACAATGATGCCTCAATCTGTTTCAAAGTGGGCACCTTGAGACCTTGCACAGTTCTCCCAACATCTCTTCCACTGTTCGAAACATTACTCAAAATCCACTGTTGTGATCACTATCAGCTGCCCTGTCATATGTTCCTAAACCTCACTGATGGTCTGAAATCTCTTTCCTTTCAAAGTTGATTTTCGTTTTGAAAAAAGCCAGAAGTCACAGGGCACCAAATTTGGGTAAGGGGGCTAAGTCACCTGAGTAATTAGATGTTTCACAAAAAAACTGCACAAAACATGATGCATGAGCAGGTGCATTGTCACGATGAAGTTGCAAATCATGAGTGGCCCATAGCTATAGCCGTTTTTGTCATATTGGCATCTCTTACCTGACAAAGGACATTGAGACAGTACTTTTTATTAACTGCTTGACCTGGAGGGGTGTACTCATGATGGACAATACTTCCCAATCAAAAAACACAGTTAATATGGTCTCGATCTTACTGTGACTTGGCACCTTATTCGGGCATGTAGAACCAGGCCATTTCCATAGGCACAACTTGGTCTTTGTTTCCAGATCATACTCGTAGACACACCATTCATCTCCAATTATGACCTCTTCTTGAGGAAATCTGGTTCATTGGTAGCAGTTTGGATCAAATCATTAAAAACTGCAGCACGATGTTCCTTCTGCTCTGGTAACAGAAGTCACAGAACAAATTTCACCACAACACATTTCATGCCAAGATCCTGCATCAAAATCTAGGACACAGCACTATTTGGAATACCTAGATGTACTTCTAGTTCTTGCACTATCAATTGCTGATCTTTACTGATTGCAGCCCATATATGTTCTCAGGTGTTCTGCTTGCTGTAGGCCTTCCAGAAACTGGATTACTTTCAATAGATTCTTGACCACCTTTAAAGCATTTGTGCCACACTTTCATTTGTGCTGCATTCATTGCATCATTCCTAAAAACCTTCTGAATCATCTGAGTGGAGCAGTGTTCAAGGTTAACACAAAATTTCATGCAGATTCATTGTTCTTCTTGCTTAACGATTTTGAATGTGACAAATGCATAATATGCATGCTCACTCAAAGGCATCTACTGCCCCCACTAACTAGTACACTGAAGTCATCATCATTCATACATGTGCATTCCAGTCCCCTCTCCTTGGCTGCCAGGTTATATCGATATCATGCAAACCATTCTCATTATATAACAATGACTGGACTTTTCCTGGACAGATTCATAATATTTAATCCAGCTTGATACTTTGTGTTACAAGATCCTTTTCCTTCATAGATGGGTTTTTATGGGGGGTGGAGGGATTTTATTTGCTAAAATGTTTTCATACTGCTTTTCAGTTTTTTCCTTGTAGTGGCTTTGTGTGGAGTTATGGGATGATTGCCTGTCACTACATGTGACAAAAAAGGTTGGTAGTCTAGAGTAACTCACAAGATTCTTATCGAGAGAAACCTCTTCTGTTAGTACAGTAAAGTGTGCTTTCTTTATTAGATGACCTTTTGAGGACTGTATGTGTGCTTCCTACAAATTTCTGTTTTCTTTTGCCATCCACTAACTCAAAATTTCCCCTGGATTTTTTTTATTTCCTCCCAAATTTGGAAGGAAAATGGTGGTGCCTCTTATAGTCCAAATGTAGCTTACCTGGCTCACTGTGGAGGCGGGGAGGCATGGTGGTGGAGTGAGGTCACTGGTTATTAAATATTTTACCACATTTTTTACTTCAAAAATTTTTTTCCTATTTTCTTCCTCCAAAACCTAGGTGCATCTTATGGTCTGGTGTGTCTTATAGTCCTAAAAATATGGTAAATGAAGCCTTTATTTTACTTTTTTCCCCTTCCTCTCTCCAAAATCCATTACTTTTCCAAAACTACTTTCTCAGTTCCTATATACACTTTTTCTTCTCCAGTTTTAATGAGGTATAATTAACATATAACATTGTATAGTTTAAACTGTACAACATGTTGATTTGGAACAGTAATGTTATGATAATGACCACAGTAAGGTTAGCTAACATCTTAGCTCACTTAATTACTTTTTTTTGGTGAGAACAGTAAAGATCTACTGTCTCAGCAACTTTCAATTATATAGTAGATTATTATTAACTATAATTGTCATGCTGTACACTAGGTCTCCGGAGCTATTTGTCTTCTAACTGGAACTTTGTACCCTCTACCAATATCTCCCCATTTCTCCCAGTCTCTAGCTCAAGGAAACTATCATGCTACTCTTAGTTTCCAAAGGTTTGACTTTTTTAGATTCCGCATACAAATAATATCATACAGCATTTATTTTTCTCTGTCTGGCTTATTCCATTTAATATAATACCCTTAAGCACCATCCATGATGTTGTAAATGGCAGGATTTCCTTGGTTCACAAAGCTAAATAGTATTTTGCTGTTTTTGTGCATGTATTTGTATGTATTAGGTATAGTAATAGATATAAAGAAGTGTGTGTATATATATAAATAAAGTAGGATAGATGGTTGATAGATAGGTAAATGGAGAGATAGATAGATGATATATATAGATAGATAGATATTAATTCACACACAGGTACTTAGGCTGTTTTCACATCTTGACTATAGTAAATATTGTTTCAATGATCATGGAAGTGTAAATATCTCTTTAAGATCCTGATTTCAGTTCCTTTGAATATATTTGCAGAAGTGGACTTGTTGGACCATTTCATTCATTTCTGAGGAATAGCTTTTCTGAATGGAATATTCTTGGTAGTTGTTTTCTTTTTTTCTTTCAGAACTTTGACTATCAATCATCCTGCTGTCTACTGGCCTATAAGATTTCTGCTGACATATCCACTAATAGCTTTATGGGAGTTCCCTTATAAATCAATTTTTTTGCTGCTTTTAAGATCTCAATTTGTCTCTGATATTTTTAAGTTTTATTATAATGTGTTCTTGGAGATCTCTTTGATTTTGTCTGGTGACTTAATAGCTTCTTGAACTTGGATACTTAAATCTCCCACTAGATTTGGGAATTTCTCAGCCAGTATTTCTTTCAATAAGCTTTCCCCTTCTCATTCCCTACTCCTTCTGGGAATCCAATAATTTGAAATTATTCTTATGATCACATAGGCTTTTTTAACTCTTTCATTTTTTCTTTGTTCTCCTTACTAGATAGTCTCAAAGATCCTGTCTTTTAACACAGATTTTTTTTCTATTGGTTGATCCATTCTACTATTGATGCTTTCTATTGCATTTGTCATTTTGATTCATCCTGTTCTTCAGCTTCAGAATTTGTTCCTTTTTTTATAATTTCTATGTCTTTGTTAAACTTTTCATTTTGTTAGTGTATTGTTTTCCTGATTTCACTGAATTATCTTTCTGTGTTTTTTGGAGCTCACTGAGTTTTCTAAAACAGCTATTTTGAATTCTTTATTGGATAAAAGGCAGGTCTCCATGTCTTCAGGATTGGTACTAGAAGATTGTTGTGATTCTTTGGTAGTGTCATGTTTCCTTGATTTTTCATGTCCCTTGAGGTTTTGTATTGCTTTTTTTACATATGAAGTAATGATCACCTCCTTCAATCTTTACTAACTGACTGAGGAGAAAAATATCTTCCATCAACCCTGCTAAGCATTCTGATGTTTTCTCAGACCTCTGGATACAGTTGTTCCACAATTCTTACCCTGTCTTGTGGTAGAATTCTTAAGATTGTGTGTGTGTGTTGTGTGTGTGTGTGTGTGCCATTGAGTTGGCTCCAATTCCTGGCAGTGTTATAAATAAGTAATGTCCACAATTTTCTGTTCTCAAAAGGCCTGTTCAGCTCCTGTAAACTCATGCCAATGGCTTCTTTTTATTCTCTGCAATGCATCAAGCTAAGTGGGGACGGCCTCCTTTATGTTTACCCAAAGGTTGTGCTAAAGCTCACGTTTGTGGTCTCCCCCTGGCCTGCAGATTTGGGCTGGCACTCTGTGCATGCTCACCTGCAGTGTGCCAAAGCTCACTCTCAACACCTCCACTGGGAGCTGGCCACAAGATGGGGCTGTGTGTAGGTGAGGCATGCAGAAGGCTTGGTGGGCTGGTTGGTGAGATCTGTAGGTGAGACATTCCCAGCCTCTTTGGTGGGCTTCTTGATGGCATGCTTGATGCAGTTACTAGGATATTTGCCTTTTTAATGCCCCTTTGGAGACCTATCTGCCACTGTCTCAATCACTTCCCCTCCCCTACTAATGCAGTCAACAATTCAGCACTCTGAATGGGACAAAAGAGAATTGAGTATCTTTGGCAGTGTTCTTCACAGCTTGAGAAGCTGGGAGCTCATTCACATACTCTCACTTTCCCCCATGGGAAAAAGTATGATCCAGAAAGATTTCTCTTGACTCTGAGCTATACTACATTGAGGAAGGAGTGATACTGCTTAAGACAAACTGTTCCTCTTAACCTTTTCGAACGAGTCCAGACTCATGTTTTGCTCCAACAGCATTCTGAAACGTTTCTGCTGGAAACTCAGACTTCCACTAAGGTTCATTCTTCCAAGGGTGATTATTTAAACTGTTTTCCAGGGACTCCTAGGCCATGGCTGAGAGGTCCTGGAGTTGATTTATATGCCACTGCAGAGGACAGAGCCAGGACTGGTATCCATCTGCCAGTTACCTAACATAAGAATGGGTGATACTCCGGGTCCCTTGGTATACAGTGCTGGATCCCACAGCTTCCACAGAGACTTTTGTCTGCAGATGGAAGCCAAATTGCCATTGTTTGAGAGTAGATATTAACAAGGACATCTTATTTAGTCATGATCTTGATGCCACTTTATCTGCATGGTTGTGTAAATCCCTTTCTTGTAGTTATCACTTTGATCTTTCTGAACTCTTTTTAGTATTTTATACTCTGAGTTGACTTTCTTTTTCAAGGGTTATTTTTAGGTCAATTTCCTATTCTCTCTTCCACTTAAGTTTTCTGTACTCCCTAACTCTCTTTAAGACTTTGAAGTATGAGTTTATAAGTAGTTCTGATGGGGACTATGGTTTGATTTTATACTTATAAAAATTTGAAATTTCTAGAAATATTTGGGTGGTCTATTTGTTCTTTCTGTTGCTTTCTTAGGTTTTGAAAGAAGTCTGGAGAGATCTGAATTTAGCCAACCATCATCACTTCAATTCCTCAAAAAAGATTAACTTTGAAACAAAATTTTATAAAGAAGAATGAAAGTAGATTTTGATGTTTTGAAATTTTAGAAAAAAGTTTCTTATTTTCAAAATTCCAGAATATATTGATGATTTGGCAATAACCCTATCTGACCTAGATTCAATTTCAAACTGCCTTCAATCAATCAGTGACCATTTTATATCAGTCCTGATACCTGTAAAAGCAAGCTACCTGTGTAACCCTGGTGGTTACACTTTAAAAAAAAATCAGTCAGCAATATTTTCACTCAAATCATCATTAACCCAAAACTGAAAAATTTGAAAATCAGTCAATCAATAAATGCTTCTGCTTTTAATGTTCCCCAGTCTCTTATAGCCACACTCCCCAAAATCTCATATAAGATCAGCTACTGCTTTTGGTGGTCCATCTGAATGTCCGAGATGGTGCCTCACTGAATCTCAAGCAACGAATTCGGCATTTTTGTTTGCGATATGAAGGGGTATTTTCCACCAACCCATAATATTTGATAAATCATGAAGTTTGAGTAACACTTAGAAGGTTCTTAATGTGAATGCCATCCTCAAATTTCATTAATTAGTATGCAAAGTTCATTTCTATAGTCCATACTTATGTATCTCTTCCTCATCCAATTACTCAAATGTGTGTCTTAAGCCTTTTTCCATACCTATTCTTTATAATATTTTGTAAATATATTCTCCATTTATGAGTAATGACTTCCACAGCTTTACCCATCACTACCAATAATTCTCAAAGTCCAAAGGTCTAAAATGTGAATTGACTATCACCTCAAATTCAGTTTTTATTCTGCAGATTACCCTAAATGTCTCAAAAGCAATAAAAACTCAGCGTATCTAAAACTAAACTTATCTTTTCCATTAAACTTACCAGCTTTTCTGAAATCTCCTTTGTATTTAATTTCATTACAGTCCCACCTATCACTAGGCATAAAATTCATTTATGGTTATCATTATGGTTATCATTTTCCCCCATTTCTCCCACATTCATTCAATTGCTAAGCAATAAAGATTGTGCTTCTTTCAATGTCTCTCCTGAACATTCCTTCCTCTATATTTCCACTTCCAAAGCCCTGGCTCAGATTCCAATTACTCTTCATCTGTTCTAATTCTCATTTCCAACTGACCCTTTCTATCTCCACTTTATTTATGCCCACCCAAAGTTCTGCCTACCAAAAAATTGCCCAGATCGAGTCATTTTCTTACACAGATCTTCAACAGTTTTTCAAAATAAAGTTTTTAGCAGATTTTCAAGGCACCTCAAAATTTAAGTACAATTGTTCTTTCCCAAGAATTTGCCCTTCACACACACAAACACACGCACACACACACACACATACACACAGTGCATATATTTTTTCTTCTAGCTGAATCAGGCTATCACTCCCTAAATTAGATCTTAATTTTATATTTCTGTAATTGCTCATGTAATTATCTCCTTTCAAACATCATAACATTTTATTATGAGTTTTTAAAACTATTTTAAGGCCCAATCCAATTGTTCATTAATTCTTTTCCTATCCAGAAGTTATCTCTTATTTCCATGTGTCATACAGAGATAAGTTTTACCTTGTTTTGAGTTTATTTGTATCTACCTTACACAAGTGAAAGGCACATAGTAAAATATTACATATGGCAAGATAAAAAATGTTTCTTCTCTTTTTACTCAAGTCTGAACCAATTGAGTCAAAGAAATCAGCATATACAAATTAAGTTATTAACTTTATCAACAATCAGCTAAAATTGGAGGACATAACTAACACCTGTGGCTGAGTGAGCTCTGATACTGGTCTCCAGAATCAGACAAGTTTCCACCCACTCACATCTCTGTGGCGGAAAGGAGGTCGTGGCTTTCTAAATTTCATGGCATAAAGAGACAAAACAGATTATGTGCTCTCTGCCGAAAGTCAGCTAACAAGGAAGAAGAAAAGAGGAAACAGGTTGGCTTACAACTAGTTGCTTATCCTAAATCATCAATAAAATATGTTCATTTTCCCTTGAGGAGGAATGAGTGATGGTGCAAAGAGGAGGCACAAGGGTTATTCAAGTGGAAGTCCCTTTACATGTAAAAAAACAGCAGTAGTAGAAAAGATTCGTTCATTCTTCATTTAAAAAGCAGATGTTCTTTAACTTCAATGTCTATAACAATTCAAAATCATAAGAAAATATAAAATTATTAATGCTATATTAAAGGCCAGTTAGACCCCACTGAAACAGTCTAGGGCAGAAAAAAGAACTAATTTCATTTTAATTCATAATGTTTCTCACATTGAAAATCATTTCTCTCAATCAGTTACCATGTATTAAAGACCTCCTTATTAAAAGTATCTAAGATCCTAAATTCCACAAAAGTATTCTCTTTAAAATATGGATACAGGAACCTATTTTTCTTTTCTGAAATGGAAATGATTAGTGCTTCAGATGTTAACAACCCAGAACATTTGAAAGTGAATTTAAGGTGCTCATACAAGTTATAAATCTACCATAGAACTTTATAAGTAATAATACAACTGACTAGAATGTTAGAGTCAGTTTTGATTAGGTCTGATTGGAGAAATCAGTGATGGGATTAAAATTTTATCACTACACTTTCATTTGAAAGTATTGATTCAGTATAATGACCAGAGAGAGAAAACATCAAGAGTGCTGCTATTTAAAATGGCCCTCTATATCGTGGATAAAAACAAGGGGGGTGGGGTGGAAACGGGGTGGGGGGAGGTAGGGAGGGCTGGGGGTAGGCTAGGATCGGGGTAAAAGGCAGAAAACTGCACTTGAGCAACACATACATACATACATACATACATACATACATACATACATAAATAAATAAAACCGCTCTAGGCGAATTGATACAATACTAATACCAGTGTCCTCTGGCTTGCCCTTTTTTTCTGTGGCCACTTGATGCCACTGGGCTACATAGAAGGATTTGTTCATTTATCAAGTATTTACTAAGCCCACACTATGTGTCAAACACACAAAGCCCTCTGGCCTAGCATGATCAGGATATATATAAAATGACCCAAACAAAATTTAAGGCATAGTTTTTCTATGTCTACCCTAGAAAAAATAAAATCATATACCTTTTAAAAAAATGGCCCTCTGAAGCACAGCATTGTCATCCGAGGGGAGCATTAGAAATGTAGAGTTTGAGGCCCCACTCCAACTAACTGAATTAGCATATACATTTTACGAAGATCCTCAGTGATTTGTTGGTACTTTAAAGTTTGAGAGGCACAAAAAGTTGTACTTAGCAGAGATAAAGTCCTGTGAATTCCCTTTTCTGAAAGCAGAAGACTAGAGCAGCCTGACATGTTGTCATAGTAAAGCTGTCAGTCCCCTAAATTACCCAAAACTGGAACTCAGGAAATTCCGAATGAATAGAGTTAAACAGCAACATCTACGAGCATAAACCATGTAGCAAAAAAACAAAAACAAACAAAAAAACATAATTTTCTAGTCCAAACTGTTATCTTTTGTAGTCTGCTTCAAGCCCAGCTAGGTTTTTTTTGTTATAAATGCGAGGACAACATGATTTATTTCTATATTATGTTTCACCAAGTCAGTGCTCAATAAATATCTATTGAACAACTATCAGAAAGGACGAAGGATGTCCCATATTGAATTGCAAGTTG
This sequence comes from Glossophaga mutica, assembly GCA_039655065.1. Taxonomy (NCBI): domain Eukaryota; kingdom Metazoa; phylum Chordata; class Mammalia; order Chiroptera; family Phyllostomidae; genus Glossophaga; species Glossophaga mutica. Next base: position 40,414,349 of record CM077306.1, on the reverse strand, counting down.
TACTATACCCCTAAGGGACTTTCTAAATCTAAGACTTTATGACTCAGTGCGTTATGTCTATATTTATAGCTTCATGTGCATGTAAATAAATAGTGTTTTATTGGTGGTTATATGATGGAAGTAAAAGAAGAAAACTTCACCATCTCTTCTTGGTTCTATAACTTTGTATCACCATTTTCACTGGTAGTAGTTGTCTGAATTGTTGAGGATGTAATCAAATATAAATGAATCAGTATCCTAAAGTACATGTCTAACCAATTAAAATTCTTTTCCTTGACTATAGCCCTGTGAAGCCCCTTGCCCACCTTTCTTCCCATTACTCGGGGTTCATATACTTGGGGATTCATTAAAATACTCCCTCACAGGCCTTCACCATAACCTTCGCCAGGCAGGGGATAACTGACCCATTTTCTAAGAGTGCCAATGAAGGCAAACAAGTAGTTTACTAATATTTAGGATTTGTCATAAGCATTTGCTACTTTATGGAATTATTACAATTTGTTAATAGAAATACACTAAAACTTAAGGCATGCCAGGGCTCCAACTTTCTTAAACTAAAACTTCAAAAGTACATATCTACAGAATACTACCTAGTTATGGAGGCAAGATGCCTTCAGTTTTCTAGCTTTGCTGTGATTTTAGATGGACTATTCTCTTTGTTTTTTTTATCAATAGTCTCAGATTCCCAGTGATGATTCCTTGTGGATGACATAAAAAAGTGTTGATATGTTATTATAAAGAAAAAACTGGTACTGTTGAGTACACTTTACTGGAACTAACAAGTTAGCATTTTCCCTGCCATTGGCAAATAATAAATTTCATAGAAGAAAAGGTAAACATTAATGTTAGTAGAACAGAAAAAACTTGAAAGTCAAGTGGTTCAGAATCAAAATATTCTAGTACATCAGGTAGAACAATCATTTTATATATGATTTATATACAAGTGCATTCATTTTGTATACATATTTTATGATCCATTATGTTTAGTTCTAAATTTTATTTAGTAAATGAAGTATCTCCTTTAAAGGTCTTCTGTATTACAATGATGGGATATTATACTCCCATTATCTGTTTATTATGAATATCTAGATGTTAGCTGCTAAATTGATAAGGATTCATTTGCATTGTTTTTATTTTAATATAGATAAAGCAGGAAAATAACTTTACCTATTTATAGCTGCATTGCCATCTTTAACCTCCCAATTATATAAACTATTTTTATAAAAGAAAATGTTGAATTTGACAACAAATTACCTTTCATGAGACAGTTTATTCTAAAAAAAAAATGGGGTATTTTGTTATGTTTCTGTTTAAAAACACACACACCACAAAATAAATCAAGAGACAGAAGCAAAAGCACAAAAGAAAGGAAAATAACATAAAGGAGATTTTCCTTTATCTCCTGAATTCAAGATAAGTACCAGGAATTCAAGCATAAGGACACGGATGGATTACAGAGACACAGAATCCCCATTACAGTCGTGCTCAGGGAATTGAGGGTGGAGGGGAAGTTGTTCTTTGCAGGCAAACTTTGTAATTTGTTCTTTCTTTTGAGATATATAGGTTTTCTGACAGACTTTTATAAGCTCTTCCTTATGCATTGAATTTTGGCACAAATTTCTCTGTGTGTATAAGTTTTAAGAATTATAAGCAAAAAAGTTCTTATCATTAGAAAATGACAAATTTTAGTATGAATCAGCATCATGAAAAAAATCGGGCTAATTTAGTCAGCCTATTAGCTTCATCTAATTGGACCAGAGTTTAGAGACAAGACAGACGAATGGAGCAGGTGCTCTGGAAAGATCACAATAGCAGCTGGTGAAGAGAAACTGACAGAAACATGAAATGCTCTCACTGTTTGGTAGGAAAACAACAAAAGAGCCAGCTTTCCATTGTCCTTTATATTCTTCATGGTCATGAGCAGAACAGGGCAGTGAGGCCTAAACATAGGTGGAGCCCAAATATGGGGGTTAGTTAGAATATTAATGGGACAAAGAACCAAGGAGTCCATCATGTCTACAAACACAAAACTATGTCTTGATTGTTTTTACCCAAAAGGCATGAGAATTTTATTTTGATTACAATAATAAATTTATAGGATAAAAATTAAGTCTAACTTCATCATTTTACAATAGAAAGGAATTGTAGTCTGCATAGCACAAGCATTGCAGGTCATGTTCTCCAGAAACAGGAAGAGAAATAGAAGTTTGAAATAGAGTTTGAAGTGAAGATGGTTCATTGGGGACTAACCTCTACAAAAGTAAGCAGGGAAAAGCAACACTGGGCAGAGGAAGAAGCTGAACTATAATGTAGATGTCACAAAACCTGGGCCAACTCAGATCTGGCATGGAACAAGTATTGCCATAAGATTCCCATGATGGGCTGAAATGGAGGGGTCTTTTCTACCTCTGTCTTATCTAGTCAAGGGATGTGGGCTGTCCAGGAAGTACTTGACCTCAGGTAGAGCAAGGCAGCTCTCTGCAGCCCAGGCAGGCCCTGAAAAAGTCACTGTCAGAGATGGCCCCCCTACTGATCCCCCCCATCTGAGCAGTGAGTCATTTGAAAGGAAATCTGGTCAGTGCACCCCTGTGTGTACCACAGCAAGACAAGAAATCAGTTCCCTAGAGGATTCACTGGACTCCAATGTCTAGATCTTTATGTTATAAAGGTAGTTTATACTTATATTTCTTCACAGTGGGGAAAAAAAGAAGAAAACTGAGAAAAGTGATATTTTATATCATTTCCTCAATAGGTAATCACAAGTGAATGCATCAAATGAGGCATATGAAATTGACTCATTTAACAAAGAAAATCATACACAGTAAAGATATATATATATATTTAAAGATATAAAGATATATATATAAAATCATACACAGTAAAGATATATATATAATTATATATATATATAATTATATATATATATATAATTAAAGAATACTTGTTTTATCCAAGATGCCAAATTCTGAAAATTGAAAATATAATACAAGAAAAATAAGGTGCCAAAACATAATTGTAGGGTCTTACCAAATATTAATTGATATGATAAAATTTCTATCTGAATAACATGAAAAATTATTTTAATGTCACAGACCTTCCTTCTTTCTGACACTGCAAGGACAGGAAAAATAGGTTATAAAACAATTATTTTTTATGGCACATGCCCTTCAAGAGTTCATATGCAAATGCAGGTGAGAGATGCATTAATAAATAACAATATAATGCAATAACTGGAACTGGAAATACAAGTGCTGGGGAATCATCGAGCCCAAACTTAGGGTAAGGGCAGTATAGAGATATCAGGAAAGACACTGAAGAAGAAAGCTCTCCCATTTCTCAGCATTCCCCCATCAGCCACCTATCACCAGGCAAACAATGAAGGGCTCAACTTTAAAAATGCAAAAAATTACCTGAATAACTCTAATGATTCTAATGCAAATATTGGCACCCCAATGTAAAGCTCTGCTCACATTTGGGACCCACATCTGAAGGCAAAGCCCAAAGGTTCTCATGCCCCATTCAAGTCATACACACAGAGTTCACAGTCAAAATCCCAAATCAGGCCCTGGCTGGTGTAGCTCAGTGGATTGAGTGCAGGCCTGGGAACCAAAGCATTGATGGTTTGATCCCCAGTCAGGGCACATGCCTGGGTTGTGGGCCATATCCCAATACGGGGTGTGCTGGAGGCAACTACACATTGCTGTTTCACTCCCTCTTTCTCCCTCCCTTCCCCATCTCTCTAAAATAAATAAATAAAATCTTTAAAAAAAAATCCCAAATCAGGAAATAAAACAAATGTGAAAGCTATATAAAGAGTGTATGTGTTACACACAGGCAGAGAGTAAATTCTACCTTTTTTCTTTAGAATGTGAAAATATGAGTGGACAAGGAGAAGTCATTAATGTATGCAAAGGACCAAGAGCAGGCAGGATAAAAACCAAGAAAAACAAAATGAAAAACTAATTCCAAGGGAAGAAGAAAGAGGGAGGGAGGAAGAGAGGGATAGAGAGAAAGGGAATCTAGTATAATTAATATTCTAAGGGAAGAATGAGAAAAATATTTCCAGAAATCAAGAATAAGATGCCAAGACGAGGAAGCAATCATATAACCAGAAAGAATCTGAAGAGAGTAAAAGTATGGTACCTAAAATGTAAAAGGTCAGCAGGTGGCTAGAAGAAAAGCCAAAGAAATCTCTCAGAACATAGATCAAAAAGACAAGGACAGACTTCCCTGGCTGGTGTAGCTCAGTGAATTGAGCTCGGGCTTCGAACCAAAGGGTCGCAGGTTCGATTCCCCAGTCAGGACACATGCCTGGGTTGCAGGCCAAGCCCCTAGTGGGGGCCACATGAGAGGCAACCACACATTGATGTTTCTCTCCCTCTCTTTCTCCCTCCTTTACCCTCTCTAAAAGTAAATAAATAAAATCTGTAAAAAAAAAAAGACAAAGACATAGAAAATATGAGGAAAATTGTATAGAGGATTAATCCAGGGATTTCAACATTAATCTTTCAAAAATTCCAAAAAGAAAGAGAATGGATAGAAGAAAATAAAGAAATTCTAGAGAATTATTTCACAGCACTAAAGACAAGCCTTCAGACTAAAATGGGCTATAAAAAAGAACAAATTTTAATACTTTCCCATAAAATTTTAGATCATATGAAAAATGAAGAAAATATTTTAATAATTCCTGCAAAAGAATGAGAATCAGACTAGAGACCAGTATCTCATCAAAAATATTGCATGTCCAGAAAAAAATGGAGACATGGGCTTCCAAATACAAAGATAACTTAAAATGCAATATTCAATTAACATATCCATCAACAGAGAAGGCATTTTCAGATGTGCAAAGGCTCAGTAAGTGAACTTTCCACACAGGTTTTCTTAAGAGTTCCTTAGGATGTGTAGATATTTTAGCAGCATTGAAGGATGGGTTAAAGATCAACTTAAAGAAAGCAAAAACTCAGACCAGCTATAAGTTTTTTATTTCTGTGGCAAAGGAAAGAGATTTTAACCAAAATGTTCACATAGAAAAGATGCAAGTATACCTTTATGTGACCTTTCTCTGGACCCTGCATCACTAGAGGCACTCATCTAATGGTAAAACAAAACTCCTGCTAAGCCACTATTCCTTCTCACTCTGACTTTTATTTCCATTGCAGACCTTAACCTAACCACCCAAATATTTCTGCTCAAGGTAGTCTTTAGAAACACTCAGCTCTCCTAGATTTTAAACCAAACTAAATATTAGAAAGCTATTTTTTTTTCTCTCAGAGGCAAGCAGGGTCAGTACCCAGGTGTCCCTGAAAAATATGGCTGTCTACTAATTTCCAGAGTCTCAGATAACCTATCTTATCACCATATCACAAGCAAACAAAGCAAAGCAAAAACAGTAGAAGACCAAAGACATAAAATGTGGGAAGCAGTGAACCCACTCAAGAAAGGCAGTGCAAGGCAAGCCCTGGGATTACGTCAATGGAGGGGGTTGGCAGGCACGGAGTCCAGCTCTGAACAGCAGAATACACAGCCTGGCCCTGAAAGTTCTGAAAAATAGGAACTCTGCACATTTATAGATTTTTTGTTACCACTCATGTTTTTAGCTTTCACATTTTTTAACTTGTCAATTTGAAGGTAGTCTAGGTATTTTTGGATTCCTTATTAAGAGAAAAAGAGTTTGGATTTTGGACTGTTCTTGTCATTATTTCTTTTACTTTGTCCTTCAGAATTAGGCACTATGACCATTTTTGGTGTTTCTCAATTGTAAAAAAGATTGCATACTCAAAATGAGACAACTCAAGAAAGGGTTACTAAAAAGAAACTAATATCAAAGTGTGATGAGACACAGGGGACAGCAAGGAGCCGAGTCTAGCAGCAGGAGAGGTTGGCCAAAGACAAGTTACCAAAATCTGAAAGAAGAGAAATTCATGCAGAAGATGAGGCCTGAAAGGAGCAGTAATCTTTGAGGAACGTACCCAATCCGAAGGAGACAGTCAAGCGAATGAAGACCTGGATCTCACTCTTCGTCCTTACCTGTTTCCTGCTAGAAGTCACCATTGCCAAACTCAATGGTGGAAGTCGGAGGACAGGGAAATCCGAGTGACAAAGTCAGTCTTTGTAGGAAACTAGGGGTATTCTGGGAGGGAAATGAAGATATTTGGCCCGTATGTCATCCTGAATTTCCTTATCATCTCAACAGATGTGATGTCCTGTGTTCCTCTTGTCTTAAAATATTTCATCATTTTATAATTTTATGCAGGATTTTACTAATTAGGTTTTAAGGTAATCTGTTGACATGAAGAAAGGCTCAAGAGTTATCTTTAATGACAAGGTAAATAGCTAAAGCTCAAATCTTTCATTATTTATGGATTGTAGCTTCTTGCCACAAGAAACCAAAAAGTTCTGAAGAGTATAGGAAGAGACCTGGGAGTGCAAATATTTCTAAATTCAAAGTACACAGATTACAGGTAAGCTGACTTTACCTTAGAAATGCCCATAGTTATCTTGGTAATAGAAGGGTACTGGTACTGGAAGAGAATTATGAAGTGTTGCAAGTAGTGAAGGGACAGGGTTTTGGAATTGTAGGATCTTTGGTTATTATTTCTTCCTTTTGCTTGTATGTTTTGATCAAAATGAGCCAGGTGAGAGATGTCCATATCTTAGCTGCTCACCTTTTTCAAACACAATCATAACATCATTGGCGCCAAAAGTATATAGGAACAAACCTGAACTCCAAATTATATATGTTGTCACAGGCACACTGTACTCACTGAAAATATCTGGGTGCTAGTAACAAGTTCATTCTAAAATTGCTCTCAAAATACCGTATATTTGCTATTGTTTTCCTAGTTGCTTTAAGCATGTGATTATTCTTAATTCTTAAGATATGTAAAGTAGATACAAAGCTAATCATTTATGACTTTCAAAAATTTAAAAATTAAGCAAAACGATTATCAGTGCCCTGACAGCTTCACATTACACACAGAAACCTGGGCTTCATTAGACAAAATAGTGTATGCCGAGGGATTCTTGTTGCTTTTGTTCTGCCTGATTGTTCACGATCTGCCCTTTGCAATAGAGTAAACCACTCATTAATTCTCTATATTTGGTTTGTGACATTATCCATTCTCAAAATCCTTGTGATGAATTACATGACACAGTGGAAACAAATGTAGAACAAAACAAAAACACACCACATGTGGTCTGCTAACCAAGATCCTGTCAAACAAAATTGGAATCTGCGTTTCCATGGTTTCCTTTCAATAGTAAAAGGAAAAATGTATGCTCAAAAGCACCATTTCTGTAAACTGCCAAAAGAAAAATATCTTCATATTAGTATAGCCAAGAAAAAAATTTGGTGGTATAAAAAGTTACAAGAAAACCAAGTTATAATTTTTTTTTTACTAACACAAAAGTATTTCTTACAAGAACATGGGGCAGAAATGATAACAGGTCTTTTTCCTCATTCAATAATCAATCTCATGTAGGGAGAAGCTATTGCAACAAGTAAATGCTTCATACTACCTTCCTAAATAAGGATTTTAAAATATCACATATCACATATAGTAAGTAGAAAAAGAGATAGAGTGCATAAAAAGAATAGGACCTAGCCCTTTAAGAGTTAACCCCCTGAGCTTCCAGTAACGTTGGCAGCAGAGATAAATGTAGTACTCGAATTCACCCACAACCACATCAAAATCGCAACTAAACTTTAGGACAACCAATTCTAAAATTGCTCTCAAAATATTGTATATTTGCCATTGTTTTCCTAGTTGCTTCAGAAGTGAAGCAACTGCCTCATTCAGAACTGCCTCAAATCTAGCTGACAGAAGTCCTACAACTAAGAATATAAAGAATAAGCCATATCAAGACTGGTAGGAGGGGCAGAGATGCAAAATGGGTGAGTCTCAAACCCATGAGTGGCAGATAAAAATCAGGAAGCACATCTTGGCTGCAGAGGTCCCCCCTGAAGAGCAAGGGCTCCCAACCCCAACACCAGGCCCCCAGCTCAGGATTCCAGTGCCAGGAAGAGAAGTCCCCATAACTTCTGGCTGCAAAAACTAGCAGGGGTTATGGCTAAGTGAAATGGAGGGCTTCTGGAGTCCCAGGCAATTCCTCTTAAAGGGCTCATGCAAGGACTTACTCAGACCTACTCACTCTGAGCTCCAGAGCTGCAGCAGCAGCTTAAAAGGCATCAGGAACATATAGAGAGGAACTGAATTGTCTGGCATCCAGGCAAGAGCTGGAGGGGCAGACTTCTCCCAGATAGAAGTGCCAGCAGAGGTCATTCTTCCTCTTCTGAGCCCTCTCTCACAGAGGCTGCAGGCGGGCACTGTATCTGAGACTTCTTCTACATGGCTCACAGTGTTTGCCCCGCCATGGTGATTCCCTGAGACTCTACCCCACCCAATTTGAGGGCTCACCCAAGCTGTTCAGTGGCTTTTCTATACAAATGGTTTCTCTTGCATCATGCCCACACTTTCCTAAAATTTCTCATACAAGCAGCATCTGCCCTTGGCATGCCCCATAACTCTTACCAGCAGGAGTAGAGAGAGAACAAGGCATTGAAAACCTGTTTTATAAAATAATGAACATAGGGGTGCATATATCTTCGTGAATAAATGCTTTCAAATTTTTTAGATAAATACCCAGAATAGCAACCGTTGAATCCTATGATAACTCTATTCTTAATTTTTTGAGGAACAGCCATACTGTTTTCCATAGCGGCTTTACCAGTGTACATTCCTATAGCAGTGAATAAGCATTTTGTTCAGTGTAGCACTATTCACAGTGGTCAGGACAGGGAAACAACCAAAGTGTACTTTGATAGAGGACTGGATAAAAAAGATGTGGTACATATATACTATGGAATGCTACACAGCCATAAGAGAAGATGATATACTGCCAATTGTGCCATTTGAGAATATTATGCTAAGCAAAATAAGTCAGCCAGAAAAAGTTAAGAACCATATGATTTCACTCATATGTGGGGTATAAAACTGAAACTCTAGAAACAGATAATGGTATTATGTTTACTAAAGGGAATGAGGTGGGAGCTTAATAAAGGGCAAATGGAGGCAAATATACAGTAACAGAAAATGATTTGACTTTGGGTGGTGGGCATACAGTACAATATACAGATCATGTATCATGGAAATGTACACTTGAAACCTATATAATTGTATTAACCAGTGTAACCCCAATAAATTTAATTTAAAAAGGAAAAGAAAAGAAAAAATAATGACAGAAATCTTCCCTAACTTGATGAAGAAAATACACATACAAGTCCAGGAAGTACAGAGTTTCAAACAAGGTGAACCAAAGAGGCTCGCACCAAGACACATCATAATTAAAATGCAAAAGGTTGAAGACAAACAAATAATGTTATCTACAAAGAAGCTCCCATTAAACTGTCTGCTGATTTCTCAACAGAAACTTTGCAAGCCAAAAGGGAGTAGCAAGAAGTACTCGAAGTGATGAAAAACAAGGACCAATAACCAAGATTACTCTATCCAGCAAAGCTATTACTTAGAATTTAAGGACATGTAATGAGCTTCCTAAACAAACAAAAAAGCTAAAGGAGTTCATCACCACCAAACCAGTCTTACACAAAATGTTAAAGGGTCTTCTCTAAAACAAAAAAGGAAAAAAGATAAAAAACATGAATAACAAAATGGCAATAAGTACATATCTATCAACAATTGAATCTAAAAAACAAAATAAACAAACAAGCAGACTAGAAACAAACTCATGGATACTGGGTTGCCAGATGGGAGGGGGATGGAAAGATGGGTGAAAAAGGTAAAGGGATTAAGAAGTACAAATTGGTAGTTACAGAATAGTCATGGGGATGTGAAGTACAACGTAGGGAATACAGTCAATAATATTCTAATAAGCATGTATGGTGTCAGATGGGCAAGAGACTTATTGGTATGATTATCTAGTAAGTCAGAATGTCTAATCACTAAGTATACACCTGAAAGTGAAGTAATGTTATACATCAACTGTAATAGAAAAATTTTTTTTAAATGATTAAGAAAAGAGCCTCCTGAAATCCATACTTAATGATGATATTAACTATCTACAGAAGGAGTGCTGCCTGGGACAATATAGGAAGACCTAACCTATTATCTAATTATGTCTAACAGGATTTGAAAAATCAGTTAATTTAGTCAATGGAAGAAAGATAGCTAGAAGAAAAAGGAAAAAAAAGTCACTGTAATGAAAAGAATTCTGCACAAGACCTTAGAAAGTGGATCCAGGAAGGAAGGATCTTGCCAGGGTTTATCCAGGATACTCCAAATCAATGACAACCTATATCTGGAGGTCTCTGTTTAGAGACCTTGATGATTGAGCTTTAGTGCATCCTGATGAATATATTCCAAAGCTTATTCCAGATCATACTTTCTGATGATCACATCAGCTCCCCATGTTCCCACAAGCAGGGAAGAAAGAGTTTTGAAAGGTGACAAATAAAAAAAATAGCCCCAATTATAAGTGAACAAATTGAAATTTTGAAACCCATGCCAATTACTGTTAAGTCTGTAACCAGTAAATTTTTTTTTTAGGCTTTAAAGTAATTTTTATTGACCAACTTTGAGAGCAATTACAAAACTATTTTTTTCTGGGCCCAATAGCTGAAGACCAGCCTGACACATGGTTCCCTCAGCTGGACACTGTGAGTAGCCAACATTATATATTCTCTGACCTTGTCACAATTCTTAAGTTTTGCACCACATTCATCTCACACTTTTTGTTTCTTAAAAAATATATTATTCTTTTTATTATAAAAACAATTCAGTGGTGAAAAATTAAAAATCACAAAAGTTTTATTATGGTACTATTATCTACCCAGTCTTTTAAAATTTTATTTAAATTCTTATCTTTACATTAACATATAAAAATATACCTAAAGAGAAAAGTGCATAAAATATATTTCCACCCCCAGATATTGTACAACCACCTTCTTCTGCAATGGATATAATCACGATCCTAACTTTATTTTTGTTCCTAGCTGTTTTCCAAATTAATATTAATTTCGAACTAAAATTGGTATAGCAAATTGTGCCCATCAAGTGTATAATAAATATTCATGTGGCTTTTAAATTTCAGTTCCATAATATTGAGGTTAGACAACTGTAAAATTAGTCCACACAAGACTGCCCTCACTTCTGACACCAATTGTACATTGGGGGTTTCCAAAAAATCAACTCAGGTTTTATAATTCTTGCAAAGGACTCAGGGCACTCACTGGACGCTGTTATACTTGTGATTATGACTTATTACAAGGCAAGAATATAGATTAAAATCAGCCAAGGGAAGAAGTACATGGGACAGAATCCAGGAAAAAGTACCAAACACGGAGCTTCTGTTGTCCTCTCTCCATGGAGGTAGGCCAGTGTTATTTCCTAGTACTGATGTCTGGTAATATGCACAAAATATCGCCAACGAAGGAAGCTCACCCAACCCTGATATGATTACCCAAGTCTTTACTGGAGCTCCAACACACAGGAATGGTTAACTTCCCCCTGGTGGTTATCAGACTTCACTACTCCAGAGTGAAATGCCCATTCAAAATCATATTGTAATCATCTGGCTTGGCCCATTGTCTTTACTTTAAATGTCCTTGTTATTATCTGGCTTAGGGAGCTCCCACTGAAAATCACACTGTTGGACTATCCAACACAAGGTATCTAGGCAAAAAAAGATTCTTCTATCAGGCGTGACATTCCAGAAACTTAAAGATTAACAGCCAGAAGCTGAGGGCAAAGTCTAGACTTCTTTGGGAGCAGTGTCAGCAGGATAAATTCTTTACTATGCATCTGATTCTGACTAAAGTTGTCTTTTGATATATTTATTGACCATCTGAGTTTCTGCCTCTGCATAGTATCTATGTTGTCAACGCTTTTTTGTTGTTGTTAATAGTAACTTTATTTTCACTGGTGCAAAAAATCGTGAATAATTTTACATGTCAGCATATTTTTCAAGTCAAGTAAAATGTCTTCATTTAAGTTTATTTTTATTGTTTATACTATTACAGATGGCCCCATTTTCCCCCTTTTCCCACCTCCACCCAGCCCTTGCTCCCCCTTCCATCAGGCCACCACCTCTCTCTTTCCTGTGTCTATGGGTTATGCATATATGTTCTTTGGCTAATCCCTTCACCTTCTTTAATCTAGTCCTCCTTCTCCCACCCCCTGACAGCTGTCAGTCTGTTCCATGTGTCTATGCTTTGTTTCTATTTTGTCAGTTTATTTTGTTCATTAGATTCCACATATAAGTGAGACCATATGGTAACTGTCTTTCAGTGATGCTCAAAAACCTTAGGGGAAGATGTTTTATCTTTTTGATTTTTCAAAGTCTTTATGTATAGTGGATGCTACTCCTTGCTTAATATATATGGCAGAAATCTCTGGCTTGCCATGGTTTTTTCATTCTCCTTGTATTTTTTAAGAACAGAGTTCTGAATATAACTGTAGTGGAATTTGCCATGTTTTCATTTAAGTGTTTATTCTGTATCTGAACTAAATCTTTCCCTAACCCCAAGGTCATGGCAATATTCCCTTTATTATCTTCTAAAATGTTATAGTTTTGCTTTTCACTTAAATTAGCAATACCCCTGCAATTGATTTTTTTAATATTATGTTAGCTATGAATCCAGTTTTCCCCATATAGATAACTCATTATGCGAGAACCACGTCTTTTAAAAACCTGCCTTCATCTATTACAGATAGATACAAGTCTGTGGTTGTGCATGTCTGTTTCCAAGCTTTTTATTTTGTCTCATTGGTGTCTACTCGTGTGCCAATATCTCACCATTTTAGTTTAAACTATAGCTTTATAATAAGCCTGGATATCTGCTAGGGCAAATCCCCTCCCATTGTTCCTCTACTTTGAGTGTCTTTTTCTACATTTATTTAAACTTTCAAAACAGCTTTCCCTATGCTTACCTTCCTCCTCCCCACCTCAAAAAATATATCAGTATTTTGATTTGAATTTTAATGATTCTTTGACTCAGGTGAAATCTAATAGATATCTTTATAATGTTATGTCTTGTTATCCAAGAGTAATATTTCTACAATCCATTTATAATACTGTTCTCACTTTTTTCTAGATAACTTTTATTAGAATTTAAAAGATTTTTTTCTAAGTTTCATCCTTTTAACCTCACAGATATTGTTCTACTGCTTTATAGAGTCAATGTTTTCTTAAATGTATTCATAGTTTACCATTGCAATTTTTGTTCATTTACTTTGAAAAACCCATAATCTTTATCAAGATTCATGTAACTGCTGTCTCATATATAAGCTTTAGAATTTTGATTTATGAGGACATAATGGTAACAAATTCTGTTTTTATATTTATGGAAACGCATTTTGCTCTCATTCTTGAAAACTATTTTTTTCTTGATATATAATTCTAGGTTGGCAAGAATTTTCATTTACCACACAAAAGATTTTTTCAACTTGGTTTTTGAGAACAATTAAAAGCACAAAGATGAAATGTTTTTAAATGCCCCAAATCAAACTCTCAAAATCATAGCTGTTAACATTTTTAGTATATCTTATTTCAATATTTTCAGACATACATATTGAATTTATTTACACATTTTATCTTAGTTTTTAAAGCCTAATTTTTAATTGACCTAAAAATATGCTAAACCTAATAATATACTGTTATTATTCTTTGCATCACATAATTCTTAAGAGTCTAGGTTTTGGATTTGGCCACCTAAGTTCAAATTCTGACTCAATTACATGCTGTAATTGTTTAGCCTTGGGCACAATACTCAGCCTCTCTGCCTGTCTCTTCATATGTAATTCAGCTGACTTTTTGTTGTCTAGTTCCAGGACTCAAAGCACATCACCTCAGCCAAGCTAAAATCACCTTCCCACATTATGGGATTTCTCCACTAAAATATAACTCAAACGCAAATACTAAATATTTCTTAAAAGTTGACTGCATTATTTCCGTTCTCTAATCTCTCTAATTTGCCCCATTTGGGGGTTAATGCTGAATTCCTATTCATGTGCCTAACCATCTTCATAAACCTTACAAGTACTCATCAATATTTTCATTTCTTCTCTCCCATCCAGACACAGATTAGTAGGTGTGCTGATAGTGTCTTAAATATATCTAATAAGTTATTTGCTATGTGACAATTGACCCAACATATATATATTCTTTTACTTTAAAGTACTGAGTTTATCTAAAAAATCAGCAGTGGTTTTTGGCAGTGTTGTTCTGAGGAATGAATCACTTAGAAGAGCACTTGCACATAAATGTGGCTATAGTTAACATTTTTTTAGGTAATAATATTTTAGGGTTTTTATACTTTAAATTTAATATATCATGTTATTTTTTAATTTTTAAAAATATTTTATTGTTTATGCTAATACAGTTGTCCCAATTTTTCCTACTTTAGCCCTTCCACCCAGCCCCCAATCCCTCAGGCAATCCCTACACCGTTGTCCATGTCCATGGGTCATACATATATGTTCCTCGACAATCCCTTCCCCTTCTTTCAACCAGTCCGTGCCTCTCCCTTCACCCCTTACATCTGTCAGTCTGTTTCATGTTTCTATGTCTCTGATCTATTTTGCTCATTAGTTTACATTGCTTTTCAGATTCCACTTATGAGTGAGGTCATATGGTATTTGTCTTTCACTGCCTGGCTTCTTTCACTTACAATAATAGTCTCCAGTTCCATCCATACTGCTACAAAAGATAAGAATTCCTTTTTTTTTTTTTTTTTTTTTTTACTGCTGTGTGATGTTCCATTGTATAAAAGTACTCCAGCTTTTTTATACACTAATCTACTGATGGGCACTTTAGCTATGTCCAGATCTTGGCTATTATAAATATTGCTGCTATGAACATATATTTTTTTTGTACTGGTGTTTCAGGATTTTTAGGATATATTCCCAGCAGTGGAATTGCTGGGTAAAAAGGCAGTTATATTTTCAGAAAATATTCATGTATTTGAAAGAAGACATCAAGCAAATCATCCCTGTCTCTTTACAACTCCAACAAGCCAGGCATCCGTAAAGTTATGTTAAGTTTCACAGCTACAAATAGTTTGGAAAGCAATTATGGCAATTAAAACAATTGAAAAACAATTTAGCAGTGTGAAAAATAAGAGCTAGCCATAGCCAGTGTATTTGATAATTCAGAATATATCAAGATTCCACATTTGCATGTAGAATAAAAAAACATTTTTCAGGTAAAAAATCATGAAATACTTCTTTCTATCATGGGTGAGATAATTATGTTCATGGGTGAGATAATTATGTACGCAATCATTATTATTTGAATATATTTAAATATAGCTAATATCTTTGATTTCTCTAATTTATAAATTAAATATATAAATATATAGTACTAAATTATGTATAGAAATAGACTTGCTTAAAAAATCTAATCACATAATATGAATAGTTGATCAAATTTGAAGAACTATAAACAATTTCAAACTCACTATATACATATGTGTGCTTTTCTTTTTTAGAAGTAACTCCTCTTCTTATAGATAATTAGCTAAACATTTCTTGTCAGAGACTCATGGTATGATTTTTAATATCATTCCATGGCTAGAGAGCCCTTCAATATCTGCCTATCTTTAGCATCTCCTCTTCTACCACACTGTTCCCACCTCACTACACTCTATCCACACTGGCCTTCTTTTCATTCCTCAGGCATGACAGGTTTGTACCTCTCTGTTCTTCCCTAGAAAGTTTTCAACCCACATCTTTGCCTGGCTGTGTTCTGTTGACAGACAATTTTCCATGGGTTTCTCACAGTTATACATGTTTATGACCATCTTTTCTATGATATTTATAATGTGTCTTCCTCCAGGTAAAATAACAAATTTATCCACTGCCCTGTATACTAAAGATAATGTCTTCACCTGGAGCCTGGGGAGGCTGGCTTGCAGCCTGTTATGAAAGACTGAAGCATTCTAAGATCAGGTCCCTCAGCTGAAATGCAAAGCCACGGCTTGTGCGGTGTCCACTGGGGGGTACTCTGCATTGCCCCAGCAGGATCTGGGCATCAAAGAGTCCATTTATGCTGCTTACTTTGGTGTGAATAATGAAGTTCTTTATCTTTGACCCAAGAATTTCATGTCTTCTGCTAGCATCATGAAAAAATGTCAAAATAAATGATATGCTTGAAATTAGGGTAAAGGTACAGAACATTTACAGTTTTTGAAAGCTCATTCATGTCATTCGCCTTTCAATTCAAAAGTCAACTCCTCCATAAGGCCTGTCCTTACTACCCCTTTTAAATTACCCATATACCATCTACTTATGTTTCACAAATTTTTATTTTCATGCCTTCAATATTACTATTAGAAACATTTTTCTCTTATATTTTGTTTATTATCTATCTCAACTAGATTGTAAACTCACCTAGGGCATAAACCTTGTCTGTCATATTCACCAGGGTATGCTCACAATATAGAAAACTGTCTGGCACCTAACAGGCACTTAGTCCATGTGCATTGTCTAAAATAATCACTGATTTCCTAGAGTTAATAATTATTTTTCCTTAGAGTCTCCCATTGTCTTTTTGTTTGTTTTCTTTTTATATTTTTAAATTTCATACAGTGTTTTTGAAGAGTCATTTTTTATTCATCCTATCTCCAATCACAAGGCTCCAGCTATATATCATTAAAAATTACTTTCTATTTCTTTCTCAATCTTACAAATTTAGCAGCTCCTTTCTTCTGTGCCCTTCATCTATCAAGCAGCTGTACACCCCATGAGCTGTAGGCCAACAGTGTGAGTAATCTACACACACCCATTCTACTCACAGGCAAGCATTTTCCCTTCTCATTGTTTGGGTTTAGTTCTCATCGTTCTTCATAGGTCTTCCTGATGCCCAATGAGAGTTCCCTTTTCATACTATCTACTGTGAAATTATGACTTCAGGCCAACCCCACAGAAAACTGCCCCAGAGAGACAAGCTATCTAGTGTTTGTGAATGGGATTCCCAACTCTTACAGTTAATCTACTTGTTTGAATTAATTGATCATTTTCATGAGTAAGGTGCAATGCATCAGACCTTTAGAAAGCAATGAATACAAGACAATCCTTGCTTCAGGATGAAGAGATAGTCAAAAAGAAAAATTAGAATGGCACACACATTGATAGAGTTATGAACAAGACAGTATCCCAAAGAGAGTAGATTAGGTTCAATATGAGTTAGGTATTGCAGTTAAAGCAGAGCTGACCAAGCAGGAATGGAGAGATAAACATTCCAGCAAAGACAACAGCAAAGAGTTATGAAAGAAAAGAACATGAAGAGTTTGGCAAATGGTGTGACTGAATTATAGGCTGCTGTGGTTATGAAGCTAGACCTTACGATCTCACCTTTCTCATTTGGGAAATGATGAATTAAATTGTGTAGCTCTTCCTTAGAAAACTATTATTTGGGAAGAAAAATGATTGATTTAGTTTGGAAATGTTGCTAAAAATGCTAGAGGGAAAAATTATTGCATATTTTGGTATCAAACTCTCTCCTTAGTCCCAGGAATTTGGCAGAGTTCACATTTTCTTTTGACTTGTTATCACCACTTTTACATGCATTAAACTATAATTACTGTTATGAACTAAATTGTGTCCCCTCAAAAATCCATATGCTGAAGACCTAAATCATAATGTGGTTATATTTGGACATAGGGCCTTTAAAGAGGTTATGAAAGTTAAAGAGGTCATAAAGATGTGGCCCTAATTCTACAGGACTAGTGTTCTTATAAGAAGAGACACTGAGGATGTGCATACAAGGAAAAAAGACAATGTGGGATCACAGTAAGGAGGGAGCCATCTACAAGTCAAGGAGAGAGAAAGACCTCAGGAGATACCAGACCTAATATCCCATAGATCTGGGACTTGTAGCTCCAAAATTGTGAGAAAATACATTTCTGTTGCATAAGTCATCCAATCTGGTATTTAGTTATGGCAGCCTTAGTAAACTAATGCAGTAATCCACATGATGAAGACTGAGGTCAGAGAATTTATATCAGGAAATGAAAATGAATTTTCATTTATGTGTAATTTAGTTCAACAGTTACCACTTGGTTACAGGAAGTATTTTAGAATGAGAAAGAGTTGTAAATTTTAAAATATTTTATTGTTTACAATATAGTATTTATGAAACTTTGCTTATAATTAACTATGAAGAATTATAATCTTCCCATTAAAGATTTAATAACTGAGTCATAGAGCAGTTAAAGAATGTAGCAAAATCATTCATTTTGGGTCTGGAAAAGCCAAGCACAAATCCTGGCCCTCTGGTACACAACAACCAGTCACACACAAATTCTTACCATCATCTTCCAGTTCAGTCCACCTACCTCGACCAATTGAGAGTTTTGTTTACATATCAGAGAACCAGGTGTTCAGTCAATTTCCAGTCTCTAAAACCAAATGTCCATAGACCTGGCATGTAATATAAATACATGGAAAAGTCTAGGTGTTAACAGACAAGAAATGATGTGGTCTATGGTTGAATCAGACACTCCATGCACAGAATTCCTTCATTACAAACTGGGTCTAAACATTGTGTCAGCCAACAAAGCATAACCTGTCAGTCAGTTCAGGCTTCAAATGGCAATTTATGCATCCCTCAATAGGACTAAAGTGAAAGACCATTTTCTTGCATCTTCTACTTTGTAATGACAAAGTTAAATTTTTATAAATTTATTTTACTCTGTGTACTAAGCAAATAGAATATATATTTTATTTGTTTGTTTCTGTGATTTATTTATTGTTTTGTTCAATCACTCTAATACTTCTCTGCCCGTGAGAAATCACAAGATTTTCAGAAAGCTAATCTAAAGTCTAGAAAGAAACCTAGATTTATTGCCACACTTTTTTCTTCTCTTGTAATAAAATATGATTTCCTCCTAAAAACACCATGAAAGATATTTTGAGGAAAAGTTCAATGATATCTAATTTCAAAGACTTATCTTATGTGACATTATTTGCTATCCACTGACCTTGACCCATCTCTGTTTCCTTCCAACTTAGAGCCAAATGTATAAACTGAAACTCACGGAAGGAAGAATTCAAAAAGTTAAGCAGACTGTATAAAGCTATTTACAAAGAATCAAAAATATATAAATTAAAGTGACAGGAGATGACACATTATACTCACCAAATGGGCACAAATCAGTGTGATCTATGCTCATTTAGATATTTTTTTTTTCAGAGAAAGGTAGAGGAACTTATTGAAATTAGGCATTTGTCTTTACTACAATTTCCAAATATACAAAGAAACCTCACACAAACCCACTCAAGTGAGGAGGTGAAAACTGACTTCCACTTTCACGCTAAGTCTTCAAGTTCAATATTAAAAATTCCACCTTCACATGACTGCTGGGCCACATACTAAATGCCTCCACCTGGACCAGTCCCCTCTATTTCCTCATTAGTAAAACATAAAAAAAAAAATCATGGTTATTACTTCAGGTGCATGTATTAAGATTAAGTGAGATCATGGTATTAAGTACTTAGTGCAGAACATGCATACTGAAAGTATCCATAGGAAATCAGAATCAATGTTTTAACTCCAGAAAAAAATTAAAATATAAATATTTGAAAGAAAAAAGACAGGCATTATTTGTATTTGGAACATAAATAAAATACTACTAGAGTACATAAAAACAGAGTAAGATTCCTGAATACATTTTCAATAACACAAAAACTGATAGCTGGTTTATGCTCCATAAATATACAATTAGAAAGGATCATGGGAAAATCACCCTATGGCCAACAGCAATCAAACCTAAAGAATGCCTAAGAAACCTGATTATAATTGTGTGAAATCTACATAAAGAACCCTTTACTAAAGGGCAAAGAAAAAAAGATCACAATAAATAAAGCAGTGTATTTATTGAATGTAAAAATGTTTAATTGTGAAACTATTAACTAACTCTAACTAAATGTATAAATTCATTATAACCTAATCAAAACTTCATCTTCCTCCAAGGTGAAAACATGATCACCTGATATAAAATACATATCCATCTACTGTTCTAAAAATTAGGAAAGTAGATTCTAAAATTTATAAAAAGAAGATTCACAAGTTTAGCAGAGGAAATACTGAGAAAGAACATTATACAAACTTTATACCACCAGATATAAAAGATATGCTGTAAATACAAATGATCTTAAGCACTATCAGATTTGTAAAGACATTTACAAAGTTATGAATTAAGAGTAAAGAATGTTTAGAACTATACCATATATATCATGAAGTTTAATAAAATAAAAATGTGTATGGTTTGTTTTTAATCATTACATACAGGATAGCATGTCAGTTTAGGTTTGACTGTAAATTGTAACACCAAAACAAGTGTAGCTTTAATATAAAGGTTAATTTGCCTCACACACGAAAGGAATTTGGAGTCACGTAGAGATCTACACGGGACCTTCATCGTATCAGGAGGGAGAACTCGCTGCTGTGCTGCACTCGGCATGTGCTTCTCTTTCACGGCCCAAGACAGATGCGAGAGCTCCAAAACACATCACCATTTTTGTCAGCAAAAAAAAAGGAATTGATGAATAAAGATGCACCCCTATTTTAAGTAAATATTTAAAATTATAAATACAAAATTTCTGCTTCTATTGAATAGAATTTGAATCAAAAGGGAAATATAGTCGATCTATGCAGCTATACAGTTATGAGTACAGGAAACAGTTTTTTTCTCATATTATTAATTATTGTATTATTTCTATTACAACTGTAAACCTACTTTTGTCTGTCCCTGTATTTTCAACTAAAAATGGAGCTCTTACTATTGAAGAAAGGAGAACAGATATTGAGAACGACTTAAAATGGATGTTATAGTTGGCTCTTTATAATAAGGTGACTCAATTGGCTCTCTATAGAAAAAATAAAATTAAACTCACAACATTAAAAAACATCCAATGATTTAAAGAACTACCAATCCGTTCTCTGTTACCAGAGGTGGAGGGTGAAAGGATAGCAGTAAATAGGTGACCTGTTTTGGAATTTTTTAAACTGTAAATAAATTGAATAGATAGATAGATAGATAGATAGATGTCAAAAATATCTTTGGCAATTACATAACTTGTTTTATCAAAAAATGTCTTTTTAAGAACAGTGTTTTTCTGCCTTTTTGTTAATACGACTCAGTAATAACTTAGCTAAAAACACCTTTGGGATGGATTCAGAAGTTCGAAAAGATATGATGATAAAATATGATTAGCAAGCTGTAGGGAAGGTCACAAATGTGTGATTTTGAAGCCTCTTCTATTTGAAACCAATCTCAAGTCTTGAATTCAACCCAGTATGTAATATACTACAAATGGAAAGATTAAACTGGAGCAACATAATTAGAGTAAGCTATTGGATCTGCACTTGTATTGCAGCAACTGAACTTGAAACCAGCTGCAAAATAGTGACTAATCTCTCTGGCAAGCCCACATGAGAATATAGTACAACCAGCCAGCTCCAGCCTCATGAACACGTGTCTCTTCAACTGGCATCTAAGCAGGTGATGGTGATGATGCAATTTCATTACAATTTGATTGTATTCTAACCACAGTCAACAGATGAGTCTCACAGCAGATTTCACAAGACTTCAAACAGACTATATATATTTTTTCAGATAGTTTCAACTACAGAAGGCCATGGAAACTAGTGATTTTTTCACCTTAGGGACTACAACTTTATAGTACCTTATAATCTTAAATTCGGGAGGTTAATGATTACATGCGAAATGAACATAAGAAAAAGTGTGGAAAAAAGTACTTACTTTACTTGGCCCTCTTATCCAGAATTGTTCATGACTACTCATAATGATCAGTTAAGACAATCAAACTGCCCAGACTAATTCTGTACAAACAATAGCTGGTGAATCCATGGGGTAGGAAATGTTTCAGTGCTGTATTATCCTTTTTACATCCACAGATGCATCTCCCTAGTTATACAACCTGCCCTAGTGAGACAATATTTAACAGTGTCTTGAACATTAAAGGTGTTTAATGAATGCTCAGTTTGAGTAATGGATAGAAAATATATATCTCAAAATAAAATATATTTAACATAAGAATAATAAGAATTATCATAACTAAGTTTATCTACTAAAAATCATAGCAGCACCAAAAGCTCTATAATATTTGATAAGTATAGGATCTGCAAAATGATGGCAAATTGACTAAATATGGCACAGAGAAGAATGTCGACAAAAGTTATAATAAAAATAATTAAAATGTTAACAATCATTGCACAGTGATCCCTCACCTATCACAGGAGTTACGTTCCAGAGACTGCCACAATAGGTGAAAATCCACAAAGTAGTGGCATTATATTTATTTTATTATTTATATATATTTTAAGGCTTTATAAACCCTTCCCACACTCCTATAAGCCTTCCCCACACTCTTATAAACACTTCACATGCTCTTAAACACTTTCTACCCTCTTAAACCTATGTAATTTTAACAACATATGAAATTCTATATGGGTACTCACCAGTGAAGTATACAGTCGTCCCTTGCTATATCTCGATTCACTTATTGCAAAGAAAAAGGAAGAGGTAAAGGAGAAGGAGGAAGAACAGAGAGAAAAGGAGAAAGAATGAAAATTCAGCTAAGTCATTAAGACAAATTTCAAGAGTTAAAAATAGAATAAGAACAACCAGAGAGCAATAATGTTTACCCCTGCGTTTGAAAATGCTACTACTTTTAATGATTTTGCACAAGGTTTTTCTTCAGTCCAAAGTGAGAGGATGGATATGTGACAACAAATATTTCTTTCATATAGTCTTAAATTTTAGAAAGATCTTCAACTTCATTTCAAAAACTACCTAAGATCAGTCACAATTACAAAAAACAAATGACTGAAACTTGTACCAAATATCTGTAATGTAATTAAAAACAGAAAAATATGGTCCAAAATTATACTTCAAACGGCCAGATACTTTAAAATACCAATCAACTCTTGATGATATATGACTTAACTAAGGATTTTACTAAAAGTTTAATAGCTATGAGCTATATATGTTTTGAGGTACCATAGCCACTTAACCTGAAATTGTAATATGTTGCGGACCGTTCAGCCTGGTTTCAGGAGTTGTAACCCTCACCCCACGGAGGGCTGTGTAAGAGCCCAAGGGACCCACTTCATCTGGGTCTGTTATGTCACAAGGATGTGACCTATTAAGGAGACAAAGCTTATCTCCCTGGCAGGGGCACTGCTTCTGCCTTACCCATCTCTGGCCCCATAGCTTGGTTGGCAGTCAATGACGGGTAAGACTCCTCAAGGGAGGGGCAACCTAAGCCAGACGCGACCACTTGGAAGGCCTCATGGAAGGACTCAGGGGGTTGCAGCAAAGAGGATGTGATGGACCCTCGCCCCCCGGCTATTCTGACATAGCCCAAGTCCTCATTTCCACCTGGGAGATGTCTCCTGCTTCCTAATCGGCTTAAAGCCTGAAACTGTGGGGGTGAGCGGTGCAGCCCTGTCCTGGCCAGAACGGCTCCTTGGGTGATTGGCATAAGAAAGAATTTCTAAAGTCCTGTGAAACCTGCTTTGCTAAGAGTGCTCTTCCTGAGGTGACAAGTGTCCCAGGAGGAAATGAGCATGTCTCCCAAAGTCTGGCAACCCCCCTTCCTGACAAACACTGGCTCGGATTAAGCCCTCAGATTTCTTTGACATGTTAAACTTGTATTCCGGTGTATTGGAACCCAATATAAAGCCTAGTGAGGAAGGGGCTCTGGGTCATTCTCCTCTGAGAGTTTGACCCCTTTCCTCCCCAAGCACAAGATGTCTTGGTAGTTTTTACTTTCATCCGTGACGGAGGGATGGGGCTCTGCGGGCGGAGCCCCCCCACATCTGGCGCCCAGGCCAGGGTCCCCAGCAGTAATAGGTGAAATAAACCTCTTCTTTTCCATGGGGCTGAGGAGGTAGAAAGGCGAGGAGTTGAAGAGTAAGGAAGGGTACAACACTTTTGAAATTAGAGATCAATATGCTTTAACTTCAATATGTTTCCTGATATTGGAAAAAATCCCCTAGCAAGCAATTTGCAAAGCTCTAGAAAGTATAGGAGACAAGGTAATAACCAACATGACCTGGCGGACAGCAAATCATATCAGTCCAATCAAATTCCCTTTAACCACTGACAGCCTTATAAATGTGGGGGAAAAATGAAGTCATATATCTTGGCTTCACAAGGCTTTGACTGTGACTCTCATCACATATTCATAAACAAGAGAGTAAAATATGGCTTATATCATAATCTTGGAGGAGTAATTAGTGATTTCCTATAGTTCAGAGATTACCATGAGGTGATAAATACTGTGAAAATTACCTAGATATTTCCCTAGAAAATTTTTATTAATGGCTCAAATATTAAAATTCCTGGCATTTTTATAAAATTCACATGCTTAAAAGTCCCATATATAAAGAAAAATTCTAATATAATCATTACATTTGGAATAGTAAGAAGTCATTTCCATTTAGTGACTCTTGAAAGACTGTTTCTGAAATATTCACAAGGTTATAATTATATTCATAGCATGTGCAGATTTTCCATTCCATTTACATCTACCTAGTGAAATTGAAGAGAAGGGCATTACTCTTAGATCAGTGGGAGACTTTGAAATTGCGTCCCAGGAAAGATCATTTTCCCTTTCTTGTTACATTTCCCTTTATGTTATGTCTTCAGGTGTCATGATTTCATTATTAATTGACCATAGCTACTGTAGTAGGAAACACTATTCATAATAAAAGTAGATTACATTTTGGAATGTAAGCAGATGATCATAAAGCTAGAAATCTATTTTAATACTAATTAATAATAAAATAAAATAAGACAAAGATGTGACTGACATAGAGCAAAGTTTGCCACTTGGTACTGGGAATTCATTTAAATCTAAAGGTGGCCCTGGTAGGATTGCTCAGCTGGTTGGAGCATCAACCCATTCAACAAAATGTTGCAGGTTCAATCCCTGGTAAGGGCACATGCCTAGGCTGCAGATTCCATCCTCGGTCAGGGCTAGTATGGGAGGAAACTGATCAGTGTTTCTCTCTCTCTTTCTCGCTCTCTCTTTCTCGCTCTCTCTCTCTCTCTCTCTCTACCCTCCAGCCATCTTCCTCTCTCTAAAATAAATAAACACAGCCTCAGGCAAGGATTTAAAAACAAAGAAATAAATATAAAGGTGAACATAAGTTAAAAATATTTTATTTAAGGTACTTGTGTCTACATTTATGAAATACTCTGTCATTGTTGAATGATGTCAGCTTCTGACAATACTAATTTAACATAAATCAAGACTTTGCAAATGGATTATCTGTATTTTATCTCACCAAGAAAATTATCGGATCCCATTGTGGAAATAATACTTCCCCTTTTGGAAATAATACTTTACTAATTTCAAATTTCTTCCATAATTACTAATCTAAATTTCCCTTTTCTTCTTGAATCAATTTTGGCAAAATGAAGAACCCAGAACATTTCTCCATCATCAAGAATTTCAAAGTATTTTCATCAAATTACACCCAATAAAACATGAGTTCTCTTGGCATGACTGATGAGTTACTAAACTTTAAATAAGCATTAAAATAGTGCTTTTTTATAGTATTCTTAATAAAGGCTAAAATATTTAAAACATGCAAAACTCAGAATAGCATAGTATGTACTCATTCTTTGTAATTATTATTGTTATTACTATTGTTATCCCTTCCCAGCATACATCTTTGTATTTATCATATCACCTTTCTCATTATTTTCTCTATTTGTCATTGATTCACTGATTTACATATCCAAAGATATATTTATTTCTTTTTCCTTCCTTAAATAACACCACTAAGCCCATTGTCTCATTCCACCTTTTTTGGTGATTTGTTTTAGTGGTGTCTATAACATAGAATGCTTTCTCTGACAGATATCAGAAAATCTGCCCTGGCTGGTGTAGCTCAGTGGATTGAGCGCGGGCCTGCGAACCAGAGGATCGCGGTTCGATTCCCAGTCAGGGCACATGCCTGGGTTGCAGGCCAGTTCCCAGCATGGGACACACAAGAGGCAACCATACAGTGATATTTCTCTCCCTCTCTCCTACCCTTCCCCTCTAAAGATAAATAAATAAAAATCTAAAAAAAAAAAAAAGAAAGAAAATCTGACCCACACAAGCTTAAACAATAAAGTGGATTTAGTAGCTCAGTTGTTAAAGTTTTTGAAGATAGGGCAGATTCAGGCTCTGCTTGATCACGGTTTCTGCTCTACACTTGTCTCTTGGTTGGCTCCCTAGTCATGAGGGAATGTGAGATGTTTACCATCAGCAAACAAGGCTAATCCATGTAAAGATAGAGACAACTTTCTCTAAGGTTGTTTTATATAACCATGAAATGAAAGTACTCAAAGTCACTTTTATGAATATTCCTCAATTAATCATCATAATCAATTGAAAGTAATTGGCTTAGACCAAAACTAATCACTGGTAAGAGAGACCCTCTTATGGAGCTCGGGGTGGGATCAAGCACCCTTTTACAATTACTGTACAAAGGGGAAGGAAGTAGCCAGCATTCATTGCAAACCATGAGAGTCAGCCATCTCGCACTTTCCAGCCCAGTCAAGCCCCCAGATGGCATCACCCCAGCCAATATACACGGTGCTAACAATAGATCAACAATAGATCTAGTCAACAATAGATCACAAGAAATAACAAAGTTGTTGTCTAAGTTATTAAACTTTTGGGATGGTTTACTGTATAGAAGTATATAACCAAAGCATTTGGAGGTATATTTGTCTGTACTATTTATATTCAGGGTTTGCTAATGAAGAGTGTATACATTTTCTTTGACCCTGATCATTGACAATTTGAGATCTGGTTGAATCATTTCACAATCTACAGCAGAGTGGCAGATTGATATGTTCCGCTTTCCACTCAAATTTCACTATGTCTGGTTATCTAACACAGAATAAATAGGGTAAATGAAAAGCTAGCTCTAAATCTCAGCTTCCACCTATTCGACATTATTTGGGGAAATGTCACCTTTAATGAGTCTATAAATTTTTTTTAATATATTTTATTGATTATGCTATTACAGTTGTCCCATTTCTCCCCCATCATTCCCCATCCACCCTACACACCCTCTCCTACCCACATTCCCCCCTTTAGTTCATGTCCATGTGTCATAAGTTTTCTAGCTTCTACATTTCCCATACTATTCTTGCCCTCCCCCTGTCTATTTTTTTCCCATTATCTATGCTACTCATTCTCTGTACCTTTTCCCCCTCTCTCCTCCTCCCATGCACCTGTTGCTAACCCTCCATATGATCTCCATTTCTGTGGTTCTGTTCCTGTTCTAGCTGTTTGCTTAGTTTGCTTTCGTTTTAGGTGTGGTTCTTGATAGCTGTGAGTTTGCTATCTTTTCACTGTCATAGTTTTATCTTCTTTTTATTGATGTTTTCACATACTCCCATTTCCTGTAAAGTCTTCCCTAACTTTTGTGTCTGAGAAAAGATATAGAGAAGAGAAAGAATTAATATCAAATAGGGCACCACAGTTTTTAGTTCTCTATCTCAAAAAAATAACATTCATACAGGAGAAAGAAGTTTTCATTTGATATAAATTTTGAGTTATTCTACCAGTATCAGAAGAAAAAAGTCTACTCCACTTCTTCTGAACTGGTAGACCAGCACTGTCCTGAGAGTAATACACAAATATCATGAATAAATCCCACTGGTTACCCATTAGTAACAATTCCTCCCAAAATCTTGTCATTGGTTGACTATAAACTTAGTTTTTACTTTGTCTTATGTTTAAAATTATCTGTGGCATCTTAAGTTCTTTCACTGAAGTGAGGAAAAAATATTAGACAATTGCTCATATCAAATTTCATCACAACTTTATATATATATGGAATTTTTAAATTTCCAGTTGTCTCTATTCCTTTTTGTATATGGCAGAATTTATAATAATATATGAACATATTTAAAATTCCACAAATATGAAAAGAAGGAAGGAAGGGAAAGAAAGAAAGAAGGAAGGAAGGAAGGAAGGAAGGAAGGAAGGAAGGAAGGAAGGGAAAAGAAAGGAGAGAGAGGAAGAGGGAAGAGGGACAAAAGGAAGAAAGAGAAAAAAGATAATAAGTAAAACCTAACAAGGAAGTAAAAGAACTGTATGCAGAAAACTACACAACACTGAAGAAAGAAATCAAGAAAGACACAAATGGAAACACATACCGTGTTCATGGATCAGGAAAACTAATATCATCAAAATGTCCATACTACCCAAAGCAATTTACAGATTCAACGCAATACCTATTAAAGTACCAATGGCATATTTCACAGACATAGAACAAACACTTCAAAAATTTATAAGGAACCATAAATGACCCCGAATAGCTGCAGTAATTTTGAGAAAGAAGAGCAAAGTAGGAGGGATCAGAATACCTGATACCAAACTGTATTACAAGGCCACTGTAATCAAAACAGCCTGGTACTAGCATAAAAACAGGCACATAGACCAGTGGAACAAAACAGAGAGCCCAGAAATAAGCCCAAGTCTCTATGGACAATTAATATTTGACAAAGGAGGTAGCAACAAAAAATGGAGTAAAAATAGCCTCTTCAACAAATGGTGTTGGGAAAGCTGGACAGCTACATGCAAAAAAAAATGAAACTCGATCACCAACTTACACCATACACAAAAATAAATTCACGGTGGATAAAAGATTTAAATATAAGTCATGACACCATTAAAATCCTAGAGGAGAACATAGGCAGGAAAATCTCAGTTATTTCACGCAGCAACATTTTTACTGACATGTCCCCTAGAGCAAGAGACATAAAAGAAAGAATAAACAAATGGGATCTGATCAAAATAAAAAGCTTCTGCATGGCTAATGAAAATAATACTAAAATAAAAAGAGAACCAACTGTATGGGGAAACATATTTGTCAATGATACCTCAGACAAGGGTTTAATCTGCAAAATATATAAAGAACTCATACGACTCCACTCTAAGAAAACAAGCAACCCAATTAAAAAATGGGCAAGGGACTTAAACAGACACTCTTCCAAGGAGGACATACAGAGGATCCAGAGACACATGAAAAGATGCTAAGTATCGCTAGCTATTAGAGAAATGCAAATTAAAACCACAATGAAATACCACTTCACACCAGTCAGAATGGCCATCATAAACAAAGCAACAAACAACAAGTGTTGGAGAGGTTGTGGAGAAAAGGGGACCCTAGTGCACTGTTGGTGGGAGTGCAGACTGGTACAACCACTATGGAAAACAGTATGGAATTTTCTAAGAAAATGAAAAATGGATCTACCTTTTGACCCAGCAATTCCACTGTTTGGATTATATCCTAAGAACCCTGAAACACCAATCCAAAAGAACCTCTGCACCCCAATGTTCATAGCAGCACAATTTACAATAGCCAAGTGTTGGAAGCAACCTAGATGCCCATCAGTAAATGAATGTATCAAGAAACTATGGTACATTTACACAATAGAATTCTATGCAGCAGAAAGAAAGAAGGAGCTCCTACCCTTTGCAACAGCATGGATGGAACTGGAGAGCATCATGTTAAGTGAAATAAGCCAGGCAGTGAACGACAAATACCATATGATCTCACCTTTAACAAGAACCTAAACAACAAAAAAAACAAACAAGCAAAATATAACCAAAAACACTGAAATTAAGAACAGGTTGACAGTCACCAGAGGGGAGGGGGAGGGAATTTCAGGGGGAAAGGGGAAGGGTTTACAGGAAAAAGTATATAGGACACATGGACAAAAACTATAGTGGGTGGAAATGGGAGGTGGGGAGGGTTGGGGTGGTGGGCTAGGATGGGAATAAAAGACAGAAAACTGTACAAGAACAACAATTTTAAAAAAATAAAAATTTAAAAAATAAATAAATAAAATTTAAAAAAGATAATAAGTAAGAAAGAAGGAAATTTTGAAAAAACAAAAATTTCCTATGAGTCCCAACATTTCATATTTCCTTTTCTTCACTATAATCACCCCATATAAATGATTAATTTCTCATAAGGCTTTGTTCTAAAAAACATGAAATAGATATTTTTCAATAATTTATGCTTTTTATAATCTTCCACTCATTTTTAGTTTTTCTGAATCTCTGGGATTATGCCCATTATTCAACTGTCTTCAGCCCCATAATGGACTGTCCTGTCCCCATTCTCCCTGGGGTACCTCCTTGGAGAGCCCTGACATCTGAGAGCTTAAAGAGGAGTTCATGAGTTTGTCAATCTTGTTTTGCTCTTGCCAAAACATAAACCAGCTGATCCTGAAGGTGTAGACAATGAAATTACATTCATTAAATGTATTTTAAAATGATAAGCATCTATAATTTAACAGAGTCAAGACCATTTGTTAGAGCACCTTTTAAGAAAATGTAAGGAAGAAGTTTAATTTCTTTGTACATTATCCCATATTATCTTTCCATAACTCCACAAAATTATGACATGCATGAGAGTTTTAAGCAACTTCAAACAATTATGAAGGAAGATATTTTAGGTTAAAAATAGACATTTCAATATTCTTCCAATAACAAGATACTCTGATATATTTGGAGCCAGGTCCAATTGAAAGGCATCAATGACAGAAAAATAAAACTAAACTAATATTCTTCATATTCTTTTCCTTATTTTACCCCTTTCCATTACATATGTGTGAAGATATACAAATATATGTTTTTGTAAGTATATAGACCTATGTATAACATTTTGAAAGGGTTTAAAGAAAATATATTTTTTTGCAAAAGGCAGTCAAAACTCATAGACCCAAACAATGGTATGGTGGTTACAAAAGGGAAGGGAAGTGGGGGAGTAGTAAAGAGTAAAGAGAGTCAAATATATGGTGATAGAAGGTTGATGGGCACACAATACAATATACAGATGATGTATCATAGAAATGTACACTTAAAACCTGTATAATTTCATTAACCAGTGTTGCCCCAATAAACTTAATTTTTATAAAAATAATGAAAAATATTTTGTGAATTGTATACATCACACTTTATCATTGACAACAAATAGAAGTATCTATGTGACCCTCCTAATAAATCAAATACTCCAAAAAGAGAACAAATAAAGATAAAATAGTTGGTGTCAGATGAAGTTTACTACTAGAACAAAATCAAAGGGAAATAATAAGCAGGGCCTAGAAAAAAACAAATCCACACATGGTCCATAATCTTATAAAATAACAACGTCAGCTTTATTGTGTCAGAAATCATGAATGTCGTCCCTTCCAGTCCGGCACTTGCCTGAGGAAGAAATTTGGTGGGAGCGACAAAACGTTCAGTGATGCTTTATCGTGGGTGATGGCTGGCTCTTCAAGGGCAGTCACTTTTCAACTACCCCAAGGCAGGAAGAAGCTTGAGTCAGAAAATAAAATATTTTTTAAGAGAGCCAATAAAATTTCTCGTTTTTAAATCATTTTAGTAAAAATAAAGTCAAAATAAGTTACACATAGAATTTTTAGGTATTTAAGTAATCTCTTAGTGTGACTTCCCAAAAGCAGATCCTTAGACAGGAGTTAGAGGCAAATGGTTTATTTGGGATGTGATCTCAGTTAGCAAAGTAGGGTAATGGGCAAGTGAGAAAGTGAAAGAAGAAAGCCATAGAGTATTCATTGCTAACTGGTAACTGGGGCTCTGCTCCAGTGGGGACCTCTCTGAGGGCCATGGAGAATGTATCTCAAAATTTGCCTACTGAGATGCTGAGGCTTTTAGTCACCAACTCCCATTCCTTCCATTCTGCACTGATCATGACTCTCTCCTTGTCATGTTGTTAGCGCCCCACCCCTGGCTAGGACAACACAGTTGGCATCATCAGTATGTAGCATGTTTGTTTGCATGTGACTAATCATGCAGGTTGAAGGAATATGAACAGGGGTCTGACAGTTTCTGCTACAAGAGGCTTACTCCCTTAGATTTTGACATAGCTCATTCTAGAGATATACAATCTTTATCATATAAGAGAGTTTTTCCACTTTGGCAATGAATATATTTCTTTGTGTTACCAATGTTTCACACAGGCCCTGGCACAAACTAAATATTTTTATATAGCTCTTGAAGAAAGAATACATCTTTTGATGGAGAGCAGTGTTTCAATGAAGTATGCTACAAGAAATAGAAAGAGAGAATATATACATTGAAATAGAAGAAAAAAAAAAAAAAACATGTCCAGAATGTTGGCTGAACAGGGACCTTTGCAATCCTCTCAAGGATCTGATAAAATACTATGCACTAAATAGCTTAAAAGAGGAACACAAAATGTTGAATTTTACACAAACCAACACACAAACCTGGTACAACTACATAATCTACTAAAATATTGAAAGAGGAAAAAAGAGAACAGAATCAGAATTTGTTTTCACACTTCAGGTTCTCAAAGTTCAATTTTGGGTGAGCCAAGTAGGACTAAGCTCAAATAACCATAAAACACACTGTTGAACAAACCAATAAATAACATCCTCTCCAGACTCATACCTTTTGAATAATATATGCCCATAATAACAAAAGCACATCAAGAATATGTGAATCAAAGCTGCTTCTCTCTCTCTCCCTCTCTCTCTCAATTAAAGTAATCTGGCTTCATAATCAAAAAGTATTTATTTCTCTTAGTTTGGAAAATGATTCCTTTATATTCACTTGAAATGACCAAGACTTCCAGTTTAATACATTGTAAATGTTAAATGTATGTATAAATGCAAGGCATACAACAGCCCTAATAGACATCGCTATTATTTCGGAAGGTTGCATATAAAATACGGGAATATAAATTCTCTTAAACCACTAAAAATCTAGACAGTATGAGAAATGAAAGGAGCTCTGTTTTCTAACTCCATGTGCATTATGCATCACCAAACTGGGCCCAGTTCCACCCCTCCAAATGAGTGAATTTCCCAGAATGCTCTCACTTGCAGGAAAAACAGGAAAAAAACATAATACAACTGGATTCTTATTTGTATCATGCTCCACAATAATTTTGAGGGGAAAAGTACTTTTAATGAATGTGTGTGTGCACTTGTGCATGTGATAACACATAGGATTTAAGTGAAGTGATTTATTGTGGAAGAGACTTCAATTAGCGTGATATAGAAATGAAGGAGAAAGAGAAAAGAATATTCAATAATGTATCAGTTAAACAAAAGAATAATTTTGAAAATGACAATCCTAGTTTTTTTTCCATATTTCTTATCTCATCCTCTCACTCTTCTGTTTACCCCTTTAGATCCACTCTAACCTCTTCTTGCATTCTCTGTATACTAGAAGGCTGACATTTCCTTCCAAAGCCCATTGGGCAATCCTCCTCATAAAACTCCTCCAAGTTCCATTAAACACTCCATCTCCTGCTACCTTTAAGCCCAGGGCTGGTAACGCCTCTCTGCTGCTACTACCTTCAGGGTGCTCACAGTACATTGTTGCTTTCCCTAAACTTTGCAAATAGTTACTACTTCTCTACTTAACATCTACCCCCATGCTCACCCCTCTGAAGACATACATTTAATACAATAGTACAACGTAACATCAATTACAGGACAATAACATACTAGTTAGGATTTACCATTTTTTAACTCACGTCAAGCCTGTTTAAACAACAAAGGACAAATTTTAATTCACACAACTAAAACTCTAGTAGCAGGTCTAGATTCGAGCTAATTACAATCCAGTGGCTCAACGAATGTCACCATAAAGCAACTTCTCTTTCGATCCTGAGGCCATTATCTTCCACCGACACAAGTTTTAAAATATCCCCTTGTGACTGATAATGGCTGCCATAGTTCCAGCCTTCACGCTGACACTTTATCACCCAGGGAAATGGAGTTCCTTTCTCCTATCCTAGAATTCACTGACTCTCAATATCCCTACAATGTGTCATATATCCCAACCTAATCCACCCACTAGACCCAAGAGGTGGGATCTAATAATAGAGTAAAGCAAAATCACATAAATAAAAATGAAAGTGTAAACTCTTCAAAGGAAAATTAGGGCACCGGTGATAAGAAACTAGGGGAAGTGTGCTGGAAAAGAGCAAACATTTCTCCTACAAACTACAAAATATGACACTTGGTAAAGATTTTGTAAGGAAGGAAAAACTCCTTTTCCTTGTACCCTAATAAATTCTCAGCTGGAACCCCTGTGACAATAGAGAGATTGACAAGAGAAAAACATGTTCATGAACACACAAATCTCATTTATACATGGGGGAAACCCAAGGAATAAGTAATGCACAGAGGTAGCTAAGTACTCCAGTTTATAACCTCACCTTCAAGAAGGAAAAATAAACTTGCAGCAAAATGAGAGGACAAAGGAAAGTGGTTGTGGGCTTCCATTGGTGGTAAACTGTGGGAAAGTGAGTATATGATAGGGAAAAACGGGAGTAAGCTTTCTTTGCAGATTCCTTTGATGCCATTTCTGGACTAATTGGAGTCTAGGGTCATCTCTAATAAAGGAGTAGAGAGAGCTGGTCCTGAGTTTACTGCTCTTAATTGCTGTAAACTCAAACTAATTTTGTCTAAGAGGCATACTTTGGGGTGACATATTCTGGCTTCCTTTGACCTCTAAGTAAAGGAATTAGTTATAACTAGAGTAATCTTTTAGCTTACTGCTCACATCAGAGGACTTTTGAGAGTAGAAGTAGATGCTATTAATAATTAGGGTAGCAGAGCAGTTGTAAATCAGGACAGTCCCAGACAAACCAAGAAACATGCTACCTTTAGCTCCAGACCATTATCTCTAACTCCTGCCATCTCTACTTTGATGTGTCAAAGTCACCTAGAATTAAATATGATGAAACTATTACATTCTCCCCCAGACTTTGTCCCCTTCTAGTATACCCTTTATCAGTGAATGACACCATCACACAACCAGCAATACACTGCAGAACTGGAAGAGTTATTCTAGATACCACCCTCTTCCTGTTATTTAATTCTTTACCCAGACTATCAAATTTACTTTATTAAAGTTTTAAATCATCCAAACTCCCCATCTACACTACATATTCTTAGGTCACTGCCTTAATTCAGGCTGCTATAATAAAATATCAGAGACTGGGTAGCTTAAACAACAGACACTTATTTCTCACAGTTCTGGAGGCTGGAAAGTCCGAGATCAAAGCACCGGCAGACTCAGTGTCTGGTGAAGCCCTCTTCCTGGTCTTCAGATGGCTGCCTTCTCATTGTGTTCCCCTGGCCTACCTTCAGTGCACTCCTGCTCGCAGAGAGAGAGGGAGATCTGACCTTTTCCTCCACTAAACTCATCAAGGGAACTCCACCTCATACCTTCATCTAAATATAATTACCACCCAAAGGTGCCACCCCCTAATACCGTCACACTGACATTAGGACTTCAAAATATGGATTTCAAGGAGATACAATATTCAGTCCATAACAGTCACAACTAGTGTATTAGCCTTCTAAGTAGCCTCTCAACCTTCATTTTGCCTCTATTACACTCTAGATCAATCTTTTCAAAATATAAATTTAATAAGTCAACTACTTGTTGAAAATCATTCAGTGATTTCTTACTGATCTTAGAGATCAAAATCCTTAACATGATATACAATGTCCATATTGAAGCATGATCTGGCCCTGCTTGCCTTTCTTGCCTGCCTTCTTCTACTACCTCTGCTCCCCAGTCTCCATCTCCAGCTACCTTAGTTTTATTTTTTTGAACAATTTGTATTAGTTTCCTAGGGCTGTCATAACCAAATACCACAAACTGATGGCTTATAATAACAGAACAGAAATTTATTGTCATACAGTTCTGGAGGCTGGAAGTCTGAAATTAAGGCGAAAACGGAGCCATTCACCCTCTGAAACTTAAAGGGGAGAATCTTTCCTGTATTCTTCTTTGCATCTTGTGGTAGCTGGGTGCCTTCACATTCCTTAGTTTGCAGCTTCCACACTTCAAATCACCACTTCCATGTCACATAATATTCTGTCTTCCACTATCTCTGGGCCTCCTCTTCCTAGTAGGGCACAAGTTATATGGGCTTAAGGGCTCATCTTCTTCCAATGTAACCTTATTTTAACAACTAATTATATCTGCAATAACCCTATTTCTAAGTAAGATACTGGGAATTAAGACTTCAAAATATCTTTGGGGTGGGGGGACACATCCATAACACATGCCATAGTTCCTTCAGCCAAGACTTTGGCACATGCTGTTCCCCCCACAGGAATCATTCTTCCCTTCCTTGTCTACTTATTTGATTCTTATTTATCCTTCAATCTAAACTAAAATGTCACTTCTTCAGGGAATATTTCCCTGGCACAGATTATTAGTCAACTACCTCTATTATACATTCTCTATAAACTGCAAATCTTTTCTTCATAAGATTATCACATTTACACTTTTACTTATTATATACTCTTTACTATTTCATGTATTACCCTAAAGCCTAGCAGAATGGTGGCAAAAAGTAGGCATTCAATATGTATTTGTTGACACAATTTTTAAGGGAAGAAATAAAAATAAGGACTTACAGTTTCTCTAACAACATAAATTGGCCTAGACAAATTTACACTGGAGCATACTTCAGCTTATCACTTTTGAACACAAAAAAATATTAACTCTGGAGATATTTTAAATCACAAATTTTAATTATATTTTTGGAGCTTTTATTCTGTTCCTCTTAATCTATTTGCTAGTAGCACTGGCATGGTTAATACAGAATCTTGACACTGTAATCTCCTTTCTGACATGATTTCTTTTTCAGCTTTAAATTAGTTTGGACAGGAGGAAAAAACAAAGATAATGTATATTTGTGACTGTATTGTAAAATTTACTATACTCATAAAGTATCAAAATCAACAAATATGAAATTATATAAAGAAGCTACCAAAGCAACTGGTTTTCAACATATCCTTTGGTTTGAGTGTTAAAATTTTCTTTTGTCAGGATTCTGTTGTACGTAAAACTGAGTAATACAGAGCACGTGAGAATTGTTACTGAAAGTACAAGCGCACTGTCATCTTCACAGTCTTGCATTACCTCTGCACATAACATGAAAATTCTATTTAAACTAAAATACACACGCATCATTCAATATTTTACTATGAATCTTATGTTCTAATTCTAAAAAATATCTACTGAAATTCTTGCCAGATATTTTTTTTTACTAGTGCCTGTTACCATGAACAATCCATCAAAATACTTAATAGTGAGAAATAGGGTGAAAAAACAGCAGTGGGGAATAGAAAATATATTGGAAATCTAAGCCATAATGAAGCTTTGGGCCCATATTAAAAACAGTATTTCTTCCTATCTTGTTTTCTGTACACTTTTAAAAATTTTTTTATTGTTGTTCAATTACAGTTGTTTGCATTTTCCCCCATTACTCTTCCCTGCCCTATCCACCCCCACCTCCCACATTCAATCTCCCACCATTGTCTGTGTCCATGGGTCCTTTAATATGTTCCTTGACTTGACTCTTCCCCTTCTTTACCCCATTATCCCCTCACCCTCTGATTACTGTCAGTTTGCTCTTTATTCCCTTGTCTCTGGTTTTATTTTGCTGGCTTGTTTGTTTTGTTGATTAGGTTCCACTTACAGGCCAGATTATATGGTATTTATCTTTAACTGACTGGCTTATTGCACTGAGCATAATGCTCTCCAGTTCCATCTATGCTGCCATGATAGGTAGAAGTTCCTTCTTTCTTTCTGCTGAATAGTTTTCCATTGTGTAAATGTACTACAGTTTTTCGATCCACTCATACTGCTGGGCACTCAGGCTGTTTCTAGCACTTGGCTATTGTAAATTGGGCTGCTATGAACATTGGGGTGCATAGATTCTTTTGAATTGGCGTTTCAGAGTTCTTAGGTTATAGTCCCAGCAGTGGAATTACCAGGTCAAAAGGCAGTTCCATTTTTAGTTTTCTGAGGAATTTTGATACTGTTTTCCACAGTGGCTGCACCAGTCTGCATTTCCACTGACAGTGTACTAATGTTCCCTTTTCCCCATAACCTCATCAGCACTTGTTTGTTAGTTTGGTTGTGATGGCCATTCTGACCATTGTGAAATGGTATCTCATTGTGGTTTTAATTTGCATCTCTCTGATACCTAGAGATACTGAGCATCCTTTCAAATGTCTCTGGGCCCTCTGTGTGTCCTCCTCAGAGAAGTGTCTGTTCAGGTCCTTTGCCCATTTTTTTAATTGGGTTGGTTGTCTTCCTGGGGTGGAGTCATGTGAGTTCTGTACATATTTTAGAGATCAAACCTTTGTCCCCAGTATCATTGACAAATATATTTTTCCATACAGTTGGTTCCCTTTTCATTTTGCTGATGTTTTCTTTCCATTTTGCTGATGTTTTCTTTAGCCATGCAGAAGCTTTTTAATTTGATGTAGTCCCGTTTGCTTATTCTTTCCTTTATGTCCCTTGCTATAGGGAACATATCGGTGAAAATATTACTGTGTAGAATATCTGAAATTTTCCCGCTTATATTCTTCTCTAAGACTTTTATGGTATGATGACTTATATTTAAGTCTTTTACACATCTTGAGTTTATTTTTGCGTATGGTGTAAGTTGGAGGTCGAATTTCATTCTTTCGCATGTACCTGTCCAGATTTCCCAACACCATTTGTTGAAGAGGCTATTTCTACTCCATTTATGTTGTACACTTTTTAATTACCATATTTTCTGGACTATAAAACACACTTTTTTACCACACTTTTTGCTTCAAAATTTTTCCTCTAATTTCCTCCTCTGGAACCGAGGTGTATCTGGGGTCCACACCATAACATACACCTAGCTTCTAGAGGAGGAAAATAGGAAAAAGATTTTGAAGCAAAAAATGTGATAAAAAACTACATCTTATAGTCTGAAAAATATGGTACTATATATTAAATTATTTTCTAGCAAAACACTCTTCACATTCCTTAACTCTCCTACAGTGAGATAAATAATAAGTTCATAAATCTTATATATAATAAAGGACAAATAAATATGCATAATATGTATATAAAATGTCTTTATACAATAAGAAAAAATAATTTCTATATATACATACTTAAAAGCAACTTAGATATCAAAAAAACATGCTATTTCTGTCAAGGCTTTATTTCAGCTCATAATAAATAATGAAGAGAGTATTTCTGTCATGTCAAGGTAACATAGACATAAATCTGCTGACCTTGTACCCAGATTAGTATATCTGAAGTTTTCTACAGTGTCAATTTTTGCATACTAAGGGATATCATACTTACCATTATTATGTCTATAACATACCTCAGTATTTTATTCCAAAAATTGAGCACATCATCAAAACATGTCTGCTTATCTTGTTTATTTATCTCTATGATACTTAGAAAGTTAACTTTAATAAATCTCTAATAATTTTCCTCTTTCTTCCTATTTTAGAAATTTTTTATCTTAACTTCATAACATGTATAGTTTTTTAAATTTCTACTTGAATTTATATACTTTGAATAAAGCATACTTTTTCTTTTATCATGAATAACCCATCTAGAGTCATTAGTTGTAAGTTTAGTTTTATAGCTTATGCCAAAAAATGATTTGACATTAAGTATCTCCAGGCATATTTCAAATTTGGGTTTGTATATTAAAAATACATCATAGCTATACTAATTTACAAATTTTTGCTTTTATTGACATGGTTTTATTTTCTATGGAAAGTAAATTTTAGTAAAGTCTGATAGCCAACCAAGTTAAAAACCTTTAGCTCAATGACCATTGAGTTAATGAATTAGTGAATGAGTGGGTGCTAAGGCTTTGTCTTCTATGTCTGACTCATATCTTCACAACACGGGAGCTTTTCAGGACATTGTTTTTATGATATCAAAACGGTTAAGACAAAAGAGGTTTCCCAACATGTTCCTCATATTCATTACTCATGGGAAAGAGACAATTGTGTTGATTTAATTTATTTTTTTTAAGTCAGCATTTTGCTCTGTAAAATAAGGGCAAAAACAGTTAGAGCTAAAATGGTAATCCTGCCCTAGGTAACAATCAAATCCATATGTGTATATATATATATATATATATATATATATATATATATATATATATATGGATACATTCATCAAATCCATATATATATATATATATATATATAATATAGATACATTCTTTAAAAACATGAGAATGCCTTTATGATAAGTATCATGACCAAATAAAATTTCCTTCTTCCTGTCAGTAAGAACCCTGGCATCCCTGATGTGTAACTTGCATTTAACTGGCAACATTCTGGGTTACTCATATTAACTGCAACAATCTGAACAGCTTGAACTTCAATAAAATGTGCATTAAGTGACTGACTTAATTTAACCTCATTAATCCTCAACCCAACAGAACCATCTGAAGCCTTCCAAGCAGCCTGTGCTTCATCTACCAACATCAACATGGCCCTGTAGGAAATCAACACCCAGAATGTGCCACAGCTCTAGCTCCCAAGTTATCACTGAGGGGTAAATGGCTGTACAATTGCCAGGACCAGGCTCCAATTGCATTATTATATGATTCACTCATGTTACTGTTTTTGTTAATAGTGAGATGAATTCTCTAAAAATAAATGTCTCTCTGAACTTTTTCTTGGAACTGCTTCTCTCGACTAAATGCTCTAATTCATCGAAGAGCAAGGTTCTTATCAACAAACATTTTTTTGTCTCATAAGAAATATATTTCTGAAAATAAAGAACTTTGCAAAATTCAAATGAAAATTTTATCCATCTGTCTCCTATATCTTCCCCTATTTAGGATTTATTAACAGAAGCAGTGATAGCAGTAAATTCTCAGACTTTCACTCATAAAAGGCCAAGGTTCCAAATACAAAAGGTTATTTTTTTATTTTCACTAATAACTTTATTGATTTGGATATTTTCAGTATGTTGGATATTTTCTGCATGACAGAACATTGATTGTTCTCAACTAATGTCTCATCTCCAAAATATATAAAAAACTTACATGACTCCACTCTAAGATAAGCAATCCAATTAAAAATGGGCAAAAGTACAAAAGGTTATTAATGCAAGTTCAATATTAAGTCAAACGTTTGCTGTTACACATAAAACACTTTAATCTTATAAATCTTGATCTTGATCAACTAAACAAATGAGTCTAAATCAGTGCATATGATTTGTACTGCATTCTTCTTTCTTGTATTTAATTTCATTGAAATCTGATTTTTTAGAGTCCTTGGTTCATTTTTTGCTCACTTTACTCTCCAGCCAAAGAAATAAGTAGTACTTATTTATACATGCACATGCCTTCATTCCTCATTAAGGAACCTCTGGGAAAAGATCATTGCATTTGAAACAAAGACACTGAACTCAGTCTAGCTTTATGAACCCAAATTTGTGTACAGACTATATAATTGTTCATTATTAAGTTTGTAGAAACATACTACTCAACAATTTAATAAATTTTTGTAATTATCAAATCATGCAATTTGTTCAAAGAACTTTGTATAATATAATGTCTATACAAATACCGCTATTCTGGTTCTTCATAATCTCAACTTTATGGTCATTAGATTTGCACCAAAAGGTAGATAAAACAGAACTCCAAGGAGCTTATATTCATCATCAGCACTCCATGGTATTTCTAAAGAAAACTTCTGAGTTTTGAAAATGATTTTGTAACTTCATTAGTGTCAGTTGATGGTCATTGGCCCCAATTCAATGTCGTCAGGGGGCAGTGAAGAAGGACACTACTCAACGCAAACAGCTGAACTGTGATACTGCATAGCTGTAGAACAGCACGGCCCTGGAACAGGTCGATAGTGTTACAGCTCAATTATGAAACAGAGTGGCTGTGGAACAGCACAGCTGTGAGGTGGCCCTCAGGCAAGGCTCCTCTCTACCTAGAAAGCTCTGCTCTGCTTCCCTCCAGTACGTTTCAGTCTGTTCCACTCTAGTCTCCTCCACTTGGCCTGCTCTGCTCTGCTCTGGTCCTATGAGAAGTCTTCACTGTTTCAGTTCCAGCTGGGGAAATGCAATCTTCAGTCTTAAATTTAAATAGATAGATAGATAGATAGATAGATAGATAGATAGATAGATAGATAGATAGATAGATAGATAGATAGATAAAAATAGTGCGCTCCTAAGCCAGAGGGGAATTTACATAAATAAAGAGGAGAAGTCCCCGCCCTGATCTCTGATTGGTCTTTCCTCATGCAAATCATCACCATTTGATTGGCCCAAAAAAGCATTGCCTTAATTAGTTGGATTGAGGCTTCTATAAACTCCTTTGTAAGGTTGGTTCAGACAGCTGGGACACAGTGCAGCCAGAGCACTGCAGGCAGGCAGTTCAGTACACAAAGCAGGCAGTTCAATGCAGGCTTCAACTTAATGCACAACTTGTGTTTTTAAACTTGGTCCCAGTTAGCCACTAAGAGTCCTTATTTGTAGGTATCTTCTTTCTCGGGGTCCATATTAATAAGAAGTAGCAAAATGTAGTAGAAATTAAGTAAGGAAAAATATCTCTGTTTTAAAGAAAACCTCTTTCCATGAAAAGTCAATTGATTTAAAATATTATAAGCAAAAGAGTTATTGGCCTGATGTAAAATAAATAAACAAATAAATAAATAAATACACATATAGTCACAATAGAATCTAAATTCTTAAACAATTGTTTGGTCCAATACATCTCAAAGTCAAATACTAAATGTTTCCACTTGGCAAAAGCATGCTTTCTTTAATCAAATAACCTCATTAAATTTCCTCACTACATTACAGAAATGGATTAATTCTTTATTTTCTGACTTTATTTGCTCTATACAGGTAAAAAATAAAAGGAAAAGTGCTATATCACTACCCTACCACCAATGTGAAGATGACAGTTTCCAGAGTATTATATTTGAATTTTTCCCTAACTTTAATAAAAC
This sequence comes from Glossophaga mutica, assembly GCA_039655065.1. NCBI lineage: Eukaryota > Metazoa > Chordata > Mammalia > Chiroptera > Phyllostomidae > Glossophaga > Glossophaga mutica. The sequence continues at coordinate 40,371,490 of CM077306.1, read as the reverse complement.
AATTAATGTGTGTCAAACAGTTGGTGCATTTGTCCTTTGCAATTTTCATCAGTTATAGAAAATTAAATGGCAAAGAAGTCTCCAGGGGGTGATAGCTCCATACAGCAAGCAAGTGACACAAGCTCTGGAGAAAGCAATACAGAAAGAACTATTCCTGAGAGAGCAAAACACATTTTTTATAGATTCAATGAAATACAAATTAAAACACCTTCCTGCTTTGGCTAGTTCTAATATTTTTCTTACCAGATAAACTCTCCACTGGCAAGCAGTTTAAACAGTTATTTCATTTAGAACTGCCAGGTCAGAAATATGACAGTCCTCAAGTAAAACACACTTCCAAAAGTATGTCATGCCACCACAGTTTTGTCATAGTCTTGGAAGACAGATTTTAAATTATGATTTAACCGACTACAATTTTACCTCAAGACACAATTTATGAAAATAACATAAATCAGATGTGATAAAATCAGTAATAAATATTGTGAATGAAGGATTTTTAAAAAGATAAGCTATCTTTTTTTAATTTTTATTTTAATTGTTGATCTTGTACAGTTTTCTGTCTTTTCTTCTCACCCGAACCCACCACCCTAGCCCTCCCCTCCTCCCTCCCATTTCCACCCCCCCATAGCTTTTGTCCATGTGTCCTTTATACTTGTTCCGAGGAATTTTCAGGGGTAAAGATAAGCTATCTTTAGAGGAGACAGAACAATTTACATTTCCCAACTATAGTGCATAACATACTTTAAATCACATCTGAGATGTTGAAAAATATAAATACATGCACATCTCTGGTATTGCAGCCAGATTATATATCTCTTGATGGCTGCTTACCTTTACATATATGTGTGCATGCTTTTATAGAAGAATTTTTTCCTTTTTTAGACCTTTTTTTGTGATATATTTATAAAGCAAAACTACAAAATGTTGTTGGAACTATCCTAAATGTAACACACCTGCTATTTTCAATTTCTGACCTTTGCTATTTACAGAAAATAAATTTCTCTTTCTAGATAGCAATTTTTTAAAAAAGTACATTAAGCCATAGTAATTTTCTAAAGTAGAAAAGTGAAAATAGAACACGTCAAGGTACCCCATCATCACCTTTAATATGTTCCCCCACATTTGTTTTATTGCTCTTATATTCTTTCATCCAGACTCATGGATGTATATTCCTCATCCTGTTGTGGCACTCCTAACATCTGCTTCAGGCTCACTTCAAAAATAGGTGTCCGGTACTTTCAGCATTTGTTACATAAAAACTACTTCGCTGGAGCTTACTTATAATAAAACAGAAATAATCTTCCTATTCTCTCAGATATGATGGTCACCATAAATTTATCAAACACTGAGGTAACAGTAAAGTATTAAAAGTCATAAATCCTAATAAAACTTTATTTTACGTCCATAGCATTGTATACTTCTTGCCAAGGAAACATTCAAAATAAGCACTAGAACAAAGTGTGACTACAAGACAAAATTGAATCATACCATGTTTATCACATGGCTAGTTAGGCGAGGAACAGCCATCCACTTGATTTATTTCAACTAAAAAGAGTTTGTTGTAATGACACAGGAACTGGATCAGAATCAGCTCTAGAAGCTGGCTCACCTTTCTCTCCATAAAGAGCTAAGATTTCTTAGTGTCACTGCTCTCTCTCCTTACCTGCATCATTCATCTCTGCTAGGTAGTTTCCTCTGTTTTTCTAGTTTTTATTCCTTTGTAGCTTCAGTTTGTACATGACTTCTATGTCTAACAGCATTCCTTCAGCTGCTATGTGGCTTCGTCTGTTTATCTAGTTTTTACTTCAATTTGTACCTAACTTCTATACCTAACAGCATCCTCTTAGCTGCTATTCTTATTGCTAATCAACTCTGTGTTTTCCAGTTCAAATTCCCAAGAATGATAATCTGATTGACCTATTCCATTTGCGTATAGCAGTTTATAGCTGCTATTAAGCCAATCTATTAGCTATCATTTGCTTACTATCAATTTTCATTCCTAATTCACTTAACTATAGCCAGGAGATACAATTCTGAGGGACCAAAAAAAAAAAAAAAAAAAGTCCACTAAGGTAGAAAGAACTGTGCGAAGTGCGTTTTAGCTAGGATAATTGTACATGTGAGCAAGTACTAACTGACATCCTTATTATGATAGATATAAATACATTTACTTTGAATGACTGTTTTAATAAGGTATGCCACAACAAACCTTGTCTAGAAATAAAGGCAAATGAATTTTTGCAATACCAATTCCAATCTTGCAAAATTGACTGAGAACTCTCTTTGAATTTGGATACATAAGAATCCAAATTTGGATACATTAGTTTATTGTAACTTCCCCAAACTTAAGAAAAAATAGAGACCATCTATCAAGGATGCTCACATAGTATTTCTACCTGTAGCTAAATTTGTAGTGCTGTCTAAGTAGTGGTGCAGTAATTAGGACTAAGAAATCTGAGGATTGTCTCTTTATGTATTTGCAGCTGTTTAAGAAAAAGTTCAGGATTTACTGAGTTTAGTGAGCAATTTTAGCATGTCTTTATGTAGTTTTATGCCACTTGAGATGATCTGACTATCATATTTTGCTGAAGTATCTCAGATTTAATTTACCTGACCAATAAGAGCAGGTGCAATCAGTATTCTGATGAATATAATTTTGCAATTTTCAACATAATGCACATGATTTTCACTTCTTAGTTGAATATTGAAGTGGAATCCTCATCAGTTATAAAAACATGCCCAACACTTACGTAATGTTAAGCTGAAACATGCTTTCACACAGACTACTTCATATGTCAGGTATAACAGCACTTATTTTGGAAAGGAGAAAACTAGGACTTGCTATGTTTAAATAATATAGCTTGTACAACCAAAGACATTAAAATAAAGAACAAACTGACAGTAACAAGAGGGGAAGTGGGAGGAGGGTAATGGGGAAAGGGGAAGGGTCATCAAGGAACATGTATAAAGGACCCATGGACAAAGCCAAAGAGGGGTAGGACTGAGGGTCAGAAGTGGGGGTGGTTGGGATGAGGGAAAGTGGTGGCAGGAAAATGTAAACTGTACTTGAACGACAATAAAAAAGTTTGAATATTTAACAAAAATAAATGAATAAATAATATAGGGTGTAAAGGGCAGAGCCAGGACTCCACTCTTTTAAATCATTTGTGGACTACTATCACAGTACTCCTTCAGTAGACAGGCATGATTGGATCCACGGAGTAAGCAAAAAGAAGAAGGCAAAACACAAGAAAATCTATAATCCATATAATCCAAAGCATCTGGGATGAAACCATGAAGATAACATCAAGATGCAGGCAGGAAAAGACAACTAAAAGCCCATACTGAAGTGACTGCTATCAAAGGAATTGATCTTAGTTTATTTTGAATATTATCTCATTTTCATTTTATATACAAACTTTAAAATACTGGGACTAGATTCTTATACACCCCGTGAAAAAGAATTCTGAGGTCACATTTAAGCTCAGTGAGAAAGAGTGCCACAGCATATTAGGAATATCAACCATGGGTTCAGGTTTGAGAACAGAAGTCTGGGTGCTGCATGATTGTCTACTCTGACTTGGACTTCCCATTGTTTGATTGGTACTGGATTGGTCAAAATGTTCATTTGATTTTTTTCTGTAAGATAGCTCTAGTAGCACGTAGTTGTCTTTAACTTCATTCGAAACAATTTTGTTAGACCGTATTATGACAGCTGTCATATCAATGTGCATTTTTTTAAAAAAACTTACAAAATTGGTGAACTTTTGTGTAACTATTTTAATATTGATGGTAGAAACTAAACAATATTTTGGCATATTATGCTCTATTACTTCAAGAAAGGTAAAAATGCAATGGAAACACACAAAAAAGATTTGTGCAGTGTATGGAGAAGGTGCTGTGACTGTTCAGATATGTCAAAAGTGGTTTGCAATTCTATTTTGTTCATTAGTACATTTTGTTCCACAGGCATGGAAAGAAATATGGAATAGACTGAAAGTAACCAGAGGGGAGGTGAGAGGGGAATGATGATGGAAAGAAGGGGAAGGGACTAGTCAAAGAACATGTATGAATGACCCATGGCCATGGGCAAGAGTGTGGGGATTGACTGTGGGAACAGGGTGTGGGATGGGCAGAGGAGGTCAAAGGGGGAAAAACTGAGACAACTGTAATAGAATAACAATAAAGAATTATTTTAAAAACCGTGGTTTTCACAGTCTTGTATTGGAGATTTCTCGCTCGATGATGCTCCATGGTCCTATAGACCAGTTGAAGTTGATAGCAATCAAATCAAGACATTGAGTACAATCAAAGTTATAGCATGTGAGAGATAGCCAAAATACTCAAAATATCCAAATCAATAAAGTTATTGGTGAAGATGACAAATGTGTCTTTTATTTTACCAAAAAAAAAAAAAAAAAAAAAAAACCATAGGGACTTTTTGGCCAACCCAATATGTATGCATAGCTCTCCTCCCATGAAGTCCTGCCTAGTGAGTAGGACTAGAAACTACAGGATCCAGAGAAACTGATTCACAAATCATCAGCAAATGTTTAGAGATGTCTGCTGGTGGTGCAGCAGGCCCTCCGTGCCATGCACTAGGTCAGAGGATCATCAGAAAAAAAGTTCCTGTAAACAACATGAAGTCAAATCTGATAATCAGCTCTGTAGCCACCATGTTTCTGCCATGAAGACATTTGATCAGGTCTTTGGGAAACTGATTCCCAAAGTGGAATCTCATACAGCAAGATCTGGATAAGAAGGTGGGAGAAACTAGCAGTTCAGAAATATTTTCCAGATGTTTCTAAGAGACTTAAATTTTAACATACACTTTTGCTTCTTCTCAAACACACTCTTCTAACTTTTCAAAAGGAATATCTCTAGAGAAGCAAGGCAGAAAAGATTGGACCTTGGTGACCAGTCCATTGCTCAACCATGAACCCCCAAACAGAAGACTGGAATCTCCTGGATAATTTTAGTTTTCTTTAGATTCCTGGTATTCCCAATCAACGGGATGATGCACTGGTAGTATAACAACCTCCTTTGTTGTTTACTCTCAGTTCTCAAATTTTCATACCTCTCAGGGATTTGTCTTCAGTCAAAAAAACAAAGAGTACTTCTGCTGCACAATGATCTAGAGACATCCCTTTTAAACTCTAGAATTCTATCAACATTCACATACCTAATAATTTTTTTACTAGTCCATAGTGTAATAATTTCACCAGCCTACATATATTTTATAAAAAATGCACAGTTATATAAGATATCATAATATTAAGACTATAATTTTTAAGAAATATTATTCATATTCACTAGTTTGCTATTAAACAAAATCATAAATGATTAAAATTAAATATGATTGTCTAAATAAGAGATAAATTAGAGACTCAGTGACAAATTTTGTCAGGCATTTCATTTACTCATTATGATGTGACATTTCTATAACTAACATGAGTTTTATGAATATGGCTATAAAATTAGATTATATAACTCTAAAATATTTTATTGTCCTCTGTAGAATTCATTATCACCTATAATTCAAAGAACTATGAAATCAAATTATAGAATGCTATGTATGATGTTATTCTTTAATATTAAAGTAAATAAATTTTACATAGATATTTTACATGTATAAACTTCTGGAAGAATAAGTTCCATACTGCAGGTAATCATCCATATTGTTGGAATTTTTATGAAAATTCATTAATTTTATTATCAGGAGAAATGATAAAGATAATCTGTGTAAATAAAAGGGAATTTTGGTCACCTGTATAAGGTCTGTCCAGAAAGTATCCAGCCATGTAATATGAAAAACAGAAACATTTATTGAAGAAGATACAAGACACAAGAAACATTGTACATAGAACATGAAGCCTCAGTCCCCTTCAAAGTAAGCACCTTGGACCTCACACAGTTCTCCCAATCACCATCAGCTGCCCTGTCGTATTTTCCTGAATCTCTCATCAACAGTATAAAATCTCTTCCCTTTCAAAGGCGATTCTAGTTTGGGGAAAACTCAGAAGGTGCCAGACATCAAATCTGGCTGCAGGGGGCCTGAATTGCTTTGGTGATTTAATGTTTCTCAAAAAAACTCTGCACAAGATGTGATACATGAGCAAGCATGTTGTAATGAAGCTGCCAATTAACAGTTGCCCATGGTTGCAGCCATTTTCATTGTATTGCATCTCTCAACCAATGAAGAACATTGAGGTAGTACTTCTTATTAATTGTTTGGACTGGAGGGGTGTACTTGTGATGGACAACACCTTCCCAATCAAAAAACACATCTAATATGGCCTTAATCTTACTGCGACTTCACCGCACCCTCTTCAGGTATGTAGAACCAGGTGACTTCCATTGGGACAACTGGGCCTTTGTTTCCAGATCATACCCACAATTCATCTCTGGCTATGACCTTCTTGAGAAAAATCTAGTTCATTGATAGTGGTTTGAATGAAGTCATTAGCAGCTGCAACATGACGTTCCTTCTGCTCTGGTAGCAGAAGGCACAGAATAAATTTTGCCACAACACATTTCATGCCAGGCTCCTGCATCAAAATCTCAGACACAGTAGATTTTGGAATCCCCAGGTCAGCTTCTAGTTCTCACACTCTCAGTCACCAATCTTTGTTGATTGCAACCCATACACATTCAACATTCTCAAGTGTTCTGCTTGTTGTAGACCTTCTAGAATGTGGATCACTTTCAACAGATTGTCAAATATCTTTGAAGCTTTTATTTATGCCACACTTTTATTTGAGTTGCACTCATTGCATCATCCCCCAAAGGCTTCTGAATCATCTAAATAGTTTCCATGGAGGAATGTTCAAGTTTAACACAAAATCTGATGCAAATTCATTGCTATACTTGCCCAGTCATTTTGAATGCAATGGCCACACAGTATACATGCTCACTCAGTGGCATCTACCTCCTCCACTGACTAGTACAGAAAAATTGTCACATGTGTGCATTCCAGCCACTCTCCTTGGCTTCCAGATTACATTAATATGGCACAAACCATTCTCATTATATCAACAATGGTTGGATTTTTTTCTGGACAGACCACATATACTTTAAAATATTTCAAAAGTAATGTCACTTCTCCATAACCTTATTTCATAAAAATATTTTAAACTAGTAACACTTTCTGATGAAATTTCTACTGATGATGTCAACTATCATTGTTAAGATCTTTTTTTTACCTAACACATACAACAATCATATATTCCTCCAAAAAAGCTTGCATATAAATGCAATTTGGTTTTTCTCCTTCCAAGAGAAAAGACTACATATATATTACTTCTTAACATGACTGACACTATATGATGTTTAGAAAAACATAATAAATCTAACCTAATGCTCTATTATAGAGAAATTTAGTAACTTTTCCAATGTCATTGCTTGATCGTTAGTGGCAATCTTTATGACCTCCAATCCAATACTCTTTCACACAGAATAGATTATATATTATGATTCAAAGCACTCATATAACAATTCTGGACTGGCACAATAATAATGTGCTTACTTCACCAATATCATAATTCCTCAAATACTATGTAGAGACCTTTTATTTTGCATTAACAATGTGTGTGCTACAATATATTAAACTGACATATTATGTTTCAGAGTGTACTGTTTTTGAGCAGGACCCAAAAGATGATTTAAAAAATCCAGAATGTGGAACTCTGAGTCATAAGATAGAAAAGAAGCTTTTCAGGCAAATCTTCTGGACTTTACAGTAAACCATAAATAATATTCTCAGTGAAATAAAGATGATAAAGTGGTCATTAAAGAAAAAGACTATAAGGAGTATTTATAGAGCAAGAAAAAGTTCTTAGTTGTTAAAAATATGACAGATTTTTTTAATTCTGTAAAGAAAATATGATAATGTCAAATAGGTTTCCCAGTAAGTTGCAGGAAAGGGAAAGCAATGGCCAGGAGGGGAAAGAAGGCAGGAAATGAGGAAGTGAGGGAGAGTGGTAGGGGAAGAGAGATGGAAAAATAGAGAACACAAGGGGAAATGAGGACAAAGGAGGGCAGCACAAAGAAAGAAAAGAATGAAAGAACTAGGGGATAAGACAAGGAAACCCAGAGGTGAATGAAAGAATTTCCAGAAACTCTATTGTGGCAATCATTTCCCAATATACACGTATATGAAGTCCTCGTATTGTACACCTTAAACTTACAAAACGTTATATGTCAATTACATCTCAGTAAAAGGAGGAGGGATTTTCATTTCCAGAAAAAAAAAAGAACAGAAAAACTGTAAAAAAGGAAATTATTTTAAAACAAAAACTACAAGTATATATTCTAAAACAAAAGGAAATCAGTATCTTTTAAACAGTACATACAAAATAGGTGTAAAAAGATCTATAACAAGGCACATCCTTAGACAATTTCAGAACAAGGAAAAGAGATGATCCTGAAAAGATTAGTTCACGTAAAATGAATCAGAAGTAACAACATCATCAGTCTTCCTAAAAGTCACACCATCATGAATGCTAGAAGGCAGTGGAACATGGCTTCCTTATTTCTAAAGCCAAATTATTTCTGACCTAAATGTGATATTGATCCAAATGATTAATGAAAAAAAGTAGGGTAGAGCAAAAAAGGTTTTCTGACATTCAGAATGCCAACATTTCACCTCATATACTCAAAATCATGAAGCTATCAGAGGAAATACAGCAAGGAGGAATAGGACATGTAATCTGAAAAGCTAGAGAGATCTCAGGAGAAAGGTAAAAGGGATTCCCAAAGTAGCACTTCTGCAAATCTTAGCAAGCAGTCATAGCTGAGAAGAAGAGATTGTGTCAGATTTGTGAGTTTATCAAAGAAAAACAAAATTGGTGCAGATATATTAACTGATAAGATTGACTGTGGAAAATTGTAATGAAAGGCATTTTACTGAGCTCTTGGAGACCATAAAAGTGCCAAAATGTCATAGATTTTTTTTAAAAAACTAAGCAAATGAATTGAAAATAAAATGAGGTAATTATCAAATAAGAAAATGTAATGATTCTTAGCTAACAAATAAAATTTTGTACAAGAACAGAAATATAAACGAGGTATACCACTTGGCTTAGTAGTCAACCTTTTTTACATAATAATACCAATGGAAAGAGTAACTTCAAATCCAACAAAAAAAAAATTAATACCACCATACACAGGTAAAGAAGCAAGAAAGTGGGATATGAGAGAAGTAAAATCTATAATTATATGAGGAAGTCAATAGATAATGTCCAAAAGTGACAAAGCAAAATATTGCACTATTTAATTGTTTAGATATATGAAGATAAATGCCAAAAGAAACAACCAAAGCACTAGAAGATAATGTCAGGAAGGTGGCAGGTATGATCACTTAACATTTTAAACTATAATTATTTAATGAAAAAAAAATAAGAATAAAGGTAAATGCAATACTCCTAGGAAAAAACTCACCACAGCCTGAACTAATGTGATAATTTCATAGTGTACAAACAACACTCCACAATTTATATATTTTTCAAAAGACTCTATTTATCATCTCTTGAGAATTGTGATGACAGATACAGCTCTGAGGCCTTTGAGAATTTGTGAAAATACAGACTAAAATAAAATTCAGGTAACTCTATTATATATTCCTTTTAATGAGCTCCTGTGCCACAATTCTCATTTGAGACTACTAGATTGTCTTGATGCTGACATTTAGAATTTTTTGTATTGCAAAAAAGTGAAGACATATGTTTAGATATCAAGAAGTCCCAGGTATGCTGAAATTCACTTTCATTTTACATTGCTTTTGGTCCTTTTATGTCAATCCCATAACTCACAGTGTCTTAATAATTGATTTGTGTTGTCCAACTGCTGGTGGTAGCCTAGTGAAAGATTTAATATGGTTTATTGCCAAATATGTCTCCAAAATTTTAATCCCCTTACCTCTCCATTACCCATTTGTAAAGCAGGTTAATGTAATGCAATATTGAAGTCAGAGTGAGTCAATGCAGAAGCAATTCTGAATAATAGGAAAGAAGCTTGTCAGTTGTTGGGAATCTTAGCAGAATATCTTAAACTACTTTTCCAAACTGCAAAGGATGCTCAGACTTAAAGCTTTTTGGTCGTAAGGGTTGTTTTTTGTTTTTTTTGTTTTTTTTTTTTTTTTTTAGTGGGGGAGGGGGGTGTTTCTTTAATACCTGCAAACCAGATTTTGTAAGGGAACTTATTTAATGTGTCTAATTTGTTGGAACTTAAATTTTACTTCAAAGTCATTAGAATAGAAAACTAGTAATTAAGGGAACTAAGATTCTAGTCCTAATTCTATAATTTACTCAATATATTCAACAATCACTTAACGAACACCTCAAACTCTTATCTTGACTTATCATAGATGGGTTAAGTGGATGGCACACAAGATCCACTCTCTGGTTAAGTAAGGTCAAATTATCTTCTATATGAGTTTATAGGTTTTCAACCAAATTTTAAGCCCTTGATTAAAAATTGACAGGCCTTTAAAAACTCCCTTTCATGAAAATTACATATTTAGAGAATGACTGTTGCAAAGTATAGACTTTATTTCATCTGAAGCCTTGATTTTAACTACTACACATAACCACATTAACCCTGAGAAATGAAGGCAAACAAAGCAATTAGTGTTTCTCCAGAGTTAGACGCAACCTTAGCCACCTGTCCTTTATAAAGTAAACATTTGGAATATTAACTGCTATTGTTATTACTCAAGGAGGAGGTATTGATAAGTCAACAAAATCTGCATTGAAACACATTCATGTTTTGAGGCTGTTTCAAGGGTTCTATTTGTCTACCCAGCCCTTATGGGCATATTCCTACACTAATCCCTTGACCAGTATCTTATTTCTTGTCTCTGTATTATTACATACCTCTTAAGGCACTTCTCTAAATCTTTTAGAGTAGTATTGAGTGCTAAGGTAGTAAAAGTAACAAAATGGTAAAAAAAAAAAAAAAAAAAAAAAAAAGCCAGGAACTTTCAGGTATATGAGGAAAATCACCTAAATATATATATTTGTATCTATTAATAAAAGTCATAGAGAGAAAGGAAACAAGCTATCTATTCATTAGCTCCTGAGACATTTTTAGTCTATTCTGGTAAATTTTGCTCAGTTGAGGAGCACTGTGAAAGCTAATAGATTTAAAAACTCTGGCATTCATAATAAGTAGGATTGGAGGAATTCAGCAGCTTAATTACAGACTTTTGAGTTAGGAAAATGGATTGCATCACAGTGGTTACTATTATTTTATTTAAGACAGAAATTACAGTGCACAAAAATTCAGTTCAACTCTGTTGGTATAGTTTCTCCCCTCCCCACCTAAAGTAACTACATTGCTTTGCATCCACTAGAGCAATTACTAAGACTTCAATGTTCCTGTTATGTGAATATAGTGCGTCCTTCTCTCAAATTTAAACCACTTAATATATTTTCAATGTCTCTTGCATTCATGTTGAATCCAAAATAATATTCATTTGATCCTACTAGGATTTTCTTTCTTTTTCTGTCTTCTAACTCTTTGTGCTAATTAGTTGTTTTCTTTTTTCTTTTCTTTTAGCACACACCACATTTTCTTCTGCCCACTAACCCAAATACAAACATTCAATGACATAACCAATGAAGGCAATATTTTAATATTATTTTTCCCTTATTTATGTTTGCTCTACTTCACTTTTCTCCAAATTGTTCTAAAGATTCAACCCAATCCCAGACAAAATCCCATTGGGTTATTATGTAGAAATTGGCAGGCTGATTCTAAAATTAATATGGAAATTAAAAGGACCTAGAGGAACCAACTCAATTTTAGTAATGGAGAAAAAAGTTGAAAGATTAGTAGCTACCTGCTTTCAAGATCTTCTATAAAACAACAGTGTGTTGAACTCAAGATGGACAAACAGATCAATGGAACAGAAGAGAATCCAGAAGTAGACTCATACATATATAAGTAATAAATTTTTTAAAATTTACACAGGCGATTCAGTGTAGAAATGATGGCCTTTCCAAAGATTTCTTAGATAAAACACCAGAAAACATTATCTATAAAAGATAAAAATGATAAATTGGGCATTATTGAAATCTAAACAACAGTGTGGTGGTAGCCAGAGGGGACAGGGGGTAGGGAGTAGGTGGAGGTGGGCAAAGGGGGAGGAAAGAGGACAGAAAGAGACTTTGCTTGGGGTGATGGGAACATGATTCAGTGTACAGATGATATTTTGTTGAGTTGTACCTTGAAACCCATGTGGTTTTGCAAACCAGTGTCAACCAATGAATTTTTAAAAAATGAAAACTTTTCTTCCACAAAAGATATTGTTAAGAAGGAAAAGACAACCTATGTAGGCTGGGAAAATACTAGTAAGTCACATATCCAACAGAGCACTTATACCCAAAATACCTTAAACACTCAAAACTCAACAGTAAAGAAATAAACCATTTTTTTAATTTTTATTTTAATTGTTGTTCTTGTACAGTTTTCTGTCTTTTACTCCCATCCCAGCCCACCACCCCAGCCCTCCCCACCTCCCTCCCATTTCCACCCCTGCTAGTTTTTGTCCATGTGTACTTTATACTTTTTGCTCTAAAACCCTTCCCCTTTTCCCCTGAAGTTCCCTCCCCTCTGCCCTCTGGTGACTGCCAGCCTGTTCTCTGTTTCAGTATCTTTGATTATATTCTGTTTGTTTGTTTTGTTGATTAGGTTCCTGTTAAAGGTGAGATCATACGGTATTTGTCTTTCACTGCCTGGCTTATTTCGCTTAGTATAATGCTCTCCAGTTCCATCCATTGCTGTTGCAAAGGGTAGGAGCTCCTTCTTTCTTTCTGCTGCATAGAATTCCATTGTGTAAAGGTACCACAGTTTCTTGATCCATTCATTTACTGATGGGCACCTAGGTTGCTTCCAACACTTGGCTATTGTAAATTGTGCTGTTATGAACATTGGGGTGCATAGGTTCTTTTGGATTGACGTTTCAGGGTTCTTAGGATGTAATCCTAGCAGTGGAATTGCTGGGTCAAAAGGTAGATCCATTTTTCGTTTTCTTAGAAAATTCCATACTGTTTTCCATAGTGGTTGTACCAGTCTGTAATCCCACCAACAGTGCACTAGGGTCCCCTTTTCTCCACAACCTCTCCAACACTTGCTGTTTGTTGCTTTGTTTATGATGGCCATTCTCAACGGTGTGAGGTGGTATCTCATTGTGATTTTAATTTGCATCTCTCTGATAGCCAGTGATACTGAGCATCTTTTCACGTGTCTCTGGATCCTCTGTATGTCCTCCTTGGAGAAGTGTCTGTTCAAGTCCTTTGCCCATTTTTTAAATTGGGTTGCTTGTCTTCTTAGAGTGGAGTCATGTGAGTTCTTTATAGATTTTGGAGATTAAACCCTTGTCTGAGGTATCATTGACAAATATATTTTCCTATATAGTTGGTTCTCTTTTTATTTTAATACTGTTTTCTTTGGCCATGCAGAAGTTTTTTATTTTGATAAGATCCCATTTTTTTAATCTTTCTTTTATGTCTCTTGCTCTAGGGAACATGTCAGTAAAAATGTTGCTGCATGAAATATCTGAGATTTCCCTGCCTATGTTCTCCTCTAGGACTTTTATGGTGTCATGACTTATATTTAAATCTTTTATCCACCATGAATTTATTTTTGTGTATGGTGTAAGTTGGTGATCGAGTTTCATTTTTTTGCATGTAGCTGTCCAGCTCTCCCAACACCATTTGTTAAAGAGGCTATTTTTACTCCATTTTTTGTTGTTACCTCCTTTGTCAAATATTAATTGACCATAGACACTTGGGCTTATTTCTGGGCTCTCTGTTCTGTTCCACTGGTCTATGTGGTCTATGTGCCTGTTTTTATGTCAGTGCTAGGCTGTTTTGATTACAGTGGCCTTGTAATACAGTTTGGTATCAGGTATTGTGATCCCTCCTACTTTGCTCTTCTTTCTCAAAATTGCAGCAGCTATTCGAGGTCGTTTATGGTTCCATATAAATTTTTGAAGTGTTTGTTCTATGTCTGTGAAATATGCCATTGGTACTTTAATAGGTATTGCATTGAATCTGTAAATTGCTTTGAGTAGTATGGACATTTTGATGATGTTAATTCTTCCGATCCATGAGCACAGTATATGTTTCCATTTGTTTGTGTCTTCCTTGATTTCTTTCTTCAGTGTTGTGTAGTTTTCTGCATACAGGTCTTTTACCTCCTTGGTTAGATTTATTCCCAGGTATTTTATTTTTCTTTTTGCTGTATCGAATGGGGGATTTTTTTCTTGATTTCTGCTTCTGCTGTTTCATTGTTGGTATACAAAAATGCCTTTGATATCTGGATATTGGCTTTCTATCCAGCTGTTTGGCCAAATTCATTTATTAGGTTGCACAGCTTTTTGGTCGAGTCTATAGGATTTTCTATGTACACTATCATATCATCTGCAAACAATAATAGTTTTGTTTCCTCCTTTCCAATTTGGATGCCTTTTATTTCCTTTTCTTGTCTAATCATTGTGGCTAAGACTTCCAATATATATATATTGAAATAAACCATTTTTAATGAGCAAAATATTTGTACAAATACTTCACCAAAGAAGGTATATATAAGATATACAAATAATAAACACCAAAAAGTCCCAATATTGTTAGTCATTAAGGAAATGCAAATTAAAATCACCATGAGATACCACTATACATAATTAATAAAATGGGGGGTTGCAGATTAAGATTAAATGTTGACTTGTCCAGTGTTGCCTAGATTGTGGAGAAGCTAAAACTCACAGTTTGCTAGTGGAAATGCAAAATGGTACAGCTACTCTCAAAAACAGTTTAGCAGTTTCTTACTGAATGAAATATACACTTACAATGATGGTACATTCCTCTTCAATCTTCAGTCTGCTCCTCAGTCACCCACACCTGTGTTTGGTGTTTAACTTTGACTTCACATATGGATATCCCTAACGGTTAAGTTATTGGCTCTTCTTTTCCTTATACTATACTTTTTTAATATTCTACTTTCTTCTCAGGCAATCTAATGTACATCTATGACTTCAATAAACATCCAATTACTGATAGTTTCCAATTTTATAGCATCATTTTTTTACCTCTTTTACATGTTCAAATCTACAGATCTGAAGGTTTTCTTGATGTATTAAATATATCAAAGTCACCACAATCTCAACACATCCCCAAGGTCTCTACTCCAAAGCCAATCTTCTTCAATGTTTCCTTGTTCATTGAATGATACAACCATATATCCAGTCTCTCAAGACTGAACAAGAAGAGTCAACATTGACAGCTCTCTCACATTTACCACTTCTTCCTCTGTATCCTATAAATCACCAAGTCTGATGATGTTTTCTTTAATTACCTATGAATTCATCCTTCCTTTATTTCTCAATCATATTTGACCCAACATCATATTTTCCCCAAACCACAGCCAGACCCACCTAACTCCTGCCATGATTCTCCCTTCATCTGCTATGTCTTCCTCCAACCATTCTCAAAACAGTACATGGCATATCCTTTGAAAAAGGAAAGTTTGATTTGACCTTTCTCCTGTTTTAACCCTTCTTCAATACATTTGTATCTCTTTAATGATGAAATTTAAATTTTTAATACAGCCATGTCCCTCTGTAATCTCTGTTTCTAGCCTCAATTCCCACTAATCTCGCTTGTTCTCTCCATAGTTAGTTCCTTGAAAGTGCTGAAACTTTTTACATGCTGTTTTCTGTTACTAAAATGCATTTTTTCCTTCTTTGCTCCTACTCTTATGAATGATCTCTTATTTATTATTCCAGTCTCAAATCAAGCAGAATTTTTTTTTTAGAAAAGGCTTAGCTAACTACACAATCTAAATTAGGTTCTCATGTTATAATTTTTCATAGTTTAAAATCCTTTCCTTCGCAGCAATTTCCCAATTGAAATATGAATTTATTTGTGACTATTCTTAATAATTGTCTTCCTCCTTATGCTCTAAGCTCCATTATGGTTGGCTTTGCCAACCATTGTACCCCTAGCACTTATCCAATATCTGGTACATAATAAAGGCTCAATAAATATTTAAGGTATAAATACATCCTTATATGATAGATATAAAAACTGTAACTTAGAGAGAGAATTAAACTAGCTTCTAAGCCATATTTCTAGAAAGAGGAAGAAGTGGGATTTGAATCCAAGTATGTAGAACACAAAAGTGTATTCAGTTATGCAGCTGAACTGTTCCCTTTATCATAATTGTCTCAGCTCAGCTCATCAAATATACAGGCCAACTTTGGACAGGCTTACCCATCTTTTTCCTTCACTTTCAACAGCCTTAACAGTTTCAACCACCAATTATTATGATATCTGTACAGTGTCAATTGGCTCAGCCAACAGTATCTACTCCACTTAAGCAATGGCAAAATTCTGGATGACTGATGAGAATGACAGCCAGAATATAACATATATGATTTACATGTAAGCATGACCAGTGAATCCAAATACTTTTAAAGAGTTAAACCTATTCTCCATTTTGTTTAATAGCTGGCAAATCTACAGTTGGCAACTATGAAGGAAATGTTTGCCACATGCAGGTGGTAAAAGAGAATTAAATTACAAATACATGAAAATGTGTTTTTCAGCTGTTCCACAGCACTACTATGTTGGCCAAGAAAGAAGTGGAATTTCTGTTGGCTTGAATTTTTTGAGATTTTATATTTGAATCAAATGAGTTCCAATCAGAGGTAAAGTTAACGCTCAAAAAGATACAGATTTTTCCCTTTGTGGCTCTAGTATTTCTTATCTAGACTAAGTTGGAGTGGAGTTATTGAATTATAATGTTGGCTGACTTGGCTAAGTTTAACCCCTTAGCATTTTGACAAAGGTTTATCAGAATTTTTAAAAACAAAAAATGCTGAAGGGATGTTATCTATAACCTATTTGGTAAGAAAATATAAAATTCTAAAAAAAAAGAAAGAAAAAATATAAAATTCTTATAAATATGGAAAATTGTCTGTAAACATGAAAAGTTGATTTTAATGTGATAGAACTGTGTGATAATATGTTAATGTTTTGTACATTTTTTTAAAAAATTAACTTCAATTACTTTTCATTTCCTGTATTTATATTATCAGATTTGGGGTAGGGTTTGCTCAACTTCTGTTAAAAATATTTGATGCCATGCCTGATTACTCCTACCCTAGGTGGCTGAAAAAAAGGAAATCTATTTTTTTTTTAAAGAAGGGATAAGAAGAGTCAAAATAAATCAAATTGCAAGTTAAACTACAGGTTGTCCAGAATGTATCCAGCCTTATAATGTTAAAAATAGACATTTATTGAAGAAGATACAAAACACAAGAAACATTGTACATAGGATATAATGCCTGTCTTCCCCAAAGTAGGCACCTGAGGACTTCACACAGTTCTCCCAGCATCTCTTCCACTGTTCAAAACACTCTGCAAAAACCTTTGTTGGAATTGCCATCAGCTGCCCTGTTGTATTCTCCTGAATCTTATCTATAGTCTGAAATCTCTTCCTTTTAAAGGTGATTTTAGTTTTGGAAAAAGCCAGAATTTGCAGGAAGACAAATCTGTTCTATAGGGTGGTTGAGTCACCTGGGTGATTTGATGTTTCATCAAAAACCC
This sequence comes from Glossophaga mutica, assembly GCA_039655065.1. Lineage (NCBI taxonomy): Eukaryota > Metazoa > Chordata > Mammalia > Chiroptera > Phyllostomidae > Glossophaga > Glossophaga mutica. Next base: position 40,353,881 of record CM077306.1, on the reverse strand, counting down.
TGGACGAGACGTGATGCATTAGCAGGCATATTGTCCTGGTGAAGCTGCCAATCACCAGTTGCCCATAGCTGTGGCCTTCTGAAACATTTGAACAGTTTCTACAGAGAAATGTTCAAGCTTCACACAAAATTGGACTCAGATTCATTGCTCTATTTGCTCAATCATTTTTAATGTGATGGCCACACAATACACATACTCACTCAATGGCGTCTATTGCCCCCAGTGACTAGTACCATGAAGTTGTCATTGTTCACGAATATGCATTCCAGTCCATTGTCCTTGGATGCCACATTAGATCAATGTCACACAAACTGTTCTCATTATATTAACAATGGCTGGACTTTTTCCAGATAGACCTCATATATGATTTAATTCAATTAATATAATACAGTAGAACATAACATAATACATGTGAAATGTATGAAATATATGAAGGTAGATAGGTATTTCTTTAGCTTAATTGTTAGAATTAAGAGAAAACAAAAAAAACTTATCCAAATCTATTCTAACCAAGTCACATCAATGTCATGAGATTATTGGTCTTAAAGAGTAATTCAAACTTCCACTTCCCCCTAAATCTCTCACTCTTAATTACATCAGAGTATTCACATAGGGTATTATCTACCTTAATGAACACTACATTAAAATGATGAAATAATAGTGACTCCTCTCAGTTCATGATCTTTCCTGGGCCCTTATTTCTCTTGCTTACGTGGAAGCTGGAGTCCAAAGAGTGTATTATGCATCAACCTGGTTCTCCAAACAAAATGGACACCCAATTACCAAAACTCATCCAACCCTGGTGATGTCCCTCTCCTGTCACCAAAATTGAGGGTCTGATTCTATGAGACACCTTATATAGTTACATCAGAAACATGGATTTCCCCTTCCAATAGTCTCGACCATACCTGGCACTTGATATCTTCTTCAATCTATCTTCAATAGCTTTTTCCTTTATCAGCTTTTCCCTTCTCTTCTAATGAATTCCTTTCATTCAACAAACTTTGACAGATCACCTACTTGGTCCAGGCAGTGTTAGACATGCCTCTGACAAAGAACAAGGGAGAGACTGTCCCTCCCCATTGCCAAGATTAGACGACCTATACGAACACAGACAGAAGCCCATCACAGGTGGGCGCTGCCATCTCTCCCATCGTTGACAGCTTGCACATGTGCTTCCCCCATGTGTGCATTCTCAAAACAATACTTCAATAACTATTTTTAAAGTTTTCTAAAATACTTTAAAGATAACTTTTACAGGTATATGTTAACAATATTTTTACAATACCTTCTGGAATGCCACAAAAGTAAAGAAAAACAGTGATTTCTCATAGCCATTAGTATGATTTTGAGAAAAGCTTCCGCAATTTCTTTAGGAGGGTGAGGTACATTGTGGTTAAGTTTTAGTACTTTTTGTTTCCTCATTGACTCCTGTAGTTTTATAACAGATAACTTAAACACGTTAATCTAGTAATTTTTGTTTCCCACGAAAAAACTGTAGGAAAGAGTTTTGTGGAAGAGTTATGTAATATTGTGGTGCTCAGCCCTTATGAGATCAGAATCACTTGGGGAGCAAACAGAACATGACAAAACAAACCCTGTCCAAACCCTTCACTGCCAATGGTATTTCTTAAAAGCACTCCCAGTAATTATAACGTGCTATCACAATTAAGTTATAACCTGCAACTCAAATATAACATTTACTATGGATTTCTGCACTATCCTCTAGTCTCCTTCCCAATTTTTTATTTTCTGCTGCATGCCCAGAGTTTCGTGCTTACTTTTTAATTGATAGAGTATATATTATTTGATCATTTCAATTTGCCCTTTTGCAGGACACTTACAGAGACGCTTCATTTTTGCCGATTGTCAGATAACTGATTTTTCAGTTGTTCCCATTCTACTGTCCAAACTGCATAAAAAGTACTGCCTAGATCATTTCTGACTTTTGCAATAAAACATTTCATTGCTGCCTTAACTTACACAATGTTATCCCAGAGTCTATTTTGACAAGTATTGCAGGTTTCATTTTGATGTTTCTAGTGACCTGAAGGGAAGCGTTTCCACCAATTCAAGACCCTTGCTTGCAGAATTCGCTTTGCTCCCAACAAATGGCAGCTCATTTTCTGTTAGACAGAAAACAACTAGCCAACCTAATAGTATCAGAACCTGCAGATGGGGAAAGTATTTTTCAAAAGAAAGTCATTTTAAGGAAAAAAAAATTCAGGGACACATACAAAAGCAAATTTACTTATGTGCTCTTTATATGTGGAATGAAACCCATTTATATTTAGTAAGTAAATAAAAGTCTTTAAATGTCTACTTAAAGTTACATATGAAAAATCAGTAGAGCAGAGGTAAAGGTAAAGAGAAAAAAGGGGTATAATAGAAAAAGAAAAAAGTAACACATAAGAGAAAAGGAAGATGTATCAAGAGATTAAAGGAGAGGAGGACGCCTGCCTCAAGAAGAGTCTAGAGACAACTCTTCAGGTGGTGCAGGCTGTGCCTCACTCACGGCCCCTGGACAGTGGAGATCGGACATACACCCCTGGCTTGTACACTAATTCCCTATATCTTGGGATCAGTTTGCATACACTAAGAAAGGGTCATCTTTTTTAAAAACGTGTACAAAGTTACCTGTGGGTTTGCCAAAGTCTAGAGCAATGTACTAGGGAGGAAAAAACTGAAGCGAAAAGCATATGCCAGAGTGGTAATGGGGAGGGGAAGAGAGAAGAACTTCAACAAGAGGAATGAGAGGGCGGGGGGAAAGAACACAAATAGGCCACTGTGTCTTTGCAATGCTTTTCCTTCCACCTGGAATGGCCTTAGACCCCTTCTTCAACCTGTGAACACTCTTTTACTAAATGTCAACTCAAATATCATCCCTGATGGGAAGCCATTTGTGACTCTCTGGGCAGAACTGGTCACACCTATACACATACACATACTACACTTATCTGTCCTATCCTCATATTTTTGCCCTATCTCCCCATTTATTATGAGCTCCTTAATGATGGAGACAAAGATTTGTTTATTACTTCAGTATATGATATATTTAAATGAGTAAAGCTTACTTGATGATAATAGAATATGTGAAAGTATTTGTACACACTATGGCATAAGCTAGAAGGCAGTGTGCAGAGCAAAAGGAGCCTAAGTTTTTGACAGGTTTAGACTAACTGACTTCAATTCCAAGATGTGATCTTGAGTGTTTCAGTTAATCAATTAATCCTAGGTTTCTTCATCTCCAAAATGGGGGAAATGACTACTTACATCATAGGGTTATCAAAAATTACATTATGATTTGACTAACGTCCACACAGAGAGTGAAAATTGTTCCCATTACCAACAAAATAATTTTGCAATTAATTCATAGAGACAATCGAAAGCTGATCAGTGGTTGCATGGGGCTCAGAGTTGGAGTGAGCAATCACTTTGGGGTGTTAAAAAATGTTCTAAAACTGGATGTGGTGATATTTGTAAAACTCCATAAATTTATTAAAAGCCATTGAATTTTACTCTTAAAATGGGTGAATTTTATAGTTTGTAAATGATACCTCAGTAAAGCTGTTTGGCTTCTACTTTTCCAGGGCATGGGAAGAGGAAGTGGGTGGGAATTAAATGAAACAAGATTGGCCATGATAATTGCTTAAACTGCCTGATGAGTGCATGGAATTTATTAAGCTATTGTTTTAAATTCTGCATATAGTTGAGAATTTCCACAATAAAAATAATTGTTAAATGTTATAATTAATGACAAGTTTTATAATTTTAACATTATTAAATTTACCTAGTTTTTAAACTAAATATAAAGTCTTATTTCTTAACATATATAATACTGGTAAGAAATAAGAGCATGGATGAATGGGAGGCATAGACCAAAAACATTCCAGCTGTCACTGAGAAGCACAAGTTAGTTGGAAGGTATTCTTATATTGTCACAATTAGTCTTGATGTTGCCTATTATTTTGCCTTTGCTAAATTGTCAAGATGGTGTTTCCTGTTTTAGTCAAAGTTGAACATAAATTTAGAGCTAGTAGAGGATACTGAAAAAACAAATCATAAAGAATCAGAATATTTCAATGTATTCCAACCTAACTTTTGCCCATCCTACTCACATCAGTTTTCTACTAAAATGTAAACCTCTATTTGAATTCCTCTGAATATCAATGTGCAAATCACAAAAGGGTAGTAACAACTTAATTCCCCTTCTCACCTTCATTTTCCACATCCTATTGATGAACACATTCTATTAATTATCCCACTTAACATTTTCAAATGCATCCCTCTTCTCCGTTCCCAAAAACACTTCCCTGGTTCTGCAGATCACATCACCTTTCATGAAGATCTTCATGATCTAATATCTTCTCCAACCAGCATTCCTACTTGTCTCTTTTTACATCCTCTGCATCAGTCACTCTCAATCTGCTTTTCTTCTTGGAAATATCATGAAACATATTCACAAGTATACTATCAGGTTTTACCAAAATTGAAAAAAAAAAGCATGTAAGTGAAGTATTAAAGTAATTTATTCATGGTTATAACTATTACTAATACCTCAGTAATGATCACTTTCAAAAGGCCAGTCTGTGAAAAGATATGGGTATCTTATAGTTCCAGGCCAAGGGTACTTTTGCTCTTTCTTCCAATAAAACAATCTGAGAAATAAATTAGTAGCATTATTAATAAAGAACATGGCTTAATACAATGACCAAATCATTTTCAGCTTGTTTTTTTCTACAGCTCTTCATTGTATACGGACTAAAATACACATTCTTTAATAAACTGTGTAAGTTCCACCTGCCCCATAACCTCGACTCCCTCATCTGGGCTCTGCCCCTATCTTCTCTGTTGACCCTGGTCATCCTAATCCAATTCTACACTCCAGTCATATTGAACTACTTGAAATTCTCTGGTTTCTTGCTGTGTATCATATTGCTAGAACTCCAAAACTAGTTGTAAATGTATTGTTTTTAAAAATGAGGGCACTAAAATTTCACATGTGCAAGCTGTCAGTGAAAAAAGGCAATACTCTGCATGATATATAACATGGAATAATGGAATTCTGAAGAAATTCAGAGGCCTAATGATCATCCAACTTAATTTTATTTATCTTTACCACAGGTGAAATTATTATGTATTTCTTCTCCTAACTCAAAATTTTGCTTCTGAATCTAAAACCTGTGCCTTCTAAGTGTAGCACACATTAAACCATCCTATCTGTAAGAACAATGAAATAATTATTATACCATAATGTTCAGTACAATATGACACACTAACTAGTCGTAGTTACTCACGAATAGTACATTTTTAAGAAATACACATGAAGTTGTCTGTAATTTACTTCAAAACTCTGAATTTCATAATATTTTAAAAGTACTTAAAGTACAAATATCTTCATAAAATTATTTGTGTTAAGAAAAGCGTAAATGAAGAAACAGAAGTGAAGGAAGAAAAAGAAGAAAAGTCACACTTACTGATCTAATTGCCAGGCCTAGATATTTGGTTTTGCCAATATTTTATTTAAAAATGATGGTAATTTTATTTTTAAAACTAGTGCAATGGAAATAAAATAATGCTATTTATGATATTTCTAAGAATTAATAAATAGAAGGTACCATTCTTCTGAACTCTTTAAGGAGTCTACATACACAATGATTTAAGACTAGGTAAAGGCAGAAAACTGTACTTGAACAACAATTAAAATTTTTAAAAAAGACTAGGGGTGGTAAAGATATAAATTTATTATTCTGCAAATATTGAGAATAAGTTGGGATTGCTTGGGGTAATGCAGGAAAATGAAAAGAAGAAAAAATATAGAAGCCTGTCAGACAGAAAGAAGGTAAAATAGTTGTTTAAAGCAGAAATGTTCTATGAGGTGAGATAACCATTAAAAAAAACACTTCTGAAATGTCAAGAAAATCCCAGCTGGTAATCAGGCTACATTAGTTCTCAAAAAAATTTCCCACAGCCATCAAATTTTAAGGGGGCCTTTTGTGTATTTGCTACATATCAAAAAATAATACATCATTCAACACTTATCTAAAGGGTGCTACAGTGGGAATAGAATTTGATGGCTTATGGGTAAAATTCTATTGATTTGATGGTGTATTATCAACCCACTCAATTCAGGATTATATAGAGTTTTGTCATAAAATACTATAATTAACAAGTTATTATATTATAATCTTGTAAATCTATGCCCACTTACAATAGAGTAAAATAAATGACAGTATTCATAGTTCATTCATAAAGATTTTGTGAAGAATACCAAGTGTTAACAACATTTTCTCTGGACAGTACAACTGTGAGAAATATTGTTTTTGCATTCCTTCTTTCCATCCAAACAGAATTTTTTCATAAAAATTGCATTTTGTACTAGAAGAACTATAATGTTATGTGTCCATGAACACCTTAATTAAATGGATGTAGTAGGAGATAAAATGCATCACCACAATAGTTCCATGATTATTCTAATTGCTAAGGCTATGCTGCTGTGAGATTTCCAAATAAGGATATATATATAAGGATATATATATGTGTATCCTTATTTGGAAAAAATATATATAAAAGAATGTATATGTGTATGTGTGTGTATATACACACATATATACATATATATGTGTATATATATATATATATCAGTCCTCTTATTAGTTTTACATTTTCTTACAACCAGAGAGAAGATTAAGAAATTTTGAAAAGATAATCTATTGACAATAGTTTAACTTTAAGCTAAAGTTACCTTGGTTTGCCAATGAAAATGTTGTTGCTCATTAACTGAATCAATTGAATTGGACATTCCTTACCTTAGGTGATTCATAGTTTTAAATGCTTAAGCCTACCAGGTTGTTGCCATATTTCCCCCACTTCAGTGTCAGTAATAATTACCATATATTTGTAATTGTGTTGTTAAGAAAGGAAATAAGTGAAAGTAAAAGAAAACTGCAGTTGCTCTGCTGGACAGAGTCTGTACTCTAAAACTTTATGGCTATGTGCAATGAAGACCATATTATTTTGTTGAGCAGAACTAGGAGAAACATTGTCAAGCTGTCAACAGTGGAAAAAATAGAGGTGTCATTTCTTAGGAACTTCGGAGACAGGAGCACATCTTTTCTCAGGTAACGTGTGTGTCTGCATATGTGTAAAATTGGGAGGGAGAAGAGAAACAAAGATCAAAATTACAGGACATTTTTTAAGAAGCCACTCAAATTCTAAATTTTAATAGCTATTATTTTTTTCTTTCTCAGGCCTATAATGCTCTCATAAGCCTTTAGCACTTCACCCACTATTTCTTCAAATTGAACACCAACCTTTACTTTAGTAACTGAAAAATTCTTAGTCTAGAAAGTTCAGTTCAAATTTTACCTTTTGTATGCAATCTTTGCAGATTGCTTTAGGCAGATTTTCAGGATCATACTTCCATTCAACCAGATGATCCCTATAAAATATTTATCTTCTATTAAAATAGACTGTATATTTCTTGAGAATAGACACAACATAGTTTTATCTCTGTTATTCCAAAGACCAAGCAAAATAAAAATTCTTGAAAGATAGATCTTAAGAGTATGGTTTTTGATTCTAAGACTCTAGTACTCAATTTGGGGAACATCAGCAAAAACAAGAGAAACTTTCTAAACCTTCAATTATTTATCTTAAACATAGGAATCATAAATACTACTGTTACCAAATCGAAGTAGAGGTTTGGCTGCCCACTGCCACCAATAGGCCAATTCTAGAGGCAAAGTCTTGTGAAAAAGGAAACAGGTTTTTTATTCAGATGCTGCATAACCTGGGAGAACTTCAGACTCTTGTCTCAAAGCCCATCCCCTCTGGAAAACCCAAGTTAAAACCCAGCCATCCCCAGCCAGACCAAAGCAGAAGGCAGTGTCCAGAGTTCCTCCTCCCCTTTAAAGTACCATACTTTGGGAACCACAGGCAGCCATTCAGCAGTCATTCAGGTATGGTCGTTGTCCAGCTTCAGGCTCCCTCCTGTAACTTATGTGTGGGGCCAGGACCACCACTGGCCATGCCGCTAACTGGGCCACAAGGTCCCACAAATGCAGCAGCCAGTACGTACACCAGGTGAACAAGCCAGTGTCTCTTCCTTTCCCTGGGTATATATTAGTTTTGTGTGTAGGGAAGACCAAGTGCTTTGTCAGAATGCTCAATTAATTTTCCAAACTCCTACACACTCTCAGAGTGTCTGCGTCCCAACCAATTCCTTCTTTCCCCAGGTTAAAATCACAGGCTTCTGGTCCAAAGCACTACCCTTGGCACATTTCTGACCTCTGTGGTGCATGTGCGTGCCTTCACCTGGTCCCACCCCCAATCAGATATAAGAAGAGAGTGGGAAGGCTTTTCCCCTCTGCAACTATATTGCTAGCCTTGCTCACGTTCAGTGCAATACTTCTTCCTGATACCATCTTGCCTGGGGGTTGGGGACCTGCTGCCAAGAGCAGGATGCTTCACACTAGGGGCAGAGCATTTATAAGGCATGAGCTCAATTACCAGGGCAATACAGCCCCACTTGCTTGCTGCTTGCTCCCATAACCCCAGGCAATTGGTGATCTCCATTAGCAACCCCTCCTGTTCCCCACCCATCACCTGCTCCCAGTGGTGTGGCCAAACTGTCAGTATCACTACCTCATAGAATTGTTGTGAGAAATAATGAAGATAATATTTCTAGGACACTTGGGGCAGGTCCTGGCACATAAACACACAGTAAGTACTAGCACTTATTTTAATAGCCGGAAATAGCTTTGTTTTGTATGTACCATGAAGTAAATTTCATCTGGGGAGGTGAGGGGGATTAAACACAGATATGGCATGTTCTTAAGGTTTCATTCTTCATTATCAATCATTTTCCCTTAGATTCTCATTAAATATAAGAAGATTCTTATCTGAACTAAAAAGGTTTAGATTCCTGGTAAATTCTTCCAAGAGGTAATTAAAGTTACTCTCACAGATGATTGGATTTGTAGGTCCTTAATTTGACTTTTAAGTTACCAGTGGATCATTAAAGACTACACATGCCATTCTTTTAACTGTGGTCAATCTAGCTGAAATCTAAGTCATTAAATAGCCCAACTGGGAAAAATTGAGGCTGTGTTTCCAACGAGGACATGGTTTCCAAACATTTTGTTATAGTTATTTCTTAAAGCCAAAAAATAAAAGTGCTAAAATATTACAGATAATTTATGACTTTAAATATGATGCATGTAGGAAATTTGGAAGTAGATCCCAGAAATAATAATCATTAAAAAGTTGAAAAATAAAGCCTTTCAGAGAGCACAATACTCATATATCCTTCCCCTGAAACCTGTAGATGTATTCCCCTGTCCAAAATTCTATTGTGTGGTTTTAAGAAAATGTTTGAGTGAGTTGAGCCATTTAGGATTATTTCTTCCACCTCTAAACTATCATTAAATTAAGAAAAGAACTGTAAAAATTATTTTTATCTTTTAACTATTGTATGTAAAACACACATATGTGTGCCTGCATGCACACACATACACACACACATATATATACACACACACATATATATATGTGTATATGATGTACTTATAAGGAACATCACCAAGAGGGAAGAGTAGGAAAATTTTGCCCTTGTCTTGCCACAAAAATTAAAAACTAGACAGCTATCCTTGAACAAAACAGATCTAGGGCAACCCTGGAGTCCACTTAAGAAATTTCAAGAGTGGAACATGAGAACAACCACCCAAAAAGGGATGGAAAAACAGCTTCATTTTACCTGCATCAAACTGTCCCCCAAACTAGCTTAGCTTGGTGCCAAAAGGGACTTCCCACTGGGAAGACTATGGATACCATGAAAAGATCAGGGGCTGGAGATAAGGGAAAGGATTAATAGGTAAAGGATAGAAGACCTTAGGTCAGTGAAAATATTCTTTATTATACCATAATGATGGGTACACATCATTATATATATCTCATTGTTATGATATATGTACATCATATTATATATATACATACATGTAAAAATGCTAACTTTTCCAGGCAATGATCTGTGACAGTATTCATGGAGTATGGCCAACCAGTGAAGTTCACTCAAGCCTTGGTATCCAAAGTGTTCATTGGGGCTTAGGCAACACAGACATGAATAACCACCTATGAGATAGAGTATGTGGCAAAGCTGCTTTAACTGATAAGGGCTATACGGACTATCAAGGAGACAGTTAGACCAACCTCCAACAAATTTATGGCTTAGAATTGGCAGAAGATCAGCTTGATCCACCATGGTGGCTCATTTCACCTTACAGTGACCCCTGGCCTCATCATACTCTCATTGTAATACATTAGCATCTAAACAACAAACCCCAAAGTGAAGTGCCTGCTTGGAAACTAAAAGCCCATATAATATTCAAGACTCGAAATGGCCAACAGGTCTCTTCCAAGAAATGTCCACCTTTTTCCTGGAAAGATCCTGAATATTCCTTTCTCATTGATGCCCTAATTGCTGATTAAATAAACCTCAATAAAAGAAGTAAATCCCACTAGAGAGGGGCTGCTTTTCCAATGGAATAGACTTCTCTCTGTCCCATTGCTTCACTAACAAACTCTTTCACTTTAAACTCTATGCTGGCTTGTGTTTGAATTCATTCCTGTGCAAAGCCAAAAACCCACAGTAGATAGTAGACCCTGGATTCCCCCACCCCCAGAATGCCTGCAGCATCTCCATGATCAGCGGTTAGTTTCCAGCCCCTGTGGAGGTTGAACTGATACCTTTTGTGGCCCAAAGCCCATCCCATCAATCACATGTTAAATTATGCAGTGTAACCCAAGCCCCCCAAGTAAATAAAGACACTCTTATCAGGCAGGTCAATCCAAGGGCTTAGAGGTCACCCCGCTATACACACCCAGAACCAAAAACAAAGGCCAAATCTTTCTGTGGGTAAGGTGAATTCTTTATTGTATAGCACTTTTAAAACGATAGAGTATAAAACTTACAATTACCAATGATGTTGACCAATAACTCCTTGAAAAACCACCAGAAAACAAACAAACAAAAGCATTAAATTTTATGGTCTATTTAAAACAAGGAAGAACACCATCAACAAAGTCTTGGTAGTGTCTCCAAAAGAAGAGGACAATAAAAAATAAAATTAGGTTTAAGGCTGGTTTTTCAGGGCAGGAAATTAATGGGATTGGGCAAAATTCATAATATAGGACTGGTGCTCACATGAGGAATACATTGTGCTCTTTCTTCCTAAGAAAATGAAACTCATCTTCATAAGTGCACACTTTTTAGATGCATTGCTATTTGCACAGGTGAGCGATCTCTTCCCAGACAAGAATTTCCTGAAACAAATATTTAGTCACGTTGACACAAATGATCTCAGTTCTCACTTCCAATTGTTTAGTAATATGAATGCAAGAGGTCTCAGTTCTCAATGTTAAGAACAGAATTCCAGAGCTCACTGAGGTATTGAGCAAGATCATAAAGCTACTAAATAACAAGACTGGGATGCAAATATACCTTGCCTTACATATTCTCATTTTCATGCTGAAATAACTGGGATATTTAGTAAAATAATACATGTGAAAGCACTTTCTAGAACTTGACACATAATAGATATCAGTAAACATTAATTTCGTTCCTTATCTTGTGAAGATGATTGCTCTCCATGTAAGTTCAAAAACAAAGAGAAAAGAGTCTAAATAAAAGTAGATATTTAAGTCACAAATATCAAAACTTTCTGAACTTGTGCAACAAAATTCCTCCCCTGTTCCTTGTAAATGAAATATTATATAATTTGTCTGGGCTGCAGGAGAGGGAATAGTAAGGTGGGAGTGACAGGAATGGGGTAAGCAGGTAAAATGGTCTTTGGAAACTACAGTTGAAAAGGAAAGAATTTAAGAACTTCTGTACACATCTTTACTGTTTACATACTTTGATAAACTATGAATAGGGTTTCTGTGTTTGAACTAGTTGACTCTTGCTCCCTTATCACCCACAGTCCCAATAGGATGCTCTGTTCCCTGCAAATGAGTTAACTGTTCTTTTCCAATTAATTTGCAAGTCAAACTCAAGTCCTCATTTTAAAATAACAGTGAGAGCATTTGTCCTTGGATCTTTAATAGTGGGTGACAGCAAGAGACCATGGAAGTAAAACATAAAGTGAAACTGAAAACATGCCGGATTGCTGATATTGAAAGGATGGTGACTGGCATTTTCATTTATTTCAGTGGGAAGAGTCCAACCAATGTCTTTGCAATTTCATGTTTTATAGGGTGAAACTCTGGAAAGGTAGCTGTAAACAGGGTTAGTCTGATTGTCTGTTAAACATGTACTTCTCTAAACAAACTCTTCTCAGCTTAGCCATGAAACTCAGATCTTTTGGCAGCAGTACCTCACAGTTTCTCCAACTCACTGCCATGACTGAGAAAGTTGGAGCATTTTCCTTTCCTGAAAAATATTAAAAGCATCATCTTCAATAAACTTCTTCTGGCCTTTACATAGCTCTTATTATTTCAAATATTGATTGGTCCCTTGAAATGGCCATCACATATATGGAAATGTGAAGTTCAGATTGACACCTGAAGGCAGGAATAGTTAAATTTTTAGATTAGGTTACTTAAGATTGCAGTCAACTGCATTGAGTAGAAACCTTACCACAGTGTTGTTCATATGTAATGAAAGGCCTTTTGGTGAGCAATCCAGGACCCATAGGGCTGACAGAAGAGTTATGCAGGACCCAGTTTCCTTCTAACTTACTGTTGTGTTGTCTTTAGGGTGTGGCTTTCATCTTCATGATAGTAAGATGACTCCATCTTGAGACATTGTATCTGCATTCCAAAAAAGAAGGATCCAGGGCAAAGGGCAAAAGATACCTGCCATCTGAATTTTGTCTCTTTCCAAATGTTCACTGAAGTCCCTTCCAACAATTTTTTTTACACTCCTGGTTCCCAAACTTTGTGCCAAACAACAAATATCATAGCAAATTCACAGAGATATAACACGATCTTCAAATTTTGAGGAAGGTAACATCTATTAGACAGTGAGTGAACTACTAACTTGAGCAATTCAGTTTCAACACTTGATCTTGCTATATTGAAATGGCATATCTTTGAAGAGCTGGGATTTTAACATTGCTATTGTAAAAAGGAGAAAAAGCAAGTGCCATTTGAAAATCAGTGTGTTACAGGAAATGAGCACAACAGGGTCTACATTCAAAGATTTGAAAAATTGTACAACATTCAAGGCACAAATATTTCACTAATCCATAGTTTTGGTTAGTCAAAATAAAATAAAACAGTTTTTCTTTTAATTTATATATATAAATATATAAGTACAAATATATATATATTTATATATACACACACATACACATATATGTTACTTTTTGAAATAGCTACTATCTTGTTAAAACATAGATGTTAAGGATTTTAGGTAAAAAAATTTATAGCTTAACAAAAGTTTTAAGTATTTCTTTTGACTTAAAGGCCCTGAAAAAATTACTGAAGCACTGAGTTCTGTTACTAGGAAAGTTCGGTACCCTATGCCTTGGAATTTTAGCCATCACTAGTTGCAAAGGAATGTGGGAAGATCTGAACTTCTGTTAGACACACAACCAGGGTTCTATTAATAAAGAAAAGGGGGAGATGAAAATTGAACAGGCTATAAGCAGTTTCTGTCCCACACAGAAATTAAGAATTTTAATGCTATTTCTACTTCTTTTGCTACATTTTTGTTTCAAGTCCAACAAAAGCACAGTTTAATAATTGAAAAACTATGATCAATTACCAGTGAATGTTTGAGCTTAATAACTATGTATTTGAATAACATCTTTGTGGATATTGTAAACCGCAAAGTAATAGTTCAATCATATATTAGTTCATATATTATAAGTTTTCAAAGTATTTATATTAGTTTCAATCAGTTCAAAGTATTTTATATTAGTTCACATATTATAAATTTCCAATTATGTCAAGAGTGTTAATTGTCACTGACAGTTATAAAGGATCTTATCAAACTGGTTAAGTTTGGTGTCTCACGGAGTTTCACTAACATTTCCCAAAAATTGTATCCCAATGATTAAGAGCTTTAGTTCAGCTTTCTAAACTTGACAGAGAAAATAATTTAAAAATTAGAAATTTAAGATTCAGTATTTAGTAATGAAAACACTTTAGGCATTTACTTAAAAAGCTTAAAACTGGCATTCTGTATATTAAACCCATTTTCAGTCAGTAACCTGGGGCTCTGTTGAACTAAGAGAAGCAATAATTATCAAGCATAGTGTTCACGTCTCTATTTTACCACACATGCACATCATATGATGACAGCTGTAATACAGGCACATAAAAGAGATAGCCAAACCGTACTTGAAGAACGAAAATATCATCCGAAACTTTACATCAGTAAATTGATACTCCTGAGATTATAGAATGTTGGCATCATGTGTCTCCTTGTAATCACACCCAGGATCACTTAACCTGCAAAACACACAGCGGCCACATCACCCCAAAGACTAGAAACACAAAATATAAAGAGTAATTGATACGATTTTAAAAGATACAATATCCTTGGTAAATTTGAGAGAAATGTTATTTCAAGTCAAAACTGTCACCTGAGTCCATAGAAATCAATTGAAGGACAGTACATCTTCTGACAGGAATTGAAGCAACTGTCATCCCAGCCCCACCCCCCAAAAGCCATACACATAAACTCAAATTAGAAGACATATCTGGAAACCTCCTATTGCCCATATTGCTTGAGGTTTGCTATAAGGTAGATTATCTAATAACCTAAATCCTCTCAATAGCCTGGCATTAAACCAATGCTATTGAAGTTTAAAGCCCAAAACAAGTATTATACAAGCCGCCTTGGCACATGAGCATGGGAGGTCCTCATATGGCCTGAGCAGGATTCCCTTCCCCACTCTGCTTTCAGGGATCAGGCTGCAGGTCAATAACCCCCAGTGTGGGAACCAGACAGAATGCCTGCTTAGCCCTGAGTCTGGGCTTCGGTTTACCGCCAGCCTGCACAATTATGCAAACCAACCAATCAACCACATCTTTCCAGAAGAGCTTGGGGTCATCCCATTCTCTTGTGACTACCAAGCCTGCCTCCCACAGGCTTCTTTGCTTGGTTTTCTGTTCCTGAGATCAACCTGTGGCACATGATGTGCAGTGTCCTCCTCCCTCAAGCTGTGAGTACACGTAACTGATACACTGCTATCAGTCTCATCTGTCTCACGTCAGGTCTTTTGTTATTTGGCCTTCCCCATAACTGTAGGGCCAGAATTCTTTCCTCATTAATGGGATGAAGAGGAGGTGATCAAAACAGTCATAAAATGTGAACAAAAATGTCATAACTCAGAGATATAAATTAAAATAATTATTATTACTAATGTAATGGAGCTCTTTTTATACGTTAGGTACCATGGTGAGCGTTTATGTAGCTATTGGCATTCAATCCTTTGAACAGCTCTATGTGATAGTCACATTTTATAGGTAAAGAAAATGAGATTTACAGGAGTTAAGTAATTTAATCAAGGGTATACAACTTGTTGAGCAATGAACTAAGGTCTAAATTTAAGCACCTTTAGACTAAAAGACAAATTTTTATAATGCATATATAGCTCTGATCCATATATTTAAAATCTATGAAGAGGCCATTTCATGTCTTTTAGGGCCATTTATCAAACAGCCATAATGCAATGTAATGAACCCTTTTCCAAAAAAATAATATTCATTAAATCCTATTGTTGACAAGTAGTTAAGAGTTAAATATATCCACATAAATTAAAACATAACTGCTAATCAAGTATAAATCTTTAAATTAATAGTTAAACTAAAAAAGTAGATTTGATATATTAAACTATTTCTGAAGCTAGATTGTCATTGATGGGTTTCATTAAAGATAAATGTTATTAAACTTCTTTTATGTTGAGTTGATAAGACTTCATTCAAAATTATTGTTATCATGGCTTATTTAACAGTGAACTTGAACTATTAAAGCATTATTTTGGTGGTCTACTGCACTTAATAGTGGATACCAAAATATTAACATTAAAAATAATGTATGGCCCTGGGCTGTTTGGCGCAGTTGGTTGGAGCGTTGTCTGGTGCCCAAGGGTTGCAGGTTCAATACCTGGTCAGGGCACATGCCTGGGTTGTGGATTTGGTCCCCAGTCCAAGGCACCTACAATCCCAGTCCAGGTGCATATGAGAGGCAACCAATCAATGCTTGTCTAGTGCATCCAGGTTTCTCTCTCTCCCTTTAGCTCTCCTTTCCTCTCTCTTTAAAAGTAATGAAAAAGTATCCTGGGATGCAGATTTAAAAATTCAATAAAAAATAAAAATAATTTATTATGTATTTACTTAAACACTCACTAATAGTGAATTCAAGTCATTATATAAAAAGACGGAATCTTTGGCCCATATCTAATCATGATATAAACATGATAAACACACACAGAGACATATATTATATTATTGGTTCTTTTGAGTTTGGAATGCTGTATGTAACATGATGAATTGATTCTCCCAAAACTTTCTTCTATTTGAACTAGTGTGAAATGTTCACAGTAGTGAGACTGAAATGAAAATTGACCTTCTGACTTCCGGCCAAGATGGAGGCGTAGGCAGACACATTGTGCCTCCTCTCACAACCAAAATTAAGGACAACAAATATTTAGAAACAAGAAAACAACCAGAACTTATAGAAAATTGAACTGTACAGAAGTCCAACAACCATTCATCCAGACCGGTAAGAGGGGCAGAGTCGAGGTAGGAAAAAGTGGAGGTGTGGACCCAGGAACGCAAGTAGCAGCGGCTCGCAGTTCCCAGGTGCACAGGCGGTGGCTGGCGGTCCTCGGGCCCACAGGCGGCAGCTGTCGGACCCCAGGCACAGGGGGGCAACTGTGCAGACCCAGTGAGGACGCACAAGGCAGCTGGCTGAGCAGGGGGTCCCACATTCGCGCACGCAGACAGTCCAGGCAGAGGGGAAGTGGAGGAAGGGACTGAATCCAGGAGAGAGCGGAGCAGGCGCCATTATTCCCTCTCAGGCCCCGCCCCCACATACAGCGTCACAACCCAGCGACTGGGCTGCCCCACACTGGGGAGCGCCTGAGGCTCCACCCCTCACTACGTAACAGCACACGCGCCTGCGCAGATAATCCAGGTGAAGGGGAAGCGGCGGAAGGGACCGGAGTCCAGAAGAGAGTGGAACAGGCACCATTCTTCCCTCTCGGACCCCGCCCCCACCTATAGCATCACAACCCAGCAACTGGGCTGCCCCGCCCTGAGGAACACCTAAGGCTCCACCCCCCATACGTAATAGCCGCGACCAGACTAAAACCAAAATAAAACAACAACAACAAAAAAAACCCACCAAAAATGGCTCAAACCGGAGGAAAAATGAAAACCCCGGAGTCAATTCCTCTAAGCAATGAAGAGACAGCCAACCTATCAGATGCACAGTTCAAAGCACTGGTCATCAAAATGCTCACAGAATTGGTTGATTTTGCTCATAAATTAGATGAGAAAATGCAGGCTACAATATGTGAAATGAAGGAAGACGCATGGGGAACCGATAGAGATGGAAGGAAAACTGGGACTCAAATCAATGGAGTGGTCCAGAAGAAAGAAATTAACAACCAAACAGAAAACGAGGAAGAAACAAGAATTCAAAAAAATGAGGAGAGGCTTAGGAACCTCCGGGACATCGTTAAACGTCCCAACATCCGAATTATAGAGGTACCAGAAGGGGAAGAAGAAGAGCAACAAGTGGAAAACTTGTTTGAACAAATAATAAAGGAGAACTTCCCCAATATGGCAAAGGAAACAGGACATCCAGGAAGCTCAGAGAGTCCCAAAGAAGTTGGGCCCAAGGAGGAACACATCAAGGCACATCATAATTACATTAGCCAAGATTCAAATGAAGGAGAGAATTCTAGAAGCAGCAAGGGATAAGGGGACAGTCCCCTACAAAGGAGTTCCCATCAGACTGTCAGCTGATTTCTCAAAAGAGACCTTACAGGCAAGAAGGGGCTGGAAAGAAATATTTGAAATCTTGAAAAGCAGGGACCTACATCCAAAATTGCTCTTTCCAGCAAAGCTGTCATTTAGAATGGAAGGACAGATAAAGCGCTTCTCAGATAAGGTCAAGTTCAAGGAGTTCATCATCACCAAGCCCTTATTATATGAAATGTTAAAGGGACTTATCTAAGAAAAAGAAGGTAAAAAATATGACAATGAAAAGACAGCAAAATCACAGCTATTAAGAACCACACCTAAAACAAAAGCAAACTAAGCAAACAGCTAGAACAGGAACAGAACCACAGAAATGGAGATCATATGGAGGGTTAGCAACAGGGGCGTGGGAGGAGGAGAGCAGGGGAAGGTACAGAGAATGAGTAGCATAGATAGTGGGTAGAAAATAGACAGGGGCAGGGGAAGAATAGTATGGGTAATGTAGAAGCTAAAGAACTTATGGCACATGGACATGAACTAAAGGGAGGAATGTGGGTGGGAGAGGGTGTGCAGGGTGGGGGGAATGATGGGGGAGAAATGAGACAACTGTAATAGCATAATCAATAAAATATATTTAAAAAAAAGAAAAAGAAAAGAAAATTGACCTTCTCATTAAAAAAAAAAAAAAAAAAAAAAAAAGCACATCATTTAGCCCTGAGCGGTGTGGCTTAGTGGGTTGGGCATCGTCCACAGTATGAAAGGTCCCTGGCTCTACTCTCAGTCAAGTCACATGCCTGGGTTGCAGGTTCCAGTACCTGGTTGGATGCATACAAAACACAACCAATCAATGTTTCTCTCTCACATCAGTGTCTCCTTCCATTTCTCCCTCCCTTCCCTTCTCTCTAAAAAGAAATAATTTTTTAAAGTATTTATACATTAATTTCTTCCACTATTCTTTCCTCAGGACTGTACTATAATT
This sequence comes from Glossophaga mutica, assembly GCA_039655065.1. Lineage (NCBI taxonomy): Eukaryota > Metazoa > Chordata > Mammalia > Chiroptera > Phyllostomidae > Glossophaga > Glossophaga mutica. Next base: position 40,334,962 of record CM077306.1, on the reverse strand, counting down.
AAAGTAGAACATAGCTCTGGTACTCAATGTATTTTCCTGTCAATTTAAAGTCAAAGTTCATTAAACAACTTAAAGTCTTCTTGTGTTAAAATGCCATGTGACTTGATTTCTTACTGCAAAAAATATATTTTAATAACTGCTAAAAGAATTGAGTACAAGTGCAAAACTGGGATAACTTTCATTATTTTGATTCCTCAGATCTGTGGCCGTAAGACAAATATAGGCAGATATGCAGAAATAAAAATGAAAAATAATAATAAAAGCATGAGAATATTCTAATTCACCACGGTCACTTTTCAATTTGTCCAAGATCTCAAAACTTTTTGTAAAATTACATGTAAATTTTTGCCACAATTTGTAAGTTAAACTGATATTAAATATACATTATTAATAATATCATAAAAATTTTAAATCAATTTTAAAGAGTATTTTTTATTTACTTGGTAATGAATAAAACTAAAATATGATTCTTTTGGAATTTCTTCATTTACTGAGGCAAAACATTCATTTCTAAGTTAAATTTATCATTTATAAACTGGTAAAAAGCACTGAGAACAAAACATTTCCCCAGTGAGTTGAAAATAAGAGCATGAGTGGTTGTTGTATAAAATAAAACAAAAAAAAAAGGTATGTGATGATTGTTGGGGATTTCAGGATTCCAATAAACAATATTTGCTTCCTCTCTTCAGTTGGAAAACAATCGAGAGAGAAATTCAAGTATTACACCAAATATCACTTTTATTTCTAACAAAATAGATCAGAGAATATGCATTTAGACCTGAGATTTTTGCCAGGCATCTTAATGTTTTACCCTGAACAGACATATCTTTAGGCAAACACAGTGAGGGGCTGTTTCGGGCTTCTGCCCAAAGGCAGAAGAACGAGATCCCAAATGCAAGCACTTTGAGGCAATAAGGATGAAGTACACAAAAGGCAGAGTGAGAAAAAGAATAAAATTATTCAGTGCCTTTTCCCAAACTCCCCAGGTTGAGTCATTCTTTGTTGAAGAAATTACTAAATTATGGAGAAAGAAACTGGAATATTATACTCCATGAAGTCCCTCCAAATGGAAACAAAAGATGAGGAATATAGAAGCTTCCCTAATAAAGATCTGTGCTTCATAATGCCTACTTGAACATTGGAGAAATTCCTAGGAAACATCAAATTCTACTAAGATTAAGGTAGTTTTAATTGTTTTTATTCAAAATTTTGGTAAACTATTTCATGGGGGAAGTAAATGTTTGTATCCCTGTATATAAACCACGGTCTGTCCAGAAAGTATCCAGCCATGCACTATGAAAAATTAGAGACATTTATTGAAGATACAAGACAGAAGAAACACTGTACATAGGACAATGACATCTCAGGCCCCTTCAAAGTAGGCACTTTGAGACCTCCCACAGTTGTCCCAGTCAACATCAGCTGCCCCGTCACATTTTTCTGAATATTGTAGACAGTCTGAAATCTCTTCCCTTTCAAAGGTGATTTTAGTTTTGGGAAAACCCAGAAGTTTCAAGGTACCAAATCTGGGCTGTATGGGGACTGAGTCATCTGGGTGATTTGATGTTTTGCAAGAAATCTCTTTATGAACCTGATGCATGAGGAGGCACGTTGTTGTGATGAAGCTGCCAATCACCAGTTGTCCAAAGCTGTGGCCTTCTGAATCATCTGAATAGTTTCCACAGAAGAATGTTCAAGCTTAATGCAAAATTGGATGTAGATTTATTGCTCTACTCACTCAGTCATTTTGAATTCATCAGCCACACAGTACACATGCTCACTCAAAAGCATCTACCACTCCCACTGACTAGTACAGTGAAGTGGTCATTGCTCACATATTTCATTCCAGTCCACTCTCCTTGGCAGCCAGGTTAACATCAATGTCATGCAAACAGTTCCCATTATATAAACAAAGACTGGATTTTTTCTAGGCCGACCTTGCATATGTTTTTGTTCTCCCAGGGAACTATGGACAAAAAGTCAATTGTAACTTTCACTGAAACTCCTATATAGTAAGGTCATAAGAAAATAAATACCCATGTGATTAAGGAAAATCATTAAATATGAGAATAGATAAAAACCACAGGTCATACATCCCAAACCATCTGAGTGTGATGGAGAAAAGAGTCAGTAGGGTCAAATAAAAATTTCAGAAGAAAGAGAATATTTGGCCAAACCTAAAAATCAAAGAGATTTCAGTAAAAGGTGGAATAAGCTCCCCTTGAGAGGAATAACTACTCTATTTATACTGAAGGTGCACTTAAAACTGTAATACAGCCCTGGCTGGTGTAGCTCAGTGGATTGAGCACGGGCCTGCGAACCGAAAGATCGCGGTTCGATTCCCAGTCAGGGCACATGCCTGGGTTGCCAGGCCAGTTCCCGTCAGGGGACATACAAGAGGCAACCACACATTGATGTTTCTCTCCCTCTCTTCTTCCCTTCCCCTCTAAAGATAAATAAATAAAATCTAAAAGGAAAAAAAAAACTAAAAAAAAAAAAAACTGTAATACAATCACAATAGACAAGATTCCTAATAACCCTTTTTATACTTGTCCAATAGAGTAAGAGCAAATGGTGATCTGATTGCCATTTTGTTCATACAAAATTGCTGTTCATGCGGCTGTTTAATATCAAGGAGTGTAATAGTCCCTGAAGCACCGAAGTACACTGTCTGTAAGTGCCAGAGCTGCTAATGTTTAATAGCCATCATAATGCCCTAAGTGGGGTGTAATTTGACAGAATTGGTTCTGTGACTTATCACAACAACTCCTATAAGCTAAGTATGAATTTAAAGATAACTTCATGACTGAATGTTGATAAAAATTTTTGAAAATTTAAATTTTTATCAATATTTAGTGAAGAAAAATGTAATTTAAATCATGCTTGCATTTAATCATAGTTAGACTATGATAAACTATCCAATTTCTCAAAATATGGTATTTTTTCTTCCTGCTTTCTTTATTTATTAATGTTATTGTGATAAGAACACAACATAAGATCTATCCTTTTAGCCAAATTTTAAGTACGCAATACACTATTGTTAACTATAGGTTCTATGCTAGACAGTAGATCTCTATGATGGATCCCACTTCTGGGTATATATCCAAAATTTAAATAAGAATCTTGAAGAGATAATCTTCACTCCCATATTCACTGAAGCATGCAGTATTATTTACAATAGCCAAAACATGGAGGCAACCTTAATATATATCCGTGGATTAACAAATAAAGAAAATGTGATACATACATACAATGGAACATTATTCATCCTTAGAAAAGAAGGGTATCCTGCTCTTTGTGACAACATAGAGGTCATTACACTTTGAAAGATAAGCCATAAACATAAATACAAATACTACATAATACTGCTTAAATGAGGAAACTAGTGTAGTCAAACACAGAAGCAGAGATTAGAATGGTGGTTCCAGGAACTTGGGAGAAAAAGAAAAGGGAATGGGGAAGTATTAGTCAAAAGGTTCAAAGTTTCTGTTATGCAAGATGAGTAAATCAACTAACAGATTTTGTTGCCCTCATACAACTGAACCTACTAGAAAGTGCCCCAATGGAGTACTAATGACCAAATCCAGTGTTCTTTCTCAGTCTTTGATTTCATCTAACACTTCTTATCATTTCCACTTCTTGAAATTCTTCTTTGTCTTCTAAGATCTATTTTCTCTCAATTCAACTCTCACCTTAGTAATTATTCTTTTACTATGCCAGCTACATCCTCTTTTTAATCTCTAAACATATGTATTTCTAAAATTTCTGCAGCATTCAAGATGAGCTAGCTGGTTTAGTGGGAAAATTTAGGTGCCATTAGTAGAAGTAGGAAAGTAACAATTACAATTTTAAATATAATGGTGACAAGTAAATTTCAATGTTTTCAATTTTAATTTCCTACAGTCTGGTGATGGGGAAGCCAAATGGGCATATAAGTCTTTTTTTTTTTTCAAAATATGGTATTTTATTTAACCTTAATCTCAAATTTTGTCTAAGCATCTAAGTTTTATTAAACACTATCAAAGAGAAATAATTTATTAAACTATAATTAGATAATACAAATTTTTTACTCTATCAGAAAGACCCCTTCTCAATTCTGGAAATTATTTTGACAAAAAAATTCATTGCCATAAAATCACCTGTCTTAAAATCATTTCAATTCAGCAGTTGCTTGGTTAATATTTAGTATGTGCAACTGAACTGTGATGCACACTATATGTTACTTATTTCTTATGAGAAATAAGAAATATTTTAATTATATAACTATAAAATAAAATTGGAACTGTTTCTTGTGACAGAAAGTAAGATAAATATCAAATTTCAAGTTAGAGTTGAAAACTTCCTTTTTACTTATTTCCATTTTTATATTAAGATTGCTTTCTTACTTTCAGAGACTGATGTTATTTTGTCATCATAGTATTTTAAAGGAAGGCATTAGATTAATAGAATCCCATTTTTAGTAAAACTTCATAAATCCTTCACACGTTATACCTCCTCGAGCTCCAAGAAGACGCTGTTCAAACAGTACCCTTAATACAGTGGAAAGGCCATCAGCTTTTTCAATTCTTAAACCATTATCATTCTAGTGTATTCAATTTCACAGCAAATGCTATCACCGATTTAATCCCACAAATATTGGAGCTATATACTATTGAGCACACAAATATAATCAAATTACCAACATAATTTGATTGATAGAAAATATATAATCTCCTATGGGAGAATAAAATAAAAAGAAAACTATTCCCTTCAGTATTGTTGAATTTAAATTAATATACAATGTTTCAACCCAAGGCAATACTAGACCTTGACTAAAGCATGATGTGTTCTCTAAGGAGAATTTCTACCAATAAAAATTGGTTTACATTGAATCAAAAAAAAGTTATGCCCCAGAAACTTTTGACTTTATCAGACTCCTGTAACAACATTCCCCACTCAGCTCTGCCATGAATTCTTCCCTGGTTTCCTCAGTCTACAGCAAGCTCTCCCTCCCCTGAATGCACATGGGTCTGATTGTCTGTATAACTCACCTAACATTATTTTCTTTTCCTTAATAAGTTATATAGAGTTATGACTCATTTCCTCAACTAGAACCTAATTTCTATAAAGAACCAAACTCCTTAACCAAGATGATCCATTCTGAAGAGAAAAAAAAAAAAAAAAAACAGTAAGAGGAGTTATATATTCTGTAAACATACATTATAAAAATTTAAACAATATCCCTGCTCATCTCTCAAATTCAGTTTATAAGAACAGGATCTTTCCTGTCATATATCCCTATTAAGTTATTTGACCTGATAATAAAGTAACTAATAAATATTTTTAATTAATCTATTTACTCAAAATGGCATTAATCCCTCAGTTTATAAATTTCATAAGAAACAAGGCATTCCGAATTGAGATTTTCCTGCTATACTCTGACGCTCTATACATGATTAAAACAAATGGTTCACACGTGTCCTCCCTCTACCAGCTAAGCTAATAATGAGTGCACTCAACATCGCTTACCTTCAGGAAAATGCAAATGAAAACCACAATGAGATATCACCCCACAGCTGTCAGGACAGTTATCATAAAAAAGAGAAAAAAAGTGTTGGCTAGAATGTAAAGATAAGGGAACCAGATCCACTGATTGTTGGATCAGCCACTATAGAAAATAGTATAGAAGTTCCTCAAAACTTAAAAATAGAACTACTCTAAAGTCCAGCAATCACACTTTTAGGTATATATCCAAAGAAAATGAGAGCAAGGTATTGAAAAGACTTCTCCACACCCAAGGTCACCGCAGCATTATTCACAATAGTCAAGTTATAGAAATAATCTATGTGTCCATGAACAGATGAACCAATAAAGAAGATTCATGTGTACATGTGCACGCACATGAGCACACACACAAGGTCTGTCTGGGAAAAGTACAACCATTGTTAATATAATGAAAATGGTTTGCACGACATCAGTGTAAACTGGCAACCAAGGAGAGTGGACTGGAATGCGAATATGTGAACAATGGCCACTTCACTGTACTAGTCAGTGGGGTGGGTGGTAGATGCCATTGACTAAGCATGTGTACTGTGTGGCTGATAAATTCCACTGAGCGAGTAGAGCAATGAATCTGCATCAAATTTTGCATTAAGCCTGAACATTCTTCTGTGGAAACTATTCAGATGATTCAGAAGGCCACAGCTTTGGACAACTGGTGATTGGCAGCTTCATCACAACAACATGCTTGCTCATACTTCACATCTCATGCAGAGATTTCTTGCAAAACATCAAATCACACAGGTGACTCAGCCCCCTACAGCCCAAATTTGGCACCCTGTGACTTCCGGGTTTTCCCAAAACTAAAATCATCTTTGAAAGGAAAGAGATTTCAGACTGTCAATGAGATTCAGGAAAATATTACAAGGCAGCTGATGTTGATTGGGAGAAATATGTGAGGTCCCAAGGTGCCTACTTTAAAGGGGACAGGGGTGTCATTGTCCTATGCACAATGTTTCTTGTATCTTGTATCTTCTTCAATAAGTGTCTCTATTTTTCATTACATGGCTGGATACCTTCTGGACAGACCATGTATATACATACACACACTCACTGGAATATTATGTGGCCATGAGAAATAGGAAATCCTGCTGTTTGAAAAATAATAGAACCTACCTCACAGATTTGTCAGGAGATACTCCACATAAACTGCTTGAGATAATACCTGATGTAGGATAAACACTTGATAAGTTTAGCTAAATATAAATTATCTCTAAATTAAAGTTTTATATCTTTAATTTTTTTAAAAAAAGATCTTTTGTCCTAGCCAGGTACCTCAGTGGATTGGAACATTGTCCCATGCACCAAAAGGTTTCAGGTTCTATTCCAGGTCAGGGTACATACCCGGGTTGCAGGTTCAATCTTTGGTCGGGCATATCCGTGAGGCAACAAATCGATGTTTCACGTTAATGTTACTCTGTCTCTCCCCTCTCTTTCCCTTCCTCTCTCTAAAATCAATGAACATGTCTTTGAGTAAGGATTAGAAAATAATAATAAAAAAGTTTTAAATAAATATATATAAATAAATATATTTTCAGTTAAGTGCTTTCACTAACTAAATCAGAAATGGGAACACTTTTTAAGTTAAAAATACAAGTCATTCTCTCTCAATGCATAAATGCATGTATTAATGGTCGCTTGGAGCTAAATAAAGAGAAAGAGAAAATAATAAAATATTGCATTAAATAAATAAATAAATATTGAATAAATAACTCTGTGAGAAACACTCCTGATGTCACCTCACAGCCCTGCCTTTGATATCCTGCCCGTCAACACCACCAGCAACCCTAATTAAGTCCAGCTATTCCTAACACATGACCTTGCTAAGCCTCTCAGGTAACATGGATCCAGTTCATTTCTATCTACCTTCCCTTGATGTTTACTCCTATAATAAATATAACTCAGAAAAATTCTTCACCATCAAACAAGCTCCCCCATTAATCTTGGTCCCTCTACTAATCAAAAAAACAAGATTGCAAAGGTGGAGGCAAACTTCTCTTGTAATGTCTACATGGCACCAAGTATAAGGATGCCAACTTCATGTTTATTATTTTTTAAAAAAACTTTAATTTAATTGATTAATGTATTGTTTTAAAATGTATTATATTAGTGACATCCATTCATCTCAAGTTGAAATGTATATTTTGGCAGCTTATTTTCTCTGCTTTAATGACTATTACTTTAGTGACAGGCATTTGCAAAACAGTTTGATTTTCTTAATTAATGTCTGCTAAATTTACTTATGATAGACACATTCTTTTGCTACAGGTAAAACAGAATATAGTGTGTGGTTATTAATTCCCAGTTATCACCATGCAAAATTATTAATTGAGTTGAATTTTTCTGCCAATGTATTTTAATTTCTTTTTTTTTTTTTCAAATAAAAAGATGTAGGAGTGTGACTGACTGGCAGGCCCGCCCAATGAATGTAATTTTTCAATGCCTGTCAGCTTGAAGACAATGTTTCACCCCAGTGTTTTCTTTCAAAGAGCTCCGGGGGAAATTCTGCAAGATTAGGAGAGGCACAACGGAACTGTACAAAGTTATTGACTTTTTAAAATTCTTTTACACATTCTATACACAATAGTGACATCTTCTGGTTGGCTGGAATATTGATGTTTGGACCAATGCTTTGAAACTATGCCCAGCATCTTTTCTGGTCATTCATTAAACCATGCCCTGTTTGCATAAAGATAACATATGAAATATTCCTGAATCAGAAGCATATCATCTTTAAAGATATGTCATCAAAATTCGAATAAAGTTTTAGAAAAGAAACATAATTAAAGAGCAGGCACTTAATCAAAACTAATTCAATACATAGGTTAAATGCAAAATTAATTTAGAAACTTACTTGATACAATTAACAAGACTGGTTTGAAGCATCTGCTATGGAGATTTTATTTTCTAGGGAGTTCACTGACAACTGAAGAAAACTATAATAAAGAGAAAAATTTAACAAGATGATATTTTCAGGTTATTTTAGTAAGTGATGAGAGAGATTTGGGAGTCTGAGAAGGAGCTAATGTTAATGGCCTGCTTCTTGAGGACTTTTCTTGTTAAGGCCCTGTTCCTGTGTGGAGCTGCGTGGTCCCTGGATCACACGTTAAGTGTGCCATCTTAGTGCTCACCTCCCATTTCACCGTACAACTCCCCTAGAGCAGGCAGCCAGCCCAGAGCAGCATGGGGTCTAACCTGGTTCTGGTGATAACAACCTCAGGGATCCAGAAACCCAGTCCCTTCCAGAAGACTGAGCCTGGCCTAGGTAGCTATGGATAATATATTTATAATATAATCCATTTTCTCAGACAATAAAGTAAGGGTGATCTCAGTAATTTTAAGGTGATTTCCTTGTACTTCTCTCCTAAAAAAGATGAAAAATACCTCATCATAATCAATTCCATAATCAACATCAGAAAATTCTAAGCAAAGACTAAAACAAACTTAATTTCAACAATTATTGATAAGAAATTGTTTCATATCAATAAGTAGATGCATAAAAGTAGAGGTATAAAACAATTAAAAGAAGTTGAATTAATATTGTTCCTTCAGTCATGAATGCAATGCAGCAATGAGTATTATAAGTTCTAGTCACACGTTTTTAGTAAAAAGTTTTATTGTTTTTTAAACTTTATTTTTATTGTTGACCCATTTAATCTTACAAAGAAAAATTGTGCAGATCAGAGTAATTTAAAGTCAATAAACCATGTAGGTTTTTTCTTCTCTATGTCTTTATTAGTATTCTAGTCAAAGGTTAAGAAGGGCAAATTAGCTGTTTATTATACCACTATTCTAACCTGGAAGTTTAATATTTCTAATCACTGCTATTACAGAATCCAATTCCTAACCTTAGTTAATCAGTTTCTACCTGACTGACCCCCTATAACTCCTAAATAACAAAATATTTGAATATTACCCCTCCATTTTTATGAGACTGACATGCTACCACCTGCGCTAACTAGGCACCTTACCCTCCATTTTTAAATGATGCAACCATACTAGAGTAACCATGTCGTGAAGAAATAAACATTTTTTAGGTTTACCTCCCAGTCCTGTTTTCCCATTTAATTTTTCCAATTATTGAACATGAAATACAGAAGTTGCATAAATAGTCTTTGTCTGGAAAAGAAAATACATGAATCCTCTAAGATACATCACAGTTACACCTAAAATGGTGAATTGGGTCTCTTATCATTCAGAAGTAAACTAGTGTTTTGTTGCAAAAGTATTTCTTGAAATGTCAACCTGCTTTTTAAAAAGTTAAGAAATAAACCAAACGCATTAAAAAGAACATACTTGTTTGCATTCCCTATTATTTTAAAAAGCCAGAGTCCTTTAGGATTTGAAAAAAATCTCAGAAATCACCTAGCTTATCCTCTGATGAAGTGCTCTTATTAGTCCCACCTCTGTTCTCGACTCTTTCACATTACTGACCACATTACCATTTTTACATGAGACTCCAGGCTGTGATCTTTAAAAATATGAGAAGCAATAATGACACAAAACATAGTGTATATATTGTAATGCATGTCTGGCACATACTGCTGGGTAAATGTTTGTTAGAAGAGACAATGACTAGCTGGACATGTGCATCCATCTTAAAATCCCAAGCACATGTCTTCATTCTCTGGATACTTTCTATAAAAATGAATTTACTAAGTCAGTCTTAAAAATATATTTTGTGTTTTAATAACTCTTACTCTCCAAAAGTCTTTCTAAACCCTGGGCTGAAATTTGCCCGACTTCAAATTCTACCCTTCAATTCTTTCTAGCACTGAATCAGTCTATTTTCCTGCCTTCAGACTTGAGCTGAGACATTGACTCTTCCTGTGTCTAAGCTTGCTAGCATCAAAGCTGCAACTACACGATGAGCTCTGTGTGGGAACCACAAAGTGTGCCCAATGAGGAGGTGTGCTACAGTCCAAAACAACTGCTTGACTGCACTTGTACAACAATTAAAAAAAGAAATAAATGAAAAACAGACAAACAGCTTCTTCTCCTCCTAACTTCTACATTCAGGCAGGAGCACTAACTTTTATCTAGTCAACAAAGCATAAATAAAGGCAAAGACAACTGCTTGAGTTTTCTAATCTATACAGACAAAAATCCAAACAACGTATGTAGAGATGGACATAAGGGTGTGAGATAATCGTAGAAGGAATATAAACTTGGATCAAACTGAATTTACTGATTTCACTCACCACGCAGAAATTCTGTATTTACTATTACATCTTGGGGAGCTAGAAAGGGCTCTAACAGTTTGGTTGGCTGATTGGCTGATTGGTTGATTGGCTGATTGGCTGAAACAAGGCTGTCCACAGTCAGCAAGTTAGAAATGCCAGACTTGCTTAGTGTAAAGGCTTAGTGTAAAGGAAGGGATTCAAAGGCTTAGGAAAGATTAAGATGTCAGCGTGGATTTCTATCATTGATAACCTATTCAGCCACACTGGAGAGTCAAGAAGACACACCTTTCTCCACTACTGTGAGGAATAAATGTATGGGGGGAACCCTGGCATCCTTGAAGAGCTCTATGATTGCTCTTCTCTGTAAGCCTGAACTCATAGGGGGAACTACCATCACTGTATTGAGAAATCTGAATGAAATGGGAATAATTGGATCCCAGGCAGCAGGAGCCGTGAGGCATCACTAAACTGCCAATGGTGAGAGGTGGGTGTGGTTACCATATGGACAGCAGAGTCAACGCAGCAATCAGAATAGTCTGATTTGTGCAGACCAATGGCATTAACTAATCAATCATTATGTTTCTAGATGTGAAATATATAGGAATCCCACTAAGTTTTTACTTGATCTGTATAAGCAGATAAGTGCTAGGTCAAGAGAACAGAAGGCTAGCTTAAATCATAAACAGAGAATGATGCCCTCTTAAGCAATTCCAATATTTAAGCCAGTTTATATACCCAGAATCCCTTGAATGAAGTGGAAGTCAGTTCCCCTTAAGGAAGGACCGCAGTACACTGTCAAAAATTCATACTGTTAGTCTTTCTCCCAGTCTTTCCCAAAAGGGACCTACAACTTTTTAACCAGAGTAACTTTACACTGGGGAAAAGGACATAATCAGACTTTTCAGGGAATATTGGACACTGGCTCTGACCTGATCTGACACTAAATCAGGGAGACCCAAAATATCAGTCTGGTTCACTGGTCTGTGCAGGGTCTTATAGAGGTCAGGTGATCAGCAGACTATCAGCTTACATCTGTGTCACAGTCCATTCACTGGGTCCCCAAGCCCACCCAGCCTGTGGTTGTTTTCCCTGTTCTAGAATACAGTCAAAATAGATGAGAGCTAGCTTATCAACTGTTTGAAAAAATATCTTATTTTCTCAGTGTCTTCTTGAAAACACATATTTCACTCCCCTTTATATTTCCTTAACTCAAACTACATCTAGGGTCTTCATCGTGTTTTGCATTTTCATTACATATTTTTAATATATGATTAATATTGGAATTGCATTTACCAAAATTCCATGAGAATTTTTTCACATGCATTGTCAACAAGCAGAGTCATTCTCCATCATAGCACAGCAAACCATTTGAGCTTAAATAATAAAATTTATATATTTACTGCTCTTAAATTTCATCTTCTTGTTTCTGGGGCCTGCACTAAAAGCTATCAAGATGGTTTTGAATCATAAGTAATTCAATAGGCCACCATTTATTTATGGCCTGCTCTGAATCAAGCCTGGTAATGGAGTGACAAAGATTAACAAGACACTGTCTTTGACCTCCAGTTTCTCTGACTAGTAAGGAACACAAAAAGTGAATAATACAAACAAGCAGTGTGATAAGTACTATGGGAGTGCCATATTTTTTTTTTTTTTTTTTTTTTTAAGGAGCAGCTGCTGGGAAGAAGATGGAAAAGTGAATCAACACTGAGCACAGGCTTGCACAGCAACTGCAAGGAAGACAGACTGCAGGCGGAGATAAGAGAAATGAGCAGAAGACACAAGAGATGAAGAAAGAGAAGCAGAGATGGAGACCAGCGAAGGAGGGTGGGGGCGTAAAGTGGTAAGACTGAGAGCTGGGGGAAGAGTCTGAAGGCATCAGAATCCTGGATTTCCAAAGCCTTCAAAGCCTGCCAATGATCTCGTAAGTATTACTGTAAACTTTAAAAATAATTTAAATAAATCAGTTTTAGGTATACTGGTAAATGTGGTCAAATAAAATACAGATTATTTGGTGAATTGATCTTTCAGCCACTAAGCTTTTGATAAATTCACCTGGAGCCTAAAATTTGTAAATTGTGGAAGATCGTATTTACCAGAGACGGTGGCAAAAATATCTCCCATCTCCTATGTTCTTCTGTGAAGCGCCCCTGCCCCACCGAGAAGCAGAGTTTATTTTCCATAGTTTAATGATTGCTTTGACCAGTATAATATGGCAAATACTATGCTGCGGGAAGCCCAAGTCCTGGAGAAGCCACAGGTAGGTCTCTGCTCTCCAGCCCCACTTGAACATCAACCGCTGCCTAGGTGACGGAGCCATTTCAGATGTCCAGCCTGGTCAAGCTCTCAGATGACTTCAATGCAATCCAAAATCTGACTAGAACCAAATGAGAGTGTTGAAGGAAGAAATGCTCAGCAAGTACATCCACCCACAGGATCCTGAGTGATAACAATGTATTACCGTTTTCAGCCATTAACATGCAAATTAGTTTGTACACATGAATAGTCAAATGTAAGAGAAGAATTAAGGAATATAGAGGGAATTCCTAGCTGATGACTAAGGGTGTATGAAGTATGATGAACTGAATCTCAGAGTAATTAGGTTAATAAATCTTGATAATGAAGAGAGCAGACGCTAAGTTCTCAAAGTTCAGATGTGGCCTGACTGATCTTTTCTGGACCAGTGAACTTTCCTGCTGAAAAGACTATGTGACCAGCAATGTTATTAATCAAACAGAATTAAAATAACAGTGTATTTGCAAAAAATATAATAAACAATTTTATTATGTTAAGTTTAAGTTGTGTATAATATATTCATATGGGACAATTCATAATACCTTGTAAATATAGATTTTGAACTTGGAAGGGAGCTTTGGGTTGCATGTACCAGAGCCATCCATATATGGAAAGATATTTATTAAAGCCATGGGAGGTGGTCAAATTACCCAGAAAAATTATGAAGAAGAAAATTTACAAAAGAAAACCATGTGAAATACCCACAGTTAAAGGTGAGCAGAAAGGAAAGATACTTTTCACACAATTCTTTTTTTAAACACTATCAATTTCCACTTTCAAATAGTAATTTATCTAATTGGAAAAGGAGAAAAGAAAAACTTCTTTTTTTACACAACAATATTGTATAAATTTTAGGATTTGGACAGAAGGAAAAGGGGTGATGCTGTCACATATGACTGAATTCACAGTAATGTTGCAAAATAATGAAATATTTTGTCAAAATGAAATTGTTTAGAATTTGCATTGAATAAGTAATATACATGTGATTAAGTCTATAATTTTCCCCAGCAAATAAGTATGAGATCACAGACCAAAACAAAAGTTATATGATCTATAAAATATTAGAAAATTAATTTTCTTCACACAATGTTTATAAAACATAGCAAGTATTATTTTCATGACGACTTTACTCTGCACAAAGCTCACAGATCAAATTGCAAACCCAGACTCTTTGGGGTTAAATATATGTAGTATACATTTTAGTGAGAAAACCCTGGTGAACATTATTATTTCAGGAACAGCAAAATATTTATTCTAAGTATCAACACAAAGAAACACAAATCAGAATATAATTGGATTTTTTGTAAATTTAAAACTTTTGTTTGGTCAAAAAAGCATACCAATTACATTTATCATAACTAATGGAAGTATTAATAAACAGAAGGGCAGTGTGGTAAATTAGTTGATATTCAGAAAATATTTACTCCTTACCCAAACCTCCGTGGAAGAAGAACAGTTTCCCACATCATTTATGTTGGATGTGGTCATATGACTTGCTTTGGTCACCAGAATGTAGGATTTAAGACATTTCCACTCACCTTGAGAGCTTTCTATCACCACCCTTAACGGCAATAACAATATGGCCCCAGGTAGCCACTTTCCTATACTCTTGGGAACAAAAAACTTTTGGAACAGAGTTTCCCTGGGTGATTTATACACCTGCAGCCAGAGGCAGAGCCAAAAGCACAGCAAATACACGTGGCTGTGAGTGTGAGGCTCAGAATCCCTTTAACCCACTAAGGGGAGGTGATATTATTGAGGTGATACATGACTGAGAGAGCTCAGGAAAAGTAATACATATTAGTTCACATAAAAATGTTTCTGACATTAAAATATTTCACAAACCCATATTTAATTTATAAGAAATAGAAAGAAATAAATATATTTTATGGCTCAACCTTGACACCGATGAAAATAGAGCATCATTTATCAAATATGTTATATAATTATGGTAAAATTAAAAAACACCAATTTCTAAATGATTATGCCTACATTTATAAAGAAAATAAACTCATGAAAATTTTATAACTGGTCATGAATAATAAACATTCAAAAATTATAAATTTATGTACTAATAAAAAAGTAGATTGGTGTTCTCTTTCTGAGGAGGAAGAGAAAAACAGTGGTAAACATATATTGAGGTAGTACTCACAAAGCAATATATTGCTATATGGGAGGGGCATTGGAAGGCTGGGTGAACAAGAGAAGGGATAAGTAGTAAAAATTGAAAGTTACAAAATGGTCACAGGGATATAAATTACAGCATAAGGAAGATAGTAGGTAATATTGTGATAACTATATTTCATGTCACATGGGTACTAGAATCATCGTATCATTTTGTAAATTATATAAATGTATCACCACTATGCTGTACACCTCAAACTAATATAAAATAATATTGAATATCAACTGTAATAAAAAGCAAATAAAATCATCTTAAGTTAAAAATGTATTTATTTGAGCTCTCTATAATGAGAGGATGTGTTATTATGGCTATGAAAGCATTTAACTTGACCTGAACTTTTGACTTCTTTATTTAACTGGTTATTATCTGACCAGAAAAGTTATAAAACAAAACCACCAGAGCCTCTCATAAATCAGGATTGTAAAAATCTCACTAAAACAAAGATAAACTAAATGTCTCATATAATAAATAGCTCATCTTTCTCTAAATTTCTCAGTGCACTTCCTGACATTTGCTTGGAACAAGGAAACAGTGTAATTTGAAATAAAAGTTTGCATGTATTTTTAAATACAAACATAGGTAACTTTTTAAAGATTTTTATGAAACAAGAAATTCAGATCTTCCTGACTTTGCCGCTCAATGCAGAAAATTTTTCATGTCATTCCACAATTAATATTTTTAATGTTTTATATTCAAAAACTATTGTGGGAAAGTTAATAATCGTGGTAATTAGGGAACAATTTATTTATTTTTTAAATATATTTTATTGATTATGCTATTACAGTTGTCCCATTTCTCCCCCATCATTCCCCTCCACCCTGCACACCCTCTCCCACCCACATTCCCCCCTTTAGTTTATGTCCATGTGTCATAAGTTCTTTAGCTTCTACATTTCCCATACTCACAGCTATTAAGAACCACACCTAAAACAAAAGCAAACTAAGCAAACAGCTAGAATAGGAACAGAACCACAGAAATGGAGATCATATGTAGGGTTAGCAACAGGGGCGCGGGAGGAGGAGAGAGGGGAAAAGGTACAGAGAATGAGTAGCATAGATAGTGGGTAGAAAATAGAAAATAAGTAATTAGGGAACAATTTAAAGTAATACAATTTTATATTTTCATTTTCAAAGATCATTAAAAATTACACCTAGTTTGAATAAATGCAAGCAAACTGAGACAAGGCTATATAAATGTTCATAAATGAAGCCATATCAAAAAAAAAAAAAAAAAGCCAGATGGAAAGAAGAAGATTGAAACAGGAAAACTTCAACTATGAAATGTAAAAAGTAGAAAATAGAAATGCAAGAGTGAGATAAATCTAGTTTTGAAAAAGAGAAATGTTAATGAAAAGGAAATGCTATTAGTCTAATATGAAGCATTTTAGTTATTGAGGCAAATCACATAAAAAATAAATGCACTGGGAATTTTTAGCACCAAAAGGCATGTTCAGTACGGGCTAAACCTAGAATTAAGATAACACTTTATATTATTTTTGGTAAGGTGATTTTCTCAACAGGGCACTAAAAATATTTTGGCTTGGAACAAAGTGGTTCATAATATTGTGATGCGCTGTGTATAACATATCAGGTCTGAAAAGGAGATCGGTAGCATTGTCCAAAGCATTTTCCCTTTTTATAGGGTAAGTGGAAACTAGAGTAGATGATTTAAGACTTACGATGAATCATATGGATCACAATAAAACTTACGATCCTTAGAAGGCCTTTGAATGAGGGAATGGATTATAGTTTAGAGTCAGAATAAAAATGTATATCAATTAGATATTTTAACAATTCAAAGTAATTATTTGAAATAATGTGTCAATTATTATTCCATTGTAATAACAACCTATATATACACAAAGGGTTCTGTAGTAAAAGAAAGAAGGAACAAGTGTAAAAAGGATACGCTGCACATATTCATTGTCTCCATAGAGTATGGTGGTAGAATAGAGTCCCTCTCCTTTATGTGCTTTCCTATAGTTTGAATTTTT
The DNA here is from genome assembly GCA_039655065.1 of Glossophaga mutica. Lineage (NCBI taxonomy): Eukaryota > Metazoa > Chordata > Mammalia > Chiroptera > Phyllostomidae > Glossophaga > Glossophaga mutica. The sequence continues at coordinate 40,317,768 of CM077306.1, read as the reverse complement.
ATAAGCTTTTCTTCTTTTTAGAATTTAAAAATGTTTTCAAGTCTTACCCCAAAAGTATCCTTTCAAGAGAACTGATTGACTTTCCTCTACTATGCTTCCCATTCTATGCACATTCCTTCCTTCATAGATACAATATAGTGCATATAGAATTTAATATAAAGAAGGGTAAGAGTCTTCAAGGAACATATATAAAGGACCTATGGACAAAGAAAATGGAAAATTGAAGGTGGGAGGTGGCAGTAGGTAAGGCAGGGGAGAGTAATGGGAGAAAAATGGAGACAAATGTAATTGAACAACAATAAAAAAGATTTTAGCATAATGGCTAGACACATTATGTGTACACATTTTGTATGATCAACACACAAAAGCCAATTGCATTTCTAAATACAAAAATAAGATACAAAAATTGCATTTCTAAATAAAATATTAAAACCACAATGAGATATCATCTCACACCTGTCAGAATGGCTAGCATCAATAAATCAACAAGCAATGAGTGCTGGCCAGGATGTGGAGAAAGCATAACCCTTTTGCACTGTTGGTGGGAATGCAGATTGGTGCAGCCACTATGGAAAGCAGTATGGAGATACCTCAAAAAATTAAAAATGGAATTGCCTTATGAGCCAGTGGTTCCACTTCTAGGAATTTATCCAAAGGAACTCAAAATGCCAATTTGAAAGAACATAAGCACCCCTATGATCATTGCAACATTATTTATAATCACTAAGTTATGGAAGAAGCCCAAGTGTCCATCAGTAGATGAGTGGATGAAACAAGTATGAGACATTTACACAACAGAACAATACTTGGCCATAAAATAGAAGAAAATTTTACCCTTTACAACAGTATGATGGACCCAGAGAACATTATGCTAAGTGAAATAAGCCAGTCAGAGAAAGACAAATGCCATATGATTTCAGTTACATATGGAATCTAAAGAACAAACTGAACAAGCAAGGAAAATGTGGACAGACTCATAGAAAACAGGCTGACAGCTCTGGCTGAGGGATGGTAGGGGGTGAAGGGATTGAGCAAAAAGGAAAAAGGACTCATGGACACGGACAACAGTGTGGTGATTACAGCAGGGCAGGAGGTTTAAGGGGGGGGAATGGTTGGAAAAAAATGCAATAAAAAAGGAATTGTAAAAAGTCTATCAGTTGAAGCAGATACTAAGAGTCTGTAGAACTAGAGCTAGAATTTCTTATTTGAACTTCTCTTTTAATCCCTCTTGAGAAAGAAAGGGAGAACTCATGGAAACTAGAGATGTGAAGACTTCACACTCGTTGCACTGTATGTGTCCAATAATGAGACATAAATTATTAATATTCTCAGACTGAAAAGAGTTGGTACCTGGATTCCCTGGCCCTCCAAAGTAGGTTTAAACTTTTTTCCTTTCTTTAACACATTTCTTCTGACAGTATTTCTATCCTATTACAGGGTTATGTTTGAAGGCTACACATGTGATTCATATGAGCTTGAATTTTTATTATATTTTCCTTGAAGTCTCTTAATTGAGTGGTAAACATATATTGAAGTAGTACTCATAAAACAATATATTGCTATATGGAAGGGGCATTGGAAGGCTGGGTGAACAAGGGAAAGGATAAGTAGTAAAAATTGAAAGTTGCAAAATAGTCACAGGGATATAAACTACAGCATAAGGAAAATAGTAGGTAATATTGTGATAACTCTGTTTCATGTCACATGGGTACTAGAATCACTGTATCACTTTGTAAATTATATAAATGTCTCACCACTATGTTGTACACCTCAAACTAATATAAAATAATATTGAATATCAACTGTAATAAAAAAGAAAATAAAATCATCTTAAGTTAAAAATGTATTTATTTATTAGTAGCTCCTGAAACTGGCCAACACTACAAAATACAGAATTTTCTTTATCCATTTCTATTTATGATCTCAACCAGCTTTGCCATTGGATAAAATTATTGTAGTTTAGAAAATAAAACTTTCAATTACCTGCTCTTCAAAAAAGAAAGAGGAAAATGATGCAGGTATTATGTTTCCATGAATAATCCACTTCACAATCATTATTTTTTAAAAATCAAAGAATGATATCACTGAAGAGGGAAAGAGGAACATAACATTTTTGTGGCATCTTGTCTAACAATAAGAATTTTCACCAAGTTTTTCACCATACTATTACATAAAATTTTAGAGTCTATTTTGATATCTCTTAAGACAACACACTATTTTATGCTACTATTTTTGCTCTTCAAACATAATCACTAGCAAGAGTTCAAATTTTACTTATGTTAAAAATAATTGTTCGTATCAATATTTTATTATTGTTGACAGATTAGGTTCACAGTTCATGTACCTCTAACTACAGAAACTTTTTCACAATCCTTAAGCAGCAATGAGCTTAACTATAGCTATCTGCTTCCCCAAATCTTACTCAGATGATCAGAAACACACATAACACTAGCCATGCAGTTATTGTCAAAAAATAGTCCTTTTATTTGCTCAATCACACAAAGAGAGGAAAATCAAGATTGTTGGTGTTTTTGTTTTTGTTTTTACCTTAGTTAAAGTAAGGATCAAAACAGAAAACACCGAACAGTAGACAGCATTCTAACATTCCCCCAAGATTCTTGCCCTTGGTCTGCACACTATGTAGTATCTTTTTCCTTTGATTAAGCTACATAAGACTTCATCTCAGAAAACAGAAGTCAGAATTCTCCTGCTGGCCTTAACGAAACAAGTTGTCATGGGTCCTACAACTGCAATGAATTTAATTCTTTCATTGAAAGATGAGCTTGAAAGAGGACCCTTAGTCCCAGAACTCGGTCGCAGCCATCCCTTTGATTTCAGCCTGGTGAGACCCAGGGCGGAGGATCCAGTGAAATGGTGCTGGATTCCTGACCCACAGAAACTGTAAGATAGTAAATTTGTGTTGGTTTAAGCCAACACATATGGTAATTTGTAACAGAGCAGTAGAAAATTATTACAAACCATCCTATATTTCTTAGGTGACAAGTCAGATGGTTGTTTGCACAAAAGGCAAATAGTAAATTGACTAAAACATATAAAGTAGACTGGGCATTGGACAATGAAAAGAGAACCCAGAGTCCTCTCCACTTTTTCTGTACCTATAAAGTACTTCTTGAATGTATATATTTATGCATAAAGATTTTTATCAGATACTTTCAATTTGAAGACACAAAAGGAATAGATAGATTCACCATCTCTACCCTTGGAATATGTCATAACCACCCTAAATTTAATTTGTTGTCTATGCTTACCAATATTTTGTTTATAAATACCCAAAAGCTTCAGATTGCACTAAAAATAATGCATGATAAACTGTTATTTGAACAGTGTTTATCAAAGATATCCAATATCTACATTTTTGGATCAGATTCTTTTGATGCAGAGAAATACATTTTAAGAAGGAAATTCATGGGTTAGATTTTATGATCCACTTCAGAGGTAATGGTTGAAAATAAAAGTAGTATTTTTATCATGCTCATATAATTTACACTAAACAAAATATTATTTTACCTTAAATTTCTGAGTGAAAAGACTAAACAATGTATTCATGAAGTTACAATTCATAAGGTAACAGTTTAAATAATTTATAAGCTAAGAATTGTAAATTAGTCCTCATATTTCAACTTTATTTGTTACAATTTCCTTCCAAACATTTACCTTTTTCCTATTTTCAACATTTCTTGTGTCTATTCAATAGATAATTAAAGTTTATATTTTTTTCAATTTTTATTTTAATTGTTGATCTTGTACAGTTTTGTGTTTTACTCCCACCCCAACCCACCACCCCAGCCTTCCCCACCTCCCTCCCATTTCCACCCCCCATAGTTTTTGTCCATGTGTCCTTTGTACTTGTTGCTCTAAACCCTTCCCCTTTTCCCCTGAAATTCCCTCCCCTCTCCCCTCTGGTGACTGTCAGCCTGTTCTCAGTTTCAGTGCCTTTGGTTATATTATGCTTGTTTGTTTGTTTTGTTGATTAGATTCCTGTTAAAGGTGAGATCATATGGTATTTGTCTTTCACTGCCTGGCTTATTTCACTTAGCATGATGCTCTCAAGTTCCATCCATGCAGTTGCAAAGGGTATGAGCTCCTTCTTTTTCTGCTGCATAGAATTCCACTGTGTAAACTTACCACAGTTTTTTGATCCATTCATTTACTGATGGACATCTAGGTTGCTTCCAACACTTGGCTATTGTAAATTGTGCTGCTATAAACATAGGGGTGCATAGGTTCTTTTGGATGGGTGTTTCAGAGTTCTTAGGATATAATCCAAGCAGTGGAATTGCTGGGTCAAAAGGTATATCCATTTTTAGTTTTTTTTAGAAAATTCCATACTGTTTTCCATAGTGGTTGTACAAGTCTGCACTCCCACCAGCAGTGCACTAGGGTCCCCTTTTCTCCACAAAAAGTTTATATTTTAAATGAAGGTAGATAACTGGGTAATGCTGTAATTTCTTTAAAGTTTATTATGCAACATATCTATCAGTTCTGAAAAAAATTGACTATTATAAAGCTACAGTTTCCACCAACTTGTTCACTTTGAGGAGTTTTTTAATTGAGTTTATTGGGGTTACATTGGTTAATAAAATTATGTAGGTTTATGGTGTATAATTCTATAACACATCATCTGTATGTACTGTGTGTTCACCACTCCAAGTCATTTCTCTTTCCATCATTTATTCCCCCTTTACCCTCTCCTGCCCCCAAAATCCCCTACCCTCTGGTAACTGTAAGTCTGGTTTTTTTTGTTTGTTAGTTTATCTCACTCATTAGATTCCACATGTATGTAAAATCATATGGTAATTGTCTTTCTCTGACTGGCTCATTTCACTTAGCGTAATATTCTCCAGGTCTTTCCATGTTGTCACAAAATATTTCCTTCTTTTTATAGCTGAGTAGTGTTCCTTTAGGTAAATGTACCACAGATTTTTTTTATCCACTCATCTACAGATGGGCACTTGGGCTGCTTCCAAATCTAGTCTATTATAAATAATGCTGCAATGAACATATGGGTGCACATATTCTTTCGAATTAGTGTTTTGAATTTCTTTGGATGAATTCCCAGAATTGGAATCTGTGGGTCACAAAGCAGTCCCATGTTTACTTTTTTTGACATAACTCCATACTACTTTCCACAGTGGCTGCACCATTCTGCATTCCAAATCAACAGGGTACAAGGGTTCCCTTTAGTCTTAATTATACTTCACTGATTAAAAGAATTGTACCATTGTAGAAACAAGTATAATTATTCTCCTTATCCAAGAAGCAATCCTAGATTTGTTCACTTTTTATTTTGTTATTTTAAATGTTTCAAACATACAGAATAAATACATGAGATAATGGAAAAGTTATTATAGCTTAATCTATAATTTCATGTTAGATATATCAGCTTAAAATATTTTTAAGATAAAAAATATTTTTAAGAATAAAATAGTATGAACATAGATAAAATGACCTGTAGGCTTCTTCATATAAACTTTTTCATCCACCTATCTCAGAAATGAGTACTCTCCAGAATTTAATGTCAAAAAGATATTCGCCTATATTTTGTTTAAAATTTTTGAAGAAAAAAAATTCACATTGAGATCTTTAATCTGCCTAGAAAATTCCTTTAGTATAGCTTAGGCTAATTCTGTCATTGTTTTTTTTTAAACATGGGTGATGAATGACTTAGGTACTAAGTAACAATTAGTTGATATTCTTTCCTCTCATTTATAGTTACAGGTATGCAACCAGAGTCATATCTTTCTATATCTATTTATATGTATTTATGCATAACACTGACTCTTGTCTCTCTATATTGGATTTTTACAACTATTCTTGCAACTGCAACATACAATTTCCATTTCTATAGTTTGTGTTGATAATTAGTTGGAAAAGAATTCCTGAGTTTAGTCATCTCCAGAATCATTTGTCTACTCTCACCCTTTTCTTTTCTTTGTTAATTAGGAACAGTTTGTCACCCTTCGTAGTGAAACTCTGTATTGTAACTGCATTTCATTATAAATTGAGAAGCAGTAAGTTATTTAAAATATTGGTTAAACATTCTTTATTCTTCTTTTACACCATTAGATATGATTTTTGTATATTTCTCCAATATAGGTTTTGCATGCTGTTCACTAGAATTAGTACTAGATATCTTACAAATTTTATTTTTTAACTACATATTTTTGCACATAAAAAATAAGAATGGATTCATCAGAATGTCTTTAAAATTTGTGAGAAATACAGAGCTAACAAAATATTTTGGCAATAAAAAAGAACACTTGTTCATGGAGGCATAATACAATTGGGTCATTTTACAACAAAAAAAATCATTTTAGTTTTACTTATCTAAAAATTAGTAATAAAAGAGGTAACAATTTGTAATAAAGAATACCTAAGATCATTGCCATGGTTTAGAAAAAAAATTTAATGTCATTAAAAAGTGTTATGTATTTCTCAGTGACCACCCTTTATGCCAATGCAAGTAGACAATCTGGAGAAAGAGCAGGAAACAGAAAGAATGCAGTGTGGGTGAGAAAGTGAAAAGACAGGAAAGCCTTGTGCACCGTTTGTTGGCACAGATGTACCCTGGGGCAGCCACTGAGGAAACACTATGGAGATTCCTCACAAAATTAAGAATAGAACTACCATAGGGTTCAGCAATTTCACTTCTGGGTAAGCATTCAAAGGAAATAAAATCACTAACTCAGAATAGATCTGCACCTCCATGCTCACTGCAGCATTGTTTACAAAGCCAAGACATGGAAACTACTTTGATGCCCTTGAACAGATGAGTGGTTGAAATATGGTACATCCAAGAGTTTTTAAGGCTACAGACTTAGACAGTCTCTGCTGCTCAGACTTTCTTTTCCCGAGCATCATCTTTTTTGACTTCAGATCTCACGTGGCTCTGTGGTCACTTATCAGAGTAAGCTTTCTTGGTTTATTTCTTTGCCATGAATTATTATTGTTTACTTAGGGTCATTTTTCTATATGTTTACTTCAATTCTTGAGCATTAGGTTTTTCTCTATACTTAAATATCTTTGAATGAATATTTGTATTTAACATTTAAGCCCTAAATAGACATTTCTCCGAAGAAGATAAACAGTTATCCAATAAGCACCTGAAAAGATGCTCAACATCATCGCTCATTAAACAAACAAAAATTAAAATCACAAAAAGATACTACTGCACACCACAAAAATAATTATAATCAAAAGACAGTAACAAGTATTGGTAAGGGTGTGGAGAAATTGGAATCCTCATTCATTGCTAGTGGAAATTTTAAAAATCTCTTTAGAAAATAGTTTTACAGTGCCTTAAACTGCTCAACAGAATTACCATATGATAAAGCAATTCTACTCTTAGGTAAATACCTAAAAGAAATGAAATATATATCCATGTAAAAATCTGTACTGGAATGTTCATTACAGCATTGTTCATAAGAGCAAAAATGTGGAATTAATGTGAGGCAGTGGCAATGGAAATGGAAAAAAGTATATAGAGCTGGAAAAGTCTTAGTAGTAAAATCAACAACTTGACTGATAGGGTATGAGAGGCAAGAAAAAGGGGTTGGGATGATTTACAGATTTCAGGATTATTTACAGATTTAAGCAAATAAATGGATGGTGTTTCCATTTAAAAATAGAAAATACTGAAGTATACAGATTTTGTAGAGAAGACCAAGGGTACAGTACAGGATACCTTACTCATTCTAAGATCTAAAAGGTCAAATGTCAATAAATTTATTTCCTCTGTTCAGTTACCTAAAGTATTTTTTACTAACAAACAGTTCATGGGCTTCGCTTCTGTTTTCAAATCCCCTCAAAACTTTTGTTTTATAGTCTACATAAAATGTTTTCTTTATTTTATTTTATTTATTTATTTAGACAGAGGGGAAAGGAGGGAGAAAGAGAGAAAAATCATTGTGAAAGAGAAACATCCATCTCTCGCCTCACACATGCCCCAGCTGGGGACCAGTCCCACAACCCCAGCGTGTGCCCTGACCGGGAATTGAACTGGTAAACTTTGGCCTTGTAGGATGACGCCTAAGCAACTGAGCCATGTGGGCCAAAGCTAAAATATTTTCTATTTTAATTAAATCAACAGAATTAGAAGTATTGTACATGATATGGCATTGAATAAAGATTAGATTTTAATATGCAAAAAATTAATATTGCATTTTCTCCCATAGTAACATAAAAATACATCTTATATAATTGTTTGTGTAAGGAGAAAATGGAAAAAAATGAACTTTGTTTCAATTTTGTTCTAGCCCATAACCAAGTTTCACTTATATAATTATATGATAAAACTGAAATAATATGACCATGCAATTACTGTGAAAAAAAGTGGAACTTTTTATGTTTCCTGTCTAGAGCTTTTCAGTCAAAGTAAAAAGACTTTTCTTCCTGATTTATACAGAATTGAAATTCCTTTTGCATTGATCTAGATTTAAATATCATTTCTCTTTCCATCATACAAGCATAGGCAATGAGGTCCTCCATTCTTTTTTGCATCACGTAGTATGTTCTACCTTTGTAATGGTAATAAAAATATTCAAATACATACTTTTATATCTTCTAAGAGAAAAATCTTTTCAGAATTGAATGCTGCATGCATCACTTTATTATATTTTATTTTCTGTTGAACTGAGTCACAGAACACTTTTTCTGAAAAATATACAAGACTTGAAATTATAACTAAAATTTTTCCTTGTTAAAATTTTTTTTAACATTTGTCATTATTATAATGTGTTTATAAAGAGTTTCAAATATGCCCTGGCTGGTGTGGTTCAGTAGATTGAGTACCAGCCTGTGAACCAAAGGGGCACTGCTTTGATTCCCAGTCAGGGCACGTGCCTGGGTTGCAGGCCAGGCCTCCAATTGTGGGTGTGTGAGAGGCAACCACACATTAATGTTCCTCTCCCTCTCTTTCTCCCTCCCTTCCCCTCTCTCTAAAAATAAACAAATAAAATCTTTAAAAAAAGAAAAGTTGCAGTAGTTTAAAAAATATTTTCAAATCTCTGTGTGTGTACAAAATTAAGTAAAAAATATAAAATGGGGTATAATATATGATTTTTTAAAAACTCTAGATATCAAAACTTTGCTCCCTGTTTTTTGAACAGAAATAGAGCTACAGTTTGTATAACATGTGTTCATTTCTTTCTTTGTGCTGGGAACTGTCACACATACTATTTGACTGAAATCCTAAACAATGCATAAGAGGAAGATAAAGAACAAAGGGTTGAGTAACAATCAGAGTCAACATGGTAGTATCAGGCAAAAGCTGTGCTTCTGCTTCCAAAGTCCAGATTCTTCCCACAAAAGAAAGCATGCTCACTGTTTTTTAACATTTGAGAAAATATGAGATAAAAATTACAAATCAGCCCTGGCTGGTGTGGCTCAGTGGATTGAATGCCAGCCTACAAACCAAAGGATCACTGGTTCAATTCCCAGTCAGGGCACACACCTGGGCTGCAGGCCAGGTCCCCAATTGGGGGCGCTCAAGAAGCAACCATACACTGACATTTCGCTTCCTCTTTCTCTCTCCCTTCCCATCTCTAAAATAAATAAATAAATAAACTTTTTTAAAAAGTACAAGTTAACTTTAAAAATACTTTATTGATATATTAAAGGAGAAAAACATTGAGTTCACTAAAACGAAAAATTAAAATATTCTTCAAAGTTCTTTTTCTTCTCATGTTTCTCATGGCCAGATTTGGAACCAGTGACTCATAATGTCAATGGCATGACCGTTAGGTAGCTGTTTTCTCCACAGTGTTAAAAGCTATTGTGAAATTACTTTTAACTGAATTAATATTCCAGTAAATAAAATGAAAGGGGCAGAAATTCAAGTCTCAACATGAACTTCTCTGTAAATCAGTACTCTGAATATCAATAAGTTATATTATTATTGAATTATTGTTTTTAAAAATCCAGCTAAATAGTGGTAAGTAAAATTGCATCCAACCAAAACTATCTCCCATTAAAGGAAAACACTGAGAGATAGATAGTAGTTAGGCTGGAGAAGTAGGAAGGGTTTCCATGGAGGCAAATTGAAACTGACAGAAAAGACCACAATCCATCAAACTTAACACCTCAACTTGCTTCTCAGTAATTACTTCACACCGACATCTCATTGTTTAAAGGCATTCCGCACTGGTTTGTTGTAAGAGAGCAGTGACATATCATTAGGCTTCAGGTTTTCACAGCTACTGTGTAAGTTTTCAGTGTGGTTTTTCTTGTTAACCTTCCTTAGGTTTTATATTGACTTAGGTGATCGTAACTACAGACTGTTTGTTTTTAAAATGTAAAATTCCTGATACTTTCTCAAAATTAATGAAGACTATCCCAGTTTCTAACTCAATATGTTCGTAAGAAAAAAAGTTCTGGGTCCAAAATTAAAAGCAAAAATGATGCATTTTTAGGAAAGGAATATTCACTTTAAACACTCATAATACTTTAAAGAATTCATTAAGTAGAATATGCAACGATTAGAAACAAAAAAGGTGTTTTTATTCCTCATGGATTGGTTCTCAGTATGAACAATGGATTCACTCCAATAACTGCCATGTGTATATTTTAAATGAGATCACAAATTGAAGAAATGTTTCTTCATTTCTAATGTGTTAGGTTATGCATTATAGCCACAGTATATCTCTAATCATTTACATATACACCCAATCTTTTAGCTAAAAAATCCATACCTTTCAAGTAAAGTTGAGATTTATTTAATTTCTTCACTCCTTAGCAATTACTATCATTGACCAAAAGATGCTCAATACGTTACAAATACCAAAATGCTGTAGTAAATATATATTTCAAAATTACAAGCAAAAAAAATACAGTTTTATCTCCCCCGATTGCATTGTTAACTAAAACCTACCTTTTCTGGCACGTTGGTTTATTTGAACATGCATTTTTTTAAATTTAATCTTTATTGTATTCTTTTCCATTACCATTTAGTCCCCTTCTACCCCTTTGCCCCCAGCAATCCCCACACTGTTGTCCATGTCCATGAGCCCTTTTTCCTTTTTGCTCAATCCTTCCATCCCCTAACCTCCCCCTACTAGTTGTCATCCTGCTCTCTATCTGAGTCTGTCTGCATTTTCCTTGCTAGTTCAGCTTGTTCGTTGGATTCCATATATGAGTGAAATCATATGGCATTTGTCTTTCTCTGACTGGCTTATTTCACTTAGCATAACGTTCTCCAAGTTAATCCACACTGTCACAAAGAGTATAACTTTCTTCTTTTTTATAGCTGAGTCGTATTTCATTGTGTAAATGTCCCATAGTTGTTTTATCCACTCATCTACTGATGGACACTTGGGCTGCTTCCATGTCTTAGAAATTATAAATAATGCTGCGATTGCATAGGGATGCTTATTCTTTTGAATTAGTGTTTTGGATTCCTTCTGATATATTCCCAGAAGTGGGATCACTTACTGGGTTCAAATGCAGAGCCTCTTACTATTTTTTGAGCTATCACCATACTGCTTTCCACAGTGGCTACACCAATCCGCATTCCCATGAACAGTGTGCAAAAGTGTTCTCCTTTCTAGACATCCTCATCAGCACTTGTTGTTTGTTGATTTATTGATGATAGCCATTCTGACAGGTGTGAGATATCTCATTGTGTTTTTAATTTACATGTTTCTGATGATAGTGACATTGAGCATTTTTTTCATATGTCTATTGGTCATCCGTATGTCCTAGTAATCAAAACAGCATGGTACTGGCATAAAAACAGACACATAGATCAATGTAACATAATAGAAAGCCCAGAAACAAACCCACACCTTTATTTTTTTATTGTTGTTCAAGTACAGTTTTCCACCTTTTCTCCCCACCCCTTTCCACCACCCCAGTATCCCCACCTCCCTCCCCAGTTTCCACCCCCCTTGTTATTGTCCATATGTCCTTTATAATTGTTCCTATTAACCCTTCACCTTTCCCCCCCATTATTCCTTCCCCTCTCCCCTCTGATCACTGTCAGCCTGTTCTCAATTTCAATGTCTTTGGCTATACTTTGCTTGCTTGTTTGTTTTGTTGATTAGGTTCCTGTTAAAGGTGAGATCATATGGTATTTGTCTTTCACCACCTGGCTTATTTCGCTTAGCATAATGCTCCCCAGTACCATCCATGCTGTTGCAAAGGGTAGGAGCTCCTTCTTTCTTTCTGCTGCGTAGAATTCCATTGTGCAAATGTACCATAATTTTTTGATCCATTCATTTACTAATGGACAGTTGAGTTGCTTCCAGCACTTGGCTATTGTAAATTGTGTTGCTATTAACTTTGGGGTGCATAGCCATCAGAGAGATGCAAATTAAAACCACAATGAGATATCACTTCACACCATTCAGAATGGTCATCATAAACAAAGCAACAAACAACAAGTTTTGGAGAGGTTGTAGAGAAAAGGGGACACTAGTGCACTGTTGGTGGGATTGCAGACTGGTGCAACCACTATGGAAAACAGTATGTAATTTCCTCAGAAAACTAAAAATGGAACTGCCTTTTGACCCGGCAATTCCACTGCTAGGATTATACCCTAAGAACCCTGAAACGCACACCTTTATAGTCAATTAATATTTGACAGAGGAAGCAAGCACATACAATGGGCTAAAGATAGTCTATTCAATAAATGGTGTTTGGAAAATTGGACAGATATGTACAGAAAAATGAAACTAGACTACCTTCTTACACCACACACAAAAATAAATTCAAAATGGGTCAACGACTTAAACATCAGACCCAAAACCATAAAAATCTTAGAACAAAACATAGGCAGCAAAATCTTGGATATTGCTCATAACAATATTTTATCAGATATATCTCCCCAGGCAAGGGAAACAAAAGAAAAAAATAAACAAATAGGACTACATCAAGCTAAAAATTTTAGCGCTGCAAAGGTTTTCATCAACAAAATAAAAAGATAACTCACAGATTGGGAAAACATATTCACTGATATATATCTGATAAGGGGTTAATATCCAAAATTTTTAAAGAACTTAAAGAACTCCACACAAAAAAACCCCAAACAACCCCAATTTAAAAATGGTCAAAGGGCCTGAATGGACACTTCTCCAAAGAGAATATGTATTCTTTATGCAACTAAACTGGTCTAATTTGTTGAGCACCTCATTATATTATACTGTTTCTTTTTATTTGGTCATTCCCAGGGCCAGTAGCTGTACCAACAAAAATAAAATAATATGCAGAAGTAATAACTTTGTTACTACAAATATTTACATACTTTTCCTCATATAAATGTTCAGTTCTTATCAAAAATGCAAAACTTTCTTGCCTTCTCATTGTTTCTATCATGATACCAATAATTAACTTTTTAAAAAATATTTTATTTATTTATTTTTTTAGACAGAGGGGAAGGGAGGGAGAAAGAGAGAGAGAAACATCAATGTGTGGTTGCCTCTCACGTGACCCCCACTGGGGATCTGGCCCGCAACCCAGGCATGTGCCCTGGCTGGGAATCGAACTGGTGACCCTTTGGTTCACAGCCCGTACTCAATCCACTGAGCTCCACCATGCAGGGCCCCAATAATTAACTTTTTATAAGATTTCATATTGGAAATATTTTAAAAATACAGGCATGGATAATGATGATAATGAATACAATGCACTGTAACTACTCAACCTTCTGTATAGCCTCTGCCTGTGAAAGTACCCTTATGCACCCAATAGATGAGACCACATGAATTTTAATTTTACTTTTTCTCTCATTCCCTCACTAAAATCAGTCCCCAAATTCCCAGTCCTAAACAGCTCTGAATCTGCCCCTTCTTTAATATCCACATTGCCATTGTTTTAATTCAGATTTATAATACTTTTCACTTGGATAAGTCTCTTAACTGGCCTCCCTCTCTGCTTCCTCTATCATTCCCCTCCAATTTGTTCTCCGCTCTTTTGCCAGAGTAATGCCTCCCTCTCTCTCTCTGTCTCTCTCCCCGCCCCACCCCACAACAAAAGCCAAGTTTATTTGTTCATTGTTTGCATTTGATATAGTCCTTCATGACATCCTTGGTTTGAAACTCTTTGCCATTGTTCTTCACCACCACACAACTGCAACAACCACTTTGCAGGGTTTTCCCTGTCAATTTTACAGAGGCCTAATCATTCCCCTACTTTCTTGTTGTCATCAACCTGAATTAGGGTGCTTTGGTGTTCAGCACAAAGGGCCTTCACCAACTTGACATACAGTACATAGGCACATCACAGTTGGATACAAGCACACAAAGATGGGCATGGTGTCTTTTCTTAGGTTTCCTGTAGAAAGGATTCCATTCAGAACTATTATGCAAACACTATGAATTTCATACTTTCTTCCCTTAGCTGCGGTTTTGTTCCTGGTGGTTCCAACCCACAATATTGAGATTGATGCAGGTGCTCAATACTGGATGATGTTGGTCTTCAGCAACTCTGGTAAAGCAATATTCATGTCCATTACGCTTCCAGCGGCAATGTCTTCTTCCTCCACCATGGCGTAGGTTATGGATGGAGCTGAATCTTGAATATACCCAAGCATTCGCTTGGACCTCCATGCAACGCTGCCCCACCTGGGAAAGAGAGCCAGAATAATCTTTCTGAAGTTCAAAATTATTCATACTGACCCTTTTACAAAATCCACCAATGACTCTCAGCTGGTTTCAGGATAAAATCTAAACATTTTAGCAATGCTTCATGGCTTTTATGTTGAGGTCCTTGCTTGCCTATCCAACCTCATTTCCCATCATCTCATCATGCCTAATATAGCACCACCTGCAATTCCACAGGAGCAATGTTCTCTGACACCCTCATGTGCCTGGAAAACTTATATCCAACTCACACTCCCTTCCAGGGCCTCCCATCTCCCTTTCCTTCCAGGTTCAATGAGGTGTGCCTCCTTCAGACTCTACACCTAGCACAGTTGTTCATACCACCACACTACTGTCTGCTTGTTTTCTCCTCCAGACTCTGCTTTCTGACTGTGAGCTCCCAAAGGACAAAATGTTTTTAATATTTATATATGTTCACTAGAGAGCCACATGAATACTGTTTCCATACAACCTGGATTTTTTAGGACAATCTGGTTTTACCATATAACTTACCTCATTGCCATAAGTACAGAATAACATTTTAGCAATGCTGCCTCCTCATTTTTAGTACATAATATATGATGATAAACATAGACTTAACTGGATATGAACCTGAGGAACAAAATAAAATCATATGCCATGATACCTTATGGTAAATACAGTAACAACATTCTCAGGTTTTAAAAATAAATATAGATTCACATATAGACCACCATATTGTTAGTGGTCTTTTGGCTATAGGCCAGAACTTGGGAAGTCTTGCCTCTTAATTTATACAAAAAAATCAATTTTATTTTTAGTATAATCGTTGATTAATATTATCTAGAAAAGACATTAACTGGCCTCTGCCGCAGTCCAGCTGCAGCAGGATCCAGGGGGTCCCAAAGGTGGGTAAGACGTCGGCGATGGGAGACAGACAACTACACAACTCGATGGCTGTGCAAAGCTGTTCCACTTTATTATCACTTTAACATTGCTTATATACAGATTTTTTGGCAAGCGTTAACTTTTTGTGGTTACAGATTTATGGTTAGGCTAAACAGAAAATCATAGTTTAACATACAATGACTTTATAAACTGAAAATAAGTATTTGACTTGCCAAACAGAGTCTCAGTGAATTCTTTTGCCTGTGGTTAATGATTGATCCGTGATCTATGTCTATATCCTGATTCTATTCTACTAAAATGTTATGAAAGACTAAGTGCCCTTTATATTATTATGTGTTCCTGTAAGATTATTTTGTTCTACTTACTTACAATGGGTGAACTGATTTAAGTCTTTCTGATTAATTTTCTTCAGCCAACCATCTTCATTGCCTTTAAACAAATACCGACAGCCACCAAGGGGGACCTTGGCATGTTAGTCATTTTATAAAAGGTAGACTTTGCCAAGGAACATGTTTTCTATCCTTATTGACTATTCTTATGCCCTCAAAATAGGCTCCTGTAAAGGACAATGGGTGAAACAGTTTTTCTTTATTTTCCTTAATGACTAAGCGACTATGGGAGGGGGAATTGGAGTAAGCTGTGGTTGCATTACTTCTGCTTGGTGTAATTCGGTCATGAATTGTTTAATTGGGGGTTTTCAGGGGGAATTCTTTGCTAACTTAACTAGTAAATTGTTAGTACAATCTGGACATGCAGTTACAGCTGATTCAGGAGTGGTGGTGACTGCGTCTAGTTCTGTGGAAGCTGGAATCACATCCGAGGTTTGCCTATCGGTTTCATTCTCATGTGTCTTATTCATCTTTCCCAGGTTAATCATATATACAATGAAAATTATGACTCCTAGAAATATAATTCCCATACTACCAATTATCCCTATGCCGTGTCCTCTTCCCGGAGGACGCCTTCCTTGAAGCTTCTCTCCCCATATCCGGACCTTGTCAGACAATATGGCTGGAAGAGGATGCGGCAGGCCTCTTTTGTACTCCCAATTAGTTTGAAGGAACTCAGTTCTCAATTGCAGTTTCCTACCTCTTCTCTTCAGTGATAACAGAGAAACACTAGATCACAATGGTGATGACACAGCCCTAGATCAAAGCAAAGGCTATTCCACCCATTATGAGAGGAAATCCATACTAAATGTATTCCTTAAGTGAATTCTGCATGCATTATATTATGTACTATATAATAGTTATTAATATGTAATGTATACATTATATATCATATGTGCATTATTCTATTATGTGATATACTTATATTATTTGTATGATATATTTATATATTCATCCCCACCCACCCCTCTTCCCTAAACTTTCTTATGAGTTTAAAGATAGAAAATGGTAGTCAATATCATATGGAAATTTCCCAAATGGTATGTCTCCAACAGGTAATATGTGAGCCATAATTTTGATCTCCCCAGACTCTGAGGCAAGCAGAACAAGAGCTGGGATGACTAGAACCTCAAAAGTTGGTTGTCTCTAACCTTGAGCAGTCTCTTCCTTTTCTTATATGCGACATTATTATTCTCTATGGTTGATATAACATGGAAGAAGTTTGAGAAGCTCTATAATAAGACTTCATATGCACAACAACAAATCTCTAGCATATATATCCTTTTCCTCATCTAACCTTGCTCTTACTCTTGTATTTTCTTTCTCATTGGCTTACATCACCACCCACTCAGTTACCAGGTTAGAAATATGAGTCACACACGTCTTCCTCCTCTCTCTCATCACCTTTCTAATCACTGTCAAGTGTACCTTATGACTATGTCCCCCATCACTCTGCTCTTTTCCATCTATTCCTAAACTACCAAAGTCTACTCACCATCATCTGTCATATGTAATATGGCTCCCTAAATGGTCCCCTGATCTTTAGTTTTGCCAGCTTCATAACTATCTTCCACAGAGCCACTTTTCTAAAAATAAATCTGGCCATAGCACTTTACAGCCTTTACTGCCACAATGGTTTCCCATCATTACTAGAATAAATCCCCTGCTTCTCAAAACTGAGTCACAAAGAGCTCTATGACATGGCCAATATCTGTTTCTTTAGTCTCATATTTAGCTACTCCCAGAAGTATCACACTGCTTGTATTCCACTAGGTACAATCAACTCTTTTTCATCCTTACGCAGTGATGTGGTATAAATTGGCTTGGGGCAGAAAGGGGATATAGGTGGAATCCTGATTTGTAACATTTGAAAATTTTTGTTTCAAATACCCCCACCATAGCCAATTTCAAGCTCCTTAACATGGCATCACTGAACATGGAGTTGGAAAGAGATACACCATAGCATATAATTACATAGCAGTTTCACCACACAGCTACAGCAGGTGTAAATAACCCTAGAGCATAGGTATGTTTAAGAGCATAGGTAACAGTAAAATGTAGTGAAATAATTAAAAAGTGATGTTTTCAATGTTTATTACTTTTGTTTTTAATATAATTTATTTAATTGCGAGTTCATTTAATCTAATTTTATTAATGGCTGTATTTTACAAGCAGCTTGCAAAATTCCTGAAAATTTAACAACCAACTCTTGCAAGCCAGTATGAGCTAGTTCTAGCACACCACAGACTTTATGCCTTTACTCAAGTGAATTCCATCTTATTCAGTTCTCCAGCCTCTGTCCGGCCTAGTCAAGAGCTACTCATGCTATAAGGCAGAGTTTCTCAAGTGTTACCATGAACCACCTATATCAAATCCCCTGGAGTGTATCTTTTTCTTGTTTTATCCTCATCTGGTGAAATGCTTATTGATTTTAGAGAGGGGGGAGAGGAGGGAGAAAGAGAGTGAGAAACCTCGATGTGAAAGAGAAACATTCATTAGTTGCTTTTTTGTACGCATCTGGACTGGGATGGAAACTGCAACCCAGGCATGTGCCCTGACCAGGAAGCAAACCCATGATCTTTCAGTTTGTGGGACAACACCCAACCAACTGAGCCACACCGGCCTGGGCCCCTGGAATGTTTCTTAAAATGTAGGTCCCTGGGGTTCACTCCCTAAACCTGCTGAATCTGAAACTTCATGGAAGCTTAGGAATCTGTATTTTAGCAAACTAACTGGCTAGGAGAGTCTGAAGCACACTGAAGTTTGAGAACCATTTGTTTAAACTATTTTTCTGCTGAAGTGTCATATTACTAAGGAAATTCTGTCACTCCCTGGGAGACAGGATGGGGAAAGAATAAGCAAAGTCACAGTGCCCTGAAACCATGTGACAGAAAACTGTAGGAAGTTCAGCAAGCCTGTGAGGTAAAAAGGTGAAAAGAGTACATTGGGAAACACAGGTTTAGAGAAGTTGCTAAGGGTTATCCCATAAAAGGCCCTTCATTCCACAGTGGACATTGGGCTTTATTGTAAAGGTGGAAAATAATTGAAGGGTCTGAAGCCAAACAGTGACAACTGTTAGGAGGAAGAGCTTTCCTCTACCTTACAAAGGTTTTTTCAGCTGGTCTAATAATCAAATCAAGTTGAAACAGATGAACCAGAGAAAAACAAATTTAATTTTGTATATACAGGAATCCCACATACATAAAGGTTTCAAGAAAGCAAGGAAAAAAATATATATAATAAGATGCATCTATATGTATATAAATGCATCTTATTCCATATATGTATATTATATATAAAAATTAAAACAAATTTAATTTTGCATATATGCAAGAATCCCACATACATAAAGCTTTCAAGAAAGAAAATTATACATATGTGCACATAAGATGCATATATATACATATATAATATATATTATCCCACATATAAGCATATATATGGGATATATACTCATCTTATCATACACACACATACACACACATTTTGAGCCAAGGAATGAGACAGGGGCCTGGGGCTTCAGAGTGGAGAACTGTGATTCACAGAATGATAAGAGCAGATGTCCAGTAATTTGATATTTTCCCTGCCGTGAAGATATGTATAAAGTTTATTTCTGGTAATAACTCTTATTATGGAAACGTCCCAACTTTAATTCTTTAAGAGAAAGGTGAAAGGTTTTCTCGAGCCTAAAAGGTCTTGATTGCCTAGAGTTCAAAATAACCCCCATGCCAAGGTGTCACATCTTGGAGAGGTCTATTCAGAACCTCTCCACAAACAGTAATTGAACAAGCAATTGGACCTTCCTCTTTCTTGTCTAAACTTTAATAACTCATTGAAAAGAATGAAACCATTTAAAATAAAGTTATATAGCTTTTTTCTCAGAATGACTAAGATTCTTCATATTTTATCTATATGAGAAATTACCTCCTATAATAACAAAAAGAAAAACAAGTTCCATTTCTTTTGTTCCTGGGAGATAATCTCTCTTGGAGCAAGATGGTTGACAAAAGGCCAAATAGTTCCTGTTCCTCCTGTTAGATCTTCTCTTTTGGATCGCTTTGCCCAAGTTAATACCACCAATATCATTATTACCCTCCACTTTCACAGCCTCAACCGAAACCTGTCACGGGGCAATCTTATCCCTGCATGCCCAGTATTTAAATTTTCAAAAAGGCTTAACAAAATGCTAAGTGAAAGCAAAAAGGAAGCAATGAATCACAAAAAGCACTTTTAAAAAAAATCTCAGCTTACAAAATGATATATTTTAAAACTCTCTTAGCATAAACAATGGATATAAATTCACCTCAAAATTCAAAAACTCAATAACTTCACAAGTATTATTACATATATACTTAAAAATAAGTAGAGAATTACAGTCAAATTGTGATGTGCTTCATGGCAGCTAGCTAACTTCACTTAACAGATAATTTTCTTGTTCCATCTCTCCTGTTTTGCAAAACCTTACATTCAAATGTATGCCTAAGCAATACTGCAAAAGATCACCTCCAAGATATGTATGTGGAAAAGCTGCAAAAAGAAGTACTTGAAAATGTGGAAATGCATGCATATCTATTAATATTTGTTCTTGAGGAATGTGTATGTCTTTCCAATAAATTATATAATGCAAATATTATTTTCTTCCTGACTCCTTGAACATTCTAAGACCATGATAAATAGTAGCACCTTTAACATCTTGTCTTTTTGTTCACTAAATCTTTCTTCAGTCCCAGAATAGTGATTTATATACAGTAGACCTTTAATAAATAATTTTTGAATGAATGAAAGAACAAATTTAAGGACTCTATATATGATTCTGTTTGGAAAAATGTATGTCCTTTAGAATTTTTCCATTTCATAAAGTAAACTGAGGCTTTGAAAATCTACCTCTTTAATTTTGTGTGCAGATAGAGTAAAGAGAGTCCTATGGCTCTATTATTTATTAATTAAACCTCATTTATTTGAAATCACTCTAAGATTCCAGATATGCATCTAGTACTTTTATTGTGTTTAAAATAAAAGATTTTATGAGATTTTAAAAATAATTCTGGCAATATGGGAAGACGATCTCAAAAATTCACCGCAAATGACTTTAGTCAAAAAGGCACTTGTTTAGGGAGTTTTATCTGCTGCACCTATTAAAATATGGTTAAATATATCAACGTAAGTTCTATTTAAAATAGTTTTAAATTTGGAGAGAAAGTCTAAAAGTATGTTGTATACATTATAGGAGTGAACACAAATCTAAAAAATTTAAATTTAAAATTTCTTGCAGTGTAAAAAGGAAAAGAGAATTTCCTCATTCCTCCCTTGTCTTTTCTATTTCCTTCAGAAGACTTGAAATTACAGATGATTTCTCTGTCTTTTATGCACTGTAAGTAAATCTTTTTCAAAGCTTTATGAGTCTCTTGCCAGTTTGGCATCCTAGAAAGGTCTTTCTAGGTGGCTCCAGGGCCAGCCCTTGCAGAATGTGAACACCCGGAAGGTTGATGCTCTGTCTCCCTGTGTCTGTGGGAGCTGAGTTGAGGTGCCTGGCGCCATGCTGGAACTTCCCACTGGTCAAGAAGATGAGTGAAGTTTTCTTTTTCCTTGGATAAAGACAATTCACATGTATGTAATAAATTATGTCTTCAGAGCTGTGTAAAAAGACTAGGGTTTGTTTTTCCATTTGCAGTCTCTTTAGCATTGTGTCTGCGATGCACATCACAATCTGATTTAATGACTTTACGACAATAAAACTCTTCCATTCTTTTCTCCGTTTTGTGGACTGGGTTGGCAGATTTCACTTTTAATTATATTTCCCCAGCAAGATTCAGGTGGGGTTGAAGAGAAAGAAAACTCTATGTTAAAAAAAGACTGAGAGAAAAAAAACAAAAACAATAAAACTAAAGCATTGAAAATGTTTCCCATCAATTAAAAATGCAGTAAATGTCATGTCCTTATACTGGCAAGGACAAAGATTTTATAAAATTAATGTGCTATAAACTGGATGTTGGAAAGCAGAGTTTGAAAAGCTCAGAGAATTCAGAACTTTTGCTTTTAGTTAAATCCATCTGTGTACCTCAATAAAAGGAAATTCAATAGTTCTCACATTAAGGCAACCTATTTATTTCAATGAAAATTAGAAAGGAATTACACAATATGCTAATAAAAATATTAATTGATGAAAATTGGGAAAAATCCTCAAAGAATTAGAAAAGCAAAGGAAATTCCTTCATCAATTAATACATCAAGAAGTCACTGAAGAAGTGATCTAAAAAATTTTATTACTAATTAAAAGCTCACATAAAGTGAACCTCTATTATCTGCATTATAACTAATTAACATTTGATTACATTTTACATCATCTAGTCTAGCACAAGGAGAAAACTTACTGAAGATCAAAATGCCACCCATATGCTTCTTCAATATCAAAGTATTGCCTGTATAATTAGGAACTTCAGATTTACAAGCAAAGAATTCTAATCAAATAAACTCACCCAGTCTTAATTCCCTCCACCTGACTAAACTTAAGTCAGGTTTCTTCCCGACCCTTGGCCCTGGCCCCTCCTAGAGCATTTTCTTTATTTAACCTGTAATTGTAAGCTCTTTTCCTGCCTCTTTGAGATGCGAATCTTTGTAAAGGCCTCTTGTCAGCTTTACAACCCAGGAATACCTTTCTCAGGGAACCAGGAAGCCATCCTTTAGAAGTGTAAAATCATCAGGAAGAGTCCGCTCTTATCTCGCAGTATCTAGGTGGTTAGAAGCCTAACTTCTCTGAAAAGCACCAGTTAGCAAACGCAGATGACCTAATCATAGAGGAAAAACTATTTAGACTCAGAAAATAACTGATTGTGCTCAACACATCCCATTGATCAGCCTCCCACTAACATCCTCCAGGACTTTTCCACTAGCTTACTTCAGGGCTTAAGTCCTCCCACCCTTTGTTTCAGTGGAGTTGTGTTCAAACCTAGCTCACCAGTCTATTGCAGTAGCCTGAACTAATGTTTTCTTTGCCTGTTTATCTTTGTCCGGTGAAATTTTTGCTCTAACAAAACCTATCCTGCGATTTCTTAAAATCTCAAACAGAAATAAATAAATAGCCTTGGCTGGTGGGGCTCAGTTGATTGAGTGCCGACCTGCAAATCAAATGATGGCCAGTTCAATTCCCAGTCAAGACACATGCCTGGGTTGAAGGCCAGGTCCCCAGTAGAGGGTGCGTAAGAAGCAACCACACATAGATGTTTCTCTCCCTTTCTTTCTCCTTGCCTTACCCTCTCTAAAAATAAATAAATAAAATCTTTAAATTAATTAATTAATTAAAGCTTGAAGAATAAATAAAGCTTGAAAAGGATAAGAAGTATTTAATCATTTATTTTCTTTATGTTTAAGAAAGAATTTTCATGATTGTAGATAGGCAGCGTAGATACGTAGTACAGGTTATAGCACATATATATTTATATATTTAAATAAGTATATTACAGGTAACCAAAATATGCCACCTCAAAATATGCCTTTTTGGCCTAAGAATTATTTTGAGTTTGAGGCAATTGAGGAAAAGTTCTCAAAACAGAGATTAATTTTCCTTTTGTAATAAAGAGATAGGGTATAGGAGGGGAGAGGGGAGGGAATTTCAGAGGAAAAGGGGAACGGTTTAGAGCAACAAGTATAAAGGACACATGGACAAAAACTATGGGGAGTGGAAATGGGAGGGAGGTGGGGAGGGCTGGGATGGTGGGCTGGATGGGAGTAAAAGACAGAAAACTGTACAAGATCAACAATTAAAAAAATACTGATTAAATAAATAAATAAATGTAAAAAAATTTTAAAAAAGAGATAGGGTATCTCTTTAATAGTGTTTACTATTTTTCTAAAGGTTTTTGACATGTAAACTTTTCTTTGCTTGTTTTTGTGTTCTCCACTGAGCATTGTATTTGATGAAAAAAATTGAGAAATGCTGGAGTAGATGATTTAATATTTTATTTATTTTATACTTTAAGAAAGCAAAAATAAGTAATACCCCTCAAAAAGAAACCTTTTATGATATTTTCACTCTTGTTATCGGAAGGATCCAAAGACAATAGAGAGAGCTTGCCAACATGTGTCAATTTATTTATTCTGTTCTTTTCTTTGACACTTGGGGCACTAATCCTCTTTTTCTTTATGAATAAGAGGCACCCTAGATCTTATGTTCCCAGAGATTAATTCACATGAATTAAAGTTCTCTCCTTTTCTCTTTCATGGTTTACTCAAAACCAGAGGTCTTTCATTCCATAACCTGATCAAGCTTAAGCTTTATATTAGGCAGATGTCTGAGTAGGTTTTCAGTGAAAGCATCATAGCTCCATCCAAACTAGGCACTAATCTTTCACTTTAAATATGGATCTGGAGACTAAGTCAAATGTAGAGAGAAACTCTTACCTGTTGTCTCCCAAATACCCAACTTTTTAATTCCTAGAATAGATAGAGGGTTGATGGAAGACACAAATGGCAATACCAGATTCATAATTATTTAGTGTATCAGTAAAAATGAAAATAGAATCACATCCAAGAACCAAATGAACATTACAGTATTTTACAAATCATATACCAATTCTCTAATGCAATAACAGATTTTGTTTCACTGACTGATTGCAGACTTAGTTTAATGGGCAAAAGTGTAAACAAAAGATAAAGGCATTGTGGCTTCAGGTTTTTCTGGGTTTTGAAAATTTCTTATTCAATAACTTGGGCCTCCCCAATTTACAACGTGATTAGATGCTGCCTTTGGAAAGGCTATCTACATTGAAAATATTTAGATCTTGGTGAAGGTGGTTATAAAGGGGACCAAAGTTTTGCTACTCTAAAACTGTTTCCTAGGATATTAGTTTTAAGCTGGTGGTTGAGAAACCAAAGACTTAGAAAGAACCTTTGGTACCGCTGGTATTTAGCTAGAAAGGGGCAACAGAGGGACTTAGACATTCAGGGTATCCTGTTTCACCAAAGGGATTAATACTCCTCCCTTCCTCCCCCATTCTGGTACCAGACTGCTGGAGGAGCAGGGGGAGAGGCTGAACCATAGAGGACTGTCAGTCTAACCAGGGAATATGGACCCATCCAAAGCTTGCGAACACTTGGGCAGTTGATTGGATACTTTTTTAAAATTTTCATTTATCTAATTTTGGACAGAAGGAAGAGAGGAGAAGAGAGAGGAAGAGAAACATCAGTGCATGCTTGCCTCTCATGCACCCTCTACTGGGGATCTGGCCAGCAACCCAAGCATGTGCCCTGACTGGGAATTGAACTGGCAACCCTTTGGTTCGCAGGCTGGCACTCAATCCACTGAGCCACACCAGCCAGGGGTGGTTGGGTATTTTTAAAAAGCTTCTAGTCTTTTCCAAGCCCAAGATATATAATCCCAGGGGAACAAAAATGCTTACACTCTCTCTCTCTCCCTTGCTCTCTTTCTCTCATATGCTCCTGACATAAGACCGTGCACCATGCACATGTGGCCTTAGCAGCCATGTGGCCTAAGGCCATGCAGACCCCAAATGCAGGCACCTGGCTGGAGCCTGAATACCTCAGCACGGGAGTGGGTTGCAACCAGGAACACATGCTAACCTAGCTGATGATGGACTGGACTGGACTTTAATATGCAACAGAAACTCTGGACACTGTCTTTTGTGTTGGCCCCACTAAAGACAAGATTGGACCTTCCCATAGGGAGATGGGTGGAGATGGGACATTGGAACAGGAAGGGAACCCCCTTTTAAAAAATATTTGATTGTTTATGCTATTACAGTTGTCCTACTATTTCCCCTTTCATCCCCTCTCCACCCTACCCCCTCTTTCATAATCAATCCCCTCACCATTGTCCTTGTCCCTGTTCTTTGACTAATCCCTTCACCTTCTTTCAATCAGTGCCCACCAGGAGAAGAATCCCCTTAATTTTACATCATCAATAAAGTTTACCACAGAGCCCCATCCTCCCATGCAGGTGTCAGGAAATTCTTTTCCTCGAGATACTGCAACTACTCCACTTCCATTGATAACACTTTGACCTCCCCCCTTTCCTGCCTGGAAGATTCTAATGGAATCACCTGCTCCAGCTGAGAAGTCTTAACATGTTCACTTGAGCATACTAGATAGAAAGGCTCCAAGCAAGGCCCTGTTAACTACATCACCCCATGTCCCATTGTTTTTGTGTTGCCTAGCAAGAGTTTGCCTGCCGCGTACATTCTGCCCTTCTTCAACTACCTGTAAGTTGCCTGCTTCCTTTGAAATCTCAGACTCATGTCCCAAAATTATTCCTCTGTCCATAACAGCATATAAACCTCTATTGACCAATGCGTTTCATGTCTCATTTGTATATAGTACTCTCAAATGTGCATTCATATGATAAATTTTTAAAATCTGTCTCTGTTAATCTGATTACTAGCCCAGCTAGAATAATTTAGAAAGTAGAAAGAAAATATTTTTTAGCCCTCACAGTTACTGCAGCCCAAATTATTATACCCTCATAATTTCACATTCCCACATGTCTGAGATTCTCTCCATGCCCTTCATTACTCCTACATCCTTGCAGCTCAATTCTGAATTATAGGATTCTCTCAAGAGATACAGCTTGTTCTCTCTGAGAGAGATACTTCACAGTAATGATAATCAAAAAGCATTCACAGGATCCCCCTCCTCAATTTCCTATAGCCTCCTTTTTGTGTGCCATGCTTTTTTTTTTAAGTTTGTATTTCTGTCAGCCTGACTCCTGTCATAACTGCCTGCTCGGAAATTCCTTCAGCCTCTTGCTCCTCTCTTCTACAGAAGACTCAGTCCTGATTCTCACACTTGCATGACACCTTAGCTCCAGGATTATTGAATTAGACCTGCTCTTAAAATGCTTCCTAAGATCTACCGTAAAAGCCTTTACTTCTCTTTCCATTCTCTAAAGTTTCTTTTCAACTCTTACTTTTTCCTGCCCTTAGGCATTCCTTGTACTTTGATGGTTCCCTAAGTATCCTCTGCAACCATCATTGAAGACTAAGATGTCCTTTCAAGATTTAACATGCTGTCTGCACTATATATACTCATATTCAGTGGGGTTTATAAATTACCAAAATAGCCCCAAATTCAGCCTCACTATATTACTAATTCTATTTCTATTTTCCACAGTATCTTTCTTAATAAAATTTTTAAAATCAAGTTTTGAAAATGTTTAATTTGATGTTTAGTTTTAAATTTGGCCTTCCACACTATTAGAATTTTCTTTAAACACATATATTCTAAAGACTTCCAAGTATACCCATGTTTTTGTAATGTGTCTGAGAAGATAAGTCTTTCAGATCCAGAATGTTTCAAGCAAAGACTTTAAATATTCCTTCCTGACCTATAAATTCTTCTGTATCTCAAGCTAAGTTTTCTTTTTTAACTATGTAACAAAGGATCTCTTAATTTTTTATTGAAGGACTTTACTGGGCAACACATATCTGTGGAGATAACTATGCTTACGATGATTTATTTAAAGTCAACTAGAGGTCTGATGATTCCTAAGCAAAGAATAAAACAACAGGAGAAACTATAGACACCCAGCAATCAAACCATGCCAGTAACCATGAATGGATAACTTCTCACGTGTATATGCATAGTCAGACAATTTATTGTATCCCCAAACTCTAGTTTCTCTCAAACATTCAACATTGAAAGGCAGAATAAATTAGTCCAAGAAGATTTCAGAGAATAAAGGCAATTGATCCTTCCACTGCCTCTTCACTTAAAGACAGTGAGTTAGGACATTAGAAGGCCTAGGAAATGAGGTGCTTGGTGACTGTTTCAAACCTTCCTGAGAAAGAAGGAGAATAGGAAAAAAACTGAAGCCAATATTCTTTAATGGCAGAAACAAAATAATAAGAATAAATAATGACAACAATGATGATGATGATACAGCAGCAGGTAAATAGGGGGAAAAGTTCCCAGTTTTACAAAAAAAAAAAAATTATTACTACCAGAGATGAATGAAGGAGAGAGATCAGGGTATTTTGTAATAGGCTTCTCTTGAGACCACACATTCTAACAGTGAATGAAAAATTATTCAGTTCAAATATTTAACATACAATAAACTTTATGGTCTCAAGTTAAAAGATGTGAATCTATGCTATATTTTTCCAGCCAGTGAATTTATTGTGGGTCTAATTAAAGTTATTCAACATTTTAGTACTTCATGAATTATTAAGACTAAATATGTTTGTATATTATTGCCTAAAACTATGTCATCACAAAATTTATGCCTGCAAAAGATAGATTAAAAGTGATTAATGACTCTCTTAGTTAAGTATTATCATTTGCTATAATTGAATTATTTTAAGAATTTGGCCCAGTAATGTACTATTATTTAAAATATACACAATAGTACAAGTAAAATATGCCAAGGAAACTACGTCCTTGACCTTCAAAACTCACAGTTTAATTACTTCACCAATCCAATTTACGATCAACAATGCAGAGCAGCCCTGTAGGGCAGGATGCATATACATGCCATTTGCACCACGTTTGAAACACTTGGAGACCGTTTCTTCAGTCTATGGTATATCATAATATCTCAAATGTCTTCATTTTTAAAATTTGAATTTTGGATGCTATTTATACCTATTATAGTTTTTCTCAAAATGATATCTTTCACAATTAATGTATTACTATATCTTTATCACTATTTTCAGTGGAAAGGGCAGTTTTCAATTTTATATAAACTATATAATGTAGTTTCAATTTTATCTAAACTACATAAACTTTAAGAAAATTATTCACAGTATAAAATTATAAAGTATATAATAATATAAATATCTTAAGATAAAACTGTTCATTAAGAAATTCTGTGATTTACAAGATTGATATTGTAATACACTACACTATTACATGTTTTTCAGGTGTTTGTTTCTCCCACATCTGACAGAGTTTAATCTGCCTTTGTAACAGGATATCACTTTCAGCATTCATTTCTTTTTTTTTTTATGTTTTTTTTAATTTTTTTAATCAGTATTTTTTAATTGTTGATATTGTACAGTTTTCTGTCTTTTACCCCACCCCCAGCCCACCAGCCCAGCCCTCCCCACCTTCCTCCCATTTCCGCCCCCCATAGTTTTTGTCCATGAGTCCTTTATACTTGTTGCTCTAAACTGTTCCCCTTTTCCCCTGAAATTCCCTCCCCTCCCCCTCTGGTCACTGTCAGACTGTTCTCAATTTCAGTGTCTTTGTTTATATTATGCTTATTTGTTTGTTTTGTTGATTAGGTTCCTGTTAAAGGTGAGATCATATGGTATTTGTCTTTCACTGCCTGGCTTACTTCGCTTAACATGATGCTCTCCAATTCCATCCATGCTGTTGCAAAGGGTAGGAGCTCCATCTTTCTTTCTTTCTGCTGCATAGAATCCCATTGTGTAAATGTACCACAGTTTTTTGATCCATTCATTAACTGATGGGCACCTAGGTTGCTTCCAGCACTTGGCTATTGTAAATTGTACTTCAGCATTCATTTCTTAAACAAACTGATAGAGGTAAATTTTACATCTAGTAAAATTGACTCATTTCGGTTTTATAATTCATTGTTTGTAGTAACTTTACCATGTAGTGCAACCATCACCACAAATTATTTTAGTGTATTTTCATACCTTCAAAGAGATCTCTTCCACCACTCATTTATTTCTTGTCTTATGAATTTGTCTTTTCTGAGAATGTAAAATAGTAATATAAATACAATGCATAGAGTTTAGATATTAGACATTCAACTGGGGAGTAAGAATTTAAAGCAATGGGATGGGACTCATTTCCCTCTCATTAGCTTATGGAGTAACTCCAAATTCCCTTAGCACACTCAAACAGGGATTTTAATAAACCTCTGGTTTTCAATCAACCAAAAATAGTCAATATTTCATGTATCCAATATTACCTGTCAAATATTTCAAAAAAAATAAATAACAAGGCTTAAAATTTTTTAATGTTTTTCCTGTTTAACAAATGAATAACAAACTTTATGTTACTTAAATGTCCTATTCTGTAAGTTGACTCATTTTTATATATAATGAATATAGTGCAAAATTTTTTAAAAATTGTAAGTGGCCATACATTTTTCATAGATACCACATGATTATATTTCTTAAACCAAGATAAATATATTCAGTAGTATCCAAAGGAGTCTATGAAATAATAGAATAAATATATCTCACTCTAGTTTTGTACTTCTTTTCTTTGAAAGTAAGTCATTTTAAGTATTATATTTATATTAAAACAACATGGATATAATATAGAATAGAATGAGCTTCCATATATATACATATATATGAAATATTTTAAGTGATATCATGAAGAATATTAAATTTTAGTGTCTGCATACAAATGTCCATTTGCTTTTACCACTTACTTTGTACTAGTCGGAGTGAATAATCATGTGACTGATATCTAGGCTTTCTCATCAGGATTACTATATGAAATAAATCTCCAGAGATCAGAACTCTGTGGTGCCTGATATAAGGATCAAAACCGTTTCAGAAATCGGCTTTTAGGATTTCTCTCCTGTCGTTATCACCAGCCAGGAATGGGGAGCAGAACAAATTGTAAACACTCTCCCCAGAACTGTGACTCTTTGACCAAGCGAGACGGGATGTTTGCAGGGATGGTCTCAGAGGCCTGGACAATGGCAGCAGGACGTGATCCAAACTCTCCCTGCAGGGCAACCTTACAGGCAGTGGGTTCCCCCCCAGCTCCATCCGCCACAGCCTTGAGTTCTGCTCCTTTTCCGAGATTGGCCCTTCAGACTTCCAACAATTCTGTGAGCTTGGAAAAGATTTTGAGTATTTTTTTTTTTTTTTTTGCTTAAGTTAATCACAATTGCAATTGACTTCTGTTTCTAAGCAACAGAGAGACCTCCCCCAGCCCCCACCCACCCTCCGCCCCACCCCCGACTCAAACAACAGGAACAGCAAGACCAAGGTGCCTGAAACCAGACACCATCAAAGCTACAAAAGCAATCACAGTGAAGTGGGTAGGGTGCTACCAAGCTCTAAATTGATATTATTTTACAGTAATTCTTTATTTTTGGTTAAGAGTACCTGTCCTGTTTTGCAAACATTCTCAAGTTCTAGCAGAACTGGAAGGGAGAATGCACCAGCCATCCACATCTGAATCTCATGGGATGCTAGTTTAAAGTGCAGCTTCTGGAGCTCACCCCAGAAGTAAATTAGAATCTTAAGAGGAAAACTGAGATCTGAATTTTAAACAGCCTTGGATTAATGTATATGCAAATTAAAGTTTGAGAACAATTGTCTAAGGTGAATTTTTCTTTAAAGTACTAAAACAGACTTTATACATGTATGAGTGTTATTAATAGCAGTTAAATTTTTCTTCTTGATCCTTGATTAAAACAACATCCTTAGCATAGTCACGGTGCTGTAATATAA
Organism: Glossophaga mutica; assembly: GCA_039655065.1. Taxonomy (NCBI): domain Eukaryota; kingdom Metazoa; phylum Chordata; class Mammalia; order Chiroptera; family Phyllostomidae; genus Glossophaga; species Glossophaga mutica. The sequence goes on along the minus strand of CM077306.1, from coordinate 40,286,502 downwards.
AAAGCTAAGGCCTTAATATCCCCTTCTAGCTCTATAAATAACAAACTGCTATTCTCTGAAATTGATAAAATATTAAGCTTTCCTTCTTTATACCTGTCCTCTCTATATCCTCTTCTTCATATTCTCTGCCCTAGTGACTTACCCTGATAAAACTAAAAATAAATAAAAAGAGCAATAGCACATCATTCACAAACTCTTAGCTGCTGTGGCGTGTGTCGTTTAAGTGATGAATGGCATATGCTTGGTAGTGGCTCAACAACTTGGTTATTTAGTCATTTTAGAGCTTCCAGTCATCCTCCTTGATTTATTGCCCTGGCAAATAACAATACATTCAAAGACCAGAGAGCTAGATATCTCTGTATATATCTGAAACAGAAGATAAATTTTATTCTAGGATCTACAGCACAAGAGAAAACATGAGAGATTATCATGAACAATGCAGGATCTTCTTGTTTTTGTAATACCAAGAAATAAGGAAATAGGTGAATAAATTTATAGTATTCAAAAGAGGATAAATAACTACTCACTTTTTCCTTTTTTTCATAAAATGATTTAGCTTAATAATAAAGTCTCTAAAAGCTCACTTTTATATATCAAAACCATAATGATAAATGTATAATATCAAATATACCATTAGACTTTTAAAAGAGTGTCTGGGTAGAAAATCTCTGGAAGTCAAAAAAAATGTATAAAAGAATGTCAGGAGCTTGCAGTACTTAGAAAGCATCTTAAGAGCCTCTCTTTGCTCCTTCCCTTCCTTAGTTCCCCCTCCAGGAAGGCTCACTGTGATGCGCAAGCATGTCTTGCTGGATCTCAGTACCACCAATTTTGAAATTCACAGTCATAAGTCCAGAAGTTAAAAGTCTGGGCCTGTCTTGGTATTCTCTTCCCAGCTCCCTTTTAGAGCGTCTGAGTATCTATCCCCTTGAAGCAGCAAGAGAAGAATCCAGTGCCACTCAGGAGCTGTAGCCCCTGAAAGTTCTCCAGTGAAGCAATTAAGCCAATTTGTCCCCAGGTCATATAGGTGACCCAGTAGTGGTCATCATCACACTACTGGTAAGCCTGGGTTTCACTCATCATGTAAACTAGAGAGACCAAGGATTATTGGAGTTCAGGGCAAACAGAACATAAAATTCCACTTTGATTCTAGGATAGTGTCTATCTTCTTGACATATAAAGAATCCTCAACATAGTCCTGCCGAGCTCACTAAGCAATAGAATCAGGGTTTGGAGAGAAACTTATTATAATGATAAAGTGTTGTTCTACCTACCCATACCTTACAAACCTGTACTTCTTCCCAAAAAGAAAAAGGTGAGTTGGAGGGCAGAAGATGGAGGAGGTGACTCTTTAAGAATAAGATTGTGGGATGGACAGTCCTGAGTTCAAGTGAATGCTTTCCAAGTTTGTCCCTCTCACTGGGTAGCTGGTAGGGACTTTTCCCAAAACAATTTTGAGTTAAAAATTTTGCATATATAAATATCTGAGTTTGTATGTGTGTGTCTATATGTATGTATACAGATCAAGAAATTTGATTATTTGTATCTCTAATCAGTTATCTAAAACACTTTCAATCTCTGCACTATGGTATGTTGCAATTACAGCACACACAACATTCTGTGATTGTGAGAATTTAGAAAATGGATGATGTTTTTAAACGGATGACTTTTAGAAGTCAAATCCTTCTTTGTAATAACATATTACGTACATACATGTGTACACTGTGCAAAAACATAATCTTTAATTGGCAAAAATAAATTTCATTTTAATTACCACACTAATGACAATAAGAGATACTGTTCTGATAAGTATCCCTTCCAAAACATGCTATACCATATTTTTCTTTAAAAATATTTATAAGTCTATGAAATATATATGCAAAATTGTGCACTATTTACCCATATTATGGCTGCTGCTGTGTGTATTCCAGGGAAAAATATTTGCTTTGAATAACTGAAATCACTCATCACTTAGGGAAAAGTTTTCCCTTAAACTGCATTCATTTTCTAGGGGAAAAATAAACAATAAAATGCATTATTTATTATATTACAACTGCTCTCAGATCTATACTAATAATAAAATAAGTATCATATATCCTTTGCATTTAGAAAAAAATAGAACTTTTAAATACCTGAGATAAAAGATCTGCTATAGAATTTTAAGGACCCTCCTTCATTAGAATAAAGACAAATTGGACACTTCACAGTTAAGAAATACTGGCACTAGACAGCAACCTGGTGTGCAGTTGGAAATAAAAAGGACAATTCAATTTGAGAAAAATCATGCAGGATCCAGTGAAGTGGAAAAGTAGAACAGACCAAACATGAGTCATCTCTACTATAATTTAATGCCTGAATAGATGTTCTATCAGCAATAAGTTTCTCAGAATATATTAGATAATAGATACACAGAGAAAAGAGACTAACTATAATTACTATTTAAGATTACACCCACTGAGCCTCCTACATGCCCAGTAATAACAGAGTGCTTTCTACATGGGTCTGGATTGTATTTAGTAAGAGTTAATAATATTCAACAATTAATAAATATGTATCTGTGCCAGGCACTGTGCTAAGTGTTTTGCAAGGATTGTCTGAATTAATGCTCAGAACAAGCCCTCAAAATGCTATTAATCTCACTTGTACCACCGAGATAACTGAGTCTGGGATTCAATTGACAGAATGAAATCACACAATTCTTAGGGGTTAGAGCCAAAATTCAAAGTCAGTCTGTCTAATGTAAGAGCCCTCCTTCACAAGTACTATGTCCTGTTTCAAAAATGATACATATATTGCCCTGGCCAGGGGCTCAGTTGATTGCAGCGTACACCAAAAGTTTGCAGGTTCCATCCCCAGTTGGGGCACGGTTGAAACATTTGCTTATACAAGATCCAGCAGAAGTAAGGCCTGCTTGAGTGTGGTTAATAGGGTAATAATATGGGTGTAATAATTTATAGTTTTAATTTGAACATTTCACCTAAAATGCCATATGGTGTGCTTGAGTATGATATTGTTGTGTTGCAGATTACATGCTTATGATTTTCTAATAAAAGATTTTGTAATAAAAGGGGGTGTTATTGTGCCAGACTCTGTATTATAAAATTTTATAAAAGAAAGAAATGAGTTCCAGAGTTTTTAAATAATTTTCCAAAAACTAATAGATAGTTTTATGGTAGACTCAAAGCTGCTTATGTTCCTTGATCACGGCATATACTACTGCTTTGTCAATAAAAGGATAGAATTGTGAAAAAACATTAAGCTTCTAGAACAAAGGTTTTGTTTAAAAAAGTAACCCTGAAATGAGATGCAGATTTCTCCATTTTTATTAATCCTTCTTTTATTTACATTTCAATGCTCTTTGGAAGCCCACAACCGCAGGAAGCAACATGCCCAAGTTTCATCACTCACCAGACAGGGAAGAACAACAGTTTCCAGACTAAGCATTGTTTTGAAATCGCTTTGCACTGAGGGTGCCAGAAGAAGCTGTCACAGCTTTAAGGTGAAGAAACAAACACATGACTCCTGTTGGGTACAATAGTCAGTCCCAAGATAAGCAGTGAATTAAAGAATTCAGATTCTAAACTGATATCTAAGGAGCAATAACTGTGGCTGCTAAACTCAGATGATGAATGGAACTTTCAAAGTCTCTTCTCTTCTAATGATGATTTAACTACATGTGATTTGCAATCATTTTAAATGGTTTACATCTAGTTGTATCAGTCTACTAACATCTCAAAAGTAATTTCTTTTTAATTATATTTTACTTTTTTATACTCTTATGGTTGTCCCCACTTTTCCCCACTTTGCCTGCCTCTACCCAGCCTAAAGTAATCTTATGCATAAAGTTTGTATATCCAGTACAGATAAGCTCAGAATGAGTGGTATTCCTAAATGAGAAAAATAGAGACAGCTGAATAACTCTGAGCATAAGTTAAAGAAATACAGTAGTTTGGAGTTAAGGGGCCTTAAATATGATATGGCATTTTCTACCTTGTAGGAGAAATTAAGACTCATGGACTCAATTTTCTGATTGATAACATTTAACTAGTTTTCTCCATATAAAACATCTAACAAGAAAAGCATAACAACATTCTCACTGAAATATTTATGAAGACACAAAATATATATAAAACTCAACACTGTAAAGCTTACACGTACATTCAACCTACTGACAAGTCTATAAAGAACAAAGTTAGAAGCAACAATGCAATATACTAAAAGTTAGTAGAAGATATTTGGCCTTCTTGGATTGGTACTCTGGCTACAAGTCCCAGGATTTATACTGATCATAAAGTGGGCGGGAATGTGGTCATTGTGTTGTGAGTAACTCGATTGCCTTGTATACCAATATTAGTGCTTCACCCTTTTCAAATATTTAGAAATGGCCACCATAGTGGAAATCAAAGAATGTTAACCATTTATGCAATAGATTGAAATACTGCAGGGCTTCAGAAACATGATCAGTGACAGCCCTCTCCATTGAGATTGGACACTCAGTTTTAATTGTTTTATTTCACAGAACCACATAAAGCTTAAGTTAAAAGAATTTTTGTTTGACATGTTTGTTTCCAGAATGTTTTGAGTCCGTTGATAGAGGAAGGGATAAAGAAGGTGTGATATACATACACACACATATATATGCACACAATGGAATATTATGCAGCAAAAAAAAAAAAGAATGAAATTTTGCCATGCGCAACAACATGGACAGACCTAGAGGGTGTAATGCTAAACAAAATAAGTCAGACAGAGAAAAACAACTACCATATAGTTTCACTTACATTTGAAATCTAAAATAACAAAACAAAAATGAACTCATTGAAACAGAGACCAAAAGCATAGTTGCTAGAGAAGAGGTGGTAGGGGGGTGGATGGGTGAAAATGGGGAAGAGGAATGTATTCCATCACATTGTGATGCGTTTGCATGGTGACAGATGATTACTAGAATTAGTGTGTTGATCACACTGGACGGTATAAAAATGTCCAGTTATACCTAAAACTAATATAGTATTGTATACCAACTTTTTGAAAGGCTTCCTTTGAAAAGGAAAAAAATAAAATCATGTAAATGCTTTAAAGTTATTGCAATGCCACTTGACACCAGGAACAACTAAGAGGGCACTCTTATATTTTTCAACATTTAGGAATTCATAATTTAGGAATAAAAATTTTATAAATAAAAGGCATTTAGAGATCTCCTAGTTCACCTCTACCATTTCTTCAAATGAAACAGAGACTCACAGGGCTAAGAAACTTGTCCAAGCTCAGGTTTACTTAAGATAGAGCCACTGTGTAGCTAATTCCACTGTTGCTTTAACATCCACACTGGTCAACTCCACAGGGTCGCAAGTGGTTGTTTGTGATTTCTTATGCTGGAAAGAGCCAGTGGTCTTTTGAAAAAGAGAAAACAGCTTCAGGAGAATTGCATGTTAAGTAATTATCTCTACCTTGGAGGGGAAAAATATATTTTTCTTTCTTTTCTAAACAGTAAAGGAGTTATATTTATAAGAGGTTTGCTTACATTCATCATTGACTTTTTCACTAAAATTTTGTGAGTGATTACAGTAGGCCAATTTCTCTTCTGTTAATGAGCCAGTGTGCAAGTATAACCTCCAGTTAATTAATCTTAACTAGCAAGCCAGTATTTCAAATTGAATTTTGAAATATGAAAAATAACTCTCTTTTAGGCCTAATCCTAGTAGATCTTACTTAACAACCTATAATTTAAAGAATAGTAAGCCAGGAGTCACTGACCTTATGGCCTCACTATACTAGAACACACAATTTCAGTACCAAAGCAAAGCAAATTATTTTTCTACTTATTATAAGTGATAAAGTGAAGATACAACAATCTATAAAGAACATTAATGAAAAGGTGAATACTGATTTCAAGAGAGACTTCTGTGTTGTCCTAAACTGTATCAGTAATAATTAATATATAATTTAGAAGTAACATTTACACATACTATGGCACACAAAAAATTATTGGGAAATCATCAGTCATGATTATCAACATTTTTAATAACTTCCAAATTTTATGCATATCTGTGATTTATGTGTATTCTGCCTTGTTTGTATTATAAACTAAGGGTTGCTTACAAAAATACATAAAACATAGGAAGAAACAGAAATTTAATATTTTTAAGAAAAATGAAGCAAAAGTAAAAGTAGCTCAGTAATGCCTGAAGAAACTAGTATTAAGGGAAAATAAGGAAGAGAGTTAACTATTCTGTCTAGTCATAGCTGAAAATTTCTAGCTACTCTCTACTGTTGAAATATGTACTTAAAAATGCATAACTCAATCTGCTAAATTTTTAGAATTTTTGAATTCTAGAAAAATATTAGCAACCCTAATATGTCTTTGTGATTAAAAACAGATAATTAGTCTGAGGTTAAGAAACTACTTCAGTTGTAAGCTTTTTATGAAATCTGTGTGAAGTGTTATATTTTAATTAAAAATTGCAATCAGAGTATTATCCCATCTATTTTGAAAGTATTTTTACCTAACTATCTATTTGTACATATACACAGAGCTATCTTTTGAATCATTTAAGTTTTCTGTCACTGATTTAATAGGTAACATATTCATATAGTTTGAAATTCAAAAGGTAAAAATCCAGTAAGAAGTCTTCTACCTGCTGCTCTGTAGGTTCTGAGGTTCCTCCCTCAAAAGCAACCAATACTCCAAATTCTTGTTTATCCATCTAGGGAGGTTTTATGCATATAAAAGAAAATTTTTTCTTCTTTTTTATACTTCTCTGTACATTCCCGTCTTATTTACCTTTATATTAAAGGTTATTCTATAATGTATCCATATGTAAAGAGTTTCTGCTTTCATTTTCCAACTGCACGATATTCCAATGGATGGCTATACCATCATTTATTTAACTATTTCTCTTTTTTGATGGACATATACATTTTTTCTAATTTTTTGATCTTCGTTTTCCCCCTAACTCGGTTGATACTATATTCAACTATACAGGAGTTCAAAATGTTTATATAATTGAAGTTGGTCATAACATTTCAAAGTGTTTTAGCCACAACCAACTATAGAGAATATCCAGGTCCAACTTCCACAAATCAGATGAAAAGGCGGAAGTTTGATGAGATTAAGGGATTTGCTAAACTACTGACAGAGCTAGGCTAGAACTCGCCCTGAAACCCATTACCACCAGGGTTCACCCCTGTCTTTTCCTGTTTCAGGCCTCTTTACCGTTGGAAGGGAAGCTGCCTTTGAGGCTTCTTCTGACTCCATCTGTGCAAAAGCAACCAGGCTGGTAAATGGGCCACCGTTGTGCTGCCATTGTCACCTCCCAAGTTTTCACAAAACCTCCGCTCTTTTACTCTTTTTCAAGTATGAATAAGCACAGGAGTGCCAATCCATTTGGAAAGGTTTCCAGTCCTGAATGAAACATATCCTTTGCAAAATAATTATGGGTTGTTCCCTTCACATGTGAAAAAAATGGGACTTACTAGGTCAGCTGCCAATAACATCATTCATTGGACATTCATAGAACACCCAATGTGAGGTCACCTGAGAACCCCTAATTGATAAGAGTAACCAGAAAGGGAACCAAAATTTCTCCCTTGTTATTGAAAAGGCTGTGAAGTATAAGAGCCAAATGCACAGAAAGAGATCTCTTAAATACCGTTCAGCAACTAAACTGATTCTTCTGTCATATAGGTTTCTGTTGAATTTTTACTTTCTTCTTTATAATTTTCCATATTTAGTTCTTTATATATAATGAAACTGTTCCATTCTTATGTAAATAATAAAGACATTCATTTTTGAAAACGGTTGTGATTTTAAAAATATTTTAATGCAGATGGTGGGTATTTGGATGTACTTAAATGTATGCAATGCAGTTCAATCTTCTAGTAACCTTGTTCCCAAATTACAACATATCTTTGGACAACCAGGAGCTAGGTAATAATTACAATCTTCATCTCATATGGTTCCAGATCCCAGCTACTTTTGTGCATAGGACCACTCCACAGTCATATCTCACACACACACACACACACACACACACACACACACTCCTCTCCATGTAAGGACTAGTTTCCACTCTCTTTGTGTGATTTCTGCAGACAAAGAAAAATACAACATTACACACTCATCTCTAGGAGGTCCTACATCATCATTTGTACTATCCCATCTTTCCATCATTCCCATCATTCCGATAATCTTCAATAATCAGACCAGTAAGATCTTACAAATTGACTTCATTTTTTTCAAAGTTTTTTCAAGTCTACTAAAGAACCCACTGAAGTTCCTAAAGGCAGGCACTATAGGGCCATTTGAATCAAGCTAGTGAGAAGAACTAAATTTGGAAGGTCCTCACTAGCCATTTTTGAGCTCTTCCTCCCACCACAGTCTGGAATTGAATTCTAGTCCTGACGCTTACTAAATACAGCATGTGAGAACAGGGCACTTGGGCATACGACTTATTCATATCAATGTGTCTCACTCATTTCCTCACCTGTAAAATGGGATCTTTCTGAAGTTGGGAAGATTAAATGAGAAAACTGAAACTTTCTAGCACAATATCTTACCTTTACAGGAAGGAATTCAATAAGTGTTTCCAGGCCTCACTTACTGCCTTACATTCTCCATTCTTTCTTTATTTTCTTACATACTGTCCTTGCATTTCTTATTTAGTTCCTCTATTATACTGCTTCCCTTTCCTTTCTTTCTCTCTTCCCCAATTTGTCCACTCCCAGACCATCATGCAGACTTCATATCATATTGTTTTCCTGGAAAAGTTCTAATCCAAGCTCATGGATACCTGACCATCTTGCACAAACTCCTCCTAACAACTTTCCCAGAAAGTATAGGCAGTCCAATGGGAATATAAAGGCTGGAGATTAGACTTGACATTCCATAGACCCTGCAGTAACTACATTAGGCACTGCAAATCACATTTATCTCTGCAGAGTTAAAGGGAAGGCTGACGTCTTGCTTTTATTCAAGACATAACTAAGGAAAAATAATATCTGTGAGATCTTGGTTTATGATATAAAACTAATAGCAAATGTGAGCTATTTGACACATGGCTATTAACCATGTGAACAATAAATACATGCATATAATTAATGACTGACTAATGTGCTTGTTTAAAGTGAATGTACTACCAATCTTGCCTGTGCATGGTTCACAGAGTATGATCTTCTGCCAGAACTTAAAACAGCTGGAAGAAATTTTAGTTAGAATGGCTTCTATTCTATTTCTACCACTAGCTAGCTTTGTCACCTCAAGTTAATACTTAAATATCTTTGGCCCTCAATTCCCTCATTTATTAAAAGATGGATTGGGGGCTATGCAATCCAAAAAGCCCTCCCTGCCCATGAATGCAATAGAATGGTTCATTCTTGCCTCTGATTTGTATGAATAAGATGATGACAGTATGTGCAACATAGATTTTCATTAAAGAATCATTGATCTGGCCCTTGCTTTTAACTCCTGGGCAGGAAATGGTATTTTAGTGCCTCTTCTTTTTTTAGAATAACCACATGATAACACAAAATATCACAGTCAATTACGCCCTGGAAAGTCTGCCTGTCTTCTTAGTGTTCATTATCCACACTCAAATGAAAAGTGATAGTATCTGTGCGTAAACATCTCTTTGGTTTATTGTTAATTTCTATCAAAACATATACAATAAATACAAAAGAAAGGCAAAGTAGGTAGCTATTTGATAGTCAACCTTCTGTCAGAAATCATTCACACCAATTAACTAGAATGCTGAGTTGTTGCATTTATTTTAAAACACTCATTTTCTAGCCCAGTTGGTTTAAAATTTCAGGAGACAGTATTTGTGTTCTACTAAGCTCAAGGAAAATTATGTTTTTCCAAGTATCCCTAAGAAATGTAATATCATTTTGCTTAAAATAACCATTCACTTATTTGTTCAACATTTAATGATCATTTATGATTGTGTCAAGAGCTAATGGCACCTATATGAATAAGATACATTCCTTGCCCTCTGGAAGCATATGGTTCAGTAAAAGAGGCAGAAAAGTATCCAGATCTTAACAATTCAATTTGACAGAAGAAATGTTCACAGGGCTGAATGGTAAGTATCTGGAAATCAAGGAATTATTCTCAAAGAATTGACTAGCACAGTGCCTGGCACACAGTTAATGCATAATAAGCATTTCTGAATAATAATGAGTTGATTTTTGAGCTGAGAGTGTAAAGGATATATACAGACTTGAGGACAAGATAGGGAAGGACATCTAAATAGAGGGCATAATTTCTGCAAAAAAAGTTTTACTATTGCACCCTGAGAAATGCAACAGTTTAGTGACATAAATGAATCCAAAGAAATAAACAGAGTGTGACCACTAGCAGCCTTGTATGTCAAGATAAAAAGTTTGAGTTTTATCCTGTTGGAGATGGGATCATATTTGCATTTTAGAAAAATGACTCTAAGAGAATTTTCAGAGGAAAAAGACAGGATGCAGGTAAACATGTCAAAAGTATATAATTATTTATGCAAAGAGGGCCTGAAATACAGCCTTTCCAGGAAGAAAAAAGAGAGAGAGGTACATTGGAAACAATTTGGGAGGTGAAAGTTGATCAGTAGCAGAAGGTAAGAAAGAGGGAAGTATCCAGAAAAATTCCCATGGCCAAGATCAAAGGAGGGTAGGATCAGGGATGGGAAGTGGGGATGACAGGGTGGCAGGGAGTAGGGGGTGGAATGTAGAAAACTGTACTTAAACAACAATAAAAATGTGGAAAAAATTAAAATAAAACTTGAAAAAGAAAGAAAAATTCCTAGGGTACTAGCTTGGAAAAATCAGCTAACAGTGACACCATGTACTAGAAATTTAAAAGAAAATTCACAAGAAACGGAAGAGGATATACTAGGTTTTGAACATGTTAAGTTTCAAATATTTAATATTTTATAAGATCTAGGAATTGTACATTTAGCTTACAGAAAAAAAGGATATCAAACTAAAGACAAACTCTGCTAAACATAAAGACTTGGAAACATCATTTTTCAAATAATAGTTGAATTTGTAGGCATTAGGGAGATCAACTAGGAATAGTATAAAAAGAAGAAAGTACAGATGAAATTCCAGGAAAGGTCAATACACAAGAAAGGGAAAGGTTAATGAAAGAATAGCATGCTGAAGCCAAAGAGGAGTGTGAGAAGACCCCAAAAATGCACGTGTTACAGAGGGGAGAGAGTAAGGACAGTTTAAAGAAAGAAATCATCATTTATTGATCACCATATGAAGGGAAAAAAAAAAAAACAAGGTTCCCTGAAAATTTACATTTTTATGCACTAGTCTAAAATGCAAAAAAAAAAAGATAGTACACTTCATGGCTTTGACAGCAGAGGACTAAAAACCAGTGAAGGCAGTGTTGGTGTGCCATCAACAAGAAAATAAATAGGCACAAAGAGAAATAATTTGTCCACAAAGTGTCCCCCACAGAAAAAATATGGCACTTGACTGAATTCACACAGTATTCACAAAGGGAAAGAGAGGCTCAGACCTGAGCAAAGTGCAGCCATGTCCACCTTGTGGAATACAGTAATGCCACAGTACCCTAGCCACACAAATAGGCTACAATACCCTAGCCACACAAATAGGTTACAACTGCAAGGAAACCACTTATCCATGCGCTCCCTCTCCTGCAACTAATGCATTTTCCACACTACTGTCAGATTATATTTTTAAAGCATGGGTCCCTTTATTTTCTCACCAAACTCAAACCAATTTCTTTTTGTTTTTTTTTCTTTTAGATTTTATTTATTTATCTTTAGAGAGGAAGGGAAGGAGAGAGGGAGAGAAACATCAATGTGTGGTTGCCTCTTGTATGTCCCCTGCCGGAAACTGGCCTGGCAACCCAGGCATGTGCCCTGACTGGGAATTGAACCGCGATCGTTCGGTTCGCAGGCCCGCGCTCAATCCACTGAGCTACACCAGCCAGGGCCAAACTCAAACCAATTTTATGGTCGTCCACTATCTCTAGAAGTCTGAACGTCACAGCCAGGTATTCAAGTCTATTGACAATATTTTCCTAAATTTATCTTTACCACACACACAGATTTTCCGTCCAACTAAAATCATCTTGACTCCATGTAGACACTCTGAGTTTCCACTACAATCTTGCTTACATTTTTATCTAGAATTCCCTTTTCCCAAGTCCTCTTGCACTTCAAGTCCTTTTTAGATATCACTTCCTCCTAAAACCTGTTCCTAATTCCACATTTCTGGTCAACTCTCTCTCCTTTAAACAACCATTACTAGCTTTAAATTCATCTTTGTATACCATGCAAAAAAGAACCGTTAAAGCCTTGAACTCAATAGTTTTATATAATAGAGAAGTTAAATGAATCCTCTCTCGTTCGAATAACATTCCTGGTATTTAAATAAATTTATTCCAAGCACATTTTTCATTATTTGGCTCATATTCTTATTCACTTTGGTATTGTGAATGAAAAACAAAAATCAATTTTATATCCTGTAAGTTTCTCTTGCATTAGGATGCCTATAACTTAGAATAAAATGTCTTTGTCAATTCAAAACTGCTACTTATTAACAAAATCACTTTGAATAACCATTATCCATGTAACAATATTAACTAAATGCTTGAGGTATATATAATCAACTCATTAAAATCATATCATTGACTTACATACTGCATACTTATTCATATATTGTGGTGTTTTACAGTAAAACATGATGAAAATTTCTAGTGTTCAATAGTATAATCAGCCATTCCAGACTATTTCCACTCTGATCTAAAGTATGTTGTCACTAATTAAAATTCATACTGATAATCTCTCCTTGGAACATTAATGTCATACTAAACATTTAATTAATTATTCTTATAAAAGCATGCTTTCTACATAGCTCTCAGGAGTAAAATATTTCTACTAATAGCTATATTAAAATTAAATATTATAGATCTAAACTAGATAAATTTCCAAAGACACTCTTATTTCTATAAAATGTATTTTGACCCTGGAGCAATTTTCAACTCTATGCAAAATAATATTTGTGAGAGCCTGCTTCCTTCAACCCATGGAAGGTCTTGAAGAGGAGTACATTTACAAGATGTTACAGCTTGTTTACAGGCTATCTGAGTGAAGATGCTGATAAGAAAATTAGAGATGTAGATATGGGGCTTGGGAGTGAAAGTGGATAAGGATTTAAATGTATTAATCACTCACAATGAGGAGATCATTGGGAGGTGGGGGGAGCAGGTGAGGAACAGAGACAACTGTACTTGAACAACAATAAAAAGAAAGAAAGGAAAGAGATCATTGGAGTTATTGAAGCCATATGGTAGTGGGACAATTAGTGTGGAAGGATGTATAAAAACTGATGGAAAAAAACTTGTCAAACACAGTTTGCAGAAAAGTAGAAGAGAGACAACACATTTAAAAATGTTAAAAGGTGAAACAATGAAATAGAAGGTCTTGAATGGCAAGAGAGGAGAAAGTTTGAAGAGGACAATAAAGTATAATTATGCAGTCATGGATGACTGAGGAAAGAATGGTTTCCTAGAGTGGCAGAGGAAGAAAATTGGGTGCCTGGAATATAGACTTTGTTTTTGGGAAGAGAAGTGGTAAAAGGAAAAATAGAAGGAACATAACTCAAAGATATATTTAATGTAAAGAAAGTTTTTAAATTTTGGCTTTTAGTTTGCTTTTCTGTTTTTGCTTTGTACTTACTGTTGTTCAACTGTTGTACCATTTCAACCATTTTTGTTTTGATTCCGTTATATGTGTATCTTTAAGCTCCTCTTATTTTCTCCTTAATTCACACCAGTCCCTACAACTTCCATCCCTATAACACCTCTGAGACCCTTATCATTAAGAGAGCTTTTTTATCTCCATGCTACTAAATGTCAGAGATAACTTCTCTGTTTTACTGTATTTGAAGTTGTAGCTGTATTTAAAACACTCCATCTATGTGTTCTATAGTGTTGTTCAAGTCTGCTATTTCCTTATTGACTTTCTGTCTGGATGATCTATCTATTATTGAAAGTGGGGACTGAAGTCTCCTTCTATTATTGTATTGCTGTCTATTTCTTCCTTCATATCTGTCAATGTTTGCTTTATTTATGTAGGTTTTCTGATGTTGAATGCATATATATTTATAATTGTTATATCTTCATGTTGAATTGGCCCTTTTATTAATATGGTATGATCTTTGTCTCTTATAACAGTTTTGTCTGAAAGTCTTTGACAAAATGAACAGACAACCTATAGAATGAAAGAAAATATTTGCAAATCATGTATCTAATATAGGGCTAATATTCAAAATATATAAGAAATCCCTACAGCTCAATAGCAAATTTAATAATAATAATAACAATTAATGACAACCTGATTTAAAAATGGGCAAAGGACCTCAATAGCTATTTCTCCAAAGAACACATACTAATGGCCAATAGATATAAGATGGTGCTCAACATCACTAATCAGGGAAATTTAAATCAAAACAATAATGGTATATCATCTCACCTGTAAGAGTGGCTGTCATCAAAAAAGGAAAAAAAAAAGAAAAGAAATAGTAAGTGTTGGTGAGGATCTGTAGAAAAGCAAACTCTTGTGATTTTGTTAGTGGGAATTTGAATTAGTGAAGCCACTATTGAAAGAGTATGGAGGTACTTCAAAAAATTAAAAATAGAACCACCATATGACCCAGAAATCTCACTTCAGTGTACATATCCAAAGGAATTAAAATCCAGATCTTATGGGTATCTGCACTCCTGCATTCATTGCATCATTATTCACAACAGCTGAGATATGAAAGCAACCTAAATTTCCATCAACAGATGAATGGATGAAGAAAATGTAATACATAAATAGATGATAGATGATAGATAGGTAGATAATTTAGTCTTTAAAAAAGGAAACCCTATCATTTGCATCATGGATGGATGAACCCGGACTACATTATGAAAACAAATAAGCCAGGAACATAGAGACAAACACTTCATGATATCAATTGTATAAGGAAGCTAAAGTAGTCAAACTCATAAAAACTGAGGGTGGAATGGCAGTTGTCAGGGACTAGAAGTAGGGGAAAATAGGGAGGTATTAGTTGAATGGTACTCAGTTTCAGTATACATGATGAATAAGGTCTAAGTATTTGTATAGCACAGTACCTACAATTAATAATGCTGCACTGTAGACTTAAAATTTTGCCAAGAGGGTAGATCTTGTGTTTTGTATTCTTAAAATAAGTAAATAAATGGGCCACACACTGAATCCAGATTCTTTGGTTAGTGATATACATATATCATCTGTATATATGGTGATACGTTCTCTTACCATTCTCAGGTTTCTTTAATATAAATTGGCAAAATCTTATCATTTGGGGGCAAATTTTGTTTCTCTGCCTAGTTTACACTATATACTCATCGTCCTGCCATCTATAGGGCTTTTAGTCTAATTACAGATCTAGAAGAAACAAGTGAAAGTGGAACATAATTTTCAGGACGACCAACAATTTTCAGAAAGATGATTACTTCAGGAGAGCTCATCAGGGAGGTTCTTCATGGAAGAGGAGGCTAATCTCAGATGATGGAGGAGGACTGCTTCTATTGTCATCGAAGGCCCAGTGAAATTTGAAAAACTTCAACCCGAAGTCACTCGACCAGCGCATTCTTAAAAATGCATTGCAGTTCCCAGCCTTGGAAGGAAGTGATGATGGTGCTGAACTGACAACAGACAATCCAGCACAAGTTGTAACAAGTTATTTATTGAATGATTTTCAAGTACAATGGTCACCTTAAATTTCCCCCGAATTTCCCCATTTCAACCTATACCTAATTTCAATTTCATTTATGGGTGTGAGCAAAATTAGGACTTTGTCCTGTTTGTTAAAATGCAAATTTATAAAGTTTAATAAAATGTCTGTTAATTTAAATGAATCAATGAGATGCCATCTTGATCGAGTTTTAAAGAGAAGACAAAAGAACAGAGAACATAAGAATATTAAGTTACTGACAGAAATCAACATAACAAACAAGATGGGAAGAAAAGATACAAGATATTCAGAGAAACTAACTGTAGTTTTGCCTAAGGGTGGCCTGAGTAAAGTGAGGGGGAAATTATGTTTGATGTCTATGGTAAAAAACATAGAATAATTTAAAGTATCCTTATTAAAATGTCATAATAAAATTATTATTTTTAAAAAGTTCATTTTAAAAAGAAATCAATATTTCATTGTGTTTTACAATAAAGTTTTTAAACATTGAAACATAAAAATAAACAAATTTACCATAGAAGATAATTGTGTCTTTCTTTAATTATATTTTGTTGATTATGCTATTACAGTAGTCCCATTTTTTTTCTCCCCTTAATCCCCCTCCTCCCAGTACCTCCCCTGCTACCAGCATTCTCCCTGTTTAGTTTATGTCCATGGGTTGTACATATAAGTTCTTTGACTTCTAAATTTCCTGTACTATTCTTAACTTCCCCCTGTGTATTTTGTATGTGCCAATTATGCTTCTTATTCCCTATAATTTCTCCCCCACACTCCTCTCTCCTCCTCCCCACTAATAACCCTCCATTTGATCTCCATTTCTGTGTTTCTGTTCCTGTTCTAATTGTTTGCATATTTGTTTTTGTTTTTGTTTTTAGGTTCAGTTGCTGATAGTTGTGAGTTTGCTGCCATTTTATTGTTCATAGTTTTGATCTTCTTCTATTTCTTAGGTAAGTCCTTTTAACATTTCATAGAATAAGAGCTTGGTGATGATGAACTCCTTTACCTTGACCTTATCTAGGAAGCAATTTAATTTCCCTTCCATTCTGTTAGCTTTGCTGGATAGAGTAATCCTGGATGTAAGTCCTTGTATTTCATGACTTCGAATACTTCTTTCAGTCCCTTCTTGCCTGTAAGGTTTCTTGTGAGAAATCAGCTGACAGTCTTATGGGCACTCCTTTGTAGGTAACTCTCTCCTTATCTTTTGCTGCTTCTAAAATTCTCTCCTTATCTTTAATCTTGGATAATCATATCATGAAGTGCCTTGATGTGTTCCTCTTTAGGTCCAAGTACTTTGGGACTCTCTGAGCTTCCTGGACTTCCTGGAAGTCTATTTCCTTCACCAGATTGGAGAACTTTTCTTTTTTCTTTTTTTCCTTTTGAGTGTGATTTTTTAATTTTTTTTATTTATCTTTTTAAATATTTTTTATTGTTGTTCAAGTACAGTTGTCTCCATTTTCCCTACACAACTCTCCCCTGCTGCACGCATCTCCATTGCCCACCCTTGATCCTCCCCACTTTTGGCTTTGTCCATGGGCCTTGTATACATGTTCCTTGACGACCCTTCCCCTTCTTTCCACCATTACTCCCCTCCTCTTTCACCTGTGCTTACCGTCAGTTTGCTCTTTACTTCCATGTCTCTGGTTATATTTTGTTTCTGTGTTTTGTTGATTAGGTTCCACTTATAGGTGAGATCATATGGTATTTGTCTTTCACTATCTGGCTTATTTCACTTAGCATAATGCCTTCCAGATCCATCCATGCTGTCATGAAAGGTAGGAGCTCCTTCTTTTGTTCTGCTGCTTAGTATTCCATTGTGTAAATGAACCACAGTTTTTTGACCCACTCTTTTACTGATGGGCACTTAGGCTGTTTCCAACAGTTGGCTATTGTAAATTGTGCTGCTATGAACATTGGGGTGCATAAGTTCTCTTGAATTGGTGTTTCAGGATTCTTAGTGTATAATCCCAGCAGTGAAATTGCCAGGACAACAGACAGTTCCATTTTTAGTTTTGAGAAAATGCCATACCGTTTTCCACAGTGGCTGCACCAGTATGCAATCCTACCAACAGTGTACTAGGATCCCTTTTCTCCACAACTTTGCGAGCACTTGTTGTTGATTTGTTTCTGATGGCCATTCTGACTGGTGTGAAGTGGTATCACATTGTGGTTTTGATTTGCATCTCTCTGAGGGCTAGTGATGCTGAGCATCCTTTCATATGTCTTTGGACCCTCTGCATGTCTTCCTTGGAGAAGTGTCTGTTCAGGTTCTTTGCCCATTTTTTAATTGGGTTATTTGTCTTCCTGGAGTGGAGTTGTGTGTGTTCTTTATATATTTTGAAGATCAAACCCTTGTCCAATGTATCATTAGCAAATATGTTTTCCCATACAGTTGGTTCCCTTTTCATTTTACTGATGTTTTCTTTAGCTATGCCAAGCTTTGTAATTTGATGTAGTCCCACTTGTTTATTCTTTGCTTTACGTCCCTTGTCTAGGGGACATATCAGTGAAAATATTGCTGTGTGGAATATCTGAGATTTTCCTGCCTATGTTCTCCTTTAAGCCTTTTATGGTGTTGTGACTTATATTTAAGTCTTTTATCCATCTTGAGTTTATTTTTGTGTCTGGTGTAAGTTGGTGGTGGAGTTTCCTTATTATTTCAAATAAGTTTTCAATTTCTTGCTTTTTCTCTTCTCCTTCTGGCACCCCTATGATTCAGATATTGGAGTGTTTAAAATTGTCCCAGAGGTTCCTGAGCCCTCCTCATTTTTTTTAAAATTCTTTCTTCATTCCGTTCCATTTAAAAGTTTATTTCTTCCTTCTGTTCCAAATCATTGATTGGAGTCCCAGTGTCCTTCCCTTCACTGTTGGTTCCCTGTGTTTTTTTTTTTTTATTTCACTTTGCATAGCCTTCACGTCTTCCTCTATTTTTGTCCATACTCGATCATTTTTGTGAGCATCCTGATTACCAGTGTTTTGAACTCTGCATCTGATAAGTTGCCTATATCCTTGTTGCTTAGTTCCTTTTCAGGAGCTTTGATCTGTTCTTTCATTTGGGCCATATTTGTTTGTCTCAGTGTACCCATTACATTGTAAGGGGCAGAGCCTTAGGTATTCACCAGGGCATGGTAACCTACTCTGCTGCTTTGTGATTCTGTATGTGGGAGAGGAATCAGAAAGAGAATAATGCCACTTGCTCAGCTCTCACCCTGCTTTCAGTCACCTATCCCACTACCCATAAGCAAATTGGATCCTTCTGGTGCTGATTCCTGGGTGGATGAGTTTGTGTACATTCTAGGACCATATAATTCTCTCCAATGAACTCTTCTATAAGGCTGGGAGTTTCTCCCACCACCGCAACCCTCACAGGTTTTTATAGCCAGAGGTTCTGCAGCTTTAGTTTCCCCACACTACAACCTTGGGTTGTGCAGTCTGTCTCATTCCCCAGTTGTTCCTCCCTGCTTATCAGCACATGAATGTGGGACCACCTGGTTCTCCAGCTGCTGCTTTGCCACCCATCCTCTAGGAATGAGTGTTTCTTCTTTAACTCTTTGAGAGTCAGACTTCCATACAGTTCAATTTTCTGGAAGTTCTGGTTGTTTTTTGTTTTTTAAGTTTTTTGCTATCCTTCTTTTGGTTATGCAAAGAAGTATTTACCTACACCTCCATCTTGGCCAGAAGTCCCCTACAATGATGACAATTTTGTCTTTATAAATTTGAATTCCATTTTGTTCCTTTTAATTATTGATAGGATGATTCCCCCCTAATGATTTATTTAGAAAAATTTCCAATGGTTGGGTTGTTTTTATGGCTCCCTCCTACCACAAGAAAGTAAACATGATTTTTTCCAGTGAAGTCATTTACCAGCTATTTTTTTTTCTTTTGAGTAAAGTCATTTGCCAGCTGTTAATTGGTAGAATTCAATTATCTGAGAGGTGACCACACAATTAGGAAAGCTGAATCTCTTAATGTGTTTATTAGGAGTATGAAAGAACTGATTTAAGATTAGACTAGCACACACACAAGTCAACAAAGTTCCCTAATTTCTTTCCAGTAGTTATCATAAGAGATCCCAGGAGATATGAAAGAAATTGTAATCCCCAAAGAATGTGCTGAGGCAAAATTGCCTGCATGATATGAAAAAGATATCTCAGTAAGGGAAAAGAGACAGGATTAGGATAAATAGCAGAGTTTTCATAACACAGAAAGCTGAGACTAGTAATCCCCTACTGACATATGATAGGAAGCACTGATGTAAAGTGCCTTTCAAGATACTGGCACTATGAACTGAGTTCACTGAAGAACATTATTTACCTGTACTCTGTGAATGTACTAGGTAGAAAATAATGATGGAGATCAAAAATTTCAGTCTTACTGACAGTACCTAGGGATAATGCTGTAAGACTGTGCTGGCAACTTCATCTTAAATTTGTGCTTGCAATTGTTATAAATTTATTCAAAAAATAATACTTCAAGGCTGATATGTTTCAACTGGTCTCTTGGTAACTACTATAAGGAATATTGAGCAAAATCCATTCAACTGTTTTGTACATTTCATCTAGTAAATATTTATTATTTTCTAATATTAATACATAAACTTGTCATCATACAGTTCCCCATACTGATCAAAATACATCCCTTGGGACCTAGGATAAGATATATTCTATAAGCACAATAAATAGTAAGTTAAGGTTTTAACACAACAGAAAATGAAAAATAGAAGAGCAGGCAAAAAATACATAATATAAAACATAATAAAATGTATTAGCCTTAGTTCATACTTTTAGGTAAAACATATTTATTACCTTATAAGTGTATTCCCACCTCAATTTAATAATGTCACATCACGAAAACACTGAAGCCTGCCTAAGGAATAAGTTTACTTGGATAATTTCACCATCTCTAATGTATCAGTTGCTCATTTAAAAATAATGCTTTCCTCTGGAGAGAAAAGAATATAAGAAAATCAAACAACATAATAAGCAAGTAGTGTATTTGATATCTGTTATTTTTAAAATATATCCTGCTTTAAAATTAATTTTTATCTTGTTGTTTTAAATAATTCTAAAGAATTAAATATCTCTCTTTGCTACTATTGTCATTTTCTTAATATGTGCTCATCTCTCTTATGATAATGTTTGAAATTACTATATCATTTTTAACAAGTACTCCTCTTGGACTCCATAATATATCTCTTCTTTATCTCTTACTACTGGAAAAAACCCTGAACACTAAGAGAAATAAAAACCAAGTATTTGTATGGGTGTTGAACACAGAGAAATGCAATCAAATTCCTCATCATTTAGTTGACACTCTCTTCTAATGTTTTGAGGAAATTAAAGGCTATCTTATGCTCTGGCTGATGAAAGGAAATTATGATAAATGCTAGGATGCAATTGTGTAAAGCATTAAGTGCTTATTAACTATTTAATGATGATTTCGTAGTAATATTAGTCTACTTGTATTTTTTAAAAAAGCAAAGAAAACCTGTTACCAACAAAAAAATTGTCCATTATGTACCTAAATATCTAGAAAATATCTATCTGTCAGTCTACTAAAATGGTATATAGAGATAAATATATGCATATATACATAAGAATCATTAATCTTCAAAATACTTAACAATCAGAGATTTTGCATTTCTAAAAAATTCCCAGAAGATATCACTTTGATGGACTGAGCATCACACTACAAATAGCAAGGTTTAATAGCCCTCTCTACCGGTACAGTATCAAAATCTTCATTTAGCAAGATCCCTAGTTGATTCATACACACATTAAAGTTTGAGAAGCACGGCCATCAGATGAGAAAGCAGGATCATATATAGTAAAGAATGATTATTATTTTTTATTTTTTTGGTCCCTTAAGAGTAAGGTCTGATTTACCTTTTGTTTATGGTCAGCTTCTGCTTTGATCCATCAGTCTGCTTTTCTGATTGTCTTACAGTCATGCCATATTGGTTGTTAAGTAACTTGAATATTACCTCTGGTTTCTATGTATATGCATATGTTTGTTTATATATGCCATCTTAATAGAATTCCAGACCCTAAACTAGCTTTCAAAAATGAAGATGAAATAGAGACTTTTTGAAACAAACCAAGGCTAGGTGGTTTCATAGTAATGCCACCAACCTGGAATAGAATAAATATTAAAGAAAGTTCTTCATGTGTCTGTTCTTATGCTAATACAAATCTGTTCAATGCCAATACCTGTTCTTTTCATTATAGTGGCTTTATAATATAGTTTGATATCAGGTATTGTGATCCTTCCTATTTTATTCTTCTTTCTCAAAATTGCAGAGGTTATTTGGGTTTTTTTACAGTTCCATATAAATTTTTGAAATATTAGTTCTATATCTGTAAAAAATATCACCAGTATTGTAGTAGGGATTGCATTGAATCTATATATTTTGGATGGTAGTATGGACATTTTAATGATGTTAATTATTCCAAATGATGAAAATGGTTTATGCTTCCATTTATTTGTTTTCCTTAATTTCTTTCTTCAGTCTTCTGTAGTTTTCTGAATAGTTGTTTTACCTCCTTCATTAAGTTTATTTGCAGGTACTTTATTTTTCTTATTGCTATAGTAAATGGGATTTTTCACCAATTTCTGTTTCTGATATTTCATTGTTAGTGCACAAAAATGCCTTCAATTTCTGAATATTGACTTTGTATCCTGCTATTTTGCCAAATTCACTTATGAGGTTAAGTAGTCTTTTTGGTGGAGTCTACAGGGTTTGCTGTGTACACTACCATTGCATCTGTAAACAATGACAGTTTTACTTCCTCCTATCCAATTTGGATGCCATTTATTTCTGTTTTTTGTCGGAGAACTTCAATACTATGTTGAACAGAAGTAGGAAAAGTGGACACCCTTGTCTTGTTCCTGATCTAGTTGGGAGAGCTTTTAGTTTTTGCCCATTGACTATGATGCTGGCTGTAAGAACAGACACATAGATCAAGAGAACAGAATATAGAGCCCAGAAATAAACCCATGTCTCTATGGTCAATTAATATCTGACAAAGGGAGCAGGAGCATAAAATGGAATAAAAATCACCTTTTAAATTAATGGTGCTGGGAGATCTGGACAGGTACATGCAAAAATAATGAAACTAGACCACCAACTTACACCAGACAAAAATAAAGTCAAGATGGATAAAAGATTTAAATATAAGTTGTAACACCATAAAAATTCTAGAGGAGAACATAGGGAGGGAATTTTCAGATATCCTACACAACAATATTTCTACTGATATGTCCCCTAGGGCAAGGGATATGAAGGAAAGAATAAACAAATGGGACTACATCAAATTACAAAGCTTCTGCATGGCTAAAGAAAACAGCATTAAAATGAAAAAGGAAACAACTGTATGGAAACACGTATTTGCCAATGATACCTCGGACAAGGGTCTGATCTCCAAAATATATAAAGAACTCACATGACTCCACACCAGGAAGACAAACAATCCAATTAAAAAATAGGCGAAGGACCTCAACAGACATTTCTCCAAGGAAGAAATACAGAGGAATCATACACATATAAAAGGATGTTCGGTATCACTAGCCATCAGAGAGATGCCAATTAAAACCACAATGAGATACCACCTCACACCAGTCAGAATGGCCATCATTAACAAATCAACAAACAACAAATGCTGACAAGGCTGTGGAGAAAAGGGACCCTAGTACACTGTTGGTGCGCTGTTGCACCCTAGTACACTGTACTACATTGTATACCCTAGTACACTGTTGCATATTGGTGCAGCCACTGTGGAAAACAGTATAGAATTTCCCCACAAAACTAAAAATGGAACTGCCTTTTGATCCAGTGATTCCACTTCTTGGATTATACACCAAGTGTCCTAAAACGCCAGTTTAAAAGAACCTAGGCATCCCAATGTTCACAGCAGTGTTATTTACAATAGCTAAGTGCTGGAAACAGCCTAGGTACCCATCAGTAAATGAATGGATCAAAAAACTATGCTACATTTACACAATGGAATTCTATGCAGCAGAAAGAAAGAAGGAGCTCCTACCCTTCAGAACAGCATGGATGGAACTAGAGAGGATTATGCTAAGCGAAACAAGCCAGGCAGTGAAATACAAATACCATATGATCTCACCTATAAGTGGAACCTAATCAACAAAAGAAACAAATAAGCAAAATATAACCAGAGACATGGAAATAAAGAACACCCTGATAGTTACCAGAAGGAAGGAGGAGGAGGACAACGGGGGAAAGAAGTGGAAGGGGCAGTTCAGGGAACATGTATGAAGGACCCAACGGCATAAACAATGAGTTGGGGATTGAGTGAGGGAGCGGGAGTGGGGTGGGGCAGAGGGGAGCAACAGAGGAAAAAGTGGGACAACTATACTTGTGCAATAATTTTAAAAAATTAAATGGAAAAGAACGTTCTTCAGGCAGAAATAAAGTGATACCAGAGAGAAGTGGTAAATATGTGGCTAAATATAAAAGACAATATTTTATTTCTTAATCTTGTAAAGATAATTCATTATTCAAACAGAATAACAATAATGTGTAATGATATTTATAATATATGTAAAGTAAAATATGTGCAAATAATACCACAAAGGTCAGGGGGAATAGAAATACTGTGCTGTAAACTTCTTTCATCACAGTTGTAGTAGTGCGATATTATCTGAGGACGGCTTTTAAAAAGTAAAGATGTATATTGGAAATGCTAGAGCAATCACCAAATTTTGTTAAAAAGTGATAGAACTAGTAAGTCAAAAATGAAATTATTTCTTAAAACTCAGTTAATCAAAAAATGTAGTAACAGAGGACATGTGGTGAAAAGCATTCAGGACAAATGGAAAACAAGCATCAAGAAGGTTTACATAATGAAAGAGGGATTAACTGCTCAAGAAAATATAAAAATCCTAAGCACATATGCACCCCAAAACTGCTTAAAAATACATGAGGTAAGAACTGATCGAAGTAAAATGAAAAATAAATAAACTCACAAGTATAATTGGAGACTTAATACTGCTCTCTTAGCAATTGGTAGGACAAAAAGAAAAAGAATCAAATAAAAAAATATTAGGAGACTTGAAAAATAAGCAGGAAGGAATGTTAACCAAGAGACCACATACTAAGCCATAAAACAAGTCTCAATAAATTTAAAAATATTAAAATCATACAGAATATGATTTTGATCAGAACTTTTTATGAAAATAAACTATAAACGATAAGAGAAAGAACTCTGAATAATCCCCATGTATTGGGAAATTAAATAAGATCCATGATTCACAGAGAAAAAGCACAAAGGAGATTTAAAAATATACATGCCTTTTATATTATTGTTCAATTACAGTTGTCCCAATTTTTCTCCTTACATTCAGCTATTCCTTCCATAACAACATTTATATTCAACTGACATTTCACTTTCAAAACATTACCTTTTGTTTCTTTGCTTCACTTACATCTTGATTAGCCAATTCCCTCTTTCAAGTATCCATTCACGTAAAATTTCACATGGGTAATCAGTGGGTTACCAAGGGCTACACAATTACTTTTCATGAATTAAATAACATGCACACTAGAAAATCACCAACAGACTTTGAAAGAAATGACATGATTGGTCACCGATCCTGATGTTCCTCTGTTATTTATGTAGCAATCTGTGGACTGAAGAGCTAACAGGGGAGTCTACATTTTATACTCAGTTAATATGCTGTACCTGAAACTTGGACTGTGTTTTGGGGAGACTAGTGTCATTTAACTACGTACACGGTGCTAACTAAAGATTATGCATATTAGAATTGTGCAAAATAAGAACCGCCTTATTGAAATATTAAATTTAAATTATTTTGAATGCTTCTGGATGTCTACCTTAAATGTTAGAAAATTTTACTTACATTTATAAAGATTTTTACTTCTGAAAGTGTTTTTTTAAAACACTTTATAAAGAAGAGATAAAATTGGAAAGAAAGGAAGAAGAAATAAAACAAGAAAGAAGGAGAGAGAGGAAGAAGGAATTGGGAGATAAAAAAATAATAAAAAATAAAACATTTTGGGATTGCAGACTGGTTCAACCACTATGGAAAACAGTATGGAATTTTCTAAGAAAACTAAAAATGGATCTGCCTTCTGACTCAGCAATTCCATTGCTAGGATTATATCCTAAGAACCCTGAAACACCAATCCAAAAGAACCTATGCACCCCTATGTTCACGGCAGCACAATTTACAATAGCGAAGTGTTGGAAGCAACCTAGATGCCCGTCAGTAAGTGAATGGATCAAAAAACTGTGGTATATTTACACAATGGAATTCTATGCAGCAGAAAGAAAGAAGGAAAGAAGTCCTACTCTTTACAACAGCATGGATGGAACTGGAGAGCATTATGCTAAGCAAAATAAGCCAGGGGGTGAAAGACAAATACCATATGATCTCATCTTCAACAGGAACCTAAACAACAATACAAACGAACAAGCAAAATATAACCAAAGACACTGAAATTGAGAACAGGCTGACAGTCACCAGAGGGGAGCGGGGAGGGAATTTCAGGGGGAAAGGGGAAGGGTTTACAGGAACAAATATAAAGGACACATGGACAAAAATTGGGGGGAGGGAGGTGGGAAGGACTGGGGGGTGGGCTGGGATGGGAGTAAAAGACAGAAAACTGTACTTGAACAACAATTAAAATTAAAAAAATTAAAAATTACTTAAAAAGAAAAAGCCTCTTGGTGGTTTCAAACTGGCCACACCGGTTTTTCTGGTCTTGCTGGCTGCAGCGGTTTTTCTGGTCTTGCTGGCTGCAGCAAGTTGAGGGGCTTTTCTCCCTTGCTGATCAGCACTCAGTCAGCCTCCCGTGCAGTCTCCCCAGAGCTCCCCTGACGCCTCTCTGCGAGGTCTTGGGTGTGGAATCCAGGCCTTCCTCAGAGTGCACTTTTCCCGGGTTACCACTGTGGTCTGGGGCCTTCCCAGAGCACACTCTCCCTGGGTTGCAGGCGCGCATGCACTAGGTCAGGCCGTCTCTAGCCACATGGGTTCAGGCGTGCACCCTTCCCAGTGCTATGGGGGTGCACAGGGCTTCCCGGACCCCCTCAAAAGCGCTGCCCTGCTGGGTGGGGAGGTGGCAGGAGCAATTGTTGCAGGAGAATTCCCCAAACAGTGTCTTCTTTCACTTTTTCTTTTTGAGAAATTCCTCCTACCAAAGCCTGCTGCTCCATACAACAGCCTGGCCTCTGGCACAGCCCAATTCTCCAGACAGACCTGTGACTATCAGTGTCAGGACCCGTCCTGGCCAACTCTCAACTCTCCCCAATAGGCAACCACAGACTTCGTGGGTGCCCACAGCCCCTGTGTATTTACCACTTAGTCCTTATACCCCTCTCTGCAATTTCAAGCAACCAGGCAACCAGGTCTCTCCCTGTGCTGCTCAAACCTCGTTTGGCCTGGGAGGGATCAGCTGACCTGGCTTTCTCCCAAGAATTCTGTGGCAGACCCTGCAAGCCCCAGGCCTGGGGCTACAGCTGCGCCAGTCCCTGGGACTTTATTGTCCTGAAGAACTGTCCTTACTGTCTGGTTTCTCAATGTCCACTACAATTTTTGGTCCCCTATTTTCATATATGCTATTTGCTCTGTTCCTCCACAGATCAGCTAGGTTTTTCTCCTGTGTATAGGAGGAAGTGGAATCTGCTCCCTCCTACCTCACTGACATTTATTTTCCTCTCTCTCCTAGTTCTTAACTCACTCTTAATGGGTTTTGGCAAACTCCAGAATTACAACTAGTAGGAAACGTGTCCGTTGTATTAGTGAGAAAGGATAATTGCTTTAGTAATACCCTCAAATTTTCAGTGGCTAAATACAGTAAAAGTTATTTCTTACTCAGACAATAGCCCAATACAAAATGGCAAAAGGAGTTCTGCTCCATGCAGTCATTCAGGGCCCCAGATTCTTCTGTTTTGTGAACCTTCCCTTGTCCAGGGCTTTATAGTCTTCTTTATTCAACAGATAGATAAAGAAAGAGACATCTGCCTAAGAGGGTATTTATGGGCCAGGACTGGAAATGTTGCACATCATTTAGATTTGATTTGCTATAATTCAATGACATGGGTACCTCCAAACAGAAAGCAGACTGTGTGTCCAGCAGTGAAAAGGAAACTATTTGTTAAACAACTGTACAGTTTATGCACCAGGAGACCTCTAATTTATCTGTTCGTATTTACATGGAAGCCTTTGGATGTCCAGGGAGGTGAAGGTCATGCAGTGAGTGAAAATTAGACTGAGATGAGCATTTATATTATCTGACTCCCATGTCAGCTGTCTTTCCCTTCTATTAAATGACAACAATTCATTCTCACTCTTATTCAATTTTCATCATTGCCTATTTGCCCTTTGAATTAATTTTAAAGTCAAAGACTAAAATGCATCCCAAAATAAAAAATAAAATTAAGCTGTTGATAAATTATGCAACAAAAAATTACTTCAAAGCCATGTGAACTGTAAATTCATAAACATATAAAGTATTTTATATTGTCTCCCTTAAATAAGATGTGATAGATGAACTGCATTTAATTGTATGTGCAAAGATAACTCAGTTGTGAAAAACTTAACCCTTGGTGTCGACTCTTCTTGTACATCCCTGCAACACATTTTCTTATTTTCTCACAAACACTAGCCCTTCTTCATTAAACAAATATATCATCTACACCTTGATTACAATGCAACAATTAAAATCTTGGAATTAGAAGCATCATTTATCTTAGAGCATGCAAAGTTGTTCATCTTTCCAAACAACTAGAGGACAGCAGATCCTTGCAGTTTATATACTGTTTATGAAAGTAATACTGTGTAATTTATCACTGGATAAAACATGACAGCCAAGTTCAAAGAAAGCATTGGCATTTTAACTTTTGCACCCAATGAAGCATGTACGTGCATAACAGCAAAATACCTTCCAAAGGACAGTTTCATGGCATTGCAGCATGAACTTTCTCCCACCTTAGGTCCCAGTTAACTTTACTATTAATAATTTCAGTATTTTCCTTGTACTACTTTGCTTATTTTTCTATATTACCTATATAAACAAACCTACTTTACATTTTCTTTGACTACTTTTGCCTAAAACTCTTCATAATTTACCATTATTTCCTTTTGCAGTTAATTTTCCCATTCTTAGACTTCGTGACACGTGATAGATACGGTCATGACATGCTTTTGGAGGTCCAGACCCTTCTGACATACCTGAAAATTTGTTTTGTCCTCATTAAATAAACAGATTTCTATCACAAAGGAAGATAGCTGCTCCTAAGTCAAAGACAAATTATCTACACAGGGATCCAAATTGACCACATACATGAAGTGTGCCTGTTCACTACTCAGATCTTCCAGATAGTCAATAAAGACGAAATAAACCTAACTGCCAGGAAGTTACAATTTCATAGAAAAAAAAATCACACCCTAAACCCAGCTTCCTGGAGAACCTGACAGGGATAGTACATGTAAAATCTGATATTTCTCATCATTTCCAATGACTTCGAGCCCAACACAGCATAACACGTGGGCCTCTTTCACCAACAACTCACATAGTAGAGAAGGCATAAATAATTGAAATGACCTTGAATTCTAGAAAACTCCAGAAACATAAATTATAAGATAAAGACCACTGAGAAACCTTGAAAGTAATATCATTTCAATAAAATAAAATATATAGATGGAATCAAGTTCAGATAACATTTTAGAAATAAGTAGGCTTAATCATCTAAGGAACAACAGTTTTGTGTAAAAAACAGAACCAAAGAACAAAAACATTGGAGAAATAAGTCAATTTAATGCTAATTGATTTCTGCAAGATAAACTTCAATAAACAGCTTGGGGTTGAGGGGTGTCTGTTTGTTTTGAACAATTAAGATAACAGAAGCATAGTACTGTTCCTGCACATTTGGTTGGAAACCAACCAGAATTAGTATTATCATCGAGAAAAGCCTGCACAACAACCAAAGTAGCCTAGAACCCCAAACCCCTTCCCATATTATACTGACATAATAGAGGTATATGAAGAAGGTGTTCAAGCCTACTGATGACACAAATAAGTAGCACTCTGAGGACCCTGCAGGACATAGCAGCTACTGTTCCTAGGGTCAAAATGGGAGGAAATCTTGTGGAGACAGAAGAGGAAACAATGAAGGGAGACAGGGTTGATTTGTGTTTGTAATCCAGGTAAACCTGCCTAGATGCCTCAGGGTTGCAGACCTGTGGGTGCTGTCACAGACCCCGCAGCCAGCCAATGGAAGTAAATGGGTGTCATCTGTTTGCTGTTGCTTCACTCCCTCTTCGCCTCCACCCATCGGCACCTCTAAAATTCTTAGACTAAGAATCAGAGGAGGTAACTCCCTAAGCAGTCATTGGGAGCTGAATTTGCTTTGTAGCAAGCCAGCTAACTTCTTTCATGTTCCTTGTGAGAAAGGGTGAGATTGCCTAGACTAAGAAGGGGGAGGGGACACCAATAAAAGAGTGTAAGGATAGGACACAGAAGTCATAATGACATTGCGTGTTAGCTCTAAAGGGGAGTAAACACTGGGAGGAAGTACTAGCCAGAGGAAACTTCAGGAAAACTGTAAATTAGAGAAACTGTAAATTAGGTTGATCTCAAATATTATACATGACTATTTTGCCTATTAATTATAGTTACATAAAAATCAAGCAAAAAATTCTAACTTTCAGTGCTTGAAAAACCTGCTTTTTAACCAAGAAAATGTTACTAAATTGCTAAATTGTCTTGAGAAATACAGTAATTCAGGATCTTAATTTCCTTATCTTGAAAATTATCATTTTATTAGGTTATCTTTCCTACATGAAAATTCTATAACTAGACTAAAATTAAATATATCAAACTTTCAGCAGCAAAAGAAATTCAGGGGTTCGGTCCAAGAGACCTGAATCCTGCCCTGGCTGGTGTGGCTCACTGGGCTGACTCCCGGCCTGCAAACCGAAGGGTCGCTATTCAATTCCTAGTCAGGGCACATGCCTGGTTTGCAGGACAGATCCTCAGTGGGGGAAGCGTGAGAGACAACCACACGTTGATGTTTCTCTCCCTCTCTTTCTCCCTCCCTTCTCCTCTATCTAAAAGTAAATTAATAAAACCTTTGAAAAGAGAGAGACCTGAATTCTTAGCCCTTAACTTCTGCCCTGACATTAGATGCTCTAGCATCACGTACCACTACAACATGTTAGGCGGCACTTTGTCAGGCTCCCTTTCACATGTTTCTCCCTTCTTCACTGTTTTATTGCCAAAGTGTCCCACATCACACATTGATTAACACCAGGCAGTCACTGATGATTGACTTACTGGTCAGCCTATCAATTTCTGGGTAGCCTATGAATCTTTTCTGAATCTGGTCTGAAACCCAGAGTTTTGGAAATGGCAGAGGGCCACAAGTCTGACATATTACAATCTGTGAACACAGAAAAAGTAACCTTTTCTCAAAGATTAAAAGGAGAAAACCAATATACCATAAATAGCAATTTCAGGATATTATATACATTCCTGTAGAAAATAATTTTAAATGTTTGCCCTTTTCCACGCATATGGACACATACACACACTCACATTCACACTTACTCACAGACCTCTGCCTCCTTGACATTCTCCATGGAATTCAAGTGCAATCTGCCTTCCAGAATGTTCTCAATGTGAGGAAAGACAAAAATATTACATGGAGTAAGAAGCCTGCAAAGGCAGTTAACAAAAAGTAATTTGTAGGTTCCTCAGGATTAAATTCATGTGAATACATTTAGTAATTCTAGAAAATGACATCCATTTCCACCCTTAATTTCCCTAACCTTTCAATAAAATGGCTACCAAAGGTAAGGAAAAAGTTTAAACTGTAATTTAAAATAAAAAGAAAGACAAATGAAATAGCAAGACCTGGTAGACCAATTTTCTATCCCTCTGCCAGTAGGCACAACCACCCCTTCGTGCCCTTGAACCCACAGAGAAAACATTTCTATTTAAAACATATGTGAAAAGGGAACGTGATATCAAAAGACGAAGTGATTTCAATTGGTGGTTACTGAGAGTAAATTGTGGGATAGGTTACCATATATGTTGTTATACCCACATAAAACTTCTCAGATCAACTTATACCCAAGCATAATGTGGTTAAGGTATCAACTTTCAGAACATCTTGTTTAGACAATAAACAGATAATAGTCAAATGAAAACAAATTACATTACTATATTATCTAGATACCCTCTTTTAGAAACTTTCAGAGAATCAAGCATTCTGGCTGGAGGATTGTGATTGATTTCTTTCCATTTCTTCAACAAAGCAATTTAACCTTTCTCTAGCCCTGATCTCATGGGATGGGATCATACAGTGATTCTCAAACACATATCGTCACATATGTACACATACCAACCAGGTACAAAGCTTCAGAAAAGTATTTCCTCAAACGTACACCTTTAGTTATTTTATACTTAGGAATCTACTTCTAAAGGAAAAATTGAGTTGATATATGTCTCATATCTCTATGGGGACATAGATGTTCCACAGAGATGGTGAGCCAGACATTGATCTTTCAACAAGTTTAACACTTATAAAGAATAAAATAAACTCAACTGGACTTCTGTCAGCAGTAACACAGTAAGATCTTACCAAACCAATTCACACAAAACTATAAAATCTGAATATAATACAAAAACAGTTACTGAAGATATTTGTGTATTTGTCATCTCCAATATAAGATGGTAAGCTTCTTGAAGGCATAGTATTTAATCACCTTCTTAAACCCTGAATTATTTAATGTTATACTGTTTTCGCCATAGTTATTGTGCAATGTATATTTCTTGAGCTAAATACTCTGTACTCAATATATACAAGATGTAATTGATGCTGGCAGAGATACAGAAATGCCCCTTTAACTGGTCAGATGCTATAAACATTATTCATACAGGTGCACTTCAACAGACTCAGGTCTGTAGGCATGTTCTAATACCTTACACTAGACAAAAGCATAGCAGAAGCATCTTTTCCAGAATGTTCCCTTTCATTACAAATATGCCAATACTTAACTACAAAGGGGACTATCTCCTCACAGTGTTCAGAATTCTTCCTAGCTAACCCTCCTGGATTTGAGGGGAAATAAAGAAAACATTAATAGCTTAGGGAAAAAAAAAAAAACCCTGAAGATTATCCCAGAATCATCTCAATTCTTAACAACAAAACTGTGAAGAATAAAAGAAATATTGAAGACACTGGCCAGTGTGGCTCAGCTGGTTGAAGCATCGTGTAGGTAGCCTAAGGGTTATGGGTTAATTTCCAGTCAGGGCACATTCTTAGGTTGTGGTTCAATCTTGGTCCCTGCTCATCCGATCCCCATCCAGGTGCATATGGGAGGCAACTGACTGATGCTTCTTTCGCACATCACTGTTTCTCTCTCTGTATTCCTTTCTTTCCAAAAGCAATGAAAAAATGTCCTCTTGTGAGGATTAAAATAAATAAATATTTTTTAAAAGATATATTAAAGTTTAACTTATCCTCTTCTCTTTTCTCAGGGTCAGGTAAAGATAACAGGTCAGTCCCTAAGCACAGCTCAACACATAACCAAAATGTTTTGAGGACATTTTTCACAACATTAATGATTATCTTCACTTGAGGTCTACAGGTAAAATTTCTCTTAGGTTTCAATATAAAAAATAATAAAATCTACATCATGAAGTTGTCCTAGAGTTCAAAAGAGCATCCATTAAAGTGTTTAGCCCTCTGCCAGCACATGAGGAATCTGTAAGTGGTAGTATTGTTATTATTACTGTATTCCAAAACAACTGCCATACTCAGTTATGAACACATATATCATTAAAATTATTTGTTCACAGCTGCTAAAAAATGAAAAATCTAATATTTAACCCAGACATTTATTGACTTCCTACTATGTCCCAGGCTTCTCATTCCATAGAGTAATTTACTTAATGTTAATGCTATGTTGGCAATACCTTATAATCACAATATAGAAAATAATTCAAGTAATCTTATAGCCACTGGGTTAAGAAGTTTGAACAATATCTCAGTAGCAACTGAAGGAACATATTAATCATCCTTCATGGATCAGTGCTAATAGTTTATGCATTTTTGTGGCCATTTTGTTTCTGTTTCTTGTTAGGTTTTTGTTTTCTTTTTTCTCCTTTGGTAAGATGATATCTTAGAATATCATAAGGTGAGAAAAGCTCTAGTGATGGCACGCAGGACTTATGTGCAGGAAGTCAGGTCGGTGCACCGAGCTTCACCATTTCAACCAGGGAAATATTTCTTTTGACTGATTTCTGTGAGCTCAGCAAATTGTGGAAACAGTAAACTAGGAAAGGTACTCCACAGTCTTTGATGCTAATATCTAGAGCGTGAAAAATAAAAACAAAATTGTTGGAATCAAAGCATATAATACCAAATCAAAAAAAGCATGTAGGTGCTAATAAAGGTATTGAACAAATATGGTAGAAGCAACCTCAGAACTGGGGCAGTACAGTGTAGGATTTAATAGGCCATTGGGGGAAAAGGTTGCCCCCAAAAAAGCAAATGACTTCAAAACTTTAGAGGTAAGGGACATAAAGGGCTTACTTTATTTCAATAAACATACATTGCTACTGGGGTAGATGATGAGAATGCATCTATGGAGAAAAGAAAATGATTTCTTTTTGTGTATTGCTTGGCCAAGTAGCAAAACATCATTAGTGAATACTTATAGATGAATCCCTTTTAATAAGCAGAGTGGAAAACACGGAGAACTGAAAAGTTATGCCTACCCGAATTACCATTGTGGTGCTGTCAAAACACACTGACTATATGTTATTAATAAAATTATCCTTTTTCCCTTAGATATACTGGGTATAACATTCTGCATATGGACAAAATCACCAAGTAATTCAGGACAATGAATTTAACCAGGTTCTGGATAGCATCTGATGATACGAGAAATTGTGTCTTTCATGAAACTTAACCCACCAGGTATGTGAAAAGACACTCAAATCACTAGTTATTAGGGAAATGCATATCAAAACCACAATGAGATATCACCTCATACCTGTTAGAATGGTTATATCAAAAAGATAAAAAATAAGTGTGGGAATGAATGTAGAAAAAGAGAAACACTTGTACACTATTCATGGGAATATAAATTGGTGTAGCCACTATAGAAAACAGTATGGAGGTTCCCAAAGAATTAAATACAGAACTACCACATGATCTAGCAATTTCACTACTAGAATATATATCTAAAGGAAATGAAATCAGTATTTTGAAGAGATAAATACACTCCCAAGTTCATTGCACCATTATTCACAGTTGCCAAGATACATATAGAGAAAAACTTAAGCATCCATTTACAGGTGAATAAGTAAAATAAAGCATAAGTTTTCTTTGACATTTACAGACAAATGAAGAAATAAGGCATATATTTTCTTTAAACACACACAATGGAGTATTATTCAGCCTTAAATAAGGACATCCTGACATTTGCAACAACATGATGGAGGACATTATCCTAAATAAAATAAACCAGATGCAGAAAGATAAATACTGAATGATCTCCCTTATGTGTAAAAAAATTTGAGATCATAGAAGTAGCAAGCAGCATGATAGAAATAGAGAAATTTTAGTTAAAGGATATAAACTTTCAGTTTTGCAGGATGAATTAAATTCAGTAAATCTAATGTACAGTGTGGTGGCTGTAGCTAATAATACTGTGTTGTATTTTGAAATTTATTAGAAAAGTAGATCTTGTGTTCTCACCACACAAAAAAGGAAAAGGTCATTTTGTGAAGTGATGAACATGTTAATTAACTGGATTGTGTACTATATCAAAACATATTTTTCATTTTAAATACATACAATTTTTAATTATACCTAAATAGAACTTGGAAACCTTTTTAAAGAAATATACATTTGAAATTAGAAGGTTTTAATATCAGTTATGTTGTAAAAACTAAGATAAATGTTAATAAATTAACAATAGAATTTTTCTTCTTTTTTTATTTATAAGGAAATATACTTCTCTATCTTTGGATATATTATCACTACTACTAAAAGCCTTATATATGAATTTTTAAGAGTAGTAATGCATCTTCTCATGTTTTTATAAACTAGAAAAGAAAAAATCACTTAGAAAAAACATATTTCTAGCTGCAATGCTGTATGGTAATTATTAATATACTTAGAAGCTTATAATCAGATTTTATTTATAAATGCCACTGTTATAGCTGTTGATGATTAGATTCCCCAGACTCCAATTATGCTTCCACAGTGCTGTGGTGACAGAGCAGAATATCTGTCTTAATTAAACCTCTTCAAAGGTAAAGAACCATTACCATTTTCAAGTGCCAAGTTGTTAACTTGCCAAATTGTATTTACAACTAATATTCAAATGGCAGTGGCACATAGTAGATATGTACAGGAAATGTAGTTTAAAAGTGTAAACCTCCATTAATAATGTAGATTTGAACAACCCATTGTGCTTTCCTAGTCTTCAGTTTTCTTATTGGTAAAATGAGGTTATTTGAGTTAAATTCTAGGATCACTTCAAGGTACAAAGTGTTTTGAAATAAAAAAAGCTATGGCCTAGAATGTTCTTCTCCAATTTGAAAGTGAAATGACACCAATTGAGACAAATTAAAAGTGAGACAGTGACACTAATTGCTGGAGAAATAGATAGGACGACAAGATGTGGTGTGCTTATTGTTTTTTATCGGGGCCCAATTTAGTATTTAATCTTTATTGCCAAAGACAGATGCTAAATGACAATTTGTCCAAGTTGTATTAACAGGTAATTTCTTGGGACAGTGAGATTTCCCCAGTAATATCATTGAGTTTTTTCTGTGTGCCAAAATTTAAAATAACCTTACCTTTTCCCCCTCAAATATACTGAAAAATAAGATCAAATTTAAATGTCTCTATTGTTATTACAAGGATTAAGATAATCTCAGACCACTACAGACACCCATCATCTACTTGTGGGGTCTAATTACATCTCTGTTTGGAAAATTAAACCTAAGAAATGCACAGTTTTTATGTGTATACATCATTGTTCAGATTATAATTTCAAGCTTTAAAAATAAATGTTTATGTTCTCATGGTTATGATTCACTTAATTTACAAGAAAACTCAAGTAAACTTGAAATATATCCTCTTGGAATGACAAAATAAATGGTTTGTTAGAATATGTTCCTCAAATAAGTATTAGACTTTTTATACTAGGGTAACGTTTTGTGGTTTGAGAGGTGACGGCCGAACACAAAGATGTGGCGGCCATAATTGGACATGGCCACATGGCACCATACATTCTTATGAAAGATTAACACCCAACCAATGCTGAGAGGTATCATTTTTCCCATAAAATATAGCTTTTACCAGTATTTTTAATCTGTTCTTACAGTGAAAAACATGCTATAAAATAAAGACATTTGTCCTTCTGTTCTTGTCTCACCACAAGAAATGAATTCAAGTTAAAAGGCCAACACATATGGTAGAAATGAGATGGTTTATTTATGCACTTGAGCAAAAGCTACAAGTGGGCACCCATAAAATTGTTAGTAAGGCCCTGGCTGGTGTAGCTCAGTGGATTGAGCACCGGCTGCAAACCAGAGGATCTCGGTTCGATTCCCAGTCAGGGCACAAGCCTGGATTGCAGGCCTGTTCCCAGCATGGGACACACAAGAGGCAACCATACATTGATATTTCTCTCCCTCTCCCTCTCTCCTACCCTTCCCTTCTAAAGATAAATAAATAAATAAATAAATAAATAAATAAATAAATACCCTGGCTGGTGTAGCTCAGTGGATTGAGCGCGGGCCTGCGAACCGAAGGATGGCGGTTCGATTCCCAGTCAGGGCACATGCCTGGGTTGCCAGGCCAGTTCCCGGCAGGGGACATACAGGAGGCAACCGCACATTGATGTTTCTCTCCCTCTCTCCTTCCCTTCCCCTCTAAAGATAAATAAATAAAATCTAAAAGAAAAAAAAAATTGTTCGTAAGTTTGTTTTATACCCTTGAGCCAAGGCTACAAGTGGGTACTTAGCTAACCTAAGTACACCAACTTCTGGGGTTCAAGGATTATATACCTCAGCAGGATTCCAGGTACCCCTCCTTCTTTCCCTTGGGAATAATGTACGTTTCAAAGCTTTCTTTCTCACTTAGTAAAAGCTCTTTGTCTTAGTGACATTGTTACAGAAGCACCTTTTCTCAGCTGTCTCAAGAATTCTCCCCTCCTTCTGTGCTATTTTGCTTGTAATACTTGGATCACCTGGCAATCTTATCAAACCCAGCTCACGACTGCTGAGTTTACTGGTGAGACCTGTCTTCCTTTTGCTTCTAGCCTCCTGTATTAAGTTCTTCTACACCTACACCATGGGTAATAGCTTCAAATATGATCTGTATGCTTATTGCTCTCAAGTCAGTAATCAACCCAGAGCTCTTGCCTGAACTCAAAACACATATATATCATTAATTAAAAAGGACAGACTCTCAAAGGATTAAAGAACTTTAGGAACAATCTACCAAAAATAAACCATTCCCATCATCTTTGATGGAAACCCCTCATAGGCATAGGAACATGAGTTAGGACCAAGGAAATGTTAAGAGCTCAGTTACCACTCTGCCTTAACCACAACCAAAGCAGCCCTATTTTTTGTTTTCCATTTTAAGCTTATACATAATGCTTTAGTCAATATTTTGGAGAAAGATCTGAAACTTAAAAACTTGAACTCTAAAACTGGTGTAAATCCCCATTCAGACAAGGAGATTGAGTTCTGGCAAATAAAATGAGTTAACCCACATCAAATCATGAGACTTGGAGAAAACCAGGGCTGAGACTCAGGGACCCTCAGTCCTGTACTTGTGTTTTCCCAACTCCCAGCCACGTTTCCCCGTGCTGAGCTGTTCATTAGTGGGATTAATGCTTGAATAAGATTTGTATTGTCTTTCTAAAAGATCCAATTATTATTCAGATTTAAATAATTACCATATCTCAGTTTCTTACAAATTTTTTAAAATTTCAAATTCAGTAATTACTTTTTTGGATTGCCTAAAATAATACACATATACTTCAAGCTTAAATAATTTTTCATAAAAAAACTAATCTGTATTCATATTCTAGAGGAGTGCAGCAGGCTTGATTACAATTTGCTATGTTTAAGTATTTTCCTAAATTGATTATATAATCTAAATTTTCTACACACTATTTGTCAACTTCTGTCCACGCATTCATGGACAGACTCTTCAGTCCATAGCCCACAAAGTTGAATTGGTTTGTGATTGAAACAAATGAGAAAGAAAATATATCACCCATGAGCTTTCTACTAAGCTAACACAATGAATGTGTTTCTCTGGCAGGTTTAGATTAACCACTGATTTGATGCACCAACTAGACCATTTCTTGTAAATGGGTTTTCTTGTATTCAGTGTTTAGTAAGTTTCCTGTCAGCAAGGTAACTCCCTAGGCTGAATAAAAGTCCCCTTAGACCCTGACAGCTTTGGAGGATTATTTGCTCACCAGTGATTTTTGGAGACCTCTGACAACTTGATTTTGATATAGTTTCCAAGAAAATATATTACCAATACCCCTAAACACTTAAAACACTTATACTTTTAAAGTCTTAATGCTTAGAGAATAATGGAAATCCTACCAGGACTTTTGATGGCTATTTAGAAGATGGAATATCTAATGTATTTCCTCATTTATTGCAAATAAGGTGAATTCAAGGCAGCAGTAATTCATTTGATCAAAAGAAATTTTCAGCCCTGAAGGGCTGTTTGTATCTCCCATGGCTCATTCTATGGGGGGAAAAATAGGTGGAGGGCAAAGAGTTGTCCCAGTATGGGCTCTGTATACCATCTACATTTCCAAGATTCCCTATTTATTGGTAGTTGAACATGGAAACTAAAAAATAGATCATGTTTATGGCTTGGAGTTACAGTCCATATTATTTACAACACAAGAGAATAAAACCTGAAATCCTTACAATGGCCTAGAAGTCTTACATGATCTGCATCATCTCTCCACTCTCCCCCTCAGACAGTGAAGCAGGGAAAGGCAGGTGCTTACACTGTAACGTGGTCAGTGTGCTAGAAACTCCTTACACAGGTGCAGGTAGCTCAAAACTGGGCATGGGCCAATATGAGAAGGGACATGAAGAACACCTATTACAATGTGTGTATTAGGGAAGGTAAAACTTGTTTTTGTAGCAAGTAAAACACCAAATCTCAGTGGCTTGATACAATAAAGTTTTATTTCTCACGTAGAATTCAATCATAGGATAGACAGTGTGGCTGAGACAGGATGGAAGAGGGGCAGATGTGTTCCTTCAGTTGCTCAGGATCTGGCTGACAGGATCTGGCATTTCAACGCCTGGCTTCTAAAGATAACTTGTCTGTATAGTCAAACTAACAGACAGAAGAGTAGCTTGTGCGGGAGAAACTGAAGTGTAAGATTACAGTGCCACCCCAAAGCACAAGGAAGGTTGGATAATGTTGTCTGGTTGCATGCCCAGCAGGAAAAGAAAATGGATTGGTTGAATCTCTGTCACAGGTACTATGGGAAACAACTCAGCCTGAAATGCTCAGGAAAGACGTGAAATCATAGGTGACATTTATGTTAAATATTGAAGGAAAGTGTGAAGGTTAATTTTGTGTGTCAACTTGACTGGGGCAGAGGGAGCCCAGATATTTGGGTAAACATTATTCCGGGTGTCTGTGAGGGTGCTGCTGAATAAGGTTAACATTTGAAGTGGTAGACTGAGTAAAGTAGATTGCCCTCCCCAATGTGGGTGGGCCACATCCAACCCACTGAAGGGCTGAATAGAACAAGTTGGAGTAAACGGGAACTTGCTCTCTCTACTTGTCTTTGAGCTGGAACATCAGTTTTCTTCCACCTGGCCCACACTGAAATGTTTACCATTATTTCTCCTGGTTCTCAGGTCTTCAGACTGGGACTAGAAATACACCATCAGCTCTCCTGGGTTTTCAGATGCCAACTTCAGGTGCTGGGACTTCTTACCTTCCCTAACCATGTGAGCCAATTTCTCACAATAGAATTTTTATGTGTATATCTCCTACTGGTTCTGCTTCCCTGGAGAACCAAGACTCATACAAAAGGGTAGAAATCTGTCATGCGATTAAGAAGGCATAATAGTACTCTGGACAGAGAAAACAGCATGTACGGGGGAACAGAGAAGAACTCAGACAGATTCAGAGAACGAAAGTAGATTTGTTTTGATAAGGCCCAAATTGGGTGTGGGCGTACAGAAAAATAATCTGCAAATCCAGACAGGAATCTGACAGTAAGCCTCCTGACTACACCAAGAAAGAAATGAGGAGCTGGAGAATTTTAACCAAAAATATAAAGTAACACATGGTGTTTTACAATACTACTACTTTGGCCACTGCAAGAAAGATTGTAAGAGCAAAGGGAATTTCTGCTAAATATTGTTAAATATCAACTCTCTTGAGCTCTGTGACATTTAACAAGGAAAAATGACGCATTTAGTCAAAAGTGTGTGGGCTTGAAATCAGGAAGACATGAACTTAATGCTACCTGGTAAGTTTGTTACAATAAACGGTTTGTATGTAAAGCCTCTAGCACACTTTATTCCAGCTAGTATGTGCTCAAAGAAAAAAAATAGCTCCTTTTTTTCCTCTGAACAACAAAGTAGAAAGCGTAAATTTATTTTAGAACAAAAGAAAAATGAATTAAGAAAAATGAATTGGTTAAAGCTCTGGAGGTTGAAAACTACTGGATACTGTTATAGCCTTTGTGAACAATTGTGCCTTGTGAACGTCACAGCCAACAATTTCAGAATCTGTAGCCAACAAACCAATCTCCGAGTGGTGCTAGCCCGTATGATCACTGACTGGTTTTGAGAAATGTGCAGCAGAGTATATAAATAAGATAACAACACTCAGCCCTCATATTAATAGTGAGAAACATTGATAATTCATCATAAATTCTTAATAAAAAGAGCAAGAAAATACTTTTATATTGAAGTTATTTGACTCTACTTTAACCAGCTGCTTAAGTATATTTCATACACCCTATTCACTTTTTAATGAAATATTTGTTTCTTAACAAGAAGTTTGAATTTCATAATTAGATATGCGATACATAATATGCCTTGTGGCTCCCCACAGGCAACAATTTATTCTGGATGATTGTTTTAAAAAATAGGCAATATAGTTGAGAAAATTAATTTAAGGCATGACAGATTGAAAGCATAAGCAAAAGTCCCATTCAATGAAAATCTGAAGAAGACCAACTTTATTTGGTAATTTAAGACCCAAATGAATAAAAGCAATTTGTTTAAAAATAATAAAAATAAATCTAAATCTATGTTTTTAAATAGTGTTTTTTGTATAACTAAGGAGTTAATTCATTTCTATGTTACTATTATGTCACATCCCTGTTTACTTTTACTCTGCTTCACAAATGTTAGATATATAACTTTGTATAAAGCTTTCAGCACACACAGGAGTGCTTCTCAACCTTGGCTGCACAGTTAGAATCATCGGGGAGCTTTTAAAAAGTGCTCGTAGCTAGGCTTTACCTCAGAGCCACTAAAACAGTGTATTAGAGAGTAGATGATAGGCATAAGAATTATTTTTAACATCTCCCCAGGAATTTAAATGTCCTAAAGAGTACTTGTCAATCTTGAACATGCATATGCATCATGTGACTGTCTTGTTAAGAAAATCTTAAGAGAAAGGCTCAAATTTAGTAGATCTTGGATGAAGCTTGAAATTTTACATTGATTCCAAGTTCCCAAGTAATGGCCATGCTGTTGAGCCACAACAAATCACACTTCAAGGATTAGGACCTCATAATTACTGTATTAACAAGTAGATTAATAACTAAAATAAAATGGGCTTTTGTGATTTATCACCTTAATACAAACATAAGAACATTTAAAATAAAGAAAAGTAAAAGTACGTTTCTGCACACATAAGAAATTACATTCAAACATCTACACACATACATATACATATACACAAATTATCAGAGTACTGTAGAGTTCTGTTACTATTTCAATTATTAGTCATTCTCTACAAATTTCACTGCATAGTTATTTTAGAGTTCATCCACATTTTTAAATTATTTTCCTTTAATTTAAACTATGAAATTATTTTCAACCAATTAACAAGCTCAGATGTATTGGTTGCTGTACTACAACATAGAGGGTTGGCACAAATAATGCCCCCTTTTTAGTATCAAATCTTTTATGATGAAATCATAAGCATGTAATTCTATAACATAACAGTATCACACTCATGCACATCATATGACATTTTAGATGAAATGTTCAAATTAAAACTATAAATTATTACACCCATATCATTACCCTACCAACCACACTCAAGTAGGCCTTACTTCTGCTGGACATGATATATTAAGACTTCCACAGTAATGAAGAAAACTACTAGTACCACCTTTCTAAATCTAGTACCTTTTTAATTTTTTCTTTCTTTTATTTCTCACATTCTACATTTAAAAAGTAAAATTATTTTCCTGCTGTTTACTGAATAGTCATGTTTAATATATTCAAGTAAATGCATAGATTCTTCAAGAGCTCACAGCTCTAGGACAGCTCACAGGACTAGTGTCATGAACAGCAGAGAGCTCTAGCTCCTTATGGACAGGCACTG
The DNA here is from genome assembly GCA_039655065.1 of Glossophaga mutica. Taxonomy (NCBI): domain Eukaryota; kingdom Metazoa; phylum Chordata; class Mammalia; order Chiroptera; family Phyllostomidae; genus Glossophaga; species Glossophaga mutica. The sequence continues at coordinate 40,243,117 of CM077306.1, read as the reverse complement.
TAAGATACAGAGCTTCTCACCAGAGCAAGTTCAAGGTCATAGCAACTAAATGTACCAAAGGTTAGCAAACATCACTAAAATATTTATGAAGAACTATAACTTAAGAGAGTAAGAGAGAAATGGAATGGGAAAATTGGAGAAATCCATTCTAACTTAAACTTGATTCCGTGATCTCCTTAGCCATTTATTATTGGATTTAAAAAAAAACTTCTCATTATTACAGCCTATAAACTAGTTGTACCATTTAGAAACCAATGCATAACTGGTATTGTACACTCATTTTAAATATCAAAAACTAGAAACATATAGAATGAAAATAATTATCCAAGAATGGCTGACAAATATTACTTAATCTTAGTTTAATTATAGTTATCTAAAATCATAACAATAAAATATTAACAATTTTGGTTTTCAAGCCTTCATATTTTGGACTCAGCTTTTCTGGTCTCCAGCTTGCCCGCTGCAAACTTGAGACTTCTCGGCCTTCATAGAGGCCCTAGCCAATTCCTTAGAGTGAAGCATATATACACACCCACATATATACACACACACACATATATATACACATATGTGTGCATATATATACACACACACATACCCCATTGATTTCTTTCTTTAGAGAACCTTTACTAATACACTGCTCAATGGCTATAAATTTTCAGTCATATAAAATGAGAAAGTTCTGGAACTCTACTATAAAACGTTGTGCATATAACTAACAAAACAGTACCGTGTACTTAAAAAGTTGAGGGTAGCCCTGACTAGTGTGGCTCAGTGGGTTGAGTCTCACCCTGCAAACCAAAAGGTCACTGGTTCAATTCCCAGTCTGGGCACATGCCTGGGTTGCAAGCCAGGTCCCCAGTTGGGGGTATGCAAGAGTCACCCAATGTTTCTCTCCCTCTCTTTCTTCCTCCATTACCTTCTCTTTAAAAATAAATAAAATCTTTAAAAAAGAGAAGGTAGAATTCACTTTATATGTTTTATACCATAATTGAAAAAGAGAAAAAGAAAAAAGAGGATTTCCTTAACCAGGACCAATATATAATATTCTGAACAATGGCAGGCACTGAAATAGACACACAAACTGCTAATGCTCTCAAAGTACATAACACTCATTTGAATATAGAAGTTCTGAGGTTTCTAAATTCCCTCACTACTTTGTCAGTGTTTAAGCTAAATTATATTCGACTATTTTGGGGTTTTTCATCACTAGAAAATAAGGAGCTTTGCATAGGCATTTAGATGTTTTAAGGTTGGATTTTTTTTTAATGAATATCAACTACATGTACTAAATTATAAGCTGGCAGCAACCATTCCCTGTGTAGTTATCCATGCCAGATCCAGTGTAAATATCACGAGAGCTGCAGTTTTAATATTTAAAGCCATCACCAGAATCACAAACACATCACAAATTATTATACCTGTGAATCCTCGAAAGTGTAACAAGAGAGTATTTCTAGCCTGAAATGAATTATAAGAAATGGAATAAATTACAAATCCGTCCCCAGTCTGAGATTAGAGAGCTCATGAATTGCTGTACAAAAGAGCCCCCAAGCCCTAGATGTTATTGTAAACCTCATCTACTTTGTTGTTATGCATAGAACTATTTATAATATCAAAATAATATGATATTTGGGATTTTCCCTGTAATTCCAGTATTCATAATAGTTAGAGTTGGCTTTACAAACTATCCTTGATGAAAAACACACATTAACACGGTCATAAGGAAGTCGCTGGAGGGACTACTGTTGCTTAGGAACATCAAAGAATTCTAGCCCGGGCTGAGGATTTATTGTCATATAAGCCATTGAAATCAGCAATTGGGTGCTTTTCTTTTGATTAGATGCTATATATCAGTGTGGCAGCTCTAATACTCCCCAGTTAAGCTGACGAATGAAATCAGTTTTATATTACATTACTCAGTGTCTACTGTTTAATTTGAAACTAAAATTGTACACTTACAAATCTGAAAATACGACCTACAGAAATGTAAATACAACATAACAAGTCACTGTTTTCTATTATAAATATATTTACTATTTTCTAAGTTTTGTTCACTTTCATGCTTTTAGTTCTCCTCACCTTTTTATCAGGAAAAACACAGAATTAACACATTTCTCAAAGGCTATTAATGCATAAGCACTTAGTCACAGGGCCATTACTGACTATTAACGTATTATGTGCCATGGCGATTTAAGTTTACGGCTGTAGAAATAAATAGCTTGGGTGTCAGATATTCATGAAAAAGATAAGCCTTCAAACTCAGAATTTTATTATGTATAGCATTAATTTTAAAAGTGACATCTTAACATGGAAAACTTAAAAAAACGTTTCAACCATCTGCTTTGTAAGCTAACCTTTACAGTGTGTGCCAAATCATTTTTCACAGATTAGCTCAATGTATTAGTCAGTTTGGGAGGAATACAGCTCATTTCATGTTCCGTTTAAAACCCACCCATTGATGTAGAACATAGAATGTGTCACGAGAGGCTAATTGCTCCCACCCGCCACTCTGTATTTTATATATCATTGTCATGATGAAGGGGAGGTAGGAAAAGGAAGGGGAAGGTGAATTGTTGGTTGTATTACAAAATTAATGTTTCCTATTTGATTTCAAATACCTGATTGATTATTAGAACAAGGTAAAGAACAATTTGCCACAATCCTTGAAAATTTACTTAACAGGGCATATCAAATATAAATCTAGTTGCAAGCTGAAAAATAATGACTTTCTCATATCAAAAAATAAAAAGTTGTCTAATAAGAAACTACATTAGATCATTCTGACACATAATGATTCATTCTTATCCCAGGAAAATCTCCTTTCATTAACAGGTTCATTCATTTGATCAGTCAGTTAACAAGCATTTACTAAACTCCTTAGTGTGTGTCAGCCACGGTTCTAGATTCTGATAATAAAGCTGGAAAAAATACAAAAATCCCTACCCTCTTACAGGTTTTCTTTTAGTAAAGAAGACAGGCAAGAAGTAAAGAGACAAATAATACAATATTAGGCACTAAGAAATTCTTCAAAAAAGAGTAAAATAGGAATGAAATACAGATTGTGTGGGACAGCTTTTACTTTTAGGGTGAATGAACAGAAAAGTTTTTCTGAAGAGATGACATTTGTGCAGAGACCCAAATGAAGGAAGGAAATGAGCCTAGTGAATATCTGGGATAAACACATTCCAGGGAGTGGGAGCTGCAGTAGGAGTGTGCCTGGCATGCTCAAAACCAGTGAGGAGATCAGTATGGCTAGTAAGCGAGTCCAGAGGAATAGTAGCGAAATGTATAGGTCAAAGGGAAAATCATGTAAGTCCTATCAATTACAAGAATTCTAATTCAACTGTTGAGGTAGGGGAACACTGAGGAGGTAGAAATAGATTTGTGTGAAGGCTTTCTGTTTAAGGCATAAAATATCTATTTCAATCCCAAGTGGAGATATTGAAAAAAGACAGCTTGATAAATGAGTCTAGAACTCAGAGGATTGACTGAGGATATAAATATGAGTCGGTGAATTGATAGAAATCAACGTCATCCAAAGGACTGGGCGCAATGACCTGGAGAATGGATGTAACTCACTGGGGAAGGTATGAGGGACAGTAGAGAAGTTAAGAAGAGGAAATAGAGGTGATTCTAGGAGAATGGGAAAAATGAAAATCCTGTTGGAATGTGTTCGGGAGAAAGCTGAGGGAAAGAAGTGAAGAAAGAACGAATAAAAACAACCCTTCTTGAAAGGGTTAAGAGAAATGGAGATAATAAGTGGGTTACATAAAGAGGTTCAGAAAGATTAGAGTGGTACCTGGAGGGGAATGTGAGGTGGAGGAAGGTTGTTGTTGATGATGCTACAGCAAGGGGAAAGGAAATTGTTAATAAAGAAGAGAAAGGGATAATTGTAGAATTTTTTTAGCAGGATGAAATCTGGTATGCAGATAGAAGTGATGTTACTAGTAAGAACAGAGAGAATAGGGCCTTTTTAACAAGTAGTAAAGCAGGGTATGTGGGTATAGATATAGAAAGGTCCTAAATTTGCTAATACAACCAAAAAATAAAGTATTTATTTTCTGAGTGCTGGTGTATTGACTGAAATCTGTCTGTGGCTAATCAGTTAAGTCTGCCCATTTAGTTCAATGCAAATCAACCTGAGGGTGTAGCCTGTATACCACTTCCATGGCTCATGGATTATTGCTGTTCCGTGGCTAAAAACTATATCCCATGTTAAAGAGATGCCATTGTGCAAGTGCAAACCAGAGGACTGATTATGAAATCCTGTATTAGAAGTAAATGAGTTAGTGAGAAGCTATCACTATCAACCTATACGTACCTACATTTTGGGGTTATGATAGCCTGTTTCTTGTAGGCTCAGATGCATCCACTCCCTGAATCAGAGGGAGTCTTGTTTAATCAACACTATGTTAGGAGTTAAATGCGATTTAGAAATAAGTGAATCACCAGTTTCCATACTCAGACAGATGTGTAGGAAATAGGAGGAGAAGGTAGGGTAGGAAGGAGCGGAGGAAGTGTGGAAGGTGGGGGGATTCCAATGCCTGGATACTACAGTAAGCGTTAAGTAGCAACCTTACTACCTAACGTTCAGCCCAGATCTCTGATTCTCCATGTCTGGAACAGCTGAGTTCTGATACCTCCAACCAATAAACGTGGACCACCTTACCTAGTTTCTTCCACCCTCCTTCCCAGGTACTGCCCCCCCACCTCCAATTCACATCATGAAAGTCCACAAGAGGTAACAATTGCTTAGAAACATTAATTCTAAGTCTGGTTTCAATGCCGACTATTAAAGTTGACCTACGTTAATGAAAACTTGTTCTTCTCCCATGCCTCAACCAGCCCCTCTGCCTTGGATCATTTGAGCTCCCAGCTCCTTCCAGAGGGTTCTATCCTATTCATCGTGGTTTATTCTCTTCTTCCTCAACACCATTCATTCCTAGTTTTCTGCTCTTATTATTCTACTCCATTCTTAATGCCTATGCCCAGGTTGTCACTGACTATAACAATCAGGTCAAGGTCATTTGTGATTAGTTCTCTACCTGCCTCTCCTTCAAACTTTGGAACATTCCATTCACTATCTTATCTTTGGCCACACTAGATAGCTTGTGAGTTGCATAAATCTGTCACATTATTCCATAATCCTTTGTCTCTTCCATTTCTTCATATTGCACATCTAAATAAAACTCAAGTCTCAAGAGTTCTGGGATCCCATGTCCAAATATCCAGAACTGTGGTTCTCAAACGTGGCTGCACATTAGAATCATGTAGAAAGCTATAAAAATAGAACTGAGGCTTGGAACCGACCCTCAGAGATTCTGGTTTAAATGGTATGGGGTTCCACCTGAGCACAGAGACTTTTAGCACCTCCCTAAGGGAATCTAATATGCCGCTGAAGTTGAGAACTACTGCCCTAGTTCATGTCAATGTTCCCTGCTGCAACTCCATGTCACTTTACTCATTATCAGAACTTCCTACCTCGAATATTTAATTGTCTGTGGACCATATTTTATTAGACTGTGCATCTCAGTGCCTATTTCAGAAAATAGAGGAATGTTCAACACCCAGGTCTTAGATAAATGAAGGAATAAAATTAGTCATACCCTGTACTCATCAGCTTCAGAACTTGTCAAACCCTGTCCAAGGAAAAAATGTATCAACATTCAGTGCTTGCTTGGACTTGTCACACTTGCTAGAACTTGTATGAGTCACAACACTGCCTCTCAAGGGAAAATTCTTCATTGTTTGGTTCTTATCGGTTTCAGCACCCGCTGAGTTCTGGAATGAATTGACAACAAGTACCAAGATACCACTGGATTTCATGCTTATATATCAATTTTTTTACTGATTAATGAGATGAGAAAACCCAAAGTATCTTAGAAAAATCACATAAATAGAGAATAAAGGAAATAATGTAGTTGAATGTGGTTGCACATGGAGAGGAAGATATTTGTTTGGTGCCCTGAAAAACCTAGAATGATTCCTAAGTCTTGCATGTGTGCATGAACATACACATAAATCAGCAGTTTTTTACAAAAGTAACAACACGTGGCAACTGCAGGTCACATTTTCTTTCCAGTGTCCTAAAAGTATAAACAGAAATGGATCTCTAGAACTGCTTTGGTACTTGCTGTTTCATAACTGTGATGATTAGATAACATGTCAACACTTTTAAACTTTATCCTATCTATTTGATCCCAAATCATGAAAATGTTTTCAAGTTATTGGAATTTAATGCCGTTTATATTACTGAAGCACTTCATTATCCACTCTCCATCTTCTTACTTATTCAAAGGTAAACATAAGAAGATAAAAAGGCAAAATGTTTAAAAACTTAAGTACAGTAAAATAAGCATGAAATAAATCCTGCTGAGCACTAGGAGGCTGTATATAACATAATGCCTAACATTATTTTATTGGAACAGTATCTAATTATGTATGTTTAACCTTGGATAAATGTTAACTATAAATTCAATGATCAGATTGTTAAATAACATAACCTAATTTTGCAAAACAAACAAAAACTGAATTTTAAGTTCATGCTTAGACATACATTATAATAACAATATTTTCTTAAATGTGTAATGACAATTGCAGAAAGAAATGAAATTTGGAATACATACTATTTTCAAATTGAAGGAAAAGAAAATGTTTATAAGAAAAGCTGGCCCTGCCACTGAAGATACAATCTCCAAAGCTGACAGTAAGAATTCAACTAAAATCCAGCAGTTTTCAGAGGACCTGGAGTTGAAACTGTTGATTTCTAAGATTACTAAGATTACTGACTTATGAGTATAAGTATGTTACAAAACTGGCCATGTTGAAAATAATGCTATTTACAGGATTTTATAAAGTATGCTACCAGACTGAAGCTAAAAAAGAAAGCAGATCATTTTTAGCTATTTAGGCCCAAATTGACATGTTTTGCTCTTCTCTGTTTTGATATAATCAAGTATTATTCTTGTTGTGGCAACAGTTCTTTTGCTTTTTAAAATAGTGGATAAACAAATATCTGACTTTATATTACTATTACTGACTCTGTAATAGGCAATTTCCACATTTCACTCATAATTTAGGAAAGGAAAATTGTCTTGCCTAATAACAAATTCTTAGAATGGAGTCATATTTCAATGCTTGAGATCATGGACAATGAGTCATTTGGGTAATGTCAGAGGGGGAAGCTGGCCACTGGCCCACAGGGCATTTTGGGAGCTAGAGAAAATTAAAAATCTCATGTCCCATGTAAAGGCATTTGGATTTTTATATTATTATTATCATCCCTCGTCTAAATTTAATATTTTATATAATGATTTCCCCTAAAAATAGGAATTTTATAATAAAATTGGTCAAAAAATCACACACAATAAACTTTTGTTTAGAGATAACTCCTTAGTTCTAAGCAAACTCCATCCATTGGCAAAATTGCACGGCTGAAGTATCTCGGCACACAATCACACAAAAAATGTTTTCTTGTTGAAATGTATTTTTTTAGTTTTACCCGTTAACTAATAAACTTTGCAACCAGGAGGCAAGAATAAGGAAGTTTAAGAATTAAAATGAATATTTACTGAATACTTAATATCTCTAGGCTCCATACTAGAACTATTTCATACATTAGCTTACTTAATCCTCACAATAAGATTATAAAATGTTTTATTATATCCAAAGAACACATAATAAAACTTAAAATATATTAAGTGACTTATTCAAGATCACACTAATAAACAACAAATTTAGGACTGAAACTCATGTTTTCTGTCTTAACCCAGTCTCTTTTCACAGCATCATTTTTTTTAAAAATCTATCCTTAATAAACCATTGTGATTATCATAATGACATTAATGTTTACTTAAAAAAGTATATAGACATATTTTGAACTCCATTACCCAAAACAGTCTTCACTGACATTGCTTTTTTTGATAATATCTCTGTGGAAACATTGAAGAGTGAAATATTTTTAAAATGTATTGGTAAAGTCATTTTTCAACTGCATTGACATGAAGCAAACCAACTTTTATAAAAAATGTAAAATAATTTTACTGATGGAAAATCATAATTATTCTCTTGTGAAAAAGAGCTAAGAGCAACATTTGGTATCACAGAAACATTCTGTCATATAAAATTTGCACTAAAATATTATTCTGGACAAGAGTATTTCTCACTCTCACTCAAATGTCAAACAAAGGAATAATCCTCCAATCAATTAAATGCTGCTTACTTAAAAAATAATTGCAGCACATTGCCAATTCGGAATAAGATCCCAACATCATTACAATTAGGCCTGAAAACATGTGAACAACACACATTCCAATGTGGCTAGAAGTCACTTTTATTGCAAGATAGCGTCCCTGCAATCTCTAAGTTAGATTCGTGTGGCACTATTGAGAGATGCCTGTCAACCACTGAATCTATTTCACACTTGAAAATAAATATTTTCTAAATATGTTTCATCATTTCCCTCTTAGAATGATTCAGGGTCCAAGAGGTGCTCCCAAGTGAGAATTTAAGAACATGTAGAGAGCAGATACATCATATATATGTTACAGATAATAATTATATATAATAATTACATGTAAACTATTAAATGCAGATATAGAAAATCACCTCCAAATAACCTCAGATAGATGATATATGCATGTTAGGAGAGCAAGAGAAAGGAGTGAACACTGTAGCATTTGTTTCCTAGATTTGGCCACTGTCATAATCAGAAAGGGGTATTTTGAATAATTAAACACACATGCACAAACACACACATAAACACTAAAACCCTAGATGGACACCTTCACCCTGCCTTTTGCTTTAAGAAGTTGCCCTTTGTGTCATTCCAGATTTGTATCTCAAAGAAATATCTCATCAAAACAGAAGAGTGGCATGTATTTGTCCTTATAGGCACCCTTTGTACTTGAACGACACTACTTAAAATGAACCTCATTCCCACACCCTTGGTTTTCTAGGGCAAATGAGCTTTGCTGCAATGACAGCAGCCATTCCCATTCTTGCTGCTGCCTGAAGTCCAGACAGCAGCTAAATCCAAGACACCTTTCTCACTTGCTAGAGATTACAGAAGCATTTATTATGCATGTGTGAACAGGACAGTGCAATGAAGAGATGCTCCTGTTGTGAGCAGCAATCCCTGCCTTTGTGCAAGAACTATAAAACTGACTCATTAAAGAAACAAAGATTAGCATCTCCATGATAAATGTGTGGGAACCAGCCTCCAGGGTGGCACCCAATGAACCTCACCTCTGGAATTCATACCCTTGTGTATTCCCTTGCCACAATAAACGGGATGGGACACAGCAGAAGAGTGTAGAAATCACAGTATGCTTTCTGAGGCCTGGTCACAAAAGCCTTTCTTTTGGAGCAATCAGTCCAAGGGAGCTGGCCACCATGCATTTGGGGAAACTCAAATAGTGCTATGGAGCCATCCTACAGTACGGCACTAAAGCCTCCTGCCAATTTCCAACACCAACTAGTCAGCCATGTACCATGTGAGTGAAGCAGCCATGCAAGCGAAAATGGCTTTCCCCAGCCCCAAGCACGTCTTCAGATGACAACAACCATGGCTGCCATGTAACTGCAAACTCATGAGAAAACACAAGCCAGAAGCAACCAGCTAAGCTGCCCAAGAATTTCTGTCCCATGGAAAGTGAATGCGATAACAACATTTTGTTGCTGCTTTAAGCCACTAGAGTTAGAGGTAATCATTTATGAATGATAGATAACTAATAACTAAGTGCTGTAGATTCTTAGGTCACAGCCAGAGCTGCAGAAGTTTAGCCTCTGGTTTTTCCCTGTTGACTACACTGTAAGAATGAAGCATCATTTGACAATGAGCAAACAGAAGAGAAGGTGTGTTTACAGAGTCCCTACTAGGCATAGTAGGGACTGTTGCACAAAATGTTTTTGTCGGGTTTATTTTTTTTTTTTTTGAAGCAATAAAGCCTTTCTTAATTAAAGGCAAGTGGTTTGCATTATTACTTCAGCTTTCTGCGAACCTATAATATCAAATCTACTCCACCTAGACTGGGGATGAAGCAGCCTGTAAGAGGAAAAAAACAAATCAATTTAAAGATTTTACTTACCAAATGTTCTGTACTTAATAATTAATTAATTAATTTCCCCATAGAAAAACACTATGAATGCTAGGATGAAATTTTAGTTTTAAAAGATTTTTTGACATTTATTTATCAAGTTTATCTCATAACTTACCTCATGAATATATTACTTGGCATAGTTCTGATGTTGAAAAATAAATATTTTCATAACTCTCTGGGGTGACTTGAGGACCCAGGGGTGCCAACTTGCATAGATCTCTATGTTGACCTTTATTTCGCTAATTTTTTAAGTAAAAGAATTAAGAATAAAACACAATTTCTACTGTATTTTTAAAAGACTGAAATAGTTTTATTCTTCCTGTCTCTCTCTTAAATGTCCCCTAAGCTGTGATTTCTTCAGCCTCATTTTCTTCCCTCCCATTCTCTCCTCAACCACCGTAGAATGGTTTGTAGCCATCATGCTATAGTGTTGTTTAAAAGTCACCAAAATCTCCCAACTCCCAAGTCCAATAGTCTTTCTCTACACTTCCTTCCTTTAAGTCTCTGAAGCATGTTGTGATATTGCTGGGTGTCCTCTGCTGAATTTCATGACATTAATCTTTCTTTACTCACTACCTGTCTTGGATTACTCTCCATGTCTATTACTGACTCCTCTCCTTCTGCTTACCTGTTAAATATTTCTTTCCTCAAGATGTTGATCCTCACCCCTCTTCTCCTTTTCATGTTACAATTTCTCCCTGGGCAACATGATTTTCTTTGTGATTTTTCATTAACACCAATATCAACATGATTTTTTAAATATTTTATTTATTTGTCTTTAGAGGGGAAGGGGAGGAGAGAGGGAGAGGGAGAGAAATATCAATGTATGGTTGCCTCTCCTGAGTCCCATGCTGGGAACCGGCCTGCAACCCAGGCATATACCCTGACTGGGAATCGAACCGCTATCCTTTGGTTCTCAGGCCCGCGCTCAATCCATTGAGCTATACCAGCCAGGGCTCAACATGATTTTTAAACTTCTATCTTCATCCCCAGTCTCACTTTTGAGCTTCATAACTGTGCTTCCTCTAGTGTGCTAAAAACTTCCACGAAAATGCCTTGCAAACAAAATCAGCCTCAATATGAACCACAACTATTCCCCGCAAACTCCCCCTCTTCTACCTATCCCCTACTTCAGTTTGCAGTGTCACTCCCCATTCAGTCTCATTCCCTGGTCTCTCTTCCCCCCACCCCTGATCATGGATAATTGATCACCAGGTTCTATTTACTCTGTTTTCAGATTGTCTCTTAAATCTATACCATGCTTCTGCCATTTCCCCATCATTTCTTATCTCACCATCTTGCCTATATTATTGAATATTCTCCCCAACCTATTCTACCTCCAGAATTATCCAGTGAACATATAAATTGTTCCTGTTTCTCTCCTTTTTAAAATCCTTAGTGAGGGTGAAAGAAGGTGAAGGGATTAAGTTAACTATACTATCATGTCATTAGGAACTGTCAAACAACACCTTTTTGACCACACTTCAAGACAAATCAGTTGCAACTGTAGCCAGTTTCTTAGTATTTGTTACTTCATCACAGGTCTTTGTGTTTGTGTGTTTGTAAATTCGTATGTGTATCTAACACCATTAAATATATTCAATGTGTTGATAGAACTAATGTCATAAAAACTTAGGGGCAAATCCCAGAGTAGTCTACATACTTCTTTTTTAAATAAAAGAATTTTAAATGATGTATATGAAAAATCTAATTGCATGGCTTCAAATGATGAAATTAAATTTCTGTCCCAAGTGGGAGATTTTCCACATTTACACAAGTAAAGTGCAAGTTGTAATTCTCTATCTGGCCCATCCACTACATATTCAAACTGGTGGGTTTGTTAAGTAATTGCCTGCTGTTATTGGTGTTAACTGCAACACGAGAAAAAGCAATGCACTTATGTAAAGGAGATTCAAAACAGACTTTTAGCCAAAATACCATACTCATTACTAAAATTTTCCAAAAGAGAGAATTGTTTAATTAATCAAGGTAAAGAGAGTTCATTTAAATGACTTAATCTATTCAAATGGCAAGAATACAAAAAATTCTTTGTGCAAAACAATATCAGTTTATTCAACTAAGTTCACTTGATTTTTAAAAACTTCTGTTTATATAGTATTTACCTGTTTACATAGTATGCTCTAACCTACATTTCTGCACTTTTATAATTAGAAAATAAGAATGGCCACATTTCCCATGTAAATATTCTCCTATTTTTTTTTTTGTAGAATTCCAGATTAAAATTTTATCTGAGATTTCTGTTTCCAATGTTGACTGGGTACTCAGTATTGGATTAACTATCCTGCTTCAAACCACTATAAAACTAAACAAAAATATAGCAATCATCAAATGCTACATTTTGATTACAGGTAGCATATAACTGTAATCCATGACAGAAGGAAAATCAATGAGGTGATTCCCACAATCACCCAAACTTCCATCTGGAGGTACTTTCCAAATCACTGCACAAAGGTATGGAACCCAAGCAGAGCACAGAAGTCTCCTTCTTGTGGAAGCTGTTTGTAAACTTTGCATGACAGTGAAAAGATGCAGAATAGTCCAAATAATCTTGAAAAATAAAATGTAAGACTCATATTTCCTGATTTCTAAACTTACTATAAAAATTACAGTAATCAAGACATTGTGGTGTTAGCTTAAGGATAGACAGATAGAACAACAGAATGGAACAGAGTCCAGAAATAGACACACAATTATATGGTCGATTGATTTTTACAAAGGCATCAAAGTAAGTCAGTGGGGAAATGAAAGTCATTTCAACAAAAGCTATTGGAACAACTGGATACTCACATGGAAAAAACTAACTTCAAGTGTGTTATGATACACAAACAGTAATTTGAGAAGGATAATAGGTCAAACACAAATGTCATTATTGGGTTTTAGGAATTCTTTATATATCTCATAAAATTCCCCTTTTATATGTAAATATTGCATGTATTTTCTCAAATCTATGAATGCCTATTTTCTTAATGGTGTCTTTTTGATAAACAAGTCTTCAAATTTTATGAAGTCTAATTTGTCATCTTTTTCTGTTATGGTTTGTGCTTTCTGTGTCTTGTCTAAGAAATCTTTGACCCCAAGATTGCAAAGATATTCTCCACGTTTTCTTTACTGTGTAGAAGCACATATACAAAACACTGTGTGTAATGACTACTCAGATATCTTCTTTAAGTAAATGATTTATAAAAAATTGCTGAAAACATTACTTACCATGTCTAGACCAGACCACTTTGGAAGGTCAAAAAGAACAGCTACAAATGTCATTATTCTCTTACTTTCAGTACAATGTCTTAAAGTTTGATCCAGAGGAAAAAAACAGACTACAAGATATCTTGCTCCATTTTCTTGGATACAGTAAGAAGAGGCAATATAACACATTTAAAATAAAACTAAAAAAAATAAAAAATGTAAATAAAAAACAAAAAATTATTTGACCCACATGACAGTTTATTGACAAAGAAAAATTGTGTTAAGGCTTAATAGAACTGTTTCACTAATATTTTTTTTCAATTCAGCACCATGCTTAAATTTTAATGGATTTTTGTTTTCTGTTTCTGAATTGTCCTTTATCTAATTATTTAAACTACATAAATCTCTGCCCAAATCTCTTCATTCTCACTATACCTTGTATATATTTAAGGAAAGCTTAATATCCTATAGCCTGGCCTGACACGAGAAGAAATAAGAGCTTGGGTGTGCGTCAAGGTGCTCATAAGATAGCAGGTAGAACACAGAGTGTTGGCCTGGCTACTTCCATAGTTGGTGTAGCATCTCCCCCATAGTTTTATCTACATTCTAACACTTTGGATACTACATTGATTATCAAATTCAGGGCACATTTTCATGAAAAACTGGAAATCTCATCTACAGGTTTCGTTAACATCCATTCATATATATCCATTTGGTAATATATAACCTTTACATTTTTTATTGCTAATTCAGCAGAAATTCAACAAGAAAGCTGCATGAGCTAAATGATATTCACAATGTATACAAATCCATGAACTTCAACCAGCCTTTTAAATCTGACCTAGTCATTTAATGCCCAGACTTGTACTAGGTTTTGGGAATACACAGATAATTGAGACATAGCCTAAACCCTCAAACTAAAATAACTTTCATATACCCATATGAGGCCAGTTGAACTGGGCCATTGCTCATAGCCCATCTTTCTGACTCTTGAATTACCTATTGTGGGATCACTATTAACCTTCTTTAGCAAGAGAGTTACATACATTTTATATACGTACATAAGATATAAATGATATTTATTTTAAAAAGAATATCTCTGTGTCTTAAAGTCTATAATATTGCAATATTCTTGTTGATAAAAGAATGCATTGCTGCATAGTATTGGATTAAATGACCAACTCAAAATTGATAAATCATTGATAAAATAGCATCAAAATATTGCAATTTTTTAACTTAAAATCAAGAGTAGCAGTGCTCTCAAGTGGAACCTTCAGACAGTTGGTGTCACAATCACCAAGACCAGCCTCCTATTCTCAGTCATGGCTTGTGGTCTGATCACCAGCAACCTGAATCTCAAACCTGGGGAGGGCCTCAGACTACACAGTGAGGTGGGCCCCAAATGCCAAGAGCTTCATGCTGACCTTAGGTAAAGATGGCAACAACATGTGACTGCATGTCAACCCTTGCTTCAGTATACATGGGGACACCACACCATTGTGTAACCGCAAGGATGTTGTGGTCTGGGGAAGGGAGCAGCTGGAGTCTGACTTCTCCTTCCAGCCTGGAAGCATCATGGAGGTATGCATCTCCTTCAGCCACACAGACCTGACATTCAAGCTGCCAAATGGATACACATTCATGTTCCACAAGCACCTCAACCTGGAAGCCATCAACTAATTTGCAACAGAAGAAAACTTCAAGATCAAGTGCATGGCCTTTTAGTGAGCCCAGCCAACCCATGGACCCTTGTAAAGGCACCTGCCTCTGTTTCCACTGAAAGAAAAAAAAAGAATAACAGCAATTTGGAAATCACAAATAAAAGATGATGAACTAATAAAAGTGTCCTTCTTGAAATTACTGAGAATTACAACAAACATTACTTAGGAAAAAAAGAATTCTAAGAATATAATGTGTAATAATACATGATAGAGTTTAAAATATAAATTTCAGTAATCTTTATTGCTTATTTCATAATCAATTCTTTGCCTTCATAAAAATTTTATTTTGATGTTCTTACATGTGCTAAACACTATACTAGGTGCTAGGAGTATAATAATAAGGAAAAATAGCAAAAATACATAATAGTGCCATCCTTGCACAAACCAGGAGGGAACATCAATAGTCAATTAATTACAAATAAACAGAAAATAGGAACTATGAAATGATACATATGCTTTCTGTATATATGTGTATATACGTGTGTGTATGCCAACACACACACAAAGACTTAGGCTTAATCACATGCTTAGAGGTGGTCTTGTGAGGAAATGAAAGATAAATATGAGCTAATTAGAAGAAGAGCTAAGATCTGAAAGATAAATATGAGCTAATTAGAAGAAGATAGTTACATTTATTGGGAATATCAGGGAGAGCATATGCAATGCCTATTGTAGGGGCGAGCTTGGGAGACACTTAGAGTCAACAAAGGCTTGTATAGCTGGACTAGGCAGTGAGGAGAACAGCACAGTGGGCGATAAGAATGAAAAATTGCGTTAGGAAGAGAATATGCAAGACCCTGTAGGCCTTTTAAAAGATTAACATCTAACAAAATAGGGTGTTTCAATGTGCTGTTTAGTTTACAGGATATGCTGAAGAGATTGTGAGTAAACTAGAAGAGAAATTAATATCTACTATAACGTATACTTGGTATCTTCCCTTTTAGGGGAGATAATGAGTACTTTTTTGTATATGAGATAGTTGCAGTATGCTGTATGGTATAGTCAATACTGTCTAAATGTGTATAATTTGAATGGTGTGAACTGTGCTAGATAAGGTGTTGATACTCAACAGAATAATATTGGGTTGGGCAAAAAGTCCATTAGGTTTTTCCATAATTAGACACATTTTTTCATTTTCATCAATAATTTTATTGACTTGGATATTTTGAGTACGTCAGGTATCTCCTGTTATTGGCTTCTAGTAGATAGAGGCCAGGGTGCTGCTAAATACCTTCCAATGCATCAGACAACAAAGAATTATTTGGCCAAAATGTCAGTAGTGCCAAGAAACTTCACAAACCACTTTTAACATGTTCTATCAGTCACAGCACCTTCTCCATACACTGCACAAATCCTTTGCATTTCAGTTGAGTTTTTACCTTTCTTGAAATAATAAAGCATAATACGCCAAAAATGTTGTATATTTTCCTCTATTTTCAATATTAAAATGGCTACACAAAATTCACCAATTTTGATAAGGTTTTTTTAAAATGCATGTTGATATGACAGCTGTCACAATACAATCTAACACAAGACTATTTTGAATGAAGTTAAAGACAACTAAGCACTACTATAGCTGTCGTACAGAGAAAACTAAACAAACATTTTGGCCAATCCAATATATAAGCTTCAGGACCATATGAATATAATACATCTTACATTTTAAATATACATTGTTAGTATCATGAACATGTGACAAAAGGTATTTGACATCATCCTTGCCTTTCTAAACAAATATTCCCTAGTACCTCAAGTGCAAAGGGTCTAAAATCTGCATTTTCCAGAGACCTTTGCAAGCAATTTTTGTTTTAAATTTTGTAAAAAAGAGGCATTCTTACAAAACATGGGAGATTTAAGAGGAAGAGTAGTATTGTTCACTCCGATAAGAAGTGTGTGAAACATGTAGTCTTAGACCAGGAGCAAGTCCTTGAATACAAACAGCTTGTTTTGGAGTTGATCCAGAAACGTGGGAAAAGGGTGAAGAAATAAAATGAGGAATGGAAGAAAGCCAATTAAAGGAAATTGACAAGTGGATTACAACTGTAGTCAACTGGGGCTAAAGCCTGCCAAAAAACCCTCTGAGGGACTACATAGAACATAATTCAGTAGTGTCCTACTTAAGGCAAGGAACTTAGTGACGCTCAATGGTTGCAGGTGGCTCCCAAGGCATTTACTTTCTGGCACTGATGGCTTGGCCCACATGCAGCATGCCCCTACAGCCAGATGAAGCCTTCACACAGAGAGGCACAGCTACTGAATGTACAAAAATCAGTCCTATAAAGTTTCAGGGGATGTTCTTGATGAAACAAAAATCTACAATGATAGCAGAGCTCTTATTGACCTGCTTCAGCACTGCAGAAAGTGGAAATCATTGGCATTAGGTTCCCTATGATTCCTGCATTTATGAATTTTCCAAGTACCAAAAACACTTCCTTCTCCCAGACTTCCAACAACACTGTATCTAATTTACTGTGTCAAATACCTTCCACCTAAAAATTTCTGTTTTCTTGACCACACTAGCTGATATGAATGAGGGAGAAATAAAGATGTGGAGACATTCAAGAAATATTTAATAGCTAGTAAAATTTGCCTTAGTCAATAATTGGATGGAATGGGACATAAAAGAGGGAAAATCTAGCAACTAAAGAAAAATGTATATATAGTAAAATTTGTTCAAGTTGTTCAATAATTTTTTCGTATATCTTGAGTTGATAAAACTCCAGGACACCTAGACAGGAATTATATTTAGGAGGCAGTTTGACAAATGTATGAGTCTGCATTTCAAAAGAGATGTTTGGGCTGAACACATAGATTTAGAAGTTATATGAGATCCAGCAATATTTGGAGCTGGATGAGATTTTTCCATTAGGACTATTTAAAATGAAAGTAGACACAAACAGTAAAAGTACAAGAGGGGAGAACCTGAGGAGAAAATTGAGAAACAAGCAATAAAAATCAGTAAAGAATTATGTCAAAGAAGCCAAGGAAGGGAAATTCAAGATGGAGCAGACTATGTGGATGAAGCACTTCCCTCCTCCCAACACCAAACTGGAATTACAGCTAAAATATAAAAGAATTAATCTGAATAACTAACTGAAGACTACATGAATAGAAATCTTATAACAAGGATTTAGAGAAGAAGCCACATCGAGACTTGTAGGAAGGGCAAAGATGAGAAAAGTGAGGGCCTCGCTTTCATGGGTGGTGGCTGAGATTCCAGAGGGAGATCTCGGCTACAAATATTCCCCCTTAGGAGCATGGGGTCTCATCCCCACATTGGACTCCCCAGCCCAGGGCACCAGAGCTGGGAAGCTGTGCCCAGATAACATCTGGCTTTGAAAATCAGCAGGGCTTGTGTGTCTGATAGAGACACAGCCACCCTCCTAAAAAACCAACTAACAAAATCTTCACAGTCACTCACCCAGGGCTTCAAAGAAAAGAGGATAGAGGAGATTAAGTTCTTCAAGGTAAGACTGTGGTTTGTGGCCTTGGGGAGAGATCTAAGGGGACAGCTGCTGGATCCCTGTACTGATTCACTCTCCTGCACTGCAAACACCAACTTTCTTGGGTGAAGGACTGCCCTCCATACAGTGTCAGCCTGAGGAAGTGCTATAGGCATACCCTCTGGACTTCCTTTCACCCCACCCTACAGAGATCACACCCTGCTGAGGAGTTGGCTGCCTAGGCCAGTGGGGAGAGGTCTGGACAGACTCAGAGGCTATCAAAGAATAAGCGGCTTGGTTCTGGGATTGGAGCCATTTTCCCCACTTTCCAGTGAACCTGCCTAGCACTTACCCCTCATGGGAGCTCCTCTAGCCCCACCCTTTGGGCTCAAGTTGGCCCTTCCATATTGACCTCTAGTGGCTTCCCCCTACTTTCCCTCAAGTCTGACCAGTGCCTCCCCATCAGGGAGCCCCATCTTCTCAACTCCTGGTGGGCCCACCCTGCCGAGAACCAGTGCCTGGTAGAATCTTGGACAGATTGCATTCTGAGAATCTAGGACTGTAGCCACTTATCCCTCACACACCCAACCAGTGCAGAGCCCTCCCTTCATGTGGTCAAATTTTGCTGTGTTTAGGCCTGATAAACTGTTCTGGCCTTGCACTGATGACTCCCTAAGACCCCATCCCACTACAAAGGTCTGGGGGTGCCTGGCAAGTAGCTACTAGATTTGGTATACCCTGAGACATTTCCTGAGTGGCCTCAGACCCAGTACTGGCACTGACTTTGAACCTGGTATCAACCTGGTGAACACCACTCACTCCTGACTGGTAATTCACAAAGAACCTACCTCATACAACTTGAATAACAAGAGAGGCTCTTTCAGTGATTGATCCTATCGGGCAGCCAGCCGGAAGAGGCCCAGTGCTGGTAAAGGCCAGCCCTGGTGTATAGCTTGGTTCTTCCCACACATACCCAGGCCCAGTAGAGGAAGCTACAAACTGTGGAATGCTTTGTAGCTCCAAACAGATTGCCAAGGACCAGTCAGGCAATGTCTGACATTGGCTTGAGCCAGAGTCCCCTGCAAGAGGCCTCAGAACCAACAGACCCAGTAGCCAGCTTCGGACAACCTCAGAGCAGGATCCAATTAGCTTTAAGTGGCATATCAAAAGTGGCATATCTTGGCCCTGACTAGTGTGGATCAGTCGGCTGGGCATCATCTTGCAAAGCAAAAAATCACCAGTTCAATTCCCAGTCAGGGCACATGCCTAGGTTGTGAGCCCTGTCCCCAGTCTGGGTATGTGCAAGAAGCAATTGATCAATATTTCACTCACACATTAATGTTTTATTCCCTTTCTTTCTCCTTCCCCTCTCTCTAAGAATAAATAATCAAAATCTTTTAAAAAAAAAAAGAAGAAGAAGAAGAAGAAGATGATGATGATGATCTTGGCAGGCACCAAACCCTGCTGATGGGTATTCTGCTTTGTGTGGTCAGCACCTGCACAGCAGCTCATATACTGTGGTTGGGGTCAATCTTCATAGTCAGCCAGCTTGTGAATTGACCCCACACATGAATGAACCAATAGCACTCAAAACTAAATTACAAAAGGAGGGCCCACAAAAACACACAAAAGGGACAATTATGGAGCACTCAGCTCCGGTGATCAAGGAAACTGCACTACTGGGTCCCACAGAGTACCTACAACGTAAGGACATTCTACCAACACTGGGAGTTATGGCAGATCTACCCGATATGTAGAAATGAGCATACCACTGTTGCCTTTCAAGCTGCTACCCAGGTGCCGGGGCTCAGAGAGAGTGTGTCTGAGTAAAATTACTTGTTTTAAGTGAGTTCCAGCAGGACAGAAGTACAGATAGAAACACTTCACTTCCTCACACAACCAAAGGATAACGACCAATTTAAAAAAAAAAATAAACCAGAGCTTCCAGAATATCAAACTGTATAGAACTCCAACAACCAATGACTTAAAGAAACATTCACCCACACTGATAGGAGGGGTGGAGACAGGCAGCTGAGCAGGTGGAGAGGACTCATGGCAAGGTGGCTGACAGCATGGGCAAGGCAGGGCTGGCAGACTGGGAAACTAGAGACTCAAAACCTCTAGCTGTAAAATACTGTGGGGGTCACAAAGGCAGGAGAAACTCCCAATCTCACTGAGAGTTCATTGGAAAATGGGGCTAGAGCACAGTCAGCAAGCAGCATTGTTCCCTCTCTGACCCCTCCCCCACAGACAACACCACAATGCAGCAAAGAGGGCTGCCCCACCCTGATGAATACTTAAGTTACCACCCCCTTACAATATAACAGGTGCACCAAGACAAAGAAATATGACCTAAATAAAAGCACAGATCAGGGTGAAAATGGAGACAACTATACCTGAACAAGAAAGAAATGGAAGGAAGGAAGGAAGGAAGGAAGGAAGGAAGGAAGGAAGGAAGGAAGGAAGGAAAAAAAAACAGATCTAAACTCCAGAAAAAGAGTTAAGTGACGAGGAGATAGACAACCTATCTGATGCAGAGTTCAAAACACTGGTAATCAGCATGCTCACGGAAATGTTTGAGCTCAGTTGCAAAATGAAGGAAGAAAGAAAGGCTACACAAAGTGAAATAAAGCAAAATATATAAGGAATCAACAGTGAAGGGAAGGAAACCAAGACTCACATCAACGATGTGGAACAAAAGGAAGAAACAAACATACAAACAGAGTAAAATGAAGAAACAAGAATTAAAAAAAATGAGGAGAGGCTAAGGGACCTCTGGGACAACTTCAAGTTCTCCAATATTCAAATCATAGGGCTGCCAGAAGGAGAAGAGGAAGAGCAAGAAATTGAAAACTTATTTGAACAAATAAGGAAGGAAAAATTTCCCCAATCTGGCAAAGGAAATAGACTTCCAGGAAGTTCAGGAAGCCCAGAGGGTCCCAAAGAAATTGGACCCAAGGGGGAACACACCAAGGTACATCATAATTAAGTTACCCAAGATTAAAGATAAGGAGAAAATCTTAAAAACAGCAAGAGGAGCCCTGGCTGGTGTGGCTCAGTGGATTGAGTGCCGACCTGTGAATGAAAGGATCGCCAGTTCAATTCCCAGTCAGGGCACATGCCTGGGTTGCAGGCCAGATCCACAGGAGGGGGCGCACAAGAGGCAACCATACATTGATGTTTCTTGCCCTGACTTCTCCCTCACTTCCCTTCTATCTAAATATAAATAAATAAAATCTTTTTTTAAAAAAAGTAGCAAGAGGAAAGAAGAGAGTTACCTACAAAGGAGTTCCCATCAGACTGTCAGCTGATTTCTCAAAAGAAATCTTACAGGTAAGAAGGGGCTGGAAAGAAGTATTCAAAGTCATGAAAGGCAAGGACCTACATCCAAGATTACTCTATCCAGCAAAGCTATTATTTAGAATGGAAGGGCAGATAGAGTGCTTCCCAGATAAGGCCAAGTAAAAGGAGTTCATTGTCACCAAGTCCTTATTAGATGAAATGTTAAAGGGACTTATCTAAGAAAAAGAAGATCAAAAACTATGAACAATAAAATGACACCAAGCTTATAACTATCAACAACTGAACCTAAAAAACAAAAACTAAGCAAACAACTAGAACAGGAACAGAATCACAGAAATGGAGATCACATAGCAGGTTATCAGTGGGGAAGAGAGGGGGAGGGGGAGAATGGGAAAAAAGGTACAGAAAATAAGAAGCATAAACGGTAGGTATAAAACAGACAGGGGGAGGTTGAGAATAGTATAAAAAATAGTGAAGCCAAAGAACTTAAATGTGCAACCCATGGACATGAACTAAGGGGTGGGGAATGCTGGAGGGTGGGGGGTGCAGGGTGGAGGGTGAGATAAAGGGGAGAAAACAATTGAGACAATTGTAATAACATACTCAATAAAATGATTTTAAAAATTGCTTTAAAAAATGAAAAAAAAAAAACACAAAATGGGGAGACAAAGAAGCACTCCACAAATGAAACAGCAGGAGAAATCCCCAGAAAAAGAGCTAAATGAAAGGGGGGCATGTTATTTACCAGAATTTTTTTAAAAATGGTTATGGGGGTACTCAAGAAAATTAACAAGAACTTCAACAAACAGATAGCAAAACTTTTTTTAAAAGAAATAGAAACCATGAAAAAAGAACCAGTCAGAATGAAGAGTACAATATCTGTACTCTTCATGAAATAAAGAATACACTAGAAGGAACAAACAGTAAGTTAGATAAAGAGGATCAAATCAGCAATTTGGAAGACAAGGTAGCAGAAAACACCCAAATAAAGCAGCAAAAAGAATTTTTTTTTAAATAAGGATAGTTTAAGGGACCTTTGGTACAAAATGAAACATAACAATATCCAGATCATTGGGGAACCAGGAGAAGAGAAAAAGGAAGGAGTTAAGAACCACCTGAAAAAAAATAAAGGCAGAACACTTCCCTAAGTTAGTGAAGGAAAAAGACACTCAAGTCTCAGATGTGCAGAGTCCCAAATAAGAGGAACCCAAAGAGACCCACACAAAGATACATCATAATTAAAATGGCAAGTTAAAGAATGAGAAAGAAGGGGAATGATGGGGGAGAAATGGGACAACTGTAACAGCATAATCAATAAAACATATTTTTAAAAAAGAATGAGAAAGAATCTTAAAAGCAGCAAGAGAGAGACAGATAGTTACTTACAAGGGAGCTCCCATAAGACTGACAGCTGGCCCTTGCCAGGGTGGCTCAGTTGGGTGGGTGTCATATCACAAATCCAAAGGTAGCCAGTTTGATTCCGTTAGGGCATAAGCCTGGGTTGCAGGTTAAGTCCCCAGTCGGGACCTGTATAGAGAGCAATCAATCGATGTTTCTCACATCAATGTTTCTTCTCTTTCTCCCTCCCTTCCTCTTTCTCTTAAAAAAAAAAAAAAAAAAAAAAAAAAAAAAAAAGACATCTGACTTCTCAACAGAAACATTTCAGGCCAGAAAAGATTTGCATGAAATATTCAGCATGACAAAACATGATGAAAAGGAAGGTCCTCCAAACAAGACTACTTTACCCAGAGAGGCTATCATTTAAAATTGAAAAAGAAATAAAGAGCTTCCTGAACGAGAAAAAGCTAAAAGAGTTCGTTACCACCAAACCAGTTTTACAAGACTTGCTAAAGGGCCTTCCTGAAGAAAAAGAAGAAGGAGTTGGAAGAGGAAGAGGAGGAGAAGAAGAAAAACAACAGAGGGCGGGATACAAAGTCAATATTCAGAAATCAAAGGCATTTTTGTATACCAACAATGAAATAGCAGAAGCAGAAATCGAGAAAAAAATCCCCTTCGATATAGCAAAAAGAAAAATAAAGTACCTAGGAATAAACCTAACCAAGGAGGTAAAAGACCTGTATGCAGAAAACTACACAACACTGAAGAAAGAAATCAAGGAAGACACAAATAAATGGAAACACATACCATGTTCATGGATCGGAAGAATTAACATCATCAAAATGTCCATACTTCCTAAAGCAATCTACAGATTCAATGCAATACTTATTAAAGTACCAATGGCATATTTCACAGATATAGAACAAACTCTTCAAAAATTTATATGGAACAATAAACGACCCGGAATAGCGGCAGCAATCTTGAGAAAGAAGAGCAAAGCAGGAGGGATCACAATACCTGATGCCAAAATGTATTACAAGGCTACTGTAATCAAAACAGCCTGGTACTGGCATAAAAACAGGCACATGGACCAGTGGAATAGAACAGAGAGCCCAGAAATAAACCCTAGTCTCTACAGTCAAGTAATATTCGACAAAGGGGGCAGCAACATAAAATGGAGTAAAAATAGCCTCTTCAACAAGTGGTGTTGGGAGAACTGGACAGCTTCGTGCAAGAAAATGAAACTCGAGCACCAACTTACACCATACACAAAAATAAACTCAAGGTGGATAAAAGATTTAAACATAAGCCGTAACACCATTAAAGTCCTAGAGGAGAACATAGGCAGGAAAATCTCAGATATTACACGCAGCAACATTTTTACTGATATGTCCCCTAAAGCAAGGGACATAAAGGAAAGAATAAACAAATGGGATCTCATCAAAATAAAAAGCTTCTGCATGGCCAAGGAAAACAATATTAAAATAAAAAGAGAACCGACTGTGTGGGAAAACATATTTGCCAATGATACCTCAGATAAGGGTTTAATCTCCAAAATATACAAAGAACTTACACGACTCCACTCTAAGAAGACAAGCAACCCAATTAAAAAATGGGCAGAGGACTTGGGCAGACACTTCTCCAAGGAGGACATACAGAGGATCCAGAGACACATGAAAAGATGCTAAGTATCGCTAGCTATCAGAGAGATGCAAATTAAAACCACAATGAGATACAACTTGACACCAGTCAGAATGGCCCTCATAAACGAAGCAACAAACAACAAGTGTTGGAGAGGTTGTGGAGAAAAGGGGACACTAGTGCACTGCTGGTGGGAGTGCAGGTTGGTACAACCACTATGGAAAACAGTATGGAATTCTCTAAAAAAACTAAAAATGGATATACCTTTTGACCCAGCAATTCCACTGCTAGGACTATATCCTAAGAACCCTGAAACACCAATCCAAAAGAACCTATGCACCCCTATGTTTATAGCAGCACAATTTACAATAGCCAAGTGTTGGAAGCAACCTAGATGTCCATCAGTAAATGAATGGATCAAAAAACTGTGGTACATTTACACAATGGAATTCTATGCAGCAGAAAGAAAGAAGGAGCTCATACCCTTTGCAACAGCATGGATGGAACTTGAGAGCATCATGCTAAGTGAAATAAGCCAGGCAGTGAAAGACAAATACCATATGATCTCACCTTTAACAGGAAGCTAATCAACAAAACAAACAAACAAGCATAATATAACCAAAGACACAGAAATTGAGAAAAGGCTGAAAGTCACCAGAGGGGAGAGGGGAGGAAATTTCAGGGGAAAAGGGGAAGGAACAAGTATAAAGGACACATGGACAAAAACCATGGGGGTGTGGAAATGGGAGGGAGGAGGGGAGGGCTAGGGTGGTGGGTTTGGGTGAGAATAAAAGACAGAAAACTGTACAAGATCAACAATTAAAATAAAAATTAAAAAAAAGAAAAACAACAGAGGAACACAGTTAAAAGAACAAAATGGCAATAAATACATACTTATCAATAATCACTTTAATGTGAATGGCTTAAATGCTCCAATCAAAACACATAGGTAGCTGAGTGGATAAGAAAACAATGCCCATATATATGGTGTCTACACAAGACCAACCACAGAATGAAAGATTCACACACAGACTAAAAGTCAAGGAGTGGAGCCCTAACCAGTGTGGCTCAGTTGGCTGGGCATCGTCCCACCAAGCAAAATGTTGCCAGTTTGACTGACAATCAGGACACATGCCTAGGTTGTATGTTCAGTACCCAGTTGGAGAGTACATGTGAGGGGCAACTGATGGCTGTTTCTGTCTCACATTGATGTTTCTATCCCATTCTTTCTCCCTCTTTTTCCCTCTCTCTAAAAATAAATAAAATCTTTCAAAGTAAAGGGATGAAAAATGATACTTCATGGAAATGAAAATGGAAAAAAAAGCTGGAGTAGCAAAACATACCAGACAAAATATAATTCAACACAAAGGCCATAACAAAAGACGAAGAAGGATTCCATAATGCTGAAATGATCATTACATCAAGAGGATATAACCTTTGTAAACATTTATGCACCCAACGTAGGAGCATCTAAACATATAAAGCGAATCTTGATAGATGTTAATGTAGAGATTGACAGCAACACAGCCATAGTAGGGGATTTTAACACCAGAATATTCATGCATAATATTTATAACTCTGTTTACAGAGTTGGGAATATTTTGGTCTGCAGCACATCTGTGTCAAACAGATGATTGTGATGCCCTCAATTGCTCTCAGCTGTTTCTCTCAGTGTTCTCCACCTAAGATATACTAATTGCTCCCTCCAAAATCTGTGCACTTTTATTGACCTTGATCTTTCTCTCACATCCACAGCCAATCCATCTGCTAATTCTACCTTCTCTAATATTGATATTCAATTACTGTTTTTATTTTGATTGCCTTTAACTTTTTTATGGCCCATTCTTTTTTTTGTCAACAGTTCTAATTTCCTTTGTTAGAGGGTATCTTTAAAATATAACAGAGTTTTTCTGAGGTTTTTATTTCAATCTAACATTTTTTATCTCTTAGAAGCAAACTATTATATTTATGGTCTTGATACCATTTGTGTGCTGTCTTGTTTCTATTATTTTATATCAGGTTTTACTGGCATATCACTGCTTCATTTGTTTCCCAACTTTTTTAAGATTACATTATATTGTTTATACTATTATAGTTGTCCCAATATTTCCCTCTTTGCTCCCCTTCACCCAGTATCCTCCACTGCCTCAGGCAATCCCCACTCCATTGTTCATGTCCATGGGTAATGCATATACATTCTTTGGCTACCCTATTCCCAATGCTGTACTTTACATCCCTATGACTATTCTATAACTACCAATTTGTACTTCTTAATCTCTTCACCTTTTTCACCCATCCCTCTGACCTTCCTCCAATCTGGCAACCATCAAAATGTTCTCTGTATCTATGATTCTGTTTCTTTTCTGCTTTGTTTTTTAGATTCAGTTGTTGATAGATACATATTTATTGTCATTTTCATGTTCATATTTTTGATCTTCATCTTGAAGAAGACCCTTTAACATTTCATATAGTACTGGTTTGGTGGTGGTGAACTCCCTTACCTTTTTCTTGACTGGGAAGATATTTATCTGTCCTTTGATTCTAAATGAAGGCTTTGATGGAGAAACTTGGTTGCAGGTTCTTACCCTTCATGACTGAGTATTTCTTGCCAATCCCTTCCAGCCTGCAAAGTTTCTGTTGAGAAATCAGTTGATGGTCTTACAGGAGCTCACTTGTATATAACCAACTGCTTTTCTCATGCTATTTTTCATATTAATTCTCTCTTTGTATTTAACCGTTGGCACTTCCATTATGATGTGTCTTGGTGTTGGCTTCTTTGGGTCCATCTTGTTTGGGAGCCTCTGTGCTTCTTGGACTTGTATGTCTATTTCCTTCACTAAAGGAAAGTTTGTTGTCATTATTTTTACAAATAGTTTTCAAAATTCTTGCTCTTTCTCTTCTATTCCCAGCATCTTCATGATGTAAATGTTGGTATGATTGAAGTTTTTCCAGAGGCTCCTTACTCTATCCTCATTTTTTTTTTTTTTTTTGGATTCTTTTTCCTTGCTGTTTTTTACTTCCTTGTGTTCCAAATCGCTGATTTGATTCTTGGCTTCACCTACTCTACTGCTGATTACCTGTAAATTGTTCTTTATTTTAATTAGTGTACCCTTCATTTCTGACTGGATCATTTTTATGCTGTTGAGGTCTTCACTAAATTCCTTGAGCATCCTTATAACCAGTGTTTTGAACTCTACATCTAGTGAATTGCTTGTTTCCATTTTGTTTAGTTCTTTTTCTGGAGTTGTGTTCTGTTCTTTCATTTGGACATGTTTCTTTGTCTCCTCATTTTGACAGCCTCCCTGTGCTTTTGTCTACACCAACAAATATAGAGCCGCTACATTTCCCTGGCTTGATAGAGTGGCTTAATATAGTAGGTTACCTGTAGGGTCCAGTGGGACAGCCTCCCCTATTACCCAAGCTGAGTACTCAAAGTGAGCTCACTACGTGGACTGTGTTCACCCTTGTCTTGTAGTTGAGTCTTGATTGCTGTTAGCACATCCAAGGTCAGCCACCACCTGTGTTCTGTCCAGGTTCACACAGAATAAGCTACAAAGCTACATGCAGATGGCTGCTACTTTGCTGGGCTTGGTGGTGCCCAGGAGAGGCCGAACTGTGAAACAAGGCCAATTGCTACTAGTGTCAGGTCTGGGGCAACTTATTGAGAGTTACAAGGCTCACTGAAGCCAGATTCTGCTTGTTTAAGAGAATTTGGGAAAATCTGAAGCATGGGCCAAGACAAGCCATTCATATGGAAAAGCCACTGGAAACAGCTTGGGTGGGCCTGAGGTTGGGTGGGACAGAGCCTCAGTGAATCACCAGGGTGAAGTGAACAGTGTGAGCCAGGTTGATGGAATCTCAGATAGGGCTCCCACCTGCCAGCTCTGTAGCTCTATGGCTTTATGGTGGGAGGACTCAGAAAAGGACAATGGCCTCTGCTAACACTTATATCTGGGAGGAAGCTGCCTACACCTGGCTCTTGCCCTTATGCCAGACAATTCAGTTCCTCCCCATATGTCTCTGATGTCTTTCAATCTGCTGCCCCTGTGCTGGATCTCAGAGAGAGAGTGAGTCTGTAAATCTGTGTGCAGGCCCATTAAGATCAACTGCCTAGGATTCCAGCAGTTTGCCTTCCATAGCCTCAATCCCTGTCAGGTTTTACAGCCAGAAGATATGTAGAGTTATTTTCCTAGCACTGAAACCCTTGGCCGGGGGCCTGGTGCAAGGTGAGGACCCCTCACTCCTGAGATATCCTCCCAATTTTTATCTGCCACATGTGACTGTAGGACCAGGCTGTTCTGCATCTCCATCCCACTTACCAGTTTTGATATGGTTTCTTCTTTAATTCTGTCATTGTAAGAATTCCATTTAGCTCAATTTCTGACGGTTCTGAGTGATGGTTGTTCTATAGTTTAGTTGCAATTTTGATGTGGTTATGCAAAGTTTGAGCTCTGTTTACCTATGCCACCATGCTGACCAGAAGTCTCTTGACTTTTATATATACCTTTTAACTCATTCTTTCTCTTTCTAGCACATGACAATTATTCCTATAGTTTTTTCACACTTTACAGTTAACATTTAATCTATACTTTCATTATTTTTGTGTCTTATTTTAAGTTTTATCAAGTTTATTGGGATGATATGGTTAATAAAATTATGTAGATTTCAAGAGTAAAATTCTATAATACATCACCTGTATATTGTACAGTTTGGTCACCACCCAAAGTCAAGTTCCCTCTGTCACCATTTATCCCCCCTTTACTCTCTTCTACCTCCCTCCAGCCCTTCTTTTCCTTTGATAATCACCATACTGCTTTGTGTGTCTATGATGTTTTATTTTTGTTTTGGTATATTTTTGCCAAATCCCTTCTTTTTCAGCCTGCTTTGGCCTCATTTTGAAAATTATTAGATTTAGGGTCTTGTATTTATTATTACTGAGAAAAGTGACAGGCCACTCTGAATTTTGGCGTATGAGGAAGAATGTAGAACAGCTATGAGCCTGATCTAAAGCATCAGCAGTTATGACCCCAAGTACCTGAGATTCTGAGTGGAGAATCTATGCCTGAAAGGGGACTGCTACATGGAGAAGAAAAACCAGCCTCCTACATCTCTGCTAGGTAGCCAACCTCATTAGATACCACTTGCCTACAGAGCAAAATCAACATTTGCGGATATCCCACAAAGCCCAGAGCACCAGAAGTAGACTCTTTTGCAATACTGTAATTTCACCTAATTGGATCTCCCTTCAGGAGAGGCCTCTTGATGAAACGCAATCCATGGCAAGGCAAAAAGTCAATTAGAAAATCTAATTTAGGCCCTGGCTGGTGTAGCTCAGTGGATTGAGCGCGGGCCTGCGAACCAGAGGATCGAGGTTCGATTCCCAGTCAGGGCACATGCCTGGGTTGCAGGCCAGTTCCCAGCAGGGGACGCATGAGAGGCAACCGTACATTGATATTTCTCTCCCTCTCCCTCTCTCCTACCCTTCCCCTCTAAAGATAAATAAATAAATAAATAAATAAATAAATCTTTAAAAAAAAAAAGAAAATCTAATTTAGTAGTAGCTTCAGAAAAAATATGCTCATAGATAAAAACACTTAATAATATTCATTTTTAGTATAGCTTATAAAATAATAGGAACAAACATTAGAAACAGCATTAAGGTCTAACAATAGTACAATAGATAAAACTGTGAATGCATTAAATTGTATTTTTATAAAGTGCACAAATTCTGAGCTGTCATTTCAGAATGGTGTTGTACATCCTTTAAAAATCGCATGTGAAGAGGCAAATTAGGGAAGGCTATTTTTTTTGTTTTTTATTAAATTTATTGGGGTGACATTAGTTAATATGATCATATAGATTTCAAGTGTATATCTCTATAATGCATGATCTGTATACTGCATTGTTTGCCCACCACCAGAGTCAAATCATCTTCTATCACTATATATTTGGCACTCATTACCCTTTACTATCCGCCATCCCCTTCCCTCTGGTAATTACCATACTGTTGTCTGTGTCTATGAGTTTCAGTTTTTTATCCCACATATGAGTGAAATCATATGGTTCTTAGTTTTTTCTGACTTATTTCACTTAGCATAATATTTTCAAGGCCCATCCATGTTGTTGCAAATAGCAATATTTCATCTTTTCTTATGACTGAATAGCATTTCATAGTACATATGTGCCAAATCTTCTTTGCCCAGTCCTCTATTAAAGGACATTTTGGTTGTCCTTTTGTCTTGGCCACCATGAATAATGCAGCTGACATGATTCTTTATACAGAAAACTCTAAAGGGAAGTCCATTTTTGAGTAACACAATAACGCAAAATAATTTAAACCAGAGCAATGGCAGTCTCTGTTTGTTAGACTTAGCATATTTTTATTGCAGTAAAATACAGATAATACTTAGCATTTTAACCACTTTTTCTTTTTAAAATATATTTTATTGATTATGCTATTACAGTTGTCCCATTTCTCCCCCTTCATTCCCCTCCACCCTGTACACCCCCTCCCTCCCACATTCCCCACCTTTAGTTCATGTCCATGTGTCATAAGTTCTTTAGCTTCTCCATTTCCCACACTATTCTTGCCCTCCCCCTATTTTCTACCTTCTGTCTATGCTACTTATTCTCTGTACCTTTTCCCCCTCTCTCCTCCTCCCACTCCCCTGTTGCTAACCCTCCATATGATCTCCATTTCTGTGGTTCTGTTCCTGTTCTAGCTGTTTGCTTAGTTTGCTTTTGTTTTAGGTGTGGTTCTTAATAGCTGTGAGTTTGCTGTCTTTTTACTGTCATATTTTTGATCTTCTTTTTCTTAGATAAGTCCCTTTAACATTTCATATAATCAGGGCTTGGTGATGATAAACTCCTTTAACTTGACCTTATCTGAGAAGCACTTTATCTGCCCTTCCATTCTAAATGAAAGCTTTGCTGGATAGAGTGATCTTGGTTGTAGGCCCTTGACTTTCAAGACTTCAAATACTTCTTTCCAGCCCCCACCCCCCACGCCCTTGCCTGGAAGGTTTCTTTTGAGAAATCAGCTGACAGTCTGATGGGAACTCCTTTGTAGGTGACTGTCCCCTTATCCCTTGCTGCTTCAAGAATTCTCTCCTTCATTTTCATCTTGGCTAATGGAATTATGATGTGCTTTGGTGTGTTCCTCCTTAGGTCCAACTTCTTTGGAGCTCTCTGAGCTTCCTGGACTTCCTGGAAGTCTAGTTCCTTTGCCAGATTGGGGAAGTTCTCCTTTATTATTTGTTGAAATAAATTTTCCACTTGTTGCTCTTCTTCTTCCCCTTCTGGGTGGGACCCCTATAGTTCGGATGTTGGGACATTTAAAGGTGTCCTGGAGGTTCCTAAGCCTCTCCTCAATTTTTTGAATTCTTGTTTCTTTCTTCTTTTCTGTTTGGTTTTTTCTTCCTTCTGGTCCACTCCATTGATTTGAGTCCCAGTTTTCCTCCCATCTCTATTGGTTCTTTGTGCATTTTCCTTCATTTCACTTATTGTAGCCTTCATTTGTTCATCTAATTTGTGAGCAAAATCAACCAATTCTGTGAACATCCTGATCACCAGGGCTTTGAACTGTGCATCTGACTGATTGGCTATCTCTTGGTCACTTAGATGAATTGGCTCTGGGGCTTTGATCTGTTCTCCCATTTGAGCCATTTTGGGTTTTTTTTTGTTTTTTGTTTTTTGGTTTTTGTTTTTTTTTTTTTTTTTGGTCTGGTTGTGGCTGTTATGTAGTGAGGGGTGGAGCCTTATGTGTTCCACAGGGTGGGGCAGCCCAGTCACTGGGCAGTGACGCTGTATGTGGGGGTGGGGTCCGAGAGGGAACAATGGTGCTTGCTCTGCTGTCTCTTAGATTCCAGTTCCTTCCGATGCTTCCCCTTCACATGGATTATCTGTGCGCAAACGTGGGACCCCCTGGTCAGGCAAGCGCCTTGTGTAGCCTCACTGGGTCTGCACCATTGCCATCCCATACCTGGGGTCCGCTAGCCACCGCCTGTGCACCTGGGGTCTGCCAGCAGCTGCTGCCTGTGCACCTGAGTCCACCAACTTCCACTTTTTCCTGCCGCAACTCCGCCCCTCTTACCGGACTGGATGAATGGTTGTTGGACTTCTGTACAGTTCAATTTTTCTATCAGTTCTGAATGTTTTCTTGTTCTAAATCTTCGTCGTCTTTATTTTGGTTGTGCGAGGAGGCACAGTATATCCACCTACACCTCCATCTTGGCTGGAAGTCGCATTTTAACCATTTTAAAGTATATAAATCACAGGTACTTACTACATCCATAGTGTTGTACAACTATTACCACTATCTAGTCCCATAACTTTTAGGTCACCTTTTCCCTGGAGTTTGTCTATATATTTATTATGTCATATTGTTACATGTGAACAGAGCATAGGGAATACAGTCAGCAATATTGTAATAACTACATATGGTGTCAGCTGGGGCACTGGAAATATTGAGAAAACAGTATGTAAATATGATTGTCTAATCTCTAAGCTGTACACCTGAAATCAAGACAAAATAAAATTGAAAGAAACAAAAGAAGCCAAATAAGAAGAAAATTTCAAGACTGATCACAGTATCAAATTGCACAGGTTTGGCAAAAGAAATAAGGACCTAAGGCATCCTTTGAAACGGTCAATGATGAGATCATTGGTGATTGAAGCGAAAGCATTTTCAGTGGTATAACTGCGACAAAGCTTGACTGAAGCAGGTTGAATTTTAGAAATTTAGCTGTGAAAGTGAGAAGAGTGAGGGAAGTAGCTAGAAAAAATACATGTAAACATCCATATTATGAATTTCATGATAGATTCTTATGTTTTTCATTTACCTATCTATACTGAAGTTTATAAAAATCACTATAACTACAAATAACAAATACTTATTAAGTTTTTTTATTCAATATACCATCAGTTTTTAAAGGCTTATTCATATTGAAAAAGGATAATTTTCTCTTGATTAATTAGTTTAACTATGGATAGTCATTTTAAATGTACAACTTTTCCTCGCATTTAAGTAATATTAAGTAAAATTTTGAGTTCCCTTATATACTCTAATCATTTAACTGTTATTCTCCTTTCATGTTGAAAGTGATAAAGCTTTTAATACACTGGAGCTGACTACTAGAAGCTCATAAATACTTGCATTAATTGAGAATTTGGCAGGACGTTACTCCTGGGTACATGTGGATAAGTAACACTGGTATTAGCAGAATCAAAAAACTGAAATGCAATAAGCCTTTTATTTTTAATACGTTTTGTGGCTCATGGCATGTACTACTTCTTAAAATATGAATTTAGAAAGTCTTAGGCTGAACACAGGGGAAGCAGCATATTTTCCTATATTAGAATTTACATCTACAGTACTATCTGAAATAATTCTGTACATCTACATCTACAGTACTATCTGAAATAATTCTGAAATAATTCTGGCACTGTCTTAACCCAGCAGTGCCAGATCCCATGCTAAACACCAGAGATACAGCATCAGGAAGACATGGCTTGGAGGAATTTTTTACAAACCACATTAAGACTAATTAGCAATTTGGGTTTTGGGGGTTTTTTATTTTTTTATTTTTAATCAGTATTTTTAATTGTTGATATTGTACAGTTTTCTGTCTTTTACCCCCCCCCAGCCCACTGCCCCAGCCCTCCCCACCTTCCTCCCATTTCCACCCTCCATAGTTTTTTGTCCATGTGTCCTTTATACTTGTTGCTCTAAACCGTTCCCCTTTTCCCCTGAAATTCCCTCCCCTCTCCCCTCTGGTCACTGTCAGACTGTTCTCAAATTCAGTGTCTTTGTTTATATTATGCTTGTTTGTTTGTTTTGTTGATTAGCTTCTTGTTAAAGGTGAGATCATATGGTATTTGTCTTTCACTGCCTGGCTTATTTTGTTTAGCATGATGCTCTCCAATTCCATCCATGCTGTCGCAAAGGGTAGGAGCTCCTTCTTTCTTTCTGCTGCATAGAATTCCATTGTGTAAATGTACCACAGTTTTTTGATCCATTCATTAACTGGTGGGCACCTAGGTTGCTTCTAGCACTTGACTATTGTAAATTGTGCTGCTATGAACATAGGAGTGCATAGGTTCTTTTGGATTGGTGTTTCGGGGTTCTTAGGATATAATCCAAGCAGTGGAATTGCTGGGTCAAAAAGCATGTCCATTTTTAGTTTTCTTAGAAAATTCCACACTGTTTTCCATAGTGGTTGTACCAATCTGCAATCCCACCAACAGTGCACTAGGGTCCCCTTTTCTCCACAACCTCTCCAACACTTGCTGTTTGTTGCTTTGTTTATGATGGTCATTCTGACTGGTGTCAAGTGGTATCTCATTGCAGTTTTAATTTGCATCTCTCTGATAGCTAGCGATATCAAGCATCTTTTCATGTGTCTCTGGATCCTCTGCATGTCCTCCTTAATTAGCAATTTGTTAAATAACTGTTTTGGGTTGCACCAATATCTCTTACGAAATAAAGTGGAATAGAAAATATCAAAGTACATTTCCCATAGTAAATATAAGTATTGATACATAAAATTTAATTTCAGTTGTATGCATAACTCACATAAAAACACATTTCTTACTATGGGCGAAGGCAAAAAAAATGAAAGCTAATATTCTAGAATATTTCATAGTCCGGGATAGTGGTTGGGAAAGGAGAGGGTGTTTGGTGACAGACATGTAAAGAAAGCATTTCAATATAATAATATAAGTGCTATGATAAAATGACGTTTAGCATTGTATGGAAACTGGGGACAGGCATTTATTTAACCCAGCCTGTAGAGAAACAGGAATCTTTAAGAAGGAAATCAATACAGGTATCTATCCATTATACTATTTAACAATGCGAGGTTATTGTTGAATAAATTCTAAAGGTGCTATGTAAAAATAATTTGAAGTTCTGCTCTTAAAAATATTTTTATGCCTTATAAAATTTGGTACAATACTGATTAGATATTAAGACTTCACAGGTTACAATAATATGTTCTATAACCAGATTAGGAGAAAAAAGGCTACATGATCATTTTTATCCACAAATTTTGTTTCAGAGTACACTTTTCAATTTATAATTATAAAATGCCTTAAAACAAGAATTATGTTGTTCACATATGGATACTATTTCAAATTGACATTTTTACTCTTTGAAGTAGGTAGCCTCATTTTAAAGAAAAAGAGGTACAGATTCAAAATGCAACACACATTATTAAAACATTTCTCCTTAGGCTTTCCTAAGGAGATTATTGCCAAACAAATGGAGACACTCACCTTCACACAAACACTGATTTTTATACCACTCTACAGAGTCTTTGGGGATGGGAATGTTTCAGGTTTCAACAACCACTTTCCTTGGATTGATTCTAAGTCTATATTCAGTGGCAGATCCACATTTTCCAATATTGAACAGCTTATTCTGAATTTCCCACAAATATTTCAAATTCATTATCAAAATAATTTTTATTTTATTACAAAAATAAGATTTTCTTTTATGTACCCTACCTGGTTAGTGGCATCACCATCTAACTAGTTGCTTGAGTCAGGAAACTAGAAGTTATTTTAGATTCCTTCTTCTCTGTCATATATAATTTTCAATTGATTCATCAAATCAGTGAATCTTCCAAGCTAAATTCACCATCCTCTCTTTTTATTTGCCTTCCACTGTTTTAGTTCAACTCATCTCTTATAATAGTTTAGTAGCCTCCCTACTTCCCTCCTATCTTGGCCTTCTCTAATCCAAAGCCTTCTCTGATGAAAGTGACATTTCCATAAAAGAAATCAAATAATGTTTTTCCTCCCCTTAAAGTTCTTTAATAGCTCTTTATACATTCATTGGTTGCTTCTTGTATGTGCCCTGATGAAAGATCCAACACAAAACCTTGGCATGTGGAAAGGACACTTCAAGTTACCCAGCCAGAGCAATAGCTTCTTATTTCTAAAAAATAAGATCCTTAGCATACGAAGTGTGTCCAGAAAGTATCCAGCTGTGTAATACAAAAAATAGAGACATTTATTGAGGAAGATACAAGAAACATTGTACACAGAACAATCATGCCTCAGTCCCCTTCAAAGTAGGCACCTTGGAACCTCCCACAGTTCTCCCAGTCGCCATCAGCTGCCCCATCGTATTTTTCTGAATCTCATTGACGGTCTGAAATTTCTTCCCTTTCAAATGTGATTTTAGTGTTGGGAAAAGGCAGAAGTCACTGGGTGCCAAATCTGGGCTGTAGAGAAGCTGAGTTACCTGGATAATTTGATGTTTCACCAAAAATCTCTGCATGAGACATGATGCCTGAACGGGCATGTTGCTGTGATGAAGCTGCCAATCACCAGTTGCCCATAGCTTCAGCCTTCTGAATCATCTGAATAGTTTCTGCAGAGGAATGTTCAAACTGAACACAAAACTGGCTGCAGATTCATTGCTCTACTCACTCAGTCATTTTGAATGTGATGGTCACACAGTACACATGCTCACTCAATAACATCTACCATCCCCACTGACTAATAAAGTGAAGTTGTCATTGTTCATGTATGTGCATTCCCATCCACTCTCCTTGGCTTCCAGGTTATATTGATGTTCCGCAAAACATTCAGGTTATATAAACAATGGCTGGACTTTTTCTGGACAGTCTATGTACAAGACCCTACTAGTAGCTTATCTTCAAAGATAGTAATCATATTTTGCATTATTATTTATCCAGCTCAATAACTCATTAACATGCTTAATGTCAGCTGTCCCTTCTTGGTTGGTACCTGCTTTCCAGCCGCAACTCCCATTACTGTTTTCCCTTCACATACTCATTATTTTCTAGCAATACTAAGGCATTTGTGGGTGCCTGAGGACACAATTCTGTCTCAAGTTGTGACTTTTCACAGCCTAGTCCTTTTTCTTGCAATTATAGTTTTCCTTCACCATTTATGCTTCAGGACTCAATAAAAATACTCCCACATTGTTTTATACCTATCTTTTTTATTCTGAACTTTGTGAAATTTTCTTTTCTCAAGTCTCTGAATTATCAAGGCAAAGTTAATTATTGCTTCTTCTGTATGATCATTGTCTCTTGTAATAATACATGAGAACTTTTAATAATATTTATTGTACTAGTATTTTATTAATATAGTATACTAAATATATTATTATACTGTAATGCTTATATTTCCATAAGTTGTTTATTCTTTTATCCCCACCCTTCAAGGGTTGGGGATTTGTCCGATTTGTGCCCTGAGCATGCAGCACAAATTGGAACCTAGGAAGTAAGTGCAATAAAGACCCTTTAGATCATTTAATTAACACAAGAGAGAAACAGAAATACCATTAAGTGATTGTTGTTTTAAATATGTGCTCTCTTCCGTAAAGACTTCGTGGTAAGAATGTGCGATTGTTATGGTACATCTAAAATAAACTTGAAGATGATTACTATTGTTATATGTTTATACACAACTAAAACCTTACAGTTATTATGCTACTTCTGTTTATTCAGTATTTCAGAGACTACTTTTGACTTTATCAGGATATTTTTATACACCTCACTTTGCCTCATGGAATCTCTCTTCAACATGGAAAAGCAAATTGGGGCAGAGGAGGGGTACGGCCAGAAGAAAGGTTAATTTGGTATGAATAAATCTTGGCATAAATAATGCTTTTTCTTCATGAATTATTTAACAGTTTCTTGAACATTTTACTCAGAATTTATTCATCAGACTGTAATTTCTAAGATTCGCTTTTTCCCTTCCTGAAAATTAAAACTGTTTCTTATCTTAAAAATCAAAGTTGATTATCTCTAGGCAATTGTTATTTCTCATGTTATTCGGCATTCTCAACAAATCTCTGACAGTTCTTTGATCACATATATTAAAGGTGCTATTCATGTGGTTTTTAAAAAGTATAATTCAACCAGTCCAAGGAGATGAATTCATTGAAATGACTATACTTTTAATTTTTTCTTACCAATTTCTGTTTGCTTCATAATTTAAAGACCATTCTCTTAAAATAGACAAAAGAGGAGAAAAATGCAGTGATAGTTGGGGGTTTTTCGAAAATCTATTAACACCATACTAACAGCTCCAAACAGCAAACCCACTCCTATTTCATTCTCCCTCTCTTTCATCTTCTTACCTAAAACAATTTTATTTCTTAATTATAGCCTATTTCAAAACGTGAATCTATTAAGAATTTAGTCATTCTAATTACCACTTCTACAGGCTTCTTGGTATTTATCTTCTTCCCATCTTCTATATGCAGCCTTTAGTGTCTCCATTCAGCATTTTACTCACATTGGTTTATTCCATTGTAGCTCCTTGTTTATCAGTAGAATACACTGTACCTTCTGCATTTAATTTCAAACTTCTCAACCACCTTAAATTCCTTTTCCATTTAAGTCTCCAACCATGGTTTCATGATACTCTTTTTTTCTGAAATTTTTGAAATTTTATTTTCTAAAATCCACTGTCTGTATTTCACTATGGTCAGCACCTTATACACTTTTCTCTCAGGTGGCACATCTGTTCCACACCATCAATAAATTCTTTCTTATTTAGAATTAACTACAGAATAATGTTCCCTGTAGTCTCTTTTCACCTGTTGAGGCATGAGATTGTGAGAAATATGTGACAAGAATTTATCAGAAGATATGCTTTTACAGAATTTGATCTCTTGTAGATGCAGAAGGAGATGTAATAAAGAGTAATATATTCAAAACAGCTCTGAATTTCAGGGGCTTTGTGTAATGCTCTACCACTTATTATTTGTGTGAGTTTAAGAAAATTACTTATCAACTCTGATCCTATTTCTTTATCTGTAAAATTTAGTTTAAAACGTCTACTAAAATGAGGGGGGGTGGAATGGAATCAAATATGGTGAAGAGATTAACAAAAGAACATTTATGCACAACCCATGGGCATGGACAACAACATGGGGATTGGTTTGGAGTGGGGAGAGGGTGGGGCTGGGTGGAGGTGGGGAAAGGGAGAAAAAGTAGGAACAACTTTAACAGCATAAAAAAAAACAAAAAAAAAAACCAGATTTCTTTTAAAAAATACCTCCTAGAGTTGTTATGAGGATCAAATGAAATGATTATAAGAATTTCATTAGAGGAGTGCCAAGATGGAGGCGTAGGTGGACATACTGTGCCTCCTCGCACAACCAAAATTAAGTACAACAAAGATTTAGAAACAAGAAAACACCCACAACTTATAGAAAATTGAACTGTACAGAAGTCCAACAACCATTCATCCAGACCAGTAAGAGGGGCACAGTTGCAGCAGGAAAAAGTGGAGGTTGGTGGACACAGCGCACAGGCAGCAACAGCTGGCTGATCTCAGGCGGCAGGTGGCAGGCGGCAGCTAGCAGACCCCGGGCGCAGGATGGCAACGGTGTGGACCCAGTGAGGCCGTGCAAGGCAGCTGCCTGAGAGAGTAGAACACGTGCCGTTGTTCCCTCTAGGACCCTGCCCCCACATACAGGGTCCCTACCCAGTGACTGGGCTGCCCCACCCTGGGGAACACCTAAGGCTCTGCCCCTCACAACATAACAGCCACAACCAGACCAAAAACACACACACACACACACACACACACACACACACACAAATGGCTCAAACAGGAGAACAGATCAAAGCCCCAGAGCCAATTCATCTAAGCGACCAAGAGATAGCCAATCTATCACGTGCACAGTTCAAAGCCCTGGTGATCAGGATGTTCACAGAATTGGTTGATTTTGCTCACAAATTAGATGAACAAATGAAGGCTACAATAAGTGAAATGAAGGAAAATGCACAAAGAACCAATAGAGATGGGAGGAAAACTGGGACTCAAATCAATGGAGTGGACCAGAAGGAAGAAATAAACAACCAAACAGAAAAGAAGGAAGAAACGAGAATTCAAAAAAATGAGGAGAGGCTTAGGAACCTCCAGGACACCTTTAAATGTCCCAACATCCGAACTATAGGGGTCCCAGAAGGGGAAGAAGAAGAGCAACAAGTGGAAAATTTATTCGAACAAATAATAAAGGAGAACTTCCCCAATCTGGCAAAGGAACTAGACTTCCAGGAAGTCCAGGAAGCTCAGAGAGTCCCAAAGAAGTTGGACCCAAGGAGGAACATACCAAGGCACATCGTAATTCCATTAGCCAAGATGAAAATGAAGGAGAGAATTCTTGAAGCAGCAAGGGATAAGGGGACAGTCACCTACAAAGGAGTTCCCATCAGACTGTCAGCTGATTTCTCAAAAGAGACCTTACAGGCAAGAAGGGGCTGGAAAGAAGTGTTTGAAGTCATGAAAGGCAAGAACTTACATCAAAGATTGCTCTATCCAGCAAAGCTGTCATTTAAAATGGAAGGGCAGATAAAGTGCTTCTCAGATAAGGTCAAGTTCAAGGAGTTCATCATCACCAAGCCCTGATTATATGAAATGTTAAAGGGACTTATCTAAGAAAAAGAAGATCAAAAATATGACAGTGAAAAGTCAGCAAACTCACAGCTATTAAGAACCACACCTAAAACAAAAGCAAACTAAGCAAACAGCTAGAACAGGAACAGAACCACAGAAATGGAGATCACATGGAGGGTTAGCAACAGGGGACTGGGAGGAGGAAAGAGGGGGAAAAGGTACAGAGAATAAGTAGCATAGATGGTGGGTAGAAAATAGATGGGAGGGCAATAATAGTGTGGGAAGTGTAGAAGCTAAAGAACTTATGACACATGGACCTGAACTAAAGGGGGGAATGTGGGTGGGAGGGGGTGTGCAGGGTGAAGGGGAATGATGGGGGAGAAATGGGAAAACTGTAGTAGCATAATCAATAAAATATGTTTTAAAAATATATTTAAAAAGAATTTAATTAACATATGGCAGGTGAAATATAAATAATATTATGTACTATAAAATATTTTATTTATATTGTCATTACCCTTCTTAAAATAGTGATGAAGTATGATACAACATTTAAAAGTCTAAAATAATTTAAATGCCAAAAACTCTTCAATATTAGAAATAGAGCAAACCTAAAGGAAGAAGTATTGTAAGCTAAATCTTTTTTTTTTTTTTCAGCTTTATTGAGGTATAACTCACAGATTAACACCATGAAAAGATTCCCACCATCGAGGTAATTAACACATCCACCACCGCACAGGTTTACTATTTTTGTGTGTGTGAGAACACGTAAGTTCTACTCTCTTAACAAATTTTTCAGGTAGGAAGTTTATGTCTTTTAAATATCTTCTCCCTACTTGCCCACTCCTCAGACCCTGGCAATCACCATCTGCTCTCCATTTCTATTAGTCTCACTTTTTTTTTTTTAAGTTCCTCATATAAGTGATACCATGCACAATTCATCT
This sequence comes from Glossophaga mutica, assembly GCA_039655065.1. Lineage (NCBI taxonomy): Eukaryota > Metazoa > Chordata > Mammalia > Chiroptera > Phyllostomidae > Glossophaga > Glossophaga mutica. The sequence goes on along the minus strand of CM077306.1, from coordinate 40,201,028 downwards.
TTTTCGTTCTGGTTTACTTCACTTAGCATAATGCTTTTCAAGTTCATCTATGTTGTCACAAATGGATGGCAGGATTTTCTTCTTTTCTTAAGGCTGAAGAATAGTTTATTTTATTTGTGTCCATTCATCCAACAGCAACCACTTTGTTTGTTTCTACATTCTTAGCTATTATAAATAATGCTACAATGAACACAGAAATACAGACATTTCTTCAACATAGTGGTTTCATTTACTTTGGATACATATCCAGAAGTGGGATTGCTGGATCATATACTTAATTTTTTGAGGACCCTCTCCCATGTTTTCCATAGTCACTATTTTTGAGGAAATCAGAAAAACACTCAATACGCACTGACATTTGTGGTAGCTTGATGTCATAGGTATCTACATCCCTTGCAAAATAATTTTACAGCAGTTCTCACCAAGAAGTAAAGTCTATTTCCCCCAACCCTTAAAGCCTTAGCCAATTAATAATGTGGTGGAAGGGATAACGTGCCAGATCCAAGCCTAAGGTCCAAGAGTTCTTGTGCATTTTCACTATTGCTGGAGCCTGCCATCACCATGAGAATAAGCCTTGGCTAGGAAGAAGAACCATGAGAAACAAAGCTAAGTATCTCAGGCAAGGCCATGGCAGGCCAACCAGCCCCCAGGGGACCCCCAAATGACCACATGAGTGAGCCCAGATGACATCAGTCAAGCCCAGCCAAATTAGCAGATTAGACTAGCCTACCCACACATTCGTAAGTAAAAAATAAATGTATGTTTTGTGCCACTGAGGTTTTGTGGTTGCTTATTTCACAACATTATTGTGGTGATAGATAACTGATACAGAACCATAGTTCAGAGAGACTCCAGTTAAAATACACCAAACTCAGTCATGACAGTTTACCAGCTCTTCAATATCTATTTATAGAAATTTTTCAAGGTTTGCCCTGACTGGTGTGTCTCCACTGGTTGGGCATCACCCCACAAAGCAGAAAGTCACCAGTTTGATTCCCAGTCATGACACCTACTTCAGTTGTGGGTTCAGTCCCTGGTCTGTGCACATATGAAAAACAACCTATTGAAGATTCTCTCACTTCCCCCCCTTCTCTCTAAAAGAAAATATATTTTTAAAGAAATTATTCAAGGTTTGCAGTTGGTATTTCTTTTACCTTGCTCCACTGATGAGAGACAAGGCATGGAAGACAATGTGAGAGGAATTAGACATGAACACCTACCTAGAAAGCAAAGTTTTAGTTGGGGCTGTGCCACTAAGTAACAGGGGCCTTGAGTAAGATAGTTTTTCCAGGACAGTTGTTCCCAAATCTGGCCATGGAATTGAAGTGCTGGGGAAATTTTTTGTTTGGAGATTATTTTTTAAAAAATTGATTCCTAATAGGTCAGAAGTGTTACCAGAAAGTAAAGCAGGTTATCAGAAAAACATGGGATCTCAAAGCCTCAGCCTTTTTATTTGTAAGTAATTTCTATGGTTTGTTCCCAATGACTTTCTTTGTTATCAGTTTTTGATGACTTATTTGTGTGAATAAATTTACTTAAGAAATAAGTGGTGCATGGGCACCTAATAAATCAAAGACCCTCTTCAGCAGTGAATAAACCACTACAATGTGAAAAGTCCTGGGTATTTCCTATATAAATGATGTGTATATGCACAGTAAAAACAGTCTGCTCTAGTAGGTAGAATTCTATGAGAATTCTAAATGGTCATCAAGATTACTAGCCCCTGGTGTACACACATGCCTTCTCTCAATTATTTAATCAAAAGCAATCTAGGTGCTGATGTGAATACTTTTATTTTACAGATATAATTAAGGCACCAAGTCAGTTGACATCATGATAAAGAAATTATTTTCGGTAAGCCTGGCCTAATCAAGTGAGCCCTTAAAAGAAACCAGATTCTCCCTGGCAAAGGAAGTTCAAAGCGTGAGAGAAATTTGTATGAGGGAGATTCTCTGCTGCTGGCTTTGGGTACAGAAGGGGCCACACAACAAGTAATGTCAGTGGCCTCTGAAAGTTCAGAGCAGACCCTGGGCGACGGTCAGCAAGGAAACGGGATCTCAGGCAAACAACCGTGCCACCACCATCTGAGCTCCATCCAGCTGGGGACCCAGTAACCAGCATCTTGAACTGAGAACTGAGGTGAGCTATCCCCAGTCTTTTGACCTATAGAACTATGGGCTAATAAGTGGCTGTTTTTTTAAAACCATGAAGCGTGTGATAATTTATTGGACGGAATTTAAAAAACTAACACACCGATGTAAAGAGTTTCTTATTTGAATTTTGGAATTCAGGGAAGTTGAGTTTCCTAGATCCATAGCTATAATTGATTAATGACCAAAAACAAGCCAATGAATTTCTCTACTCTGCAGAATTCTATAACAAAAACAGCTTAACATTATACAAAATTGTATATCTAGTTTTAAATAGCTCCTTAAAACAAATACATAAACAAAGTCCTCTGTTCTTGCTGTATGAAGAAACTCTTCTACCTACCATAAAAAAGAGTTAATTTTAATTATGAATTTAGCCAAAAAAAGTATGTTATTCCAAAAAAACCTCAGCTATCAATTCTGACATACTTTCTAGATAGTATTGGTATTTTACATGTTCATTTTTTTATACCTTTGAAATATTTATTAATATAACATTTTATTCTTTTATCCTAATGCTCTATAGGTAATAATACTAAGTTAGTATTCTGGCAGAAATCACTGCTCTAAAGCAAGGGAAGAGAGACATCTATCCAGTTTGCCTTGTAAAATACTTCTGAGGAATCTCTTAAAAGCACATTTGCACAATGAGATATGCATATTTAGAATTTCAACAGCCTTTTTTTCTTTTAATGATTGCTTTGGTGCTGATGTTATTAAAATAAAGAGATCATATTAAAATTATCACGATAAAGGATCAACAGAATTTGTTTGTTTTACAAAAACTATTGGCTGCCATCTCTTGGACTTTCCGAGCACTGCACTTTTCAAAAAAAAAATCAGATTAGGCCTTCAGCCTTTAGCATTGCTAAAATTTCCTCAAGGAAGAAATAACAAAGTTGTAATATTATCTGCATGTACTTGATTATCTCACTAACAAGCTTGCTTATTAAGTATTTATATAAATGGTTAAATTTTCCTAGATGTATTAAGAGGTTTCTCCAAATGGGTGATGAAAAAATAAAAACAATATGCATTATTCTAACTTTAAATTTTATGTTTCTATTTATTTTTTAATTTTAATATTTATTATTTTTTAACACCTAAGCACTGGTTTATTTTTTAAAATTATTTTATTGTTGTTTAAGTACAGTTGTCTGCATTTCCTCCCACCACTCCCTTGACCCCAGCCATCCCCACCTCCCTTCCCTGCTTCCACCGCCCCCCCCCCCTTGGTTATGTTTCTATTTAAACTGTTACTTGCACACCTCCACTTTGTGATACTCCATCCTGTAACATAGCTGGTCACTTCTCTCCTTAATATACGTGAACAAGATGCAAAGGCTGATTCAGTTCTTCTGAAGCTTATGAGAGGATAATGTAAATCCTCAAGAGATAAATATATTTTATAAATATGAAATATATAATAATTAGAATCAAGCTTATTTTTATTTTATGGATATAATTGAGACTAACAGGACAAAGAGCAGGCTTCATTACTGGTATAAAACCACAGTGCAGGTAACTATACTCATTTAATACAAGTTAGTAATAAAAAATCATACTTTAATCTTCTCACCACTCATGATTGCTTCTGTATGGAATATGTTCATTTATTTTTAATTTTTTTAAATTAGTGATTTTCTAAAACTTAAACTATTTGAGATGCCATCATCTCTAAATATGTATATTTTTACCTAGTATATATCTAAAGTGCAGAGCTATAATATAAAAAATAAAATAACAGAATATTACAGCAAAAGCAGTTTATCTCTCATTTAAACAAATCCTACTTCCGGTCAAGATGGTGGCATAGGTGGACATGGCTCACCTCTGCACAACCACAACAAAATTACAACTAAAATATAGAACAACCATCACTCAGAACTATCAGAAATCAAGTTGAAGTCTCACAACTACAGAATTAAACCACACCCATCTTGACTGGTAGGAGGGCACAGACACAGAATGGGCTACTCCAACACTCATATGTGGTGGATAAAAATTCGGGAGGGATATCTTGGGGGCAAGGAGTCCCAGGCCCACACCAGGCCGCCCAGCCCAGGACTCCAGTGGCAGGAACGTAAGTCCCCACAACTTCTGGCTGCAAAAACCAGCAGGATTAAATCAGAGGTAGAAACTTCTGGAGTGTCAAGCAGTTCCTCTTTTTTAAATATAAAATTTATTTATTTATTTATTTATTTTAATATTTTTAATTGTCTAGAGAACCCACACATGGACTCGTGTACTCAGACTCACTCCCTTTGAGCTCCAGCACCAGGGTAGCAGCTTGAAAGGCACTAGTGGCATACAGGGAGAAACTGAAGTGTCCAGCATAAAGGCAAGCAGAGGCCATTGTCTCTTTTCTTTACCATCACCCACAGAGCCACAACGCCAGCAAGCTGGTGCCATATCTGAGACTCCATCAACCCAGTTAATACTGTTTGACCCACCTGGGAGATCCCCAGAGACTATGCCCCACTCAATTTATGGGCCCACCCAAGTTGTTTTACCATATGAAAGGCTGGTCTTGGCTCCTGCTGCACAAATTCCTAAATCCTCCAAATAAGTAACAGCTGACCTCAGTGAGCCCCAGGCACAGCACTAGCAGCAGCCAGCCTAGATTCACAGCTTGGCTTCACCTGAAAAATCTCCAACCCCAGCACAAGTAACAGACATCTCAGATTGCTTTATAGGTTGGGCAGGGTGGCCCTAGGGAAAACACAGGTGAGGGCTGACCTTGGCCTGTACCACATAGGAAACCCCAGGGCCAGTGCACCGAGTGGACCGTTACGGAACAAACACCCTGCCCCTGCACAGTTGATCGTTCACGGAGGGTGGAGGTTAGTGGTCTGTGGTGGTGGGAATAGGTGAAGATGCGAGAGGATTAAGAATTACAAGTAGGTAGTTACAGCATAGCCATGGGGTTGTAAAGTGCAGTGTAGGAAATGGAGTAGCCAAAGAACTTGTACTCATGACCCACAGATATGAAAAATCATGCAGGGACTACCTGATAGAATTGGGGGTGCTGGGTGGTGGGGGTCAATGGGGGAAAATCAGGACAAATGTAATAGTATAATCAATAAAATATAATTAAAAATATAAATAAATAAAGATAAGTTCTATAACAACCTGCAAATAACTAAATGAAAATTCTTAAGAGATTGTACTTTAGAAATAGTAAATATTAATAACCTCAAATATCATAATTCCATTGGGGTCACTGTGTGTGAGAAGCAGAAACTTTTATTGGCAATTAGTAAATTGCATTAATGGAATGAAAATTAAAAAAACATTTTTTCATTTTTTAAAACTTTGGCTTTCTATGTTTAATGTGTTCAATTTAACACTTTAAGAAAATGAAAAGAACACTCGTTGATGTCATTTGAGGTTGTGACAATTGCTAAGGTATTTGAAATTATCTAACTTTAAAGTAATTTCTATTATGTTTTGAAATATTGCATGTGCATGTAATTTATAATTATTTGCTTTCAGCAGGCAGATCATCTAGGATGATATTACAGAAAAATTAGGGATGGTGGGTCTGATATGCAAATCATTTAAAATTCAAACTCATTTATTTAAATAGCAAAATCCATATTGCTTGATTTCTCAATTATAGGCAAAAACCTCAAGTGGAAATCCAAATGAATGAGAAGTCAAAATTATGTGAATACAAAAGAATCCCAACAAATGTCACCAAGAGAGAAGAAATTTTGGGTGCCTCTGGCTTCGAGTTGTAAACTCATTGTGACACCTGGTGGGTGTTGTTAAAACTACAAGTAACAGCAATATGCTTTCAATACAGCCGCCACTAAGCTACCTGTGTCTGTTGAGCACTTGGAGTGTGCCTCACCCAAACTGAGATGTGGCATTCAAAGATTCAACATTCTTAAAAAATGATTATGTCTCACTAATAATGCTCAATATTGATTACATGTTGAAAGATAATATTCTGGAAATGTTGATTAAATAAAATATGTTATCAAAGGGGGGATAGGAACATCTATAACAGTGTAAACAACAAAAATAGAGTTAAATATATACATTAAAATTTATGTCCCTTGTTTCTATCCACTTTGTCTTATGTGGCTAATAAAAATTTTAAAGTTACATATGTGTCTCACATTTGTGGCTTGGATTATATTTCTACTATTTAGTGCCGTGATAGACAGCATCTAAGCCTTAGATATTAAAAAGGTATAAAATTTCTAAGCTCATTTGTGAAAATAAGAAAAATGTTTGTTATTTAAAACTGATATATGTCGTAGGCAGAATTTTAAGGTAAGTATCAATGATCCACATCCTTGTATAATTCTCTCCTTTTCAGTTTGGGCAAGATCTTCGAATATACTGGACTAGCATTCCCTTGATCAGGGTACATTATATGGCAAAAATACAGAATAGCCTAGACTATAAGGGATTTGCAGATATAATTAAGGCCCTTAATTAGCTGAAATTGAGTTAATTTTAAAAAGGGAGAGTTTTCTAGGTGGGATCCACCCTAATTAGAGGAGCACTTAAAAGAGGCTCGAAGCAGCAGTAGACACTATCCTGGTGGTCTAGCAGCAAAATGACCTGTTGTGGAAAGAGCCATGTAGCAGGGGATGTCAATCCATCTCCAGGGGCTGAGGGCCTCAGATTTTCAGCTGTCAGAAACCAAATTCTGCCAACAAACAGTAAGCTTGAAAGAGGACCCAACCCTCGGATGAGGTACAGCATGTCTGACAGCTTCATTGCAGCCTTCTAAGATCCTGAGACAGGACCCAGCTACATTGTGCCTGGACTCCTATTTACTAACTACAGGGAAGTAAATACTGTTGTTTTAAACTAAAGTTTGCAATAATTTGTCATGCAACAAGAGAAAACTAATACACTATGTCTTCAAGACTTTTTTTTACTTTACATTTTTGTTAGTATATTACTACTAGGTCATAACATTATTTTTCACCTAAGACTTTCATAATAAGCCAAAATTAGCAATGAAAATCATAACTTTATTATAACATATACTATAACTTTATTGTAGCATATACTTTATCATTGTACATACAATGAAAACAGAAATGAATACAAGGAAATTATATAAAGTCTAATAGGAGCCTCTCAGTAGAACTTGCCACTATGTAAATCATAGTAGCTGCAGTCCACAGCTTTTTCAAATTTAAAGTAGTGATACATTCTTTTTTCATCATTTTAATTTTTAATTTAATTTTATTTATTTTTAGAGAGAGGGGAAGAATGGGAGAAAGAAAGGGAAAGAAACATCAATATTTGGCTTCCTCTCACGTGTCCCCTACTGGGGACCTGGCTTGCAACCCAAGCATTTGCCCTGACTGGGAATCGAACCAGTGACCCTTTGCTTTGCAGGCTGGTACTCAATCCACTGAGCCACACCAGCCAGGTCTTCATCATTTTATGCTGTTTTGTCACTTAAGGTCACTAGACTTCTGATGGCAAAGAAAACAGATGCTAGTAAAGGGAAATCCAGGGTTCATGGGGAGTTCTGAAACCAATTCTAATGAGTTCATACCTAAGCTGTGACCTCCAAACAGAACTCTTAATGATTTAGAAGTTCATCTAGTATCAGAAAACTTTCACTCAGCTGGCTTGAGTTCCTGAAATTGATAGCATCATCTTTACACACAGTTCCTCAACTTGAAGATTAGCTAAAAAAATAATGGTACACAGAGAGCTGTGTGCCTACAGTCTTACAATGATTCTTAAAATTAGTGGCTGTCTACTCTAGCTCCTCCAATTAACTTACTATTCATCAAGCTCATCATAATTTTTCTGTTATTCAGCCTTTGCACATACGCTTTGCTTTTCCCAAAATAAATTTATATTGTTTCCATGCCTGGAAAAAGTCACGTGTTCTGTGAACCTTTCCCATTACCTCCTGTTGACTTCCTGGATAGCTTTTGCTTTTTCCCAGTTAAAGGTTTCTCTGTCAAGTTGAGGCCAGCTAGGAGATCAAGTGTGACAACATTGTGTGGCAACTTTGTGATTTCCTACCTACACTGATCTCAGGAGTCAGTGAGTGAAGCTATAGGTTTATAAAAATGTTCCCAGTTACACAGGCTTGGATCTACATACTTATACACACACACACACACACACACACACACACACACAAATAATTCCTTCTCCTTTTGTTTCCTATAACGATTACTTCCCCTGGGATTGTATGAGACCCAGGCCTTGGTTTTTCCATTTACATGGTTTATAATACAGGGAGCTACCTATGCCCTTCTTATTATATCTCCCTAATGTCTTCTGGTATTAGGGCAATGGATCTGTTATCTCACTCTCCTTGTATTTTTGCTTCTGGTTTTTGGAAGAAGCCTTTGTTTCTTAGTTTTTTCTTACTGTGTTGACATATTTTCACAATACAGTAAGACCTACTTTTATATTATATTACATTTCTTGTCATTCTAAGATAGAGTTCTTGGCACTATAGTTTCAGAACACTTTGCAGACTTCTGTTCCATAATTTACCACGTTGTATGGTAACTACTTCATGTCTATATTCACCATTAAATTAAAAACAGGGGCCATACCTCATTCAATATGGCATCCATAATCTCTAAAAGGCAACAAAATAAAATATACTATCTAATTTAGCTTAATTAAGACATCTAAGACAAACTTGTATTATTACAATAGTAAATGGCCTATCCCTCTGCAATTATTTGATGTTTTAATTGGCTGAACTAGTGGAAAAAGGAGAAGAGGGACGAACAGGCATGAGATTCTATCTGTTTGTCTCCTCTGCCTCCAGCTCCCAAAGAATTTAACCACTGTCACTTTTTAAGATATCAAAACCAAACTTTTTTGATAAGCATTTAAGAAATCGCTAAAAATGTGACTCCCCTGTAGGTGAAGTTCACACAGATTATAGAAGAAGAAAGGGAGAGAAGGTGTAAAGAAGGATATTGTTCTTTAAAAAAAAAAAAAAAGATTAAAACTTTTCTGGTTTTCCACACTGAAGGTCATGAGTACCGCTGAGGTGTTTTGGTTAGCTTCACATTTCATTACTGGTGATATTTATTTAGATAATTATAATGTAAAAAGGGTTTTTTAAGTGAACATTTTTGTGACTGCTATATGTATGAGTTACTACTTCTGTATGAGCTTAGCTATTGTTTGAGCTTGTCTCAGCCCAGTTCATTGGCAGTCGGAGTCTGTTTGCCAACAACTCAAGAAGCACTCATTTTAAACTAAAGTACACCTCAATCCTTAGATACAATCCTGCCTCGGGTTCATCAAGCCAAATCAATAGAATCATTCAAATTTAACGATAACTCTTATCTTGGAACCAAGCTCTTTCTTACTGATTAAACTTTTATTTTTGCCTTATTATGAAGAACAATAGGACCTTGGGAAGACTAGAGGGGAAAAGTGCCATAAGTAATCTAATGTATGTCCCTTGTAATACCAATTCATATAATTTCTACTTCTAACTTCATACCAAATAGTGTATTGTCTTGTCGGTAAGAATTGGGTTTGTTTGTTTGTTTTTTCTGATTGATGGAATGCTTTTCAAATACCAACTATTTTTAGTATTTTCTAAAAATATTGGGGGAACAAAAGCAATTGGAATAAATCAGAATTTTTGCACATGAAACAAACACAGATATTTATAAAATCAGAGAAGAATAAAGTGTCTTCGTGGATGCTAATTTATAAGAATTAATCTGTTTTTAAGGAATTTTAATTTACACTAGAATTGCAATTGGCACTAGAAAAGTGCGTGATATTTTTATTCTCTGCTTTTTCCTCAAGGAGTTTTGAGATCCTTTTTATTTTGTCTATGATGACAAAAGAAAATATACAGGTAACTTCATTGTAAGGATAGACAATTCATGGCGCCAGACTACAGTTTCCCAGAGAAGCAGGAATCCTGCCCCAAGACGGTGACAAGATCGCCACATCAACTCTTGCTCAAATTTCCAGCCTGCCAGCCCGCCCTCTGTAGTTCAGACTTTCTAGCTTCCAAAATCACATGAGCCACCTCCTTACAACAAAATCTAAATTTTATGAACAGCGAGATACACAATTCCCTAGTTAGTTTAAAACCACACGATGAAAATTTGAGCAACTGTAATTTAGTGACTCTTTTTAACCCAATTTCACCATGATAACATTGTGCCAAAAAACCACAAAGTTGGTTAAACTGAAAACCAAACACCAGTAAAATCTGTGTTACCTAATTACTTAAAAGCCTGGACTTCAAGAAAAAAGTGGTTTTTTTGGCTCTTCTAATCAGTGACTCTAGACAATTAATGTGTTTTATATCAGCCTAAATTTTCTTTTTTGAAAACTGGAAATTATTATATCTTTAAAACCAGGTTTTTTTAATTGATGATAATAGAGAGAGTGAGGGGGCAGAGAGAAACATCAATTTGTTTTCGATTTATTTATGCATTCATTGGTTGATTCTTGTATATGCCTGACTGGGGATCAAACCCATAACCTTAGCATGTAGGGATGATGCTCTAACTAACTGAGCTACCCAGCCAGGGCTAAAACCAGGGTCTCTTGTGAGCTTACATGAGGTTCCTATTTGTTTTTTCCTATTTTGATCCTAATATGTTTTTAGCTTCATTTCTTGTCACCGTCTCAACACATCTTCACCAAATTATTGTAATTCCCTAAAAATGTCATCTATTTTCACACATTCACATATTTGCACATGCTATTTTCTCTACCAGAAATAGCTACTATTCTCCATTCCATTCGGTAACTCTATAGTCACAATTCAAACAGCACCTCCTCTAAGCTCCTCTCTCTGACTTTCCTAGGTGAAAAGTCACTTTTCTCTACTATGGTTCCACATCCTCTTGCATATACTGATGATGTGTTACCCATACATCATAGTTTTTTTTAGAACTGTTTCATTTTCAAATGTTCTGTCTTTATGCCCTCATAAGAACATGAATAAATTTGTCAGATCATGTTTCCTACATTTTTTATTTCAGAAAATATAATTGCTGGTGACAAAATACTTGTCCTTTCCAGGAATCCCAGAATAACATATTACAAAAAGAGACTTATCTCTTACAGAATTTTTGGAATATTTTCTGATTTTGTGTTGCAAACATGCATTATTGAACATAGCAAAGTGTCATTTCAAGCCCAGAACACAAATACTTTACCAACATTTACATCCTTTCCTATATTGCATATTTCCCATTCACTGCAATCCCCAACACAGCATTACAAATCCACATTCCATAATAAGCAGTGGAGGCATCATCAGGAGAACTGGAAGAACCCACCAATTATAGGCATTTGTCCTCAGAAGTCTCATCTATTAATTTTGTCCTTTATTGTGGAACCTTGGCATTTAGTGACATATAGCACATCCCCATTATTAACGGAAAATTCCCCGGATGAATCTGGGTGCTCATAACATCTTGGCACAGACGCTTTTATTAAATTCATCTTCAATAGATAAGAGAAATATTAAAATACCAAAACTAAATACACAATAAATGGGAAAGAACTGTCAGCTCTCAACCTAGTTCTCCGTCATCCATCATTTTTTTAATTCATTTACTGAGTTCCTTCAAAGAGACAGGTTGTGTGAGGTACTATGAATGCAGTGATGAACAAGAGAGTCAGAATCCCTATTCCTATGAAGCTTACATCCTGGGGCAAGAGACACCCAATTAAGAAATAAACAAAAATACAAAGTAATTACACATGTGATAAATGCTTTTAAAGTTATGAAGAGAGTGACAAGATAGAATTAACTGGGAGTAGGGGATGGAGGCCCTTTAGATATAATGGTCAGGGACGGTCATTTGGGGGAACTGGAATTTGAGCTGAGACCACTGAGATGAAAAGAGACAGCTGTGTGCAGACCTGGGAGAACACACACTACAGAGGGAACAAGGGCATCCATACCCTAAATACAGTAAGTACTCTAATCACTCTGAATGAGTAGCCACATTTTTGAGCCAAGTCCAGAGTCAAAATTACCCTACCAGAAAGCTTCTTCTCCCTAAGTGTCCTGTCACAGTCGCCTCATCTCACTTGCCCTCCCTGAGCTCTTTCTGTATGAATATTTTAAATGTTCCCCCAAGCCCTATTTTTTGTTGCTCTGTGTAATCCCTCTCAAAGTTGTCTATTCCCATTGATTCTGTATGTTCCAAAGTTTCTCCTGAGTTTCCAAGTCACATATCCACATGCCATTGGACTTCTCCACATGGATGTCCCACTAGCGCCCTAAATTCAACAAAGCCAAAATGGGAAACATTAGTTCCTTGCTTGCTCATACGTTGTCAATGTAACCCCCCTAGCCACCACCACCAATTAAGCATTTGCCCGTGCTTAACACCTGAAAATTCTCTACTTTCTGACTTTTCCCCCCTCAGCTCCCACATCCAGTCATCCAATCTCCCATTTTTACATTATTAATATTTCTTGGAGTGCATTTCTTTAGCAATTAATGAGTCAACACTGAATTCTTTACTCCTTTAGACTATGACCTGGATTATATAGTAATATAAACTAATTAGGTGTTTACACGTGCCACTTTGAGTGGCTCACATGTGAGCTACATGCAAGCTACTGTGTAGTTATTTCTCTTTTATATATAAGGAAACTGAAGCATACGGGTATTCAGCAATTGGCCTAAAGCTGCTTATAAAATGGAAGCCATGATATTCAATCCAAAAATTTCTGACTCTAAAATCTAATCTAGAAAAGAAGTAGGCAATTAGCTTTCAAAATAGAAAAATTAAGCATTTAACTTGATTTATGACTATATTTTAGATAAATATTCCCACATTTTTGGAATGTATTTAAAAACACTTTACTATATGAAATATGTTTTATCCATGTGTTTGTTTCTTTTTTGTTCATTTTTTGATAGTCCACTAGCTAAAAAAATGCAAGCAACCTAATTTTTAAGGACAGATGTGAGGGGAAAAGCTTGAAATGGAGAACAAGAGGTAATTGCAATAGCCCTAGCAAGAGATAAGGCCATGAAATAAGGTAGTAAGGTATTGTCACCAAACAGCAAGTGGGGTTCTACTGCCTGCCGCCCACTAGGCAAACTCTAATCCTAGAGGTTTGGTGAAAAAGGAAAGGAGTCGTTTATTCAAAGGCTCCACAATTTTAGAGGAATGGCAGGCTTCTGCCTCAGAGCCCATTCCCACTAAATTACCCCAGGAAAAATAACCCTGTCACCCTTTGCAGATTAGTTCAAAGCTGTGCCTAGAATTCCTTCACCCATTTAAAGTTCCGTCCTTGGGAAACGCAGTCCAGCTGCCACAGTCATCCAGGTGGTTCAGCTGGTTCCCAGTCGCAGTCCAGCTTCAGGCATCTTTCTGGAGTCTGCGTGCTCCTGGGAGTCCTACTTATTGTGCAGTACTCTTTCTCCACTCCTGCCCACCAACCCAGCATCTGTACCCTTCCCTCCAGCTGTTGGCTCACCGTTGTGTCCGTGCATCCAGCCCAGCAGGACTGCATAGCACGGCGCCAGTCGCCAGTGCTGCCGCTGCTCCTCGAACCAGGAGGGGACCAGGAATGCAGCCAGACAGCACGGTCTCCAAGGCCCAGTGGCCTGGGAACACTCGGGGGCCCCTGACTGGGCAAACAAGGAAAACCAGAAGGGGAAAAGCCTGAAGTCTCCACCCACCCTCTGTTTAAAAATCCAGACCCAGAATCCTACGTGCTCCAGAAGCATCCCACTTTTCAGCCAACTGCGACTACATTGGCAGGTCTGCAGCTCCCCCTTACCACCATGACAAACTCCACGGTGCACGTGTTCCTGAGACCTGTCCAGCAAGCGAGTACTCTGTGCAAGCCCCCTCCTGCTGTGGCTGGAACCACCCTCGTTTATCTACCCTTACCCAGGGGTATGGAAATCTATCAAATGCCAGCTGTGGCTTCAATCCCACCGCCTCTGTCACTTCGAGACCACTCCCTTTGCACCGGAGGGCGGGTGCTCCCAAGCCACTTCAGGGTTCCCTCCCCACTCCCCAGTGATTTTGCCCAATTGTCCCTGTAACAGAAGGAAGGACATAATTTGAAAGAAACTTAAGTGGTGGAGTCGTTAGGACTTGACTGAATTTGAAGGTTAAAGGAGAAATCAACAATGACACCAAAATTTCTATTTATGGCACCTAGATAGAAGGTAGACTAGTTTTTATTTGTGGCTGTATATGGAACACTATTCATGAAAAGCTCTAAGGCAGGAAAGAATGGTACGTGGGGTATGGAGGTAGGGGATAGGCAAAGTTGGCTTAACATGAAGAGTAAAACAAATAACATGATATAAAAAGCAGACATTATTGGGCAGAAGGAAACATGGAATTCCTTGTATTAAATTCAAAGAGACATGAGAACCATCAGAAAGCTATTACTAGAGAGATGACATGACTGATGGGAATCATAGGAAATCTTTTTAGCTTCAATGAAGCAAGAAATATTTGGAAATTGCACATCTTGATTTCTTGACAAATGTCATAATAACTATTATAATAGCAGCAAGAAATACTTCGAATAGAAACAGATTAATCACCTATGTAAGTCATTGATTTAAGAAAAGTTTGTCAGCATAGGTTAAGTGAAGGTTTACAGAATTGAAACTCAAACTGACAAGTTAGAAGGAATTTTGCATGCTCTATTGAAACACTGGCAAATCTTTTGTTATATTTTTGAAGAGAAAAAAATCTCAAAGTAAACTGCCTGCATTCAGAAGCATTCAATATTTAAGTCAAAATACTTTCTAATGTATACTGCCTCAACCCATAAAATGGATCATTTGACTTACATGACCAGTCAAATTAGTCTTGTCTTTAAAACTAATTTATTTAGATAAAATAGTAGTCTTGCCTCTTCTCACCATAATAGCAACACCCACAGAAGAGTTTGGTCCTTTATTAGTTAGGATCTGTATTAGTTTGCTAAGGCTGCCATAACAAAATATCACCAACTGAGTACCTTAAACAATTGTAGATGAAAAGTGGGTTCTACAGAAGGTAACATCATGGTGATCTGATCATAAATTCCTAACTGGGAAGGTCATGGTGGGTAGTAACACCCCAGATATATGAGGTCTGTCTAGAAAAAGTCCAGCCATTTGTTAATATAATGATAATGCTTTGTACAACATTGATATAATCTGACAGTCAAGGACAGTGGACTGGAGTGCAAATGTGTGAACAATGATGACTTCACTGTACTAGTCAGTGGGGGCAGTAGAAGCCATTAGGTGAGCATGTGTACTGTGTGGCCATCACATTCAAAATGACTGAGTGAGCAGAATCTGCATTAAATTTTGCGTTAAGCTTGAACATTCCTCCATGGAAACTATTCAGATGATTCAGAAGGCCACAGATATGGGCAACTGGTGATTGGTAGCTTCAACATGACAATATATCCACTCACCCAACACATCTTGTGCAATTTTTTTGGCAAAACATCAAGTCACCCGGGTGACTCAGCCCTGCTATGGCCCAGATTTGGTGCCCTGTGACTTCTGGCTTGTCCCAAAACTAAAATCACCTTTGAAAGGAAAGAAATTCCAGACTGTTGATGAGATTCAGGAAAATACAATGGGGCAGCTGATGGTGACTGGAAGAACTGTGGGAGGTCCCAAGGTGCCTACTTTGAAGGGGACTGAGACATCATTGTCCTGCGTAAAATATTTCTTGTATCTTCTTCAATAAATGTCTTTATTTTGCATGTTACATGGCTGGATACCTTGTGGACCTCATGTTCTAAAAGATTTATCTTTGCCTTAAGCAAAACCTGTTATGTTTTTGTTCATTTAGATTAACACACCTTTGAATTGCCTCTTTTCAGACCCCTCAGAATTGAAACTACCCTCAAGAGAGCATAGTCTTGTTAACTGCCCTGAAACCCAATCCTTTTCTTGCTTTATTGCACCTTCATGTAATCTTCCTAACGTTCCCTTCTTAATTCCAAATGCATAAAAGAACCTGCAAACTGTTATTCCGAGGAGCACTTTTTCCTCAGTCTTTTGAGATCTTGCCTCTAGGCATATCCTCTGTTTGGCTCAAATAAATTTAGATAAAAATCTCTACAGGTTTAGACATTCTTCTGTCAAGGCAATAGAAATTTATATTCTTACAGTTCTGGAGGCTAGGAGTCCAAGATGAAGGACTGGGTTGGCAGGGTTGGTTTCTTCTGAAGCCTCTCTCCTTGGCTTCCAGATGGCTGCTTTCTTGCTGTGGTCCTCAAGCGATATTTCCTTTGTGCGTAGGCACCTCTAGTGTCTCTTTGTGTGTCCAGATTTCTTCGTCTAAGGATATCAGTTAGATTGGATTACATGCTGCAGGCCCTATCTCCTAAGACAGTCACAGGCAGAGGTACTGGAGATTAGTACTTCAACATATGAATAGGGGGAGGGGAAGGAACATAATTCATCCCATAACAGAGTCCTTAGTTGCAAACAACTAAAATCAAGACTAATTTAAGTAAACAAAAAAATTATTGGAAATATTGCTCACAGAATCTAAGGAATCCTGTATATATTAGGAAATGCAGAATCTTGGGAAGCCTGGCAAATCAGGCTGGGAAAACAAAAGGAGTAAGAAGTAAATAACAGTAAACAATGTGATTACAGTCTAGTGCAGATGCAGTAAATGGCCTACCAACGCTGGACTAGCAATACATGTATTTTTCTAATGCCCTGAAGAACTCCTGAACTCTTCCTGAGTCTTGTCTTATTCCTTTGAGATTAAAAACCTGAGGCTTGGGTGGACATGGCAGGAAGAATCTGCCTGCCTAACCCGAAATTGTGTCGCAAGTATCTGGTTCTGTGGAATAAGCAAAAGGGAGAAACTTGCCCGTTTCACTTCTAAAATGGGTATTTTAACATAATGGGTAATCTCTTCTACACACACAGGAAGGGCCTCTATTGTTGTTGTTGTTGTTGTTGTTTTATTTTAGATCTTGTATCTTTATCCCCTTATTTTATCCCAGCTTTATTAAGATATAATTAACATATAATGTGTTAAAGATGTACAATGCGATGGTGTGTCACATGTATACATTGCAAAATTACTACAATAAAGTTAAACATCCACCATCTCATATAGTTACTCTGTGAGAGAGAGACAGAGACAGAGACAGAGACATAAGGGACACATTTTTCAAAGATAGTATTTTGGTTTGTAGAATAAGGGGACTCATTCATTCATCAAATACCTTTTCAAACATGATCTACTTTTGTAATGTGAGTGATAAGATATTTAGACTTTCAGGTTAGATTGTGAAAGTCGGAATCCCTGGTTCAGCCTTTAACATGACCTTGGGCATGTTTTCTTTATGTTCTTCATCTAGAAAATGTGAGCAGCAACAACTCCTACTTCGATGCCGCTGTGACAGCTAAATGAAATGATGTGTAATGTATACTGTGCCAAGTAGCTTCTGGACTTCCGGAGCACTTAATGAAAGCTGTTGAGATGTGCTCTCCACCCTCAAACTAGGTTTGATTAATTTTACATTATAATGGGGATTTTGGGAAGCCTTTGGGCACTTCCCTGAAATCTTTAAGTAATTCGATATAGTACGTCAAAAGAGTCAAGTGCCTCCTTCTCCAGGCTGCCATCCCCGGCACTCCTCAAATAAAAGGCAACTTTTTTCATTTCTTCAAAAACTTCGGCAGGAATTTGAAGCACGCTGCACTTGCCCGCCGGCCGGCCGGCCCTGCCCTGCCCCACCAAAGCACAAGATGGTAACTGGGTACCCGGCCCGCCCAAGCAGCCCAAGTTGCTGAGGCTGCTTCGTGGTCACTCAGGATGGGAATGGCAGAGGCGATCATTAAACTAGCCGGCAGACAAGGTCCCACGCGAGTCAAAGAGATGGACGAAAGACTGACCCATCCTCAGCAGAACACTATGCAGATGGAGGGCACAATTGGCACACCCCGGCAATCCTTAGGCTTGCAGCACCGGAGGAAGGGCCAGGTGGGAGAGCTACATCACGTGTTACGCGTATTTTCCCACGTCCTATTCCTGCCCCCTTCTGGCCAGCCTTGGTAAAGGCGCACGCGCCGCTCCGCTCGTGAGCGTAGGGCCTCACTACCCACAATGCTCCGCCACCCCGACCTGTCGCAAAACCCGCGTTTAGGCCGCAAGTGAGCGCCCAGTTTTGTGTGCCGTGCGGCTGCGACGGCGGCCCGCGTCTTCCTCCTTTTCCGGCCGCGGGGCACGTACCCTGACGGTGTCCAGCTGCGTTTAAGTCTGGCCGGTGTCACCTGTCTCCGCAATGCCCCCCAAGAAACAGGCTCAGGCCGGGGGCAGCAAAAAGGCGGAGCAGAAAAAAAAGGAGAAGATTATCGAAGTGAGTACCCGTCCCCTCCCCCACTCACGCCGCGAGCCCTCAGGGAAGCAGCCTCTGGGTTCCTATCTCCTCGGCTCCTGCTCGCATTTTCCGAGACCACGTGTTCCCTCCTTCGGCTCAGTGTTGCCCACTGCCCGCTTTTTCAGCCCCCTGGTAATGCTCGTTGCGTTTCATCGCTATAGTGACGTTGCTGGCGCCCCCGTACCCAGCCTTTGCTTCTCCTACACGCCTCCCTTCACTGACCCCAGTGCGAAACGACACCTCTTCCTCCCTCATCCCATACCTCCCTCATCCCATCCCATACTTACCACCTTCGGTTTTGTCCTTCGGTAGTTCTCAAAATGAAGATTTTTTTGGACTCGTGTTAAAAAAAAAAAATAACGCTGGCCGGGCTCGGGCCAGACTCTTAGGAAGGCCGACTCCTGACAAGGCTTGTATGCCTGATTTTCTTTACCCATCATCTAGAAGTAGTAGTACTTTCGAGCTAACAATTATTACTGTGGCATTTTCGATTCATCTCTAAACTGTTCCACGTTCCTTAAAGAGTGGAGGCTTCTTTCAGGTCTCAGCCCACCCTGTTGTATTTGACGCGTGCTACATGTATTTTGAATTACATTGGATAACGCTTTAAAATACAGTAGCTGTCAGTGTCACTAGCTGTGTTAAGTGTCGTACCCAAATTTGTTATATAAGTGGATTGGTTCAGTGCATTGCGCCTGTAGCCCTTTAATGGCCGAGGAACGCAGTTCACTTCTTAAAGGTTGTATATTTGTGTCCCAACGAATGTGTCAATGAAATTCCTTAAGAGAGTGAACCATACTTAAGATTCCATAAACATATCACATAGCCCCCAAGGAGGTATTTCTTCCCTTGATTCCTGCTATTAATCATTCTTTTAATTCAGTAGTCCTCGTGTGGTTTTGGTGTAACTGGAAAACCCCTCTGGCCAATTTTTTGCATACTGTATACCTGAATAATGGACAGCTTTTTGTAGAATAGTTACTTTTTATTAGAATGCCATAAGATGCATTTCGGGTATCTTGAGATGTTTACAAATTATTTTTAATAAATTCTTCTGATTTGGTTTAAATAATATGCTTATGAAGAGTTCTACTAATCTTGGTCAGGTTCCAAATCTGAAGCAGCACCTGTATTCTTATTGCCTGTTTGTAGTCATTGGAACTGTCATGAAGTAGCATAGCCAGACTCCTGACACTTACTTAGATCTCTGGGGGATGGTGACCTGATGGTGTTCAGTGCTAAGCAAATGGGTGGCATTTTAGGGATGACATTTAATCGTGTTCCTTTACTGAATTTGAATTAACATGGTTGACTATGATGCAAAGTCAAACTCCCATTTAGATGTGAAATTAAACTGTTAACATGAAAATTTAAAGTAAACTTTATTCATTATTGAGCTTTAGCTACATTAGTTCCCCCTTATCAGTAAAGGATCCTTCCAAGACTCCAGTAGATGCTTGATACAGAACCTTTCTTTATACTTTATAAAGTGTATTTCATATGCAATTTTTTAATATGTACATAATTATGTTAAAGATTAACTTGTAAGTTAGGCACAATAAGATCAACAACAGTAATAAAATAGAACGATTATAACAACATATCATAATAAAAGTTATGTGAATGTGGTCTCTCTCTGATTATCTCATAACTTAGCCTAGCCGGCTACTAAGTGACTGGCAGGTAGTGTATACAGTGTGGCTGCAGCAGTTTTTTCCCACATACATAATGAAGAGTTTGTTGTGTTTTTTTTTTAACGATAGTTTTGCAGACTCAGTGCTGCATGAATTTTTGCTACCACTGGAAAGGTCAGACAGTATTGTGAATTGCAATGTATATCATTTGGTGTGAAACTAGCTTTATAGAAAATATTCTGTTACCAGCCTGATTAGAAAACAATGTATTCCACTTTATTGAATATTATATGTGACTTCAAAAAAACAAAACTTACCTAAAGCCTCAGCATATGTCAGTGGCTATTGCAAGGGGTATAAAAATTAAATATACTTTATGACAAACTTAATGAATATTTTTGAAACTGGGTTCATACTGCTTATTGATCCTATCATAATTTTCTTTTTAAAATGTTTCTTTATTGTCTATTTTGACTGGTAAAGACTAATATTTATTTCGGTGTATGATTAATTTGGAGAGATTTTATAGTAATATGTCCTGAAATTCTAAGTTGATCAAAATAAGTGTTTTTTCTATCTACCTGTCCCCTCTTCTGTACCTCTGTTGCCACCACTGTAAGCACCTACTATTGAAAAACAACAGCCTGTAGCTTTTGATAACTCTAAGGAAAGAAGTAAAACAAGGCATGAGAGGCAGCATAATTTAGTGTAAGAAGCACTAGCTTTGGGGTCAGAGAAACTGGGGTTTGAGTCCCATAGTTCAAATAAAAATGTCAAACACAGTAGCTGTAGGTATGTTGCATGACCTATCTGAACCACAGTTTCTTATCAGCAGAATGGAGCTAATTCCTGTATTACAGAGCTGTGAGTTAAATGAGATGACATGTAAGGTATCTAACATATATATTCAACAAATAGCAGCTGTTCTTTAATAACATCATAAGTAAGAACTATCTGGGGGAAATAATCAGACTGACCTGTACTGTCTATATACAGTGCTTACTTTTTGTCACCTGAAATACTTTATACTATCTGCATTTTTTCTTTCCCTCTTTAAACTCCCCGAAATTTCATTAATTTACTTGTATTAATGTGTTTCCTTTCTGAAATGAGTATGTCAAAAAGGATATTTTCTGTCAGATATTCACGTAGTTATCCCAAATGGCATATACCATTTGCTTTACTTACAGCTAAAATTTAACAAACGGAGATCAACTTTGAGAAATGGAAAGTTAGTTATGGAAAGGGGGGTTAATTTTGGGGTTTAAGACAAGCAAATAGAAGAAATCCAGTTAAGGATTTATAGCAGCAAGGAAGTAGTAACACATAGAGACCTATAGAGAGGGGATCCAGGTGTGTAAAGGCTGGAGAAAGAGAAATAATTGATGGTAGTGAAAAACTTAGGTCAAAGTCAACTGTTGATTACTTGACAAGCTGCGGAATGTCCATTGCATGGATAGACTACAGAAATACATTGGGGAGGAGTGGGGGGGTGTTAATGAGGTAAAACCGTACTAGCCTCTGCCTTACCCTAGTATTCCAGAAGGTAGACCCCAGCTGTCTTCGAGCACTATCTAGTATTGCCCTTCTCTCCTGCCTTTCCCTTTTTTTCAAACATCTTATTTGATTGAATGTTGGCCTGTAAAAGAAGCAGGATTACATGGGTGGGGGCGGGGAGTCAGTTTTATGTGAAATCTGGAATTCACTGAGTGTAAAGGCCTTTGGAGCCTCAGGGCTTCAAATTAGTAGCTGTTTTCTAAACTCCTTTATACTGAAATTCTGAAACACAGTTTCTTATAACCTAAGCTTTGGGATCTTATTATTTCCCTAGTTTTTTCTTGACCATGATTTGGGGTTGATTGTAACCTCTTCCCACCTCATATTTCCCTTCCACCAGATTCAGGTTAATTTTAGGTAAGAGTCTGTCCTAAACTAAAGAAAAAGGGAGAAAGGCCTTTTCAAGTATTCCAAATTGCAAAACATCCTGTTTTCAATAAATGTTGTTGGTATCCCAGATCCACAGTGTGGTATTCAGAAAACTTTTTGTCTACCAACTGGCCCAGTAACCTAACTAGGTTTTTCTGGGAAGTAGGGTGGAAAGAACAAGGACTTTGCTTGGAATCAAATACACCTTGGTTCAGATATCATCTGTGTCACTGAATAGTTAACACTCAATGGGCCAGACACAGTTCTCAGTGTTTTTTGGGAAAGAGAAACAAGCCATCTGCAAGAGATAACTTTACACAGTTCTCTTAGTGGGGTGAGTATTATGGCCATTTTTAAATTGAGGAAATGTGCACAGAGGTTAAATAGATTGCCCAAGGTTACTAAGATAGCAAGTGATAGAATATAAAGATTCAAACCCAGGATATCTAACTCCAGAGTCCTTGCTGTTAACCTCTGTGCTATATTGCCTCATTGTAGTAAATCTTTTAACTTTCACAAAAGTCCTAAGGTTAGTGTGAGACCCACTTTGCAAATAAGAAAACTGAAAAAAAAAAAAAGAAATTTGCTCAGTTCTGTTTGGAATTAGAACATGGGCATCCTGACTCCAGAACTTAACATTCTTTAAGTCTCATACTATATCGCCTGCCCCTTTTTAACAGTGTTACTTCAGAAGAATTGTTGAACGTTTCTGAATTCCAATTATCTTCATTTACAGAGATAACAGTATATCATAAGACTGTTAAGAGGATTCAGTAAAATACACAGGGTCTGGTACAAAGAATGCCCCTTTTTATTACAAAATCAGAAGCATGTAATTTTGTAACATAATATTACACTCAGGCATACCGTATGACATTTTAGGTGAAATACTCAAAAGTATAAATTATTACACCCATATTATTACCCTACCAACCACACTCAAGCAGACGTCACTTTTGCCAGACCCTGTATATTCAGGAGTTTATATATAGTGACTGCTAAATAAGTAAGGGTCCCCTCTCTCTGAGGAAAAAATAATTTCTGAACTCTAAACCAGAGACTTATTTGTTATCTCTTTAGACTGGTTAAATATGTGGTAAACCGTGTAATCGGTTTTCTGGGATCTGGAGCTCACTCACCTCTACTGTTGTCATGAGTGCTTTTTTTATTATTGATTGGGGGGCAGAGAGTAGGAGAGAAGCATCAGTTTGCTGCAACCTTGGCAAATTGGGACGGTGCTCTAACCAACTGAGCTACCTAGCCAGGGCCATGGGTATTTATTTTCTAGTTTGTCAGATCCCCTTGAAGGACTTTTTTATTCTTAAGCCTTCATATGTCAGTATCTACTTTGCTATTTGGTCTTTATTCATAATTTGTTTCTCCTCTGTAGCCACATTAGGGACATGGGGTGAACCCCAGTTATGCTCTTTTCTGGCAAGGTATATGTCAATGCTGTTATACTTTGATGCTGCTAATATTTTTATGTAGAATTGTCCCCTCCTTGCCCACCTCCTTCCCCACTGAGAACTCACTTCTTGTAAAAGGAAAGTATGTCACTTGACACCCAGTTGCTTCATATCATCAGACCTCTCCAAATGTCACATTACTCTTGATTATCTTTTCTTCTAATTGGATTGAGTGTTAAACTTCCTTTATAAAAACAAGGGAAGCTAGCCATTTAATAAAACTCAGTGGAGAGAATTTCAGCATATATGTACTTGCCTCTTTTTTATGTGCATAGGCTATAAAAAAATTCATGTAGAAATTTGTAATACAATGGGATATTGAAACATGAGATAGGCATTTGAGTGGGGAAAGTAACATTTTATATGGATGAATATAGATATGATGAATAAAGAGATAGTTCTCAATAAGAATTATTCTTTTATAACTAAAATCCTCTTAAACTATGATTTAAGAACATTGAAAGATCTATTGTACTGGTTTTTGAGATACTGTAAAAATTGTGCTGTGTTGGATGTGTTTAAATACTAATCCTATCAATACTGTTTTGCATTTCCAGCTTATTCAGGTATTCTGTACCATAATACTTCCTGTTACTCTGTCCCTTCCCTTAGAAAGGATACCAAAATAAAGATTATAAAATATGCCAGACTAAATGCCTTTCAGTGATTTTAGATTACTTTGAAAAGTAAAGACCTTTTTGCCTTTTTTCCTTTCTGAAACCCACCCATAAACAAGAGAATAAGAAAGAGATTCAAACTCCATCCTGAAATTAGGAGGTATCCTTAATTTTGAACCTCACCTTAATGTTACGATTGCTAATGGGTGAATGAGTTGGTATCTGGCTTAGTAGGGAAGAGCAGTGAACTGCCCACCTAGGAGTGTGCCATTGAGAAGCAAGTGGATTATTTGCCCTACAAAATTCTGGAAAAGTTCAGTAATGGGAGGAGTAGGTGCAAGAGGCTAAAAACTAGGGGTTAAAAGTGTAGTAGCAATTGATAGTTTTTTTCTCCCACCATTCAGCCAGATGATTACCCCTGCAAAAAAAAGAGGAGAAAGGGAGTAAGTCAAGAGGCCCCTCTGCTTCTGGAACTCTGGGCATAAAGGAAATAGGCAGATGTGGTCAAAATGAGCCTGAAAATGGCTACTAAAGAGTCTGTGCAGTGACAGACACCCTCTCCCACCTGTTCTCTACTCTTTAACCAGGTTTATTGCTCTCCCAGCTAGAGGACCCTTCTTCAGAGAAACAGAAAATACCCAGTATTTGGTGGCTTCCTTACACCCTTGCCACCCAGTAGGTGAAACCTACTAGTCAAGTCTCCTACATTAGTTTCCCAGGGCTGCTGTAACAAGTTAACACAAACTGGATGACTTAAAACAATAGAAATTTACTTTCTTACCAACAGGGAGGCCAGATATCTGAAATCAAGGTGTAGGCAGAACCCTGACCCTTGTGATGTCTCTAGCAAAAATGTTTCCTTGCCTCTTCCTGGTTTCTGGATCTTCCAGTTATCGGTGGCATTCCTTGACTTATAGCTGCATCATTCCAGTTTATCTGCCTCTTTCTTCACAATACCTTCTCTCTGTGTGTGTCCTTTACTCTTATGAAGATACCAGTGATTGGATTTAGGGCCAACCCTAATTCAGTGTGACCTTATCTTAACTCACTATATCTGCAAAGACCTATTTCCAGATAAAGTCACATTCTGAGATTTCCAGTAGATGTGAATTTAGTTTTTGTACTGCATACTTAATAAATATGAATAGATAACCAAAGATCACAATTAGTGCCTTGCACATAATGAGCATTTCATAAGTGATAACTGCTATTATATTAATAGTTTTCACAGATTACTATATTAATATTCACAGATTTAAGTAACATGTTGCTTTTTAGGTCAATGTACTTCAATTTTAATATTTCCATTTTAGCAAAAGTTAGGAATGAATACTTCTTAGTAGTTTGAGTTCTTTAAATTAAATTGTTTTGAGAGAATAACTCCACCCCCCAAAAAAATCAGTCCAGAACTTAATGTATCTTCTTATGCACTGTTCCCAAAAATATGTTCAATAGTACATAATCCTTCAGGATACTATAAGAAAATGCATTTTAAGGTAGAATAAGTTTTGGCATTGTTGCCTGCTGTATTCCCTGTGGTAAAGGTTCTAAGCTATCTTGTGCTTAAAATTAAAAGCCCTGCCCTGGCTGGTGTAGCTCAGTGGATTGAGCGCGGGCCTGCGAACCAGAGGATCGTGGTTCGATTCCCAGTCGGGGCACATGCCTGGGTTGCAGGCCAGTTCCCGGCAGGGGACACACGAGAGGCAACCGTACATTGATGTTTCTCTCCCTCTCCCTCTCCCTCTCTCCTATCCTTCCCCTCTAAAGATAAATAAATAAATTCTTAAAAAAAAAAAAAAATAAAAAATAAATAAATAAATAAAATTAAAAGCCCTATTAGCCAAGGATTTTACTGAACTTATTTGACTTTAGGACTTATTCTAGTGTAGCAACTCTGCACATCCTATAGAAGTGATATTCCACAACATAGTGGAAAAAGCATCATAGAGTAACAGACTGAATGATGATAGTAATAAATAGGTATTGAATTGTGAAGAATGCTGGAAGATGTTTGAGGTCATATGTTGCCTTGACTTAATGAATGAGTGTTTTGCCTCTGTATAGCATAAGAAAGAATAAGTTTCTTATAGTAAGTAAATGAAACAATGATTTTTAGATGTGACTGAGAAAATAGATCAGAAGTTAATATAAATTGCTTAGATATTTTTATACTCTGTCTCATTTAGGACAAAACTTTTGGTCTAAAGAATAAGAAAGGAGCAAAGCAACAGAAGTTTATCAAGGCTGTCACTCATCAAGTTAAATTTGGTCAACAAAATCCACGTCAGGTAAATAACTTAAATTTCTACATTTTCTTCATCCAAATGTAATAGAACATCTATTACAAAAATAATTGGTATTTATATTTTAAATTGGAATCCTACTCTACAAACTTTTCTCCATTTTGCCTATGTTACTCAGCAATGCCTCTTAGATATTATTCCAGCCATTTTGATATAGCTCTTAATTTATTCTAATGGCTGCATAATACTCTGCGGTGTGGTGGGTGCACTATATTCATCCATTTCATTACTTATAAGTGATCACTTTGTTTCTAGCCTTCTGATTCTAAGAATAGTTCTGTAAGAAACATAATTGTATGTGTGTTCTTACATGCATTTGTGCTTTTCTTTCTGTGGCATAAATTATTTGGTGGCACATTTCTAGATCAAGTGCAGTGAATTTCTAATTTTAATAAATTTGCCTGATCACTTTCCATAGAGATATAGTACTTCACATTTTCTTTTGCAGTGCATGAGTTATACGTATCGAAGTTCTTTCTAATGGCTTTCCAAGCTGATCATATAAAGCTATAACTCAGTTTTACTTTGTTTCCCTCACTACTAGTGAGTTTGAACACCCTTTTACTTGCTTGTTGGCTCTGTGGGTTTGTGCTTCTCTGACTTGCCTGTTTAAATTCTTTGCTTTTTTTCTTGTCAATTTTTATGAGACATCTTTTGTCTATATTAACAAACTATAGAAATGATCCCTAAAAGTATAGTCTTTCTTTTGTCTATATTAGAGACAGTTTGTAAGGTTCTATTACATTTTATTATACACAGTTTTCATTTTTTGTATTGTCAGATATGTTAACTTTTATATGGTTAAAAAAGTCTCCCTGCTGCTAGAATATTTGCCTTTTTCCTACATTCTTTTCTAATTCTTTTTACAGTCTATAATTTGTCATAAAAATTTATGTCAGTAAATTTATTTTCTTTCAAATGAGTACCCACTTATGCCAGCATCATTTATCCTACTAATGGAAATACCACTGTTGACATATTAAAGTCTCAATTATATTAGGGTCTTTTTCTGGATTCTTTTTTTTCTATTCTATTTATTGTCTACCCCTTAACCATTATTCCATTGACTTTGATTACAGTGGCCTAGGAACGTATTCTCTTAGCTATTAAGGCAAATCATTTCCCCCAAATGTTACTCTTTTCTGTTTTTCTTGGTTTTTCTTACACATTTATTCCATGTGAGTTTTGAAATTGTTTTTTTCATTGGCAACTCATTCAAAAAAAAAGAGCCACATTTTCTTCAGTCTCTTTAGGTCTTTCACTTCCTTGAGTTTAAGATTTTATAGACATAGGAGTTATTTTAAAAACAACTTCTGTCACTGTCTCCTTTTCCTTAACTTTTGGAAACGCTTTTTTTTTTTTTTAAATCTGGGAATATCAGGATATGTTTTTGTGAGATTGTTAACCCCTATCTGAAACAAATGTCTCTTATTCATGTCTACAAATCCATAACTCCAACATTTTTTTTCCTGTTACATGTAGCTTTATTCTAAAGCCAAAAACTGTTGATATTCCATACCTGGTTCAATAAAAATGTATGCTCGGGCCTTAGAGTGAGATCATCTTAGATGTGAATCTCCCTGTCTTATTCTTTACATGATCTTAAACTATTTAGTGACGCTGCTCTTTATCTGTACAGTGGAAGGGCAGTTACCCTTGCAGGGTTCCTATGCTGGTTAAATGAGAACATAATGTAAATCTTCATTCATAATGTAGGTATGTAAGAAGAATTCACTTTCTTCCCTTATTCAATCCTGTTCCTCCCCCGTATTTTTTCGTCTAGTGGGAAGTATGTTGACTGGTAATTTCAGATATTGTAGAACCTAGAAAGCCATAACATTTGTGGTGATAGTTAGGTTTGTTATACATTCGGTATTATATTTTTTATAATTTCTTGGGTACCTTACCTGGGCTTTTATCTACAAACATGAGGTATGTAACTACCTACCATATTTAACATTGGGAATGAGCAGCAGTCCTGCCATTAACACTGGGCAAGAGGTGCCCCACCATAGGCCCTGTACCACAGAGGTTAACCTACTCGGTTGCCTTCAAACGTAGCTCTCCTCACAGCTGAGGAGTCAATGAGGCTAGCGATACGTGGCCACCTAACTGCACCCCCCCCTCCCCAACAGCTCAGGGCCTGCCAACGGCCACGTGACCTTACATCCATCTTAGAATATACTGTGTTGCCAGTATTACAGAAGTAATGAAAAGAAAGATGTGTGCTAGGAGTGTGGACCGAGCCTAGATCCTCACCATGTCCTCCCTTGCACCTTCCGCCTTCCTGCCTGCGCGTGGGGTGGGATGAAACTCAGGGTGGGAAGAGGAGGAGCCAGGAGTGGACTCTTCCTTTACTTCCATGCTCCAGCATGGAACTCCATGGAACCTGAGCATTTTAAATTTGAACCTGTCCTTCCAAGTCATAAGCTGTATTTGTCAGTATTTAACATTTGTTTGATTTCTAATTTACAAATAATTATAAAAATGGACTGTGGATCTTCACTGTATTTGCTCTGGGCCCCAGAAATTTTTGAAATGGGCCCAATGAGCAAAGGCTATTTTTATTAAAAAATAAAATGACTTAAATTGTAAAAAAAAAGTATTCCCTATTTTTCTGTCTAAGTACATCCACTACATAGTCAGAGTCAGGACTAGAAAGTCTAACCTTATTATAGCATTTGGCCATTACCTTCCTGCAATTTTTTCTTCCTGGTTACATTTTTGTCTGGGATTTTAACCTATTTCTTTGATTGTTCTTGATCCTTTCCAGTGGGCTTTTTAGGTTCTTTAGGCTCTTTTAATACTGCTATTCTTCAGGGACCTGTCTTCTGCTCTTATCATTTTTTAAGCTATTCTTGAGTAACCTAATATACACCCAAAAATTTAATCAATCATCTGTAAACTGCTATTTCTAAAAGCTTTATCTCAGAACAATCCCTCTGTGTCAAGATCCCTGTCCTGTTGCCTTGTATGCTCCACCCAGATCCTCTGTAAACATCTCAATGCAGTGTGTTTAAAACTGAGCTTGTCTCCACCCTCTACCCCTAAACCTGTTCCTCCTGTAATCCCTATCCATTTTATTAACAGCACCACTATACATATTATAATCCTCCTAGTTCCTCCCTCTTTCTTATACTTCAGGTTCAGTCAGTCCAGTCAGTTCTACCTTCTTAAGAGCTTGCTCTTGCACATTTTCTCCATCCTTACTAATGCCTATATTTTTAAGCCCTTGTGTTGTCTTGCCTACAGCAATTACATTAGCCTCCTAATTTTCCTTGCCTTCATTCTTGGGCTCCTTCTGGACTACCATCATTATCTTTATAAGTACAATCTGATTGTGTCACAGGCTTACTTTAAACCCTTTAGTCTTATTCTGTCACCTACTAATCACAGTCCAAAATTCTCGTCGATGTTTCTTATACCTCGTACCTACTGTTCTCTGTATCATTGCATTTGCTGGTGTCTCTGCATTCCTTTTCTTGCCCATCAGGAAAATTTATCTATAAATTAATAACTCAATCTAATTTTCTTAGCCATATAGGAATTTCTTGTTCCCAGAGCACCATATATGTTACAGTTGTTGACATGTCTGTCTTCTCACTAGATTCTGAGCTTCTTTAAATAAGCATCTTTGTCTTTTCATCTTTGTATTCCTTGTCATCTAACATAGGACCTGACATATAAATATATGGATGAATCCTCTAATCATATTAGGTATGTAAATTGTGTGCCTGGAACTATGTCATATGTAATGTTTGTTTTGTTTAATCTCCCACATTGACTTGGCCCAGTGTTTTTCCACAAGGGTACTAGAGGTATTTTGGGTGGTATTGTTCTTTATTGTGTGGGACTGTGCATTTCAGGATGTTTGCACCTTTGATCTTCAAAAGGTGCCCATGTGTTTCTGGGAATTGGGTTGTTAAAAAATCATAGGTGAGAACCATTTGCTAAAAATGCTGGGCATGTAGCAGATGCTTAATAAATGCTTATGGCTCTAAGCATTTGAATGTGCTTTTAACTTGGCATGGTACCATTTATAGATTTTTTTTTAAGTAACTGTCACAAGATTTAGCAGTTTTGATTAATAGTTTAACCACACCATTTAATATATATCAAAAGACCACTATAAAACTGATATAAGAGGTAAGGACTATATACATGAAAATGAAAATGTCTTTGTTATTTTAGTGTTATAAGATATATTACTGTATAGTGAAAACAATTATATGAAATCAAATTTTTATATTATCCTGGGAATGTTATAGGTAGCACAAAGTGAAGCTGAAAAGAAATTGAAGAAAGATGACAAGAAGAAAGAATTGCAAGAGCTAAATGAGCTGTTCAAACCTGTAGTTGCTGCTCAAAAAATAAGTAAAGGTAAACGTTAAATTTCAGAAGGGTTACTTTCTTATCAAATGTGATCCATGTTTAAAAACCTCTAGTTTTGATGTATATTTTCTTCAGAGCTGTGTCTGCTCTAGAAATGATACTCCCTTTGTCAACATTACCTAGGTCAACACCTTCCTTACAATTGTTCTACATATGTGCACAGCTGTCTCATTGTACAACTATAACTCCAGCCTTTAGCCCCCTACTTAAGGCAAAATTAAGAGTGTAGACAGTCTACTAGTGATTTATGATAACGAGTTTTGGTAATATACAAGGCAAAGCTGGGGTTGTATTAAACCGTAAGACCCAAACTCTTGGCAGTATCCCTCCATGTATACTTGTATTTTTCTTTTGCCTCCTGCCTCAATTGAAACTAGACAAGTGACTGTGGAATAACTTATGTGTTTGTTTCGTTTTCCATGTCCTGCCCCGTTTTTGGTAAGAATAAAAGAGAAAAATGTATGTAAAATATTATAGAAGAACTGGAAAAGAAATGTTGTACTGACACCCCGTAAGTGGTATTTTCCTCTCACATCAGTGAGTGGAAAATTCCAAATTAACCAAAAATAATTATATCTCAGGCAGAAGCTATACTTTACGATCTGGCAAATTGAAATACAAATACCATATGCCATTTGACATAGGTGCAGATCCCAAGTCTGTGGTGTGTGCATTCTTCAAGCAAGGACAGTGTACTAAAGGAGATAAGTGTAAGTTCTCTCATGACCTCACTCTGGAGAGGAAGTGTGAAAAGCGCAGTGTTTACATTGATGCAAGAGATGAAGAACTTGAAAAAGGTACTTTTTTTAAAAAACAACATTTTCCTAAAGATATCTGTCTCTGTCTCTGACTTTTGGTTTTTTGTTGCTGAAATATTTAGTAACTTGAAGAATATTTTAGCCTTGGTAGACTGTGTTTGTAAAGAATAATTGTTTTTTTTGTAAAATCTGAATTTATTTCATTGTGCCCTTTGATTAAGTGAAGATGTTTAAAAACAATTGACGTATTTTAGATTTGACTCTCACCCTTTTTTACAGTACTACCTCGTCATTTGCCTAGACTACTTAGGATTTCTGTGGATAATTTTACAACACTGTTTATTCCTACCTTTGGTGTTTTAAAGGAAGTATACGTTAAGTTACAAGTGTTACAGCTTTCCTGTCTAAGGAAATATGTAGTGTGTTTTGGGAACAGCAGATAAAAATACAGGATTTAATCTCCATTTCTTTCTTTATTTAGATACTATGGATAATTGGGATGAGAAAAAACTGGAAGAAGTAGTGAACAAGAAGCACGGTGAGGCGGAAAAGAAAAAACCAAAAACTCAAATAGTATGTCCTTTTCTTGAATTGAGTGGTATTTATCATTAGGGATGATAATGTGGCAAGATATTTGCTGCTATTTTTTGTTGGATTGTTCTTTAAGTTATTACATCTTTTCATAAAGATGAGATGTATTGAGCTTTGTTTTTGGAATTTACAAGTGTAAGTTATGCAGAATTCTTCTTCAAAAGTAGCCTTTGAAAACTACGTGACTGAAGTCCTTCAACCGTCATTTTCTGAGGTTTATCTTTCTCGAATATGGATGAACACAATCACATATTCAGATAAGAATTTTTCATTATTTTTTGTGCAAAATGAATGGAGGGATAACTGTTAAACCACTTAATTGATCATTTATTCTGTTTTAATGGTAGGGAAACTTTTTAAATCACGTGGGTAAAAACAATGTTAAATGTGAATTGTAGAGTGAGTTTTTGGTGTGTAATGGAGAAATGTGCTTTTAAAAATTGTTGCCTCATTTTTCGGACCCTGTTCACATTTATCTGTAGCGCGGTTACAGCATAAAACCTAGCTTGTGCTAGAAAAATTCTGAATGCAAGTTTTACTTATATTCTTTACATTTCTTCTGGAAATAAGAATTACTTTATTAATTTTCCCTTCTTATTTGCAAAGTTTATTACCTGAGGCTTCAGTACAGTTGCATCTTGTACCCATTATGCTTTGAAAGGTCAAGGAACACTATGCTTTGTATTCCTTTTATACCTTTCTCCCATCTTAGATGTAGGAAATTCCCTATAATTTCAGATAATTCAAATAGTGCTTATATCATTAATACATGTGATTAAGGTGAAACTGAAACAAAATCATTGGTTTTATTTTTTATAACCATTGGTGTTATATCATTTAAAAATCAGACTTTTCAGCCTTGGCTGGTATGGCTTTGTAGATTGAGTGCTGCCTGTCAACCAAGGGGTCGTTGGTTCAGTTCCCAATCAGGGCACATGCCTGGGTTGTGAGCCAAATCCCCAGTAGGGAGCGCATGAGAGGCAACCACACAATGATGTTTCTCCCTCCCTTACTCCCTCACTTCCCCCCTCTAAAAATAAATAAATAAAATCTGTTTTAAAAATCAGACTTTTCACAGTATATTTAAAGCTAAACAGAGGCAAATCCTTTTGTAAAATTCAAAATTTAGAACAGTGTCAAAGATGAATTTTATGTAGATCCTATCTAAAGACAAGTTTCTGTTAAGTACTTTACATTATTAAGATAATTTATATGTACATGTTTGCACAGATGATGCTGTATACCGAATGGCTAGCCTAAGGATGTGAATAAGAATGTACTTTGTCCACATACTTAAGCATTTACTTCGGAAATGGTCTGTACTGACCCACTACTTGTGAATAATTATCTCTATAGGTGTGCAAGCATTTCCTTGAAGCTATTGAAAACAACAAATATGGCTGGTTTTGGGTATGCCCTGGAGGAGGTGATATTTGCATGTATCGACATGCACTTCCTCCTGGCTTTGTATTGAAAAAAGATAAAAAGAAAGAAGAAAAAGAAGATGAAATTTCATTAGAAGATCTAATTGAAAGAGAGGTAACTAGTATCTATTTCCTACCATAGAAAGAAAAAGCAGTATTTATTGTGAAATTTTAATATGTACCACTTGGGGGCAACAGCATGTTGTTATAAACGAAAAAGAATACAATCTTTTCCTGAAGTTGCCTTTTCTTTAATTACTATTATGTGTCTAAAATGTAAACTAGCCATTATCATTAGCCAATGAAGACATTAATTTTAGGATCATGACACAGTTCTTAAGCATTAGTCATTGGCTTATCAAATAAATTATTTCCTTAAGGTAGACATATTAGTTTATCAGTTCATTAAAATACATAGTTTTCAGAGCGATTCAACTGGAAGTTTCAGGTATTTTCCCTGATGTCTTATTTTTTCACCATTTTATTAATCATTAACATTGTGTGAGATGAGACAACTCTACTACAGTTTTTAGTTAATATGTTTTATTATCATCCCTGGACTCAAAAGGAGAATGAATCTTTTTGAAAACAATATTTAACTACTGGTCTCTGGCTCAGCACAAAATAATGTTAGTCTGTGAGTTAGTAGATAGGGCTTTGTGTGTGGTGCAGAAATGTTGAGGATATCATAAATAGATTTAGGGCTGCACATTTTAAATTTTAAACTATATCTATTTTGCCATGACTTGAGTAATTTTAAATGTATTGTGTAAATGTCTAATGTGGAGATTTTATACATTTCTTAAATGGATATGCTGCTTGATGTCTCACACTGGGAGTAATATACTGTAATAGAAAATGTAGTCTTTGAAGTCAGGTATTTAATGCATTCAGATTGTTTGTATTCTGGTTCTACCACATATTAGTCATTAACCTTTGGTAGATTTTCCGTTACCCTTTGTTTTGCTTATTTGTGGAGATCAGTGTGTTAGGATATGTGTATAAAGCGTTAATAGTGAATATCTGGCAGATGTTCAGCAAGTAGTATTTCTTTCTATATTTATTACTTGATTATTAGGTGTGAGAAGCAGGTGGTAGTTTTTGCTTACTTTTTTCCTCATCTACTGAGGAGCACAGATGAGACTTGGATATTGTCATGTTGCTTTTCATATTGTTTTCAGTAGTTGACTTACATTAAAACAATTTTTCATGGCAGGTTTTGCTCACTTTAATTTTGTAAAGCTATCTAGTTCAGAATAATATATTTTACTTAGAAATGTTGTTAATATCTGGACACTCATTTTGCTCATTACCATGTGAAATAAAAATAAATCAGTTTGTTTTAATTTTATGTCTTCATAGCAGCCACAGGCAAGGGCTTAATTGCATTAAGAGAATGCTATAAATACTGTTAAGATAAGTTGGGGTAAAAACTTGATTCTTTGTCTTTGCAGCGTTCTGCCCTAGGTCCAAATGTTACCAAAATTACTCTAGAATCTTTTCTTGCATGGAAGAAAAGGAAAAGACAAGAAAAGATTGATAAATTTGAGCAAGATATGGAAAGAAGAAAAGCAGACTTCAAAGCAGGGAAAGCATTAGTGGTATGTCCCAAACACACCCAAGTAGATTCTTTATTATTTCTCTCATTTTTTAATTTCTGTGTCATGCAAGATTTTATCCTTATTTAATCATGTGTATGTCTAAAATCAGTGACCAAGAAATGTTTGAATTTTGTTCTGAGTTGATAATATTTGTGCATCTTAATAGATCAGTGGCCGTGAGGTGTTTGAATTTCGCCCTGAACTGGTTAATGATGACGACGAGGAAGCAGATGATACCCGCTACACCCAGGGAACAGGTGGTGATGAGGTAAGAGGAAATTTTGGCACCTCATCTGATGTTGATTGAGAAAGAACATAGAGTGACAATAGGGCAACATGGTTAAGAGTGCCAGCTCTGGGCCTCATTTCAAATTCTCACTCTTACCTAGAAAATTACCTGGTCTCCACCCTCATCTGTAATACAGACATAGGACAATCCCTTCATCACAGGGTACTTTTGAGAATTAAATGAATTAATAAGTTTATGTTTTTTTATAGAACTTAGGGCAGTGCCTGGTATATAGTTAAGTGCTTACATGTATTAGCTATTAAAAGTACTTTTTATTCTCCCTCTAAAAGAAAAAAATAATATTTTATACTAAAAAAACTGTGACAAAATGTAAAAAAATACTAACTAAAAAAGTATAGAGTAGGAAGCAGGAGACAATAGCAGAATCATTTGTTGCAGGCGAATCTAATAATAATAGAGAGCTAACTGCTTTGAATAAGGTTATGAAATTCTGGCTTTCATTTTGCAATTGAAAGATAACTTTCAACTTTCTTTTCTATGTATTTTTAAAGGTTGATGACTCAGTGAGCATAAATGACATAGATTTAAGCCTGTACATCCCAAGAGATGTAGACGAGACAGGTATTACTGTAGCCAGTCTTGAAAGATTCAGCACATATACTTCAGAAAAAGATGGTGAGTATCCTAACTTTTGTGTAATTCTAAAAACTAGGAGGCTATCCAAAGAGGGTTAAACTGGCTTGGCAAACTTAGATGGCAGTAGATACCAAACTGTTGACATAAGTGTGTGGTTTAGCCGTATGTAAAAGTAGTAAGTAGCAGAGGCTATAGAAATGTTTGGCTGCAAGATTATTGAAGCCATTAACTGAGTTTAGAAGGTGATAAAAATGAATTTGGAGATGTAGTTAATGAGTTCAGTTTGTGACTTCATAAGGTTGAGATACTTGATTATCAAAAGTGATATCATGTATGATATTGTATAGACACTCACAGGAGGAAAAGGTTTGAAAGTCATTTAGCTGAAAGAATTCACCTAGGTAAAATAATAGGGTGAGAACATTGTAGAGCATACTGCAAATATCAGTGTTTTAGAGTAGTCAAGAAGAAAAGGTTGGGGACACTGAAAGGGACAGAGAAAAATTAAAAGAATTTCAGAAAAATCAAGTAGGTGAATTGGAAATAGTTCTTCAGTTACAAAATTGGGGAAGGAGTTGTAAGAGTAGGGACCCAGAGTTCATCGGGACTGCAATACAAGCAATGAGGAAGACCTCTCACTGTTAAGAACTTTCGGGAGAGACATGGTAAGTGGAGGCTTTTTAGGATGTGGGAAATTTAAGTATGTCTGTAGGCTAGGGAGGAAGGATCTGGGAGAGGAGAAAAAATTGAAGATGTAAGGAAGCAAGTAATAGAAGCAAGATCTAAAAGTATAAATAATGAGTTCAATTAGGAATCAGAATAAAGGGAAGGCTGGCTAGGTGTATTTGGAAATAAGAATTGTTGATACAATTTATATCTAATTGTGCCCTGAGTAAGGAGTCTGAAGAAAGAATTAAAGTTTGGCATGGTTGCTATGAAAGACAAGGTAGAAAGGATACTAATTAAGGCAAGTTGAGAGAGAAAAAGCTAAACGTTATTTTAACAATAAAGGAATACAAGTTACAACTTGAAAAACTGGCCTACTCTCCTGAGATCCGAGAATTCTGTCAGACTGTTGTCTTAATGCCAGTCTGCAGACTAGTTTGCTCCTTTTGGAAGTAGGGCGTTGGTGACAATAGGCCCACTTGCCGATACTTCAGAGGTCATAATCCCCAAGATTTTGTCATCAAGAGAATTTTGAAATATTTGAAATCTAAACTAGTCTGTTGAAAATTATCTCTGTGTAAATGTTTGTATCATTGAACAAGGGAAAGCAGCAGCCTGGCCCTGTGATCTTTTTTCATAATTTGATGTCACAAAATGTTTCTAGATTCCCACTTGCTTTACAGTATTACAGCTAGTGTGGATTGATTACTATTTGCAAAACCAAAAGCTAAGTAGCTGCTTATGTCATAAACATTTTTTATTCCATAACCATTTATTCAAACAAAATATTATATGGATGCTGACTGTTTAAAAACCTAATCGCTAGTCATGTAGGGGACACAAAGTTGTGTAGGATAACTCTTTCCCTCAAAGGTAGGAACCATTCAGTTGTCAAATGTTTAAAAGACATTTTATACAGGTGTAGGTAGTTGGTACAAATAAACTCAAAAATGAAAGCTCGGTTCTTGCCGTAATCTTCTTGCCGTAATCTTAGGGAAAGCTTCCATGGCAAAGGCGCAGGGGGAAGGGAAATGTATCAATCTGTGAGTGTCAGTTACTAATGGAATAGTGTTACTCTGTTTCTAGGCCTTACCCATTTCATTTTTATTTTTAGAAAACAAATTAAGTGAAGCTTCTGGAGGTAGGGCTGAAAATGGTGAAAGAAGTGATTTAGAAGAAGACAACGAAGGGGAGGGACAGGAAAATGGAGTCATCGATGCTGTTCCTGTGGATGAAAATCTTTTTACAGGGGAGGATTTGGATGAACTAGAAGAAGAACTAAACACACTTGATTTAGAAGAATGACACCAAACAAGTCAATGAAAAAAATTAAGCCAGCTCAGCATGAATTGAAATTGACATTAATTTTTTTCCACCTAGAATTCTTCAACAGGATGTTTATTTCCCATGCTGATTTTGGAGGGCTTACTCCTCCAAAAAAGGACTGTTCTCCCTACGTCTTGTCTTCTGACTTTGGCTACATCTCATAGTAAGTTCAGAGTAGTTCATGATAAATTGAAAATTTGGTCATTGCAGAAAAGGATTGATTGTTGTAAAAATGATTGTTGTAACTGTCTGCTCAAGTAGGAAGTGTTACTGCTTTTCCAGCTTTTGATTTTCATTGGGCATGCGTTACTACAAGGACAACATAAATTTCAATTTAAAATACCCTTTATTTAATGCAGTTTTTAATGGGTGATTTCATTTCTTTTGTATTTATATGTTAAAAAGACTGGCTAAAATATGAAACTGTACTTCATAAAGGAAACTGCATAGGCAGATTCAGTGTTGTATGTCTTTGGACAATTAGCCATTTAAAATGAAACTACTTTAATCTGACAGGATCAGTTGCAATGCCCTGTGATAGACTGTTTTACAAACCTATCCCTCTTCTTTTTTTGCCAATAAAGTTGTAAATAAAGACCATCATACATTAAAATCCAATACGGGCCTTTCTTTCTTTTTTTTTTTTTTTTTTAAGTTTTTCTATGAAAGTTTTCTTAGTGTTTCTATCTTCAGGATTTTAACTAAATATTTGTTACAGTTAACTATCACAGAAGGCATAGGCATTTAAAGAGTTTTCTTAATACTGAATGTAGAACTACGCAGAGTACTGACAATAGTGCTACAAGTTTAGTAACACTAATAACTTAGCCTCGGAAAGACACTATCAGTCAGCTGTCCCCAGCCTCTAGGCCACTGACCGGTACCAGTCCATGGCCTGTTAGGAACCAGGCCACACAGCAGGAAGTGAGCTTGAATGTAATGCACTTGAATCATCCCGAAACCATCCCCCTTCCCCCCCCACCCCCACCCATCCCTGTCTGTGGAAAAACTGCCTTCCATGGAAACGGTCCCTGGTGCCAGAAAGGTAGGGGACCGATCCTGCAGGTGATACTACATGAAAGAGTAATTCCCGAATTGATAGATCATCAACCTAATTAAGTATCACCTATAGTTGAACCAAATACTGTGTCAGCATCATTGTGGAGAGCTATGGTGTTATAATAGTACATACTGAGGTTCACTATTTGAAGGAGTATAAACCAGTTCACAAAAAAAAAAATGGTGGATCTCAAAGCCTTTGACATTGAGATCTCCAGAAAAATTAAGGTAATACATTTAAAATGGACATAATTTGCTTATGACATGTTAAATACTAGTTACACCTTACTATTATTTTTATATGTGTGTTTTCAAAAATAAGCAGGTAACTTGTTATTTGCAAATATAAATGGATTTTATGGCAGCTACAATAACAGCATTAAAATGTCAGGTGACGTGGACCCTAATCACATTTTCTGCCTCAGATAAGATATATGATTATTAAATCTCTGAATCTTAGTTTCTTTGTCTGCATATAAAGTGCTTCTGAATTGAAAAACCTAAGAAAACGTGATTGTAAATCTTGTTAAATGATAACGACAAAGTTAATAAAGAAATTGACTTCCTAGCTATTCAATACTAGTAATTGGCATTTTTCAAACATCATGAGCCAACTTTATTTCCCATTCGTGAAATAAATATGAATGAAAGTGTTCTTTAAATACATTGTATATATAAAAAAAGACTGCTTGAGTTTTAGTTTATATCCATGAAAGAGTGTTCTGTTGTTTTTATTAAAAGTTTAGATGTTATCTTGCAGTTTTTAATAATGAAGAATTGAAAAATAATCTAATGAGCTTAAGTCTTCCTAAAGCTGTACCCAAGCAATCTTTTTTCCATTTTTGAAACCATCTAAAATTTTTCCTAAGAATTATCTCATAAAAATTAGAATCCATTTACTTTAGGCCTTAAATCAGTTTATTTTTTTAATGTGTATAAGTAGGCCAATGTAAACAAGTATGCTAAAGGCTTTTAGCTGTTTGGTATAAATTAACGTATTACTACCTTACAGCAAGCATGTGATTGTGAAAACCAAGTGATCTTTAATAAGCAAATCAAAGGGAAAAAAGCTACAATGTGGAGGTAATTTTTGACACCTATAATTATTGAAATCTAGGATGGTCGTCATCTGTCTTGCCCTTAGGTTTCTGTTGTTATAAGTGCAATATATGCTCAGAGGATGCAGAAGCATTTTGATCTGAGAAAATCAAAATGGAAAATTAAATCTGCTTCCACGGTGACATGTACTACATACATTTCAGAGGCCAGTTGGTATAATTTATATGTTCACAGTACAGTTACCCTATATTAATACAGTAAGCCTGAAATTGGCTCTTCATTTTTAAACCTATTTACACATAACTTTAAGTAGTTTTTTCTTACAGGTTGCTCTTTTATGTAAGTCCCATTGTTAATATAGTAGATCTCTGTAATCCAGTTTCAGTTATGTAACAGCTTCATTTTTGAAAGGTTTATGGTTTAGAAATTCAGAAGTTTAAGATGTAAGAACTGTGGCTTTGCACTTCCTTATAGTCTGTAAAATAAGATCATTTTTCCAAATGTAAGAACTTTTCATTTTCTTATCTAGGAGATTACATTAGCCTATACTTTTATTTTAGACTCACTAACAATTACAGCCTTTAATGATCCCACGTTCACCAAAATCTTTCTAGTTCAAAATAAATTAAATTTTTTCTTATTTTTGCACAAATGATTATATTATACTATAAGACTAATACAAAATTGCATAATTGTGCCATATAGTTTTAGTGCCTGAATAGGTGACTAATTATTAATTGATTTAGAATGTGATAGGAATAAAACTACAGGATCAGACACTTAGGTATAGCAGATCATTAAGAAAGCATCACATTCATCTTCAGGTTTTAACATAGGAAGTAGACATAGGAAGTTAGTGACAGAAGTACGTACAGATAATATATGGTATTGTGTGACTTCTATTCGTAGTCTAGGCAGTTAACTTTGTATAAAGAACTTTCATGATCATAGACCGTAGACTACTTACTGCCACTCTATCTTAAGTTCAGGACTGTGATTCTGATTCATGTAGTATAGTACTATTACGATAATGTTTCCAGGTATTGAACACATTGTGTTCATACTACATGAACTCACATAATTGCAGCAAATGTATGAATTCCAGATAAGGGGATGGACTACCCAAGTACTGTGTTTAGGGTTATTGTATTTTTTAAGTGTGTATCCTACTGCTAATAGCTGTGTTTTCTGAACAAAGATAGCAGCTTGTTTCTCAATAAAAAAGACAAAACTGTACAAGATCAACAATTAAAAATTGAAGAAAAAAATTATAGAGGTAGAAATTAGTAGACATCCACAGTATATGAACCGTAAACTACAGGTTTAACAACATTGTAAAATTTTATATTCTCAGAAACAAACCTTAATGAAACATTAGTACAAAATACTTTCATTATATCCCCCATTTTAATATTTTATATTTACCCTTTTGTAATTATTTGCTTTCTGTTACATTCAAAGAAGAAAAACTATTAGTTTTCATTCAGTTAACATTTTTGTGCCATTCACAAATGAGACATTTGTATTAGGCACTATATATAGCATGAACTGTGTGGCTTAGCTTAAGACTTATTCTCTGCCTGATTTGAGTATGCATTTATTTAGAAGAGGAAAATCATAACTATGTAGGGCTAAAAAACATGAAACTAAAAGTAAGTACCTAACCATTACTAGGAATGCCTTTTCAGTCAGACTAAAGGCAGGCTTTTCAGTCACTTTGTATTCAAATTTCATCAAGTATTTAGGTTGTTTTTTAATGTAAAAATGTCCTTTTTGAAAATACTGTGGTGATCATTTTTTAGGTAAAAGTGGTTGATTTATTTCTATTCAGCCCCCAGAAACATTACATTTCTGGTTCTTAAGCAAATG
The DNA here is from genome assembly GCA_039655065.1 of Glossophaga mutica. NCBI lineage: Eukaryota > Metazoa > Chordata > Mammalia > Chiroptera > Phyllostomidae > Glossophaga > Glossophaga mutica. The sequence continues at coordinate 40,158,954 of CM077306.1, read as the reverse complement.
TATGATATGTAAAATAAACTAGCCCGTGTAGACTTAAGCCCAAGTACTTAGTTTCCTTAGCCCTGTCTAGTTATTATCATGCTGTAATTGTTGGCATTTAATCTTTAGGGTGTGCCAGTGTTTTCAAAGGAACATATATCAGTTTCATTCCACATGTGCAACTGTGCTTCTTTCTACCTGTGATTTCTTTAAACTATTTGTATCTAAGTCTTAAGGAATTCTATTTTAGTGACAAAGGTTATCAGTACTGTACACTTTACTACTGTACACATGTTAAGAATTTTGTGATGATGTTACCATATTTAATTGGTAGTTATTTGAGTAATCTTGTTTGTAACTTTACAGCACATGTAGGACTATAGTATCAAAGAATGTATAATTAAAAGTATTTGAACTTCCGGCCAAGATGGAGGCGTAGGTGGACACACTGTGCCTCATCTCACAACCAAAATTAAGGACAACAAATACCTAGAAACAAGAAAACAACCTGAGCTAATAGAAAATTGAACTGTATGGAAGTCCAACAACCATTCATCCAGACCGGTAAGAGGGGTGGAGTCACGGCAGGAAAAAGTGGAGGTGTGGACCCAGGAACACAGGCGGCAGTGGCTGGCGGTTCCCAAGCGTGCAGGCAGCGGCTGGCAGGCCCACATGCGGTGGTTGGCGGACCCCGGGCATGGGGTGGCAACTATGCAGACCCAGTGAGGCCGCACAAGGTGGCTGTCTGACCAGGTGGTCCCACATCCGTGTGCACAGATAATCCAGGCGAAGGGGAAGCGGTGGAGGGGACTGGAATCCAGGAGAGAGCGGAGCAGGCACCATTGTTCCCTCTCGGACTCTGCCCCCACATACAGCATCACAACTCAGCAACTGGGCTGCCCTGCACTGGAGAACACCTAAGGCTCCACCCCTCACTATGTAATAGCCATGACCAGTCCAAAAACAGCAACAGCAACAACAACAACAAAAAACCACCAAAAATGGCTCAAACCAGAGAACAAATGAAAGCCCCAGAGCCAATTCCTCTAAGCAACCAAGAGATAGCCAGCCTATCAGATGCACAGTTCAAAGCCCTGGTTATCAGAATGCTCACAGAATTGGTTGATTTTGCTCACAAATTAGATGAAAAAATGCAGGCTACAGTACGTGAAATGAAGAAAAATGCATGGGGAACAAACAGAGATGGGAGGAAAACTAGGACTCAAATCAATGGAGTGGACCAGAAGGAAGGAAGAAACAAGAATTCAGAAAAATGAGGAGAGGCTTAGGAACCTCTGGGACATCTTTAAACATCCCAACATCTGAATTATAGGAGTACCAGAAGGGGAAGAAGAAGAGCAACAAGTGGAAAACTTATTGGAACAAATAATAAAGGAGAACTTCCCCAATCTGGCAAAGGAAATAGACTTCCAGGAAGTCCAGGAAGCTCAGAGAGTCCCAAAGAAGTTGGACCCAAGGAGGAACATGCCAAGGCACATCATAATTCCATTAGCCAAGATTAAAATGAAGGAGAGAATTCTAGAAGCAGCAAGGGATAAGGGCACAGTCACCTACAAAGGAGTTCCCATCAGACTGTCAGCTGATTTCTCAAAAGAGACTTTACAGGCAAGAAGAGGCTGGAAAGAAGTATTTGAAGTCTTGAAAGGCAGGGACCTACATCCAAAATCGCTCTATCCAGCAAAGCTGTCATTTAGAATGGAAGGGCAGATAAAGTGCTTCTCAGATAAGGTCAAGTTCAAGGAGTTCATCATCACTAAGCCCTTATTATGTGAAATGTTAAAGGGACTTACCCAAAAAAAGAAGATCAAAAATATGACAGTGAAAAGACAGCAAACTCACAGCTATTAAGAACCACACCTAAAACAAAAGCAAACAACTAGAACAGGAACAGAAGCACAGAAATGAAGATCATGTGGAGGGTCAGCAACAGGGGAGTGGGAGGAGGAGAGAGGGGGAAAAGGTACAGAGAATAAGTAGCATAGATGGTGGGTAGAAAATAGATGGGAGGGCAAGAATAGTGTGGTAAGTGTAGAAGCTAAAGAACTTATAACACATGGACATGAACTAAAGTGGGGGAATGTGGGTGGGAGGGGGTGTGCAGGGTGGAGGAGAATGGTGGAGAAATGGGACAACTGTAAAAGCATAATAAAATATTAAATTAAAAAAAAAACTAAAAAAAGTAAGTAACTGAAACCTCTCAAGTTAGAAAGAAGTATGTGTTCAGTAATGCACAGTTGTGTGGATCCATTCATGATTGTGCATTATTGTACACAGTTGACTCTTGAAGAACACAGGAGTTAGGTGCACCAAGCCCCCCACCCCTTCTGGCCCTCAAGTTGAAAATCTGCATAACCACAATCAGCCCTCTACATAGGCAGGTTCCCAAGCACAGATTGAAAATACAGCGGACCCTTGAACAACGTGGTTGGAACTGTGGGGTCCAGTTATATGTGGATTTTCCTCCCATAGCTGAAACCTGTGTTGTTCAAGGGTCAACTGTATATTGCAAATATTTCACTAAAATTTAGAAGATTTCAGTGTGGGAGATGTAGAATCCACTACATTAGTAGGAATATTCATCCTTGATTTTTACTCAGTATTGAATAGATAATGAAAGTAAAGACTAGTAACTAAATTAACATGTGATTGAGAAGCCACTTAATTTGTGGAGATACACATAACTAAATCAATTGTGTACAACCTAATTAACCAACCAAATTTGTGGCTTATTCCATGGGCCATTTTCTTCAAATATGCTAGTAATTATTAAGTATTCCTATAACTTGCACTGATTACCCATAATAGAAGAAAAGGTAAATATTTTAAGTAACTTTTATACTCCAGACCTATCTTCTCTCCTTCAGGGGTGGGGGTGGGGGGGAGGATAATTGCTAAAAGCATCCTCCTTTGAATGAATCCTCATTCAAAAAGGTAGACTAAAAAGAATAATGATATGATCTAGTTTGATCTAATCAGTGATATTTTAAAATTATTTAATCAGTCTTTTTAATTGTTTTCCCCAGAGCAGTCTCGTAAAGGAAAGGGTAAAAGCCTCAACTATCTAATATGTATCCTTCAGGACCCCTGAGATGTATGGAATGGCTTATATACAGGAGAACTTATCCACCGCTTGACACCTTCCCTACCCCTTTTCTCTCCCAGGCAGATTTTGGCAGCAAAGAATTATTTTTAATTTTTAATCATTCAACATTAGAGATAACTAAAAAGATTATTTAATTTGTAGGTTTATTACACACCCAGTTTCTGATTGCTGATATCTGTGAAAGTCAAAACTGTATGAAGGATGAAAGTTTATGTCCTTTATTAAAAAAAATGCAGAATCCTTATTAGAAGGGACAAAAGTATCAACCCAGGTGAGCTGTCTATAAGAAGATAATGTTTAGAAAGGTGGAAAGACATTCACAGGGACAATATATCTGTAAAATAAATCATAGACTTCTGTGTTCATACACAGCGTGCTACACTACAAAAATAATACTCTTTAAAAGGACAGGAATGCAAGGACAAGTGAAAGTTTACAATCAATTCTTGTGATAATTTATTTGCATAATCCAAAAGGTTTCATTTTTGCAAGAGCATTAGTGTACTTTTCGCTCTACACATACAAGTTTAATAGACAAAAGGAAAAAAAGGAAGAAATCTTACTTTTTTAGGCTTTTACCCTCTATTTTATTTTAATTATGTAACTTTAAAAAATTTATTGATTATGCTATTACAGTTGTCCTGATTTGTCCCCTTTTGCCCCTTTCCACCCAGTGCTCCCTCCTCCCTCAGGCAATCCCTCCACCATTGTTCATGTCTATGGGCCATGTGTACAAGTTCTTTGGCAACTCCATTTCCTACACTGTACTTTACATCCCCGTGGCTATTCTGAAACTACCTATTTGTGCTTCTTAATCCTCCTCCCTTTCCCTGCCTCCTGTCTTGCAACCTTCCAGTAACTAACTTCTCTTGCTTTTAGGAGTCTCTTTATCTTTAACCTTTGACCTTTTAATGATGTGTTTTGGAGTGAGCCTCTGCATTCATCACAGTTGATAATCTCTGCACTTCCTGGACTTGCATGTATATTTCCTTCACCAAATTAGAGAAGTTTTCTTTCACTGTTTTTTCAGATAGATTTCCAATTCTATAGAGATAGAATTGCTCTTTCTCTTCTCCTTCTTGGCACCCCTATGAGGCAAATGTTGGACTTAAAGTTTCCCCAGAGGCTGTTTATACTATCCTCATTTTTTGGATTCTTTTTCCTTCTTGTTTTTCTGATTGGTTATTTTTTGCTTCCTTATGTTCCAAATCCTTGATTTGAATGCCAGCTTCGTCCCCTCTACTGTTGTTTCCCTGTAAATTGTTCATTTCAATTAGTGTATCCTTTGTTTCTGACTGGATCATTTTTATGCTGCTGAGGTCCTCACTAAGTTCCTTGAGCATCCTTATAAACTGTTTTGAACTCTGCATCTGATAGATTACTTATCTCCATTTTGTTTAGCTCTTTTTCTCAAGTTTTGATCTGTTCTTTCATTTGAGCCATGTTTGTCTCTCTTTTTTTTTTTTTTTTTTTTTGCATCCTCCCCATTGTTTGTTTCCATGTATTAGGTAGAGCTGCTCTTCGTATCTTGGGGTGTGACCTAATGTAGTAGATGTCCTGTAGGGTCCAGTGGCATAGCCTTCTGTATCACCCCAGCTGGGTACTCAAGGTGTGCCCTTCATGTTGGCTAAATACATCCTCTTGTAGTTGAGCTTTGATTGTTGTTGGCAGATCAATGGGAGGGATTTACCCAGGCCAGTCAGCTATAAGGACTGGTTGTGACCACTGACCACCAATCTCCACCCTTCATGGAGGATCAGCTGTGCAAGGAGCAGGGTGGTGGTGCTCTGACATGGTCTGTAGCTGTCCAGTGGGTGCACTGGCTCTGGGATTTCCCAGGTGGTGCAGGTCAAGGTCAGCTCCTCCACCTGTGTTTTGCCCAGGGCCACCCTGCCTGAGCTCTTACATATTCTGAGTTGGCTGCTACTTTTGCTGGGCTTGGAGACTCCCAGGTGAAGCCAAGCTGTGAATCTAGGCTGGCTGCTGTTAGTGCTGTGCCTGGGGCTCACTGAGGCCAGCTGTTGCTTGCTTGATAGGATTTAGGAATTTGTGCAGCATGGCCCAAAACCGGCCTTTTATATGAAAAAGCAGCTTAGATGGGCCCATAAATTGAGTGGGGCGAAGTCTCTTGGGAGATCCCAGGCAGATCAAACGGTGTTGACCAGGTTGATGGATTGTCAGATGTGGCACCAGCTTTCCGGCTCTGCATGGGGTCAAAATAGACAGTGGTCTGCTCACCTTCGTGCCGCACACTTCGGTTTGTCCCTGTATACCACTGGTGCCTTTCAAGCTGCTACCCCAGTGGTGGAGTTCAGAAGGAGTGAGTCTCAATAGGTGAGTCCATACGTGGATTCTTTTAACAGAAACTGCCTGGGGCTCCAGCAGCCTCCTCCACATACTCAGTTCCTGCTGATTTTTGCAGCCAGAAGTAGTGGGGATTTATCTTCCTGGCACAGGAACCTTGGGCTTGAGGGCCATGTGTGGGCTTAGGACTCCTTGCTCCCAAGATATCCCTCCTGAATTTTTACCTACCACACCTGGGTGAAGAACCAGCCCATTCCACATCTGTGCCCCTCCTACTAGTCTGGATGGATGTGGTTTATTTAGTTCCATAGTCAGCAGACTTCCATTCACCTTAATTTTTGACAGTTCTGAGTGATAGTTCTATATTTTACTTGAATTTTGCTGTGATTGTGCAAAGAGGCAAGCCATGTCTGCCTATGCTGCCATATTGACAGGACATCTGGAAGAAATCTTTTTAAATGAAGGATTCAAGACTGCTTATAAAAAAACTCTTGAGCACTCTCTGTGTGGTTCATTTGGTTGGAGCATTGTCCTGTGCACTAAGAGATTTGCAGGTTCAATTCCTGGTTAGGGCACATACCTAGGTTATAGGTTCCATCCCTAGTTGGGGCACATACAGGAGGCAACTGATCCATGTTTTTCCCATTGATGTTCCTCTCTCTCTCTTTCTTCCCCTCCCCCGATTCCTTTCTCTACAATCAATAAACATATTCTTCGGTGAGTATTTTTTTTAAAAAGTCTTACTTAATTAGTATGAATGAGCATGTTGAAGCCTGTCTGATAAATTCTGTTAAAATGAAATGCAGTAATGCAGTGTATAGCACTTTAAAAGAAAAACACAGTTCCCTGTCCTCCATATTTCAAATGTGGGGATGTCACCAGAGACCATTTCAATCAGCTACCTACAGAAGAGTAAGTTATGATAAAGAAAATCCTCAACATTGAAAGAACCCTGTGTACCTTGTTCAGATATCTTTGTTTCTGCCCTTCCCACACACATAGTTCATATATAAACACATTATTCAGGGTAAACATGATGAAGTAAGATGAAATTTTTTTTGAAGACAGAATACTAGATAGTACTCTATTGCTGTTTGGAAATAATTGAGTCTTTGGAGGAGTGGATTACAGGGTAGTAGACTAGCCACACCAAAATGCTTTGTAGTTTTAATAAGCACCCTGAAATTTTTCATGGAAAACTGGAGTGCTTTGAAAGTGCACTTTCAGATGTGTTTTTAAAGTATTTGCATAATATTCAAATCTTTAAAAGATGGTTTTCAAATCATTTCTGGAAATTTTAATGAAATTTAATATGAGGAGATAGAGACAATATTTATCACTACCTCCACCCCCCCAAATGCCATTCAGGGAGTAAAGATAGCAAAATTGAAATTTAAGTTTTCCTGAACGTGTTTAGCCAGTTGGCATTTTAAAATTAAGAGGTATGCTTGACGCAATAAAGCCAATCTTAGGCTTCATTAAGTCAGTAGATAGTTTTCATTAGAAATAGTACTTAACCAAATTTAATAGGATTTATGTTGTCTAGAACTCTACCAGTTTATTTGAAGTGAAATGAATGAAAATGGGAGAATTTTCAAGGTTTTGACAATACTCTTAGTTGCATAAGGTAAGATTTCGCTCCTCTCTGAAAAGAGTTGCATGGTGCTAACAGTTTTCAGAAGCCTGTCCATCTTTCTCCTCTTCTCTTCTCTTTGATAGTTGAAGAACAGAATACCAAATGCACAACTGACTGTCAGAACTTGTCCAGAGGCAAACAATAGCAGCATAGGAAAAAATTAAAGTGAACCAATAGGATTTCAGAGGCTTTGACAACAAACATAGGCTGTTAACAGGTTTATTCTTGTACTGGCATTTTTATACCTGATTTAATTGTATACATAGAAGTTATATACTTGCTTGCAGAATTGAGAATGAGTCCTTGTATGAGAAATAGAGCGGTATTTAGGAATTTGCTGTACAGTGGCTTTCACATAGAGATGTTTTGTTAGTTTTAAATAAAATTTTTCAGATGAGCTTATATAGTGAGTTATTTTAAAAGTATAAACCAAATTTTAAAGAGGTTAATTGATAGAAATATTTGAACTAATTTCTCTGATAAAACTGAATGCTCTTCATAGAGCTTTACTAAACTTTTTTTTTTAATGTTTTTTTTTCAACTTTTTTTTTTTTTTTTTAATTTATTTATCTTTAGAGGGGAAGGGAAGGAGAAAGGGAGAGAAACATCAATGTGCGGTTGCCTCTTGTATGTCCCCTGCCGGGAACTGGCCTGGCAACCCAGGCATGTGCCCTGACTGGGAATCGAACCGCGATCCTTTGGTTTGCAGGCCCGCGCTCAATCCACTGAGCTACACCAGCCAGGGAGCTTTACTAAACTTTTTAAACAGCTTTATTGAGATATAATTGACACAGTAAACTACACATATTTAAAGTGTACAATTTGATGTCTGATAAATATGTATACCTGTGGACCCATCATCACAGTCGAGATATAACATGCATATATAGTTTTACATAAATAGAATCATGTAACATGTACTCTTTTACTTTCATTCAGCATAATTATTTGGAGATCACTCAGGTCATTGCAGGTGTCAGTGATGTGTTTTTTGTTGCTAAATGGTATGCCTTGGGGTAGAACACAATTTCTTTTCTCAGTCACCTTTTGATGGACTTTCGGGCTATTCTCATTTGGGGCCATAATCAATAAAATTATGAGGAACATTTACGTACACATCTTTGTATTAATATATTTCATTTCTTTTTGTAAAGACATAAAAGTGGAATGTCTGGTTCATATGCTTAATTTAAGGAATTTTCACAATGTTTTTCAAAGTGGTTATACCATTTTATATTCTACCAAATCCAGTTGCTCCACATCCTCACTAACACTTGATGTGGTCAGTTTTAATTTGGGTCTGTTATCCATTTGGGGTTAATAATTTAATACAGCTCAAAGTGTAGATAAAAGTTCACTGTTTTTGCACATGGTGAACAGTCTTAATGTTTCAACATCATGCATTGGAAGGACTGAACTGCCTGTGCACCTTTGGTACATTTGTTGAAAATCCTCAGACAATCAGTTAGCACTTCAACTTTCTTTTAAACTCTATTTTGTTTCTTTATATCAATACTATACTTTCTTGATAACTGTGGCTTTATATTAATAAAGTCTTGAAATCAGAATAAATTATCCAACTTCCTTATACATATTTTACAAAGTTACTTGGCTATTCTAGGTTCTTTGTATTTACATGTGCATTTTAGAATTAACTTGTCCATGTTTTAAAAAAATGCTGGAATTTTGATTAGGCTTGCATTAAATCTGTAAATCAGGTTTGCAGAGAATTGGCATCTCATTATTGAATCTTCTGGCCCACAAATCTGGTATATATCTTTACTTAGGTCTTCTTGAATTTCAGCAGTGTCTTGTTGCTTTCAGCATACAGGCTTTACACATCATTTGTCATTCATTCTTATTTTTTATTTTTCATGCTCTTGTAAATGGTATTTTTAAATTTTAACTTAAAATTGTTTGTTAATAGTATGGAGAAATACAGTTGATTTTTGCATTTTGATTGTATTCTGAAACCTAGCTAAACTCATTTTAGTAGCTTTTTTTGTAGATTTTATGGTCTTGCACAGACAATCATTTGATGGACTTCTGTGAATAAATTACAATTTTACAATCAGGATACGTTTTATTTCTTTTTCTTCCATTATTGCATGAGTCAGCAGACCTGTTTCTGTAAGAAGAGTTTTATTCAAATATATTTGTGTATTATCTTGCCTGCTTTCATGGTTCAGTGGCAGAGTTGAGTAGTTGCCACAAAGACTGAATGGCTCCCCAAAGCCTGACTTAGCATCTATCCCTTAACAACAAAAAAATTGGCCACACTGGGCCTCACCACACTGGCTAGGTAGTGGTAAAAACAAACAGTGTTGCCTTGTTCATGATCTTAGGTGAAAAGTATTCAGTCTTTTACCATTAAGTGATAGTTTTAGTGGTAGATTTTTCATAGATTCTTTAGGTAAGATTAAGTTCCTTTCTATTCCTAGTTTACTGAGGGTTGGGATTTTTTGTTTGTTTTGTTTTAATCAGGAATGGATGTTAGATTTTGTCAAATGTTTGTCTAAGTGATCATACAGCTTTTAAAAATTTATGTTAATATTTAATAGTATATCATTTAATGAGTTAATATTTAATGTGTTAACTAAGAAAAATATTTCCTTTGATTTTCTGGGAGATGTATACAGTAGTGTATATTTCTGAAATATTTGGTGGAATTCACCAGTGAAACTGTCTAGACCTATAGCTCTGTGGGCAGGTTTTGAATAACAAATTCAATATCTTTTAATAGATACAGGGCTGTTTAACGTATTTCTTGTGTGAACTTTGTTAGTTTGTGTCTTTCAAGGAGTTTGTTCATACATGTTTTCAATGTATTACCATAAATTTGTTCTTAATTTTCCTTTTTTTTTTTTTTTAGTGTACTACTATATAATAGGTAGTAATGCTAATTCTCTCATTCCTAGTATTAGAGTTTGTATCTTCTCTTTCCTGATCAGCCTTGCTAGAGGCTTATCAATTTCTGATCATCTCAGAGAACCAGTTTTTGGTTTTACTGACTTTTGTCTCTAATTTTACTGTGTTTTGTTTCATTGGTGACCATATTAAAAATTATCAGTTTTACATGTGAAAGGCCCAGTGCCAGCCTGGAAAAATTGGTTGCATCAATGAGTAATAAACTCTGCATATTGCAGATTCCCATACTGCCTGGATTTATTTCACAATATTGGCAAAGAATCTGCATTCTTAACTGGATACATATATGTTTCTCTTCCAAGCAGGTATTAAAAGCACATTGTCTACTTTTCAGAGTCACTGCAGAGTTGCTGCACTATGTCTTTTTGACAGTAGTTTAAGGTTTTGGATGTGTTGAAGTTGCTCGAAAAGATTCATTATCCTGCTCTATTTTCCTCTTCATAGATTTAATATAACTCCAGTAGGCTGTACCATTTGTTTTCAGATATATGGAGAAATATGTGGTCTACTTTAAAAAGTGAATTTTGTTAGCCCGGACTGGTGTGGCTTAGTGGGCTGGGCATCATCCAGTGAACTGAACAGCCTCAGGTCCCATTCCCAGTCAGGGCTGGGTTGCAGCCAGGTCCCCAGTTGGGGAGGCAACCGAGCGATGTTTCTCTCACACATTGATGTTTCCCTTCCTCCTATCCTCTCTCTCTAGAAATAAATAAAAGCCTTTTAAAAAGAGAATTTTGTTAAATGGAGGAAAATATAGTTAAATAGTTGCAAAGTCACTTTTTTCAGTCAGACTTGCATAAATTATGTGTTATTAGTGTTTACTGAAACATCAAAGTTTTGTGTGTGTGTGTTTTAAGAGATAAGCTTAGAAAGGTTGCTGGTACTCCTACTGTTTAATTTCAACTTCATGTTCAGTTAGATGAAGATTTTTACATTTGAAGTGCTTAGATATGGCTTTGTTTAAAGGCAAAAGAATATGAATTTGCCTTACAAGATGTAAAAATTTTAAATACAAATTTTTTCCTCCATCAAATCAACCTTGAAATTAAATTCAAATGCCTTTTTGCATATTTGTCCATTCCACGCAGTAATTTTAATGTGTACGTGGTTTTTCCTGAGATTTACATCTCTAAGTGAAATGGTGCCACGTGCTTTCACATGTGAGCACTAAGCAAGCAGTTTGTCAGTATGCTGTGCAGTTCTGAGTACACTGATAATGTAGACCTTACTTGTGTTCTTTAGTTTTCATGTCATCACCAACAATTGTGGAATAAAGCTCAGCTTGATAGTTTATGACAAGTTACGTAGGAAACAATAACAATTTTATACGTATTTTAATGAACAAGAAAGTGAATGACAAAGAATGTAGACACTTCAGTGACCTACATTACTTGTTGCTGTGTTTACTTGTGTCAGTCACTCTAGTCCTGGTCTAAAAATATGTTTATAACACTCAGGAGTTCACATTCACAAGAAACATGTTGATGAAAATGTCCTGAGATGACAAGCTGGACACAGTTTATGAAGTTGCCCATTGGTCTCCTGACCAGCTAGCTACTTTCAGGCTCAGCATTCACATGCATGGTTGGTAGTTTTGACCAGGCTCAAGATGGTCAAGTAATTATAGAAATATCTATTAACTGGCTATGAACCTCATTTACTATTTACAATTTGAGAGTTTTTCTAAATCAGTCTTTCTGAGGTCCTCCAGGCCTCTTTGCCGTCTTTGATCATTGTCTGTTCCTTGGCGATCTGGTTGACTTGCATGATTTCAGTAATCACTTCCATATGGGCAACTGGATCTTTAGCCTCACATTTCCAATAGGCTGCCGCACAGCTCAACGCGAAGTCCTGCCAGTACATCGAATTCCAAGGTAAAGTCATCATTCTCTCTCCTAAGTCTTTTCTTTCTTTTTTCCCAGTTACTGAGATTTTGCCCAGCCACTTGAACTAAAAAGTACCTAGTGATTTTTCTACCACATCATGTTTTCTCTCGTATCTATCCTTTCTAATCACATTGTCGCTATCCCATATGACTCAGGTTCTCATCCACCTTCCTATTTAGTCACATTATTTCTCTCCCAAACCAGGACATCTTTGAGTGTGAGAGGAACATACAAAGAGTGAATCTGGTTCTTTAATACTTCTACTAGGACAACTGGTGTATATGGAGACTGCCCCTTGCAGACCTGGGCATGTAGTCACTGTACTCTAATTTTCACTTATTTCCTTTCTTCCTGTAACTAATTCATCCAAAGCAATACCAGACCTATCTTCTTAAAGCATTGTTTTAATCATGAGGTTTCCATAGTCATAATTCTAAAATGGCTCCAAATTACTTACCAAATACAATCTAAACATTCAGATGTGATCTTCAGAATCTTTGATGTGGTCACAGCTTCCATTCCCTACATTATCATTTTTTCTAGTGTTATTAAGATGGAATTGACAGACAGCACTGTGTAAGTTTAAAGTGTATAGTGTAATGGCTTGACTTCCATATATTATGAAATGATTACCACAGTGAGCTTAGTTAACCATGTATCATCTCATATCAACATCAAAAGAAAAAATGTTTTTTCCTTGTGATGAGAACTCCTAGGATTTATTCTCTTAATAACTTTCAAATACACCATTCAGCAGCGTTAACTATAGTTGTTGTGTGTTACATTCTCCAGTACTGATTCCATCTCTTACAGCTGCAAGTTCGTACTTTTTGACCACCTTCCTCCAGTTTCCCCAACCCCCACCTCCCAATTTGGGGTTTTTTTAGATTCCACATATAAATGAGGTCATACAGTTTGTCTTTCTCTGTCTTACTGCACTTAGCATAATGCACTGAAGGTCCGTCCATGTTGTTGGAACATTACAATTTCTGAAGTAACTTGGTGTTAACACTCAACTTTTCTGATCCTAGGCTATCTCATTATAAAAATAGAAATTAAATTGTTTCTCAGTTGTGAGGCTGAAATGGGGTACTGTATGTAAAGAATGTAGCTTGGTACATAGGTACTTCATACTCATGCCAAGTACTTGGTACATAGGCACTGAGGAACTGGTAGCTATTATATTTCCATACTGTAGTATCTACCTCTTCTAACTTTGTGAAATATTTCTTCCTCTTCCATAGTCTCCCAATACCGCAATTCCTAAAGCCTTCTTATCCTTGAGTATTCCAAAGATGTATTCCTTGAAACCATCATTGAATCCCCCAAAACTGGGGGTCCAGAATTCACATGTCAATTAATATGTATGTATGCCTTTCTACCTTGTTTGTTTATATGTATGTTTTTGCTTCTGTGATAGAGTTTTGTTTGCTTGAGAATAGGAACTTTGTCATTCAGTATAGTGCTCTTCCCACCCCAGCACTGTGCTTTTAGACAGTGAATATTTGTTAATTATTAAAATGTTTATCATTAACATTTTAATGAATTTCTTTGGAAATATGAGACCTATGAGTACTTTGCCAAATATGGTACATTCGTATAATGAAATACTACGTAGCTATTTAAAAGAATGAAGTAGATTTTTCCATGTACTGACATGAAAGGTGACTGTGATATCCTGTTGAGTATCAAAAAAGAAAAAAGGTAAGTATGAGAACTCTGTTAAAAAGTATGTATGAGTGTATAGTGTGCATGTGTCTGTATGTATCTTTTTGAAAAGATCGTGATGCTATATATATACCTGTTAATACTTGTCTTGGTAACATGGTATTTATGTAGTATATTTGTGGTAGTTTGTGGTAGGGAGAGAGTGTAATTTCAGAGACCCTAACCTTTCATATTTTTGTGTCCCAAAAAGACATATTAAATTCATCATTTTAACCATTTGTGAGTATAACAGTTGTTCAGTAGTGTTAAGTATATTCACATTGTTGTGCAACAGATCTGTAGAACTTTTTTATTTTGTAAAACTGAATCTCTATACCCATTAAACACTAATTCACTCTTGCTTCTTAGCCCTGCCCTAAGCCCTGGGCAACTCTCTCTCTCCTTCTATGATTTTGACTACTTTTGATACTTCATATAAGTGTAATAATATAGTATTTGACTTTGTGACTGGCTTAATTTCACTTATCATATCTTACTGGTTCATTGATATTGTAGCATGTGACAAAATTTCCTCCTTTTTAAAGGCTACATGATAGTTCATTTTATGTATATATCACATTTTTTTTTTTTTACCTGTTCATCTGTCAGTGGGTATTTGGGATGCTTCCACATTTTGGCTATTGTGAATAATGGTGCAGTGAACATGGGTGTGCAAATATCTTTTGGACATATACCCAGAAGTGGGATTGTTTGATCATATAGTAGTTCTATTTTTAATTTTTAAGGAAACTACATGCTATTTTCTATAACGACCACACCATTTTACATTCTCACCAATAGTACAACAATTTCTCTGCATTCTTGGCAACACTTGTTATTTTCTGTTCTTTTCATTGTGGCCAACCTGTTGGGTGTGAGTTGATGTCTCATTGTGGTTTTAATTTGCATTTTGATTATGCATAGTGATGTTGAACATCTTTTCATATGCTGTTCATTGGGTTGGCCAAAAAGTCCATTTAGTTTTTTCCATAAAATAAAAAGGCACATTTTTCATTTTCACCAATAACTACTGATTTGGATATTTTGAGTATGTCGGCTATCTCCCATGTGTATAACATTGATTGTTCTCAGTTAGTGTTTTATTTTGATTGCTGTCAACTCCAAGTTGTCTACCCGACCGTGGAGCATCATCCAGTGAGAAATCTCTAGCACCTTCACAAACCAATTTTGACATGTTCAGTCAGTCACAGCAACTTCTCCATACACTGCACCAATCTTTTTTTTTTTTTTGCATTTCAATTGCATTTTTACCTTTCTTGAAGTAATAAAGCATATTATGCCAAAATGTTGCATATTTCTTCCATCTTCAATACTAAAATGACTACACAAATATTCACCAATTTTGATAAGTTTTTTTCAAATGCATGCTGAAAAGACAGCTGTCACAATACAATCTAACAAAATTGTTTTGAATGAAGTTAAAAATGACTAAGCACTACTAGAGCTATCAAATGGAAAAAAACAAATTTTTTGGCCAACCCATATGTAACTTTGGAAAATTGTCTATTCAAGTCCTTTGCCCACTTTTTAATTGAATTACTTATTTTTGTCGTTGAGTTATAGAAGTTTCTTATAAATTCTGGAAATTAGCCCCTTATCACATACATGATTTGCAAATATGATTTCTGTCATTCCACAGATTGCCTTTTCACTCTATTGTTGTTTCCTTTGATGCAAAAAAAATTTTTTGAGTTTTCTATAGTTCCACTAGTCTACTTTTTCTTTTGCTGTCTGTACTTTTGGTGTTATTCCAAGAAATTACTGTCAAATCTATTGTCCTGAAGTTTGTCTCTTATGTTTCTTTCAGCAGTTACAGGTTTAGGCCCTGCGTTTAGTCTTTCATGCATTTTGACTTAATTTGTTATGTGGTAAGGTAAGTGGCCAACTCTATGTTCGGCATGTTTCCTGACACCATTGTTGAAGAAACTGACCATCCCCTGTTGTGTAGTCTTAGCATCTTTGCCAAAAATTGTTTGGCCATATACACAAGGATTTTTTTCAGGGCTTTCTATTCTGTCTCATTGGTGTATATATTGATCTATATATGACACAGTCCTGGTCACTGTTTCTTTGTAATTTTTTTTATAAAATAGGAGTTTGTTACACTTTCTAGCCTTATAAAGCTCATTATTTGAGCCACATATTTAGTTGTCTCCAGAGACTTAGCTAATGTCCTGTACTGCCAAAACAACCCAGCATATTTTTCTCCATAAATTATGTATCATTATTTCTAAAGTTTGATCATAGTGACTTTTCTGAAGCATTACTTGATTTTTTTCCTCCCTT
Source organism: Glossophaga mutica (assembly GCA_039655065.1). NCBI lineage: Eukaryota > Metazoa > Chordata > Mammalia > Chiroptera > Phyllostomidae > Glossophaga > Glossophaga mutica. Next base: position 40,143,086 of record CM077306.1, on the reverse strand, counting down.
TTTAATTTTTTTTTAAATTTTTTTATTGTTCACTTACAATTGTCCCCATTTCCTTTGTAATATGTTACAAAGTCAGAAGATTGGAGGCCTCCAACTTTGTTTTTCTAGGTTGTTTTACTCTAAAGATTCCATCTGAATTTTAGGAATTCTTTTCCTGTCTTTGTAAAGAATGTTACTGACACTGTCATTAGAATTTCCTGAATCTGCAGGTTTTTTAGGGGTCGTATGAACTTAATATAAAATGTTCAAATATAAAATGTTCAAATTATTTGTATCTCTTTCTGTTTATTTTTAACTTAATATAAAATGTTCAAATTATTTGTATCTCTTTCTGTTTATTTTAGCAGTGTTTTGTAGTTTTCAGTGTACCTCCTCAGTAAGTTCATCCCTGAGATTTTATGCATGAGTTTTGCATGTTGGTTTTGTGTCCTACACCTTTGCTGAAATTGTTTATTGGTTTTGACAGGGTTTTGTGGGGTTTTGGGGTTTTTTTTTTTTTTTGGTAGACTATTTAGGGTTTTCTATATATAAGACTATGTCATGTGTGAACAGAGATCATTTTACTTGTTCCTTTTCAATTCGGATGCCTTTTATTTCTTTTTCTTGTTCTGGCTAGACTTCCATTACTCTGGTGAATAATACTGGTGAGAATGGGCATTGTTCCCTTGTTCTGGAGCTTAGTGGAATATCTCTCGGTCTTTCACCTTTGAGTATGATGTTACTGTGGATTTTTCATATATGGCTTTTATTATATCAAGATACTTTGCTTCATTTCTCATTTGTTGAGTGGTTTTATTATGAAAGGGTATTGAACTTTGTTAAAGAATTTTGTTAAATGCTTTTCCTGCATCAGTTGAGATTATCACTTAGTTTTTGTCCTTCATTCTGTGAACGTGCTGTTACATTGACCGATTTTCTTATGTCGAGTTCTCTTTCTGTTTTGTACATCTGTTTTATTTTTATCATTTTGACAAGGGTTGTGTATTCTAAAATCCAAAAAATACCCAACTGTATTTGCATGTGTGTATTTGTGTATATACATATATGAATGAAAGACAAGATGAATACCTTTACCATCTGAAAGTAAATATCTTAAAAGTCAGATGTGTTTATTTAGATTTATACTTTATTATAAATACATTATTAGTAGTTAAACTGAAGATAATAGAATCAATTACTGGATACTTAAAATGAAAGTATTTTTGAAGGAATTTTTAAACTAATTTGAATTTTGTTAATTATTATATTTATATTTGATTTTAATTTAGTGGGGGTTCAAACCCTATAGAATTAAGGAGGAATAACATTCCTATGTAGAAGCAGTAGCAGTGATGATGATGATGATGATAGTGCTTTCTCTTTGTTGAGCGCTCACTGTGACCCAGCTCTCGTGCTGAGTTCTTTCCTTGCTCATCCCATGCGTTCCTCACAGCAACCCTGTGAGCTGAGTACTGTTATCCTCATGTTGCATAAAAGGTAAATGAGTTTCACAGAGGTTAAGAAAATGTCCCAAGGTCAAATACCAGTGTGAGAAGCAAATTAAATCTCAGCCAGTCTTAAGGGCATTATTTTGTGAATAGTTCTTTATTCTTAACCTTAGCTAATATACTGTGGAGCTATTGTTATTACCAATAGAAAAATCAACATTACTATGATTTAATTAGAAGAATATCTGAGTCTATTCATCTATTCACTTTTAGACAATGGATCTACAAGATGAATTAATTGGACTAAGGTACAGCAGATTCATTCAGCATGAATACTGAACTCGCAACCCAAAGGATTGTGCAATGACACCAGTGAACTTGTAAAACAAAGCTTAGCCAGTTAATGAACCCATTCATTCCATTCCTGGATCTACCCATTTCTTTCTCAGTGTGATGTTATCCTCACAATAGTCCTTATAACTGGAGCTTTTTAATTAGAACGACCAAAACAACCCTCATTAATAACATGCCATCATTACACATAGCATTAACTGTGTAAGGCTAACATGGACAACTTGTTGCTACAGAGTAATTTACTGAAATCATTATAAGAGAAAGAGTTAATGTAGAAACTGACCATTTTGGTGTTATGTCTGCTTAGCAAAGACTTTTGGTTCAGTCAGATGTGGAGGGGGAAAAGTAGTAAATCTACATCAATTTGTTTGTTAAGCATCTCAGCCTTTTCATTAATTTTACAAACACTTTTGCAACTACTATATGCAAGCATTATAGTAGGTATCAGGGATAATAGAAGTTAAAAAACAAAAAGCACCTGTCTCCACGAAGCCCCAGCCTAATGGGAAAATGGAAAAATAAATGGATGATTGTTGGTACAGTGTGATAAAGATGATTGTATGCCATGAGAGCATATGAGAGGATCACATAACTCAGAGAGGACCATGCTTCTGGTAATAATACTTTAACTCTTGAAGTGTGAGCAAGTATGGCTCAGAGTTTAGAATAATTGGAACTTGAAGAGAGAAGGTGTCAGGAGAGATTTCTGATTTATGGTTGAAAACTTTCTAGGGATAAGGAAACCATAATTAAGATTCAGGGTGGATCCTAAAAAATCCAAAAACATGCTTTCACAGTCAAATAACATTACCAAAAGTAAAGGAATATTATAGGCTTGGTATTCTTCCCCCACCCCCGCCAAAAAAAAAAAAAATCAAATTCTTGAATTCTTTTAAGGCTTTTAATGACTTAAGTAAATTAGAACTTCTCGCTAGAAATTGAGACTTGAAGTCCTGAGGTTTGGAGGTGGCTTGTGCAGGGAATGAAGACCTCAGGGAGGCTCATTCCTGAGTGGACTCGCACAAGAGCCCACAGAGCTAACAGCTGACCAGCTTTTGCTTCTTAAGATGATTGAAAAGCTCCACTCTCTGCTGAGCCTCAGAGGTCCCAGAGATGGTGATCTTCTTTAGCAGTCAGTTTTGTCAAACCCAAAGGGATGCCCAGGGAATTTTATTGACTATGTTATGCTATCAGAAAGGGCCAGGTTTTGATCTCCAAAAGGTGGATTTTCCTCCTTTTCTTGCATAGCCCACTTATCCCAGCTTCTTCTGATTCTTAATGAATTACTCAGCAGCAACTTTCAAACATAGTTGTTATTAATGTCTCAGTCTAATATGCATATAATTTGATAGACTTTAGCTCATTTATAGAGTATAAATTAGATTTAACTACGTTGACTAAGTTATATTTATTGAATTAGATAGCCCAGAAAAAAAGAGTCTAATTAACTTAATGAATTAAAATTTGGGGACAGATGATTAAGTTATATGTGTCCAGTATTTACATGCAAAATTTATCCTTGAATTGTTTTATATATTAGACATTAGATAAAAACAATCTATTTCCAGAGTTTACCCCAATTTGAAGTTAATTTCCATCAATTTAGGTTTTTTTCTTTCTGAAAAAAAAATAGCAAAATGACATGTTGGACCTTAATATTTCTCATTAGCTTGGAGGGTGTTACTATAAATATGTTTTGGAGTTCCACATTTGAACACAGAAAGAAGAAATGTTTCTCTCTCCTTATACTCCTCCATCCTGGCCCTCATACCTACTATGTAGAGACCGCAAACTGATGCAAGTTGTATATTCCATGACTGGATAAAAAAGACAGAATAAAATTACTTAGTCGTCATGACTTCTCACTTCTCAGCGTTCCTGAAAATTACCTCATGTCTGAACACATCCTCAGCAATCAGACACCTCACCCTGTCTCCAGAAACCGTGCAAACAAAGCATGGCTGCCAGCACTCTGAGGGTTTCCTGACTCCAGACCCTCAGAAGCCCTGATTGGAGTGGAGAGCACCAAAGCGCACGCATGTGGGCCCTCTTGGCCTCAGAAGTAAAAATTCACAGCCAGTGTGTCATCCCTCCTCCTGCTCAGCTGTATAACCGTCTTCTTTGCCAAGTGTTTTTCCCACCCGTGCACAGACACAGCTGTGTATGTGTGTGGAAAGGTGTGGCCGATTTGGACTTGAGTAAACATTTTCTTGGAATCTTTTAACTATGATATAACACCATGAACAACGGCTTGTTACAGGAAAGGAAAGCATGGTAACACACTGGTGGCCCCAAATGGAGATCAGCTGCTATTGCAAATTCTTTAGAGAGCAGAAACAATGTTACATAGATTAAAACATTGTTTTAATTGGCACAGCACAAAACATGAATGGGGGTGAAGCCATCTGCAGCAACAAATGAAGTCAACATTGAATCTAAAAAGAAAAGTGTATATCTAGTATAGCTAGAATACCAATAAGCTTTGGTAGGGCAGCCATCCCAGTGAAAACCCCAAAGATAAATTGTCTATCTACTTCTTATTGTTTCATTGCTGGGAATATGGAAAGTATTTTGATATAGATTCAAAGAATAGCAACAAAAAGAATGTGGAAGACATTAATGTAGAAGACATTTAAAGGATTAAATGTGGGTTTGTTATGCAAACGATTGAAGAAGAACCCCCGGCCTGCCCTTACTCAGTTCTTCCTGTTGTCTGAAGGAGGTGAGCGGGCCAACTTCGATGACTGATTTGTGCTGGGGATGTAGCTCATCACAAATAGCTTTTGCATTGCCTGGGAACACACAAAAGAAGAAGGGTCCCTCAAGGATTTCTGGAGGCTGTGGGCTAGTTTGAGTACACCATGCTCTCTTTGTGCATAGTCTCCAGCAGAGTTCAAAGCACAAATAGGCACTTAATAAATAATGTTCACTTGAGTGAATTCACTAGATTTTTTTACTGTAGTTTAAAGTTAATCTCTTTGAGACAAATATCAAGTTATCTTTCTTTAAATGTTTCTAATGCGATATGCTTTAAAACACAATTCACAATTTAAAAGTGAATAATCATAATTTCTTAGACACATACTATGCAAAAAATTTTGCTCACTAAAAAGCCAATTCAGGGGGACCCTTAAACCAACCCTTACCCTAGGTACTAAATTTCACTGCATCTGGTAAGGACAGATGAGCCTAATATATTCTATCTATAGTTTATTCATATCCCCTATCATTGGATGGGTCCCAGGAAATAGGTGGGATATTGTCTCTGTGCAGTAGCATTTGATCATTGTTTAATTTGATAGAAGTGTTGAGGGAAAATTTCTTCCTCCTATTTCTACAAAAACCTGAGTTGCAAGATTTTAAACTCAATGGTAAGAACACTGCTACATATTATCACCCTTGACATTTTCAGATTGAAAAGAATTCTTTTTTCCACTTGGTTTCAGGCTTCACTTACTGACTCAATAAACAGAGCTCATTTATTGTAGAAAGATTTAGAGACCAAACCCAGCACCGTGAAAATGGCAAGAGGACAACTTCGGAGTGACACAGCCCTAGTTACAAATCCTGACTATTCCTCTTAATAGCTAGATGCCCTTAACCTTTGGTTCCTTCCTCATCTGTAAAATGTGGAGAAAAAGATTTGCCCTGGCAGGTTGGATTTTAATGAAAACGAATACAACACACTTAGCAGGAAGCCTCGGTTTGTAACTGTCAGCTCCCTTTCCTTCGGCCGCTTCCCCGTCTTCAGGTTGTACGACATCATGTCTCTGGAAAGCAATACATTTCTCCGTTCTTTATTTACACAAATTACAATTTTTTTCTGCTGGGACTCATCATTACGCAATTCCATCACGTTATAATCTGAACAATAATAAATTATGATTAAAATATACTAGCGATAATGATATTTTTCATGCCTTCTAAGTTGTTGGCCAGATATTGTAAGAAACTCTAAAGGTCATGATCACCTCATATCACAATCCAAGGACAGGCCTGTCATTACGCTTGATTTAGATGCTCAAAGGATATCATCAAGAACCTGCTTTTGAAGTTCTGACTTCATAATCTTCAGGCTGGGTCCTCCCCAGTGGTCCTGATGATGCAGGAAAGAGAGAAGAATTCTGTGAGAGACATACTAAAGAGGGCAAGAGGGGGTGGGCAGAGACACTGAGGGTGTTATCTGAGGGAAGGCATCCCAAGCAGACATCACACCCAATAGTAACGAGGGGTGTATTCGGAATATTGGAGAAACAGTAAGGAGGCTGGGGTGCCAGAGCAGAGTGAACCACACAGACAGAGCATGGCGAGAGATGAAATCAGAGAAGGAGCAAAAAGCCAATTAATGTAGGGCCTTCTAGGCCACTGCAGGGACATTGGCTTTTGTCCTGAGCACGAAGTATAGCCATTGAGGGATTTAGAACAAAAGAATAACATGATCTGCCTTACATTTTAAAAGGATCGCTCTGGTTGCTGTGTTGAACCTAGGGGAAATGAGAAAGCAGGGACACTGGTCAGCAAATTTGCAACAGAGCAGATGGAAGATGATCGTACCTTGGACAAGGATGTAGTGATGACTTACAGGGAAGATTTGGAATCTGAGTATATAATTTTTGAAACTCATTGATTTTAGAGAAATAGAAACATCAATTTGTTGTTCCACTTATTTATACATTCATTGGTTGATTCTTATATGTGCCCTGACCTGGAATCAAACCCTCAGCCCAGTCCTATCAGGACAATGCTCTAGTCAACTGAGCTACGTGTCCCGTGCTGGAATCTGAATATGTTTTGAAGGTAGAGCCACCAGGATTTTCTCAGAGACAAAGTGGGGAGTATAATAGGAAGCAAAGAATTAAGGATGTTAGGAAAGGCAACCAAAGGGGGAATATAAGGGAGAAAAATTAGAACTCGGTTTTGAACATGTGATGTGTGTAATGCCTATTAGCTAACAAGTTTACAGCTTTCTGTTCCAGACACAATTTTAAGTGTCTTATATACAGGGTCCAGCACAAATAATGCCCCCTTTTTATTACATAAAAATCTTTTATCACAAAACCATAAGCATGTAATTCTGTAATATAACAACATCACACTCAAGCACACCATCTGACACTTTAGGTGAAATGTTCAAACTGCTGTCCATCTCATGTGAGGCATTCATGTACCCCACCAACCACACTCAATGGCATTTCTTCTGCCAAACCCTGTATATGAACTCATTTAGTCCTCAGCAGAACTCCATATACTAGGTATTTTGAATTCACATCCTCAGTTACCAACAGTATTTAAAACCAAGAAAGTATGTATAGATACAGAAAAGAAGACCAAAGGCTGAGCTCAGTACACCACAATGTTAGCACTTAGAGACACGAGGGGAAACCAACAAAGAAGATCGGGAAAGAGTGGGCCTTACGGGAGGGGAAGAACATGAAAAATGGGTGTCCCGGAACCAAATGAAGTAAGTATATCAAGAAAGATGAAGTGATCACTGTGTCAGAACTCATATTTTACGTAAGATGAGGATTGTGAATTGACCGCATTTCAGTGGAATAGTGAGGGCAAAAGCCTGGATTCAAGAGAGATGGGTAGAGGGGAACTAGAGATAGCCCGTGAGCACGGGCAATTCTTTTGAGGAGATTTTTTTCCCTAAAAGGGAGCAGAGAAATGAGGTGGAGGCTAGAAGGGAATGTGAGGTCCAGGGAGGTTCTTTGCTTTTTTGTGTTTTGTTTTTACATTGACTTTATTTTTTAGAGCAGTTTTAGTTCACAGCAAAATTCAGCAGAAGGTACAGAGACATCCCATGTTCCCTGAGTGTGTGTGTATGTGTGTATATACATACATATACACATATATATACATATATACACAACAGAGAGATATATAAGGGTCTATAACTCCCCAATTATCAAAATCCCACATCAGCATGGTACACTTGTTCCAATCAATAAAACTGTGTTAATACATCATTATCACCCAAAGTCCATAGTTTATATTGTAATTCACTCTTAGAAGTGCACATTCCATGGTTTTTGACAAATGTATAACGACAGGTATCCACATGACAGCATCACACAGAGTAGTTTCACTGCCCTAAGCATGCTCTGTGCTCAGCCTATTGTGTCCCCACCCCCACTTCACCCGCACAACTGATCTTTTTATTGTCCCCTAGTTTTGCCTTTTCTAGAATGTCATATAGTTGGAAACACACAGTGTGTAACCTCTTTAGGCTTCTTGCACTTAGTAGTATACCTTTAAGTTCTTTCCTTGTCTTTTCATGACTTGATAACTCATTTCTCTTTGGCACTAAATAATGTTCCATTTTCTTAATGTACCATAGTTTAGTTTTCCATTCACCTGCTGAAGGTTTCTTGGGTGCTTGCATATTTTGGCAATTATAAATAAAGCTTCTATAAACATCTTTAGGTACAAGTTTTTCTATAGACATCACTTTTCAACTCCCTTGGGTAAATATCAAGGAGTGCAATTACTGAATCTTATACTTATACTTTCTTATATTAAGAAATGTTTAGTTTTATAAGAAATTGCTAAACTTTTCCAAAATGTCTGTAACTATTTTGCATTTTCACCAGTAATGATGATTCCAATTGCTTCATTTTCACCGGCATTTATTGTTGTTAGTGTTTTGGATTTTGTCCATTGTAATAGGTGTGTATAGTGATATCTTGTTACTTTAATTTGCAATTCCCTAATGACATATCTTCATATGCTTATTTGCCTTCTGTATGTTTTCTTTGTAGGGTGTCTGTTCAGTGCTTTGGCTCATTTTTTGATGCAGTTTTTGGTTTTCTTATGTTGAGTTGTGAGAGTTCTTTGTATATGTTAGGTAACAGTCCTTTATCAAATATGTCTTTTGCAAATATGCCCTCCACTCTGAAGCCTGTCTTCTCATTCTTTTGACATGTCTTTTGCAGAATACAAGTCCTTAATTGTAATGAAGTCCTACTCATCGATTCCTTCTTTCCTGATTTTGGTGTCGTATCTGAAAAGTTATCACCATATTCACGGTCATCTAAGTTATCTCCAATGTTATCTTCAAGGAGTTTTATAATTTTGCATTTTGTGTTTTGATCTATAATCCATTTTAAGTTAATTTTTGTGAAAAGCGTAATTATTCTTTAAATGTCTGTGGGATCTGCGATGATATCCTTTCATTTTCCTTTCTTCTCTTTCAGGCATTCCTATTACATATATGTTACACCTTTCATAGTTGTCCCACAATTTTTGAACATTCTGTTCTGGGGTTTTTCTTTCCAGTCTTTTTGTTTGTTTGCTTGCTTTTCAGTTGTGGAGGTTTCTATTAAACTACCCTCAGCTCAGAGATTCTTTTCTCAGCTATGTCCAGTCTAACAATAAGCCCGTCAAAAGCACTCTTCATTTCTGTTACATTACAGTGTTTTTGAACTCCAGTACTTCTTTTTTATTCTTCCTTAGAATTTCTCCCTCTCTGCTGACATTGCCCAACAATTCTTACATGTTTTCTCCTTTATTTATTAGGGCTCTTAGCATATTAATCATAGTGGTTTTAAATTCCTGGTCTGATCATTCCAACATTCCTGCTATGTCTGAGTCCAATTCTGATGCTTGCTGTCTCTTTGAACTGTTTTGTTTGTTTGTTTGTTGCCTTTTAGTATGTATCTAAATTCTTTCTTGAAAGCTGAACATGATATGCTGAGTAAAGAACTGCTGGAATAGTAATAAGCTGGTGAGGTGTGGGGGAAGGGAAAACATTCTGTAGTCCTGTGAGGAGGTCTCAAGTCTTTTGGAGAGCCTGTGCCTCTGGACTGTGAACTTCTGAAGTGCTTCTCAGTTTTTGCCTCTCACCCCCTTAGGTGGGACAGGATGGCTGGTGAGGAGTGGAGTTGTCTGCTTTCCTTTCTCCAGGTTGGTTAGGCTCTGATAAAATTCCAATAGTGTAGGCCCTGGTAAAATAGTTTCCCTTATGGGCAGGTCTTAATACAAGAGTGTGCTCTTGCATATTTCAAAGTGGTTCCCTTGCCTCTCCTGCTACTAGAGCACAAGTGGATTTTTCTCTGATATTCAGTGCGATAACCAGGTAGGGCTCCTGGAGGTAAAACTCACAAAACTGGGTGGGGGGTTCCCCTATGACTGGGTGCCCCTGGAGTTTTAAACACTCAGACTTGTTGACACTGAGTCTCCAGCAATTTGGCAATGCGAGTTCAAGTTTTCCTAGCCCAGCACTGGTTCTCACACAAGCTTCTGCTCCAGAAAATTGTGATTCTCTATAGTTACCTGTCTGTCTTTCCAATTTTGGGGAAAGTGGCTTGCCTGTGACCTCATTTCTCTGATGGTTCTAGAAAAGTCATTGATTTTTTCAGTTTTTTCAGCTATTTACTTGTTAGGACAGAATGACAGCTGCCAAGCTCCTTACATACCAGACCTAACTAAAACCAGAAGTCAGCTTTTGTTTTTAAGATAGGAGATACTACAGCACATCAGATTACTGATGGGAATGATTTAGTAGGATAGGAGAGTTGATGACAGAGGAGAGGGGAAAACTTCAAAGACAGAGTTCCTGGGGAGGTCACGGTAGGCTCCAGTGCGCAGGGAGAAGCTATTGGATGCAGACAAGAGCAGAGACACAGATCCGTGGTAAAAGGTCAGGCACAGCACCTGGTACCTGCTGCAAGCAGACCTGTGGATATGGTGGTGGAAGCAGGTAGATGTTCTCTTCTGGTTTTTTCTATCTTAATGAAATGGCAAATAAGTGATCAGCAGAGTGAAGATTAGAGAAGTGGTAGCAAAGATTTGAAAAGAAAAAGGGTATGAAATAATCAACAAATGAACTGACATGGGAAGTAGAGTAGGATTTCAGGGCTACGCCTAGCCGTGAGTTTGAAGGGAGCACAATCAGCAAGGTTGTTCTTCTTTAGCCATGCTCAGCTTTCCAAGTTCAGGCAGGGGGAGTACCGAGTTTAACTTCATCAGGGAGGGGCTGTGCTGTAGTGCATGAAGGCTGAGAGTGAAGATTCCGGAGACAGACTGCTTGGATTGAAATCACAGTTCCACCACTATGCAGCTTTCTTGAACACACTGTAGTCTCACTGTGCTTCGGTTTCCTCTTCCGTTTCCCACTTAGAGAGGGACTAGAAATTCCAAAGAGATCTGTGACATTCTTCTCTTCGCTCTCTCCCAGCCTACCTGCATCCGGTCCATGTACTCTGCCATGTACTCTCAGATCACTGTCGAGTGAACAGATGTAGAGTGCTTACAACAGTGGTTGACACATTACCTGCTAAGAAAGTGAGATGGAGGAAGAAAGTAGCAAGAAAGCTGAGGGAACGTACAGTGGAGTGACGTAAGTGAAAAGGGAGGAGTGAGAAACTGCCTGCTTCTTTAGAATTCAAAAACAAAAAAGTAGAGGAAATTCCGTTTACTTCAGGGAAACCCCTTCATCCAAAAGAGCATTGTGGGATTTGATTTGAACCCAAACGAAAATGAGGCAACCTTGAACACATGATCTCTCAAACAGTTCAGTGGTGAAAGAAGAAATATGTGCCAAGAAAGTGACAAACAGTGCAAATCAGAGAAGTTCTGCAGCTTAGTTGAAAACAGTCCTTTTTCTGCTATAATAACTCAAGCGATGTAGACTTGATGATAATCCCTGCTCAAAAGCAGCCTTGGAGCTGTTTTCATACGACCCGTTTCAGGAATCTGGAGTGACAGGAAGCTTGCTGGGTATCTTAAGTATTCTGTGTTCACTGGCCACAAAATTACTTCCATATTCATATTTGTTGGAGAAAAGGCAGTTTCAGTAGCTGTCCTTACAGAATTCCACCAGAGCTTATTTTCCTGTTCATTCAGTGACTAGATCATGTTTGCCACAAGAGCCTTTCTTTCCTAAGGTGTCATGAGGCGTCTGCTAGAGAAGGAAGAGGGGATGGTTTTAGGAGGTAACAATGCATTTGTCAGCCATACAAATAAGCAAGTGATTCATACAAATAAGCAAGTGATGTCCAGTGCTGAAGAGTGTGGCCCCTGAGAACAGACTGCCTGGGATCAGTACTCGGCTTCCTTCACTTCTGTTAGCTGCACACTCTTGGAGATTTCTCTTGGTTTTCTCATTTGTACAATGGCATCATTGTGGGGTTAAGCATGAAGATTCAAGGAACTAACATGTAAAGTATTCAGAACAGTTTTTCACACAATACACACTCAATGTAAGTATTATATGCCACAACCAAATAAATGACACATGAATGGATTGTAGTTTTTTCCTAAGTCCTGTGCCTTGGGATTCAGTACGACCAAAACACATTTGAATACCCCTATCCTTTTTTTTTTCCTCTCCTTTCTCAAATAACCCTGGGCTTGTCCCTACAAAAACTGCCTGCTGTCTTTAGGATAGTTCAGTATATAAGGGGCAGAAAAGACAAAGCAGAGATTTTCAGGTAGGATCATGAGTTCACACATTCTATTATATACTCCTTGAGTTATTTTTGAATTAGAGTTGAGTGTGTATGTGTAAAGGGCTTAGAACTATGCCTAGCTGAAATGTTTGTTATCTGCTAAGAGAAAAAGAGGAAGGAAGAGAGTAGCAAGGAATCAGAGGGAGAACGATCTGCAGTTATCCAAATCACCACCAAGTCCGGTCTGTTTTCTGCTGCCGCCATGGGACAGACGCCTCCCGGTGCCTCCCGTTCTTGAGCGCACTGCTCCTTCGCGCTGCAGGACCCGTGTGGGTGCGAGTTGTTCCGCCTGAAATGCTCTTACCACAGCGAACCTACCCCCGCTCTCATTTTGTAACCCCTCTCCCCACTTCAGATCTCAGCTCAGGGGTTGGTTCTTCCTGCAACAAGCTTTTTTTGACTCCTCAATCAGGTCTTTCCTCCTTTGCTCCTTTGTTACAGGGAGACTTCGTAGCACTTCAGCTGTAATCATGCTTATGATTATTCGGTTAGTCTGTTTGTGGTTAGTCTAATACATGGTAAATAATCTGTAAGTATTTATTAAATAGTGAATAAATATTGCTCCCATTCTGACACTTTGAAAGCTTTCTCCCTTTTCCTAAGTTTTTCACCGTTTGTTAATGGTTGGACAGTGACATAAGGAAGTAGCCAGAGGAGAAAAGGGGCTATTCCTGTGCCATCTAGTGGGCACCTGACTGGGGCAAACGCAAAAAGGGCATAAAGTTCATTTAAAAAAGCACAGAATTCAGCAATTGGCAGTGTTCTTACAGATTATCTTATCTAACATTTTTGGTATCACAGGCAAATCCACTATTTAGAAATTGAGCTAAGGACTTTAGCAAGCTACCTGGCAGACACTGCTTCATGTACAAATAAAAAATGTGTTTCAAACTATAAGATTTCAAATGTGACTCATTGACATCTGCTTTCCTGAAATATTGTCTTCTCGGAGACTAAACCACCTAAAGGATAGAACAAATTCTCATGACTTAACACACAGCAAAAGACAGGCTTTCACACCACTGGCTCTTCAGTCCCCTCACGCTCCATCTCCCCAGACTTTATCCCAGGACTCCGTTGAAGTTCTGAAAGGGTCTGTGGAATCATAGCGATAGCACTGTTTGTTTTAGTTTGCTCTAACAATGGGATAATCAAGGCAGCATCTAATTTCAGTGGGAAACTGTCATCTTTTGACACTGACTCTGTAAGTGGCCCAAATATTAGAGGGCTGAAAGAACCCTGGCTAAGGGCAGAAAAAAACCAGTTTGTTTTGAGAGTGTTCCCTTGTTGTCTTCTCCTTTCTTTCCTCTTGACAAAATTTGCCCTGAAGCTGCTTCTTTGCTACCCAAAGCCCTCCATAAAAGTTCTTCAAGAACACAGGCCAGGTGCTGTGTCTCAAACATGCTTTTCTTTGTCTCTACCCCTCAATTTCCCCAATAAAACTGAATGGCAAAAACATTTAATCAGAGAACATAATCATTGTTAATGTGTTAATAAGCTGATATCCAGTCTCAACAAGAAATAGCATCCTTCACCCAGTTAAAATTCACGTTCCCAGAAAGTCCCTTAAAAGTGACTCATGGAAATTTCAGTCATGGCATCAGACTTATGGGGTTGGAATATATTTGAGCAGTTGAGCCTTTTTTTCCTTCTCCTTTCCGAAACTGTGTAAAAGGTTTCCTGTAGTTGACTGTGGGCAGAGTTGACTCTGGAGATCAGTTAGTTACTATCAGTAGAACAGCCTAAGAACCAAAAAGTGCAAGAAGTTCTGTGCAAATGAAACATTGTTTCCTACAGTAATCACCTCCAACAATGCTGAAAGGCAAAGGGTAGGCCTAGATAGCAATAAAAGAATTAGTTTCTGGACTACCTGAAAAATTTCTACCAATTAAGGAAACATGAACAAACCAATGGAAATGCAAGTAAAATTTATGAATAGGAGATTCACATAAAATTAATGTAAATGATCCACCAATAGTTGAAAACATGATCAGTGTCATCTCTAACCAGGAAAATGCATACTGAAGGAGCAATGAGATGCATTTTTATCTAACAGATTAGCAAATATTTAAAAGTTTGATTTTATCAAAATTTGGATAGGAAGTAGGGAAATCTTTCTTTTTTATATACTACTACTAATGCTCATGAGAGTGTAAAGTGACGATGCCCTATGTAAGAGGGTACAACATTGACAATGTTCCTTCTGTGGAAGCAATTCTGTATCTCCCTATGCGTCCCAGAAAATACTTCACATATGCATAATGAGGCTTCTACAAGGGTGCTGATTACAGCATCATTTGCACAGCAAAATATGAAATGGTATTTCTTAATTGTCTTATTCCCCAAACTGAAATCAATAGGTGCTAGCCCCCTCACATTCTAGAGAGATCCACTAAGGATCCCTCAGTTTCAGAATACCTGAAATTGCAGTCATGATATTGGGGACAGGGCAGGAAATAGCCTAAGAGGACAATCCAACAAGCAAAGAAAGAATCGGGTCTTTCGGGATATCAGTAAGCCAATGCTACTAAACATTGGAGCAGTTCTCCCTGGGGATTTCTGGTTTTGAGATAGTCAATGTCCGTTATTAGTTAGGCTCCCTAACAGTCCTCAGCCAGTCATCCACTCACCCCCAAACCCGCTAACATCTTTCTTGACTTCAGTCCTCCATCCAGTCTTCTGCACCTTAAGCCCTGTCATCCTCCCAAGGTCAGACAGTTATGATTCATGAAAACGCTGAAAGTTAACATTAAATCTTAATAAATACTATACTTTGAGCCCTTATTGGGTATCAAATGTGAGACATTTCATATTTATTATCACATTTAGTCCTCATAACAACTCTAAAAGTTGGGGACTAATATGCCCCTGATTTTACCAATGAGCAACATGTGGAAAGGTTTTGAAACTTGTACAGGGTCACCTAACTGGAGATAGAGCTGGGCTTGGAGCCAGGTAGCTCTGGCCAGCCTGCTGGGTCACATTCCTACACAGCCTTTCATGGTCTTCCAGCTTTCTCGGCTTCCTGCAGGAGAGCTCCCCGCCACTAAGCCGCCCCCTGCAAGGCCTCCCTAGACTCTGTTTCACTTGACATTCCATTTGCAAGATCTTGGCCCCTGAAAATCCACACTTTAACTTCAAGTTCTTCCATTTCTGCATGGTCAGTGAACTTGTTTTTAATCCTCATTGTATCCATTTGTGTTTTGAATTCTCTACTTCCTTTACTGTATCCTCCCTTTTCCAGGCTCATGTGTTATGTCAGTCATATACTATTAACCACCGTACCGCTTCCCTTGTCATTGTTCTCTTCTCTCCTTCCAGCCTCAGCATTATCAAGCTTAGCATAAAATATGGTTTGTCTGCTCCCACTCCCTGGACATTGAACATTTCTAGAAAAAGTCACTAGAGTAGATCTATTTTCAATTTATTTCAGCTAAGCTGTTACTTCTCAGAAATTATTGTATTCAGCTACAGTCAACTTTCTTTTTAAAATTTTTTTTCAAAAATGAAATTCGAGCACCAACTTACACCATACACAAAAATAAATTCAAGGTGGATAAAAGATTTAAATATAAGCCGTGACACCATTAAAGTCCTAAAGGAGAACATAGGCAGGAAAATCTCAGATGTTTCACACAGCAACATTTTTACTAATATGTCCCCTAAAGCAAAGGACATAAAGGAAAGAATAAACAAATGGGATCTCATCAAAATAAAAAGCTTCTGCATGGCTAAAGAAAACAGTATTAAAATAAAAAGAAAATCAACTGTATGGGAAAACATATTTGCCAATGATACCTAAGACAAGAGTTTGATCTCCAAAAAATATAAAGAACTTCTATGACTCCACTCTAAGAAGACAAGCAACTCAATTTAAAAAATGGGCAAAGGACTTGAACAGATACTTCTCCAAGGAGGACATACAGAGGATCCAGAGACACATGAAAAGATGCTCAGTATCACTAGCTATCAAAGAGATGCAAAGTAAAACCACAATGAGATACCACTTCACACCAGTCAGAATGGCCATCATAAACAAAGCAACAGACAGCAAGTGTTGGAGAGGTTGTGGAGAAAAGTGTTGGTGGGATTGCAGACTGGTACAACCACTATGGAAAACAGAATGGAATTTTCTAAGAAAGCTAAAAATGGATCTACCCTTTGACCCAGCAATTCCACTGCTAGGATTATATCCTAAGAACCCTGAAACACCAATCCAAAAGAACCTATGCACCCCAGTGTTCATAGCAGCACAATTTACAATAGCCAAGTGTTGGAAGCAACCTAGGTGCCCACCAGTAAATGAATGGATCAAAAAACTATGGTACATTTACACAATGGAATTCTATGCAGCAGAAAGAGAGAAGGAGCTCCCACCCTTCAGAACAGCATGGATGGGACTGGACAGCATTATGCTAAGCGAAATAAGCCAGGCAAAGAAGGACAAATACCATATGATCTCACCTTTAACAGGAACCTAATCAACAAAACAAACAAACAAGCAAAATATAACCAAAGGCACTGAAATTGAGAACAGGCTGACAGTCACCAGAGGGGAGAAGGGAGGGAATTTCAGGGGAAAAGGGGAAGGGTTTAGAGCAACAAGTATAAAGGACACATGGACAAAAACTATGGGGGGTGGAAATGGGAGGGAGGTGAGGTCTGGGGTGGTGGGCTGGGGTGGGAGTAAAAGACAGAAAACTGTATAAGAACAACAATTAAAATAAAAATTAAAAAATGTTTTTTTCAATTACAGTTGACATACAATATATTAGTTTCAGATGTACAACATAGTGATTGGACATTTATATAACTTATGAACTAATTACCCCAGTAAGTCTAGTACCCCTCTGATACCATACATAATTATTACAATATTAACGACTATATTTTTTCTGCTACATTTTAGATCCCCATGTACAGTTAACTTTCAACAGCAGCTCTTCCACTTGGTTCCCCTTGTCCTTCAGTTCCCACCTTCTTCCTGGAAATCTCTGAGAACATAGTGGTCACTTTCTTGTTTGCCTGTAAGATTCAAGATATCTGATGGAGACCTCATGCAATTCCCTTTGTGCTATCTCAGTATCTCTTGGTCATCTTAATCTGTCCATGCCTTTGCTTTACTCTTGCCTCCAAGGAGGATGTGCATCTCTGCCTTAATAAAGCTCAACCTAGCCTCTATTCCCATTCTTCCCTGTTTTCTCTATATTCGTATTCCACCAAGGACGTCACGTGATGGTGTTTTCAATTTTTCCCCTTTTTTAGTTCCTACAAAGATTCTCTCTTCTTATAAAGGTATTTCCCTTGACCTTAGTACTTTTTTTTTTTTTTTTTGCTCTTCTTTGGAAACATCTTTAAAAAGCAAGCTACGATCATAGCTTCCATTTTTCTGACGCCCACTCCCCACTTCCTCAGAATCGCCCTTGATTCACTTTCTAAAACTGTTCTCTGAAGGTCACCAATTACCCCATAACTAGCAAAGTCTACAGTTTTTCTGAAGCTTTTATGTGCCCTTAGCAATGTGTAGACCATCCTCCTCCTTTCTGTAAGGTTCTCCTTCCTTGGAGTGGGATGAGTGCCGTTTTACTTCTAGATCACTAAGCTTCCCTCATTTGTTCTTTCCTGGCCTCTCTTCTTCCTCCCATCTGCTCCGAGCAAACACCTAGTAAGGTTTTTCAGCCCTCGTCTCTCACTGTGCTCCTTCGGGGTTCTCAAGGATAGTCTCTATGCATATGATTCCAAAATCCATACCTGAAGTCCAAACACTTCTAAGTTACTAATACACAGAGCAAACTGCCCTCTAGATATTTTCAGTTTATATTTTAAAACATCTGTCTATCCATCTACTTGATTTTCTAAGTGAAATAGGTATCAAGGAGATTCTTTTAAAAACCCAGCTAATGGAGATGTGACGATTATCTACCTAGTGTGATTGTAGCACTACTAGTAGTAGTACTAGTTGTAATAATAATAGTAATATTTGGAGTCTTGACTGTATGCCAATTATTATGTCAAATATACTCAAGAACTTTTTAAATCTTTACAACTCAGTTTGGGAGCTATTCGTACTATCCTCTTAAAAAGTTCTGTGCATAGATCATCTCATAAGGCTTTATAACAGTGAGGTTGTTGTAGTTATGCTTCTTATCCCCATTTTAAACGTGAGCAAACCAAGGTTTAAAGAGGTGAAATAATTGCACAGCTAGTAAATGACAGAGCCAGTATTTGAAGAGGACTCTGTAAGGACGGTGATGATAGTGATAGCTCTCTTCCCTAGCACCTACCACATGCCAGGACCTGTGCAAGACAGGCACATATGCTATCTAACTTTCAGGGGTCAATGACATAGGATCTCATTTTGACATGTTAGGAAACTAAAGCTGAGAGAGGTTAAATAAAAAGCCCTTGGTTACAGAGCTAATAAATTGCAGAATTGGTGTAGTAGAGTAAAAGTGGCAACAAATTCTTTGTAGTTTCCGCCATAGAGATGTAGAGCTTGTTTCCCTACCAGTTGAAGGACGGAATGGAGCCAGAAGTGACTAGAGTTATTCACTTAAATGTCCCAGTGGCATCTCAAACTCAGTATCCAAGTCTGAGTTCATTGTCTTATCCCCTAAAACAAATCTTTTTTAAAAATATGTTTTAGAGGGAGGTGGGGAGGACAGGAGTGGTGGGGAGGGGTTGGGGGAAAGGCAGAAAACTGTACTTGAACAACAATAAAAAAATGTTTAAAAATATGTTTTAGTCTGATAAATGGATGCTTAGTATCAAATAAGGAACTAAATCTCAGCTCTACCCCAATCACTCCCATTCTCCAACCTCTGAATTGAATCTGTCTTATGTATCATTGCCTGATTAATCTTCATTAAGTGCAACTCTAAA
Source organism: Glossophaga mutica (assembly GCA_039655065.1). NCBI lineage: Eukaryota > Metazoa > Chordata > Mammalia > Chiroptera > Phyllostomidae > Glossophaga > Glossophaga mutica. The sequence goes on along the minus strand of CM077306.1, from coordinate 40,123,972 downwards.
GTTAGTGCCAGTTCAAACACTTGTAATGGGTTTCTACCATCTGACCCAAACATGTCCAGCATCTTCCTATACTTTATTCTAAATTTCAGCCAGAATGAATTACTTGTGTCTCCACAGATACTGCCTTATTGCTTGCCCTCTCCTGGAATGCTCATGCTTTTCTGCCTCCCTGGTGTTAAAATGCTTTCCCCCACTGCATTCAATCTGTCAATTAATAACCATTTTATTTTTATTTTTTATTTAATCTTTCTCATGCTTTTTCATTACTATGTAGTCCTCTTATACCCACCTCTCCATGCAATCAACACACTGTTTTCAATGTCCACGAGTCCTTTTCCCTTTTTTGCTCAATCCCTCCACCCCCTCACCTCCCACCCACTAGCTGTCATCCTGTTCTCCATCTATGAGTCTGTCTCAATTTTATTTGTTAGTTCAGTTTGTTCATTAGATTCCACATATGAGTGAAATCATAGCTATTTGTCTTTCTCTGACTTATTTCACTTAGTGTAATGTTCTCTAGGTCCTTCCATACCATCATAAAGGGTAAAATTTTCTTTTTGTTGTTGTTGTTGTTGTTGTTGTTGTTGTTTTTTATATCCAAGTAGCATTCCATTGTGTAAATGTCCTGTAGTTGTTTTATCCACTCATCTACTGATGGACACTTGGGCTGCTTCCATATCTTGGCTGTAAATAATGCTGCGATGAACATAGAGATGATTATGCTATTTTGAATTAGTGTTTTGGGTTCCTTCTAATATATTCCCAGAAGTGAGTTTCTGGGTCAAAAGGCAGATCCATTTTTAATTTTTTGAGGTATCTCCATACTGCTTTCCACAGTGGGCTGCACCAATCTGCATTCCCACAACAGTGGAAAGGTTTCCCCTTTCTCTACATCTTCTCCAGAACTTGGTGTTTGTTGATTTATTGATGATGGCCATTCTGACAGATATGAGGTGGTATCTCATTGTGGTTTTAATTTACATTTCTCTAATGATTAGTGACTTTCAGCATCTTTTCATAAGTCTATTCTGGGGTTTTTTGGTGTTGAGTTTTGTAAGTTCTTTATAAATTTTGGATATTAGCCCCTTATCAGATGTATTGGTGAATATGTTCTCCCATTCTGTGCGTTGTCTTTTTATTTTATTGATAATTTCCTTTGGTGTGCAAAAACTTTTTAGTTTGATGTAGTCCCATTTATTTATTTTTTCTTTTGTTTCCCTTGCCAGAGGAGATATATCCAATAAAATATTGCTATGAGCAATGTCTAAGATTTTGTTGCTTATGTTTTTTCTACAATTTTTATGCTTTTGGGTCTAACATTTAAGTCTTTCATCCATTTTGAATTTATTCTTACTTGTGGTATAAGAAGTTGGTCTAGTTACATTTTTTTGCACATATTTGTCCAGTTTTCCCATTGCATGTGCATGCTTCCTCTGTTGATTATTAATTGACTCTATGGGTGTGGGTTTATTTCTGGACTCTCCATTCTTTTCCATTGATCTATGTGTCTGTTTTTATGCCATTACCATGCTGTTCTGATTACTATGGCCTTATAGTGTAGTTTGTTATTAGGTAGCACAATTCCTCCAACTTTGTTCTTCTTTCTGAGGATTGTTGTTGCTATGTGGGGCCTTTTGTGGTTCCATATACATTTTTTGAAATATTTTGTCTAGTTCTGCAAAATATGTCATTGGACTCTTGATAGGAATTGAGCTGCACCTATAAATTACTTTGGGCAGTACGGACATTTTAATGATGTTAATTCTTCCTATCCATGAACATGATTTGTGTTTCCACTTATTTGTATCTTCCTCAATTTCTTTCTTCAGTGTCTTATAATTTTCTTAGTACATGTCTTTTACATCCTTGGTTAGGTTTATTCCTAGGTATTTCATTCTTTTTGTAGCAATCGTGAATCGGATTGTTTTCTTACTTTCCCTTTCTGTTACTTAATTATTGGCATATAAAACAGCACCATGTTGTAAGTGATAACAACTTCAAATATTATCTCTTCCATTAATTTTTTCTTGATGCCTCTAGATTGAAGTGATTTCTCCTTACTTTGGATTTCACATAAAATTTGCTTTTCCTATTTTAATTATTTATCTTGTGTTATCATTACTTTTGAAAAGTTGTCATTTCTTTTACTAGATTGCAAGCTCCCTGAGGAGGATAATTTACCTTAGTCATCAGCACATCACCTGCAATAACCTCCCAGAACCTTACATATAAACAATGTAGAGAATTTGGAGACTCAGTAAATAGCATTATTGTCCCTTTGAGTCAAACTGAGAAAAAGACATCCAAGTCATATTGGTGGAGAAATATTGCTTTATTACTGATGAAAACTATATTGGAAAATATGACCAGATGGCTTGACATTATACTTCTGAAACAGTAGGCTTCTCATCTACCTTGTCATGGAGGAGTCAGACAAGTGCAAGTCCTCCTCCCTGCCCACAGGGCCACCGGGCCTGACTGCCCAGCAGAGAACCAGCTCACTGTGTAGCTGGTTGGCACAATGATGGATCCACTGACCACAAAGCCCAGGTCCTTCTCTCAAACCTTCCAGAGAGAAGTGAGTAACAGGGTAGAGACCTGAAGTCATAGTTCACCTGAAGTCCCTCCACATAGAAACATGAGGATTAGCCTTGATGAAGGTGATGAAATCTAAAAGGAAACTTTGTCTTCAATTATCACCCACCCAGAATCATGGACAAGGAAAATAGAAGAAACGTGATTGAATTTAGAGATATACGTAAGTGTAATAATAATTATAGCACTGGTGGGCAGTACATACTAAACTTTATAATAAGTTATGGGCACTGTTCCAAGCTTTTTCATTGTACATAACTTAGTTATCATCTCCATGAAGCATATATTAAATACTAATATTATCTCCAGTTTATAGACAAAGAAACAAGAATACAAAGAGATTTAAAAAACCAGTGAGTGGTAGAACTGGAATTCAAATACTCTCCCTTTAAACCTAACTATTTATAAGGTGAGAAATATTGATGACCCTTTTCATATTGCTATGCTATCTAAGCCTCCCCAACTCACACTCCACTTCCCTGTCCCAGCAATTTAATAACTTAGGGTTTCTCTTTGTCACAAAAAAAGCTTATTATTGGTTTGATAGCCTACAGATGAAGAATGTCTGTTACTGTGTGATCAAACCATTGTATGGTTGCATCACTAATGAAACTCCAGATTGCTTTCCAGAATCTAGGTGGCCTTCTATAAGTAGTAAAGAGCATCCTACAGTTCAATTTTTCATTGACTTGTTTTTCCATCGTTCAATATTTATTTAAATGGCGAAGTCTCTTGCCTAGAGATGCCTTCTCTCCTCCCTTGCTTTCATGTCCCAACCCATGAATGTGTTGGTGTTTTCCCTTTAAAAAGTTCAGTGTATTACTTAAACACTTTGCTTAGCTAAGAAAACATAATAGAGGCTGTGTAGCACAAAGGCCTTAGCCTAGGAGTGAAAAAATTCCTTGCCGATTAAATGCAGGCCTAGCAGACCAAAATAATTGTCCCCTGGGACACGCTGAGTTAGCACTAATCAAGAGCAATGTGTTAAGCAAAGAAGTAGGTATACACAGCACTCGGTTACTGAGGACAGTTGCCTCCTATGCTGCTACCAGTACAAAACTCCAGAAAGATACTTCTGCACAGGCCTAACACCAGAAAGAAAACTCTGCCCAGCATTACTGCAAGCAAAGATGGGATTGCCTTCACTTTAGAAATCCCAGAGTCCCCTGGGATGCTTGAGCAGGGAAGGTTAGGAAGGGAAGCAGGATAAGGTGAAGAGAGCAAGGCACATGGACTGATTGTTACAGCACCACAGTCATTCAGCTATCGATGGCTGCTTTGATGAAAACAAAATTTAAATTATCTTTGGAATGTGGACAAAACCTGGTTAGAGTCTGAGATGCCCTAACACACTTGAACAGCCCCTCCTCAGCCACAACCAAGGCCTTGGACACACCATCAGGGAAGAGTCAGCAATTTCATGTAGATGCTTGGGAAGTGTCTCTGAATCTGCCCCTGAGCCTCTATTCTTTATTCCACTTGCTATATTTTGGCAAATCCAGTCCCATTAGTACTCAACAATATTTGCTGAGCAAGGGCCTTAGGTGGCCAAAATACACCTGGTCCATACTCGCATGAAGCCTGTGGTCTAGACTAGAGGAGAATGCACGTCCCTGTGTGAAGTCCTAACCTCACGGTACAAATGTTGTTCTTATTACTGTTACTACTTCCTATTGCCTCTTGCCTAATTTAGTTTCTTGGCTTGTTCCTCTTAGATTCATATCTTGGACTTGGATTTTGTTTCTTGGCACTTTCCTGTATTATCCTAAACTCCATGTTCCCCAGACAATTTGTCAATTTCCATCATTCTCTCTCTCTCTCTCTCTCTCTCTCTCTCACACACACACACACACACACACACACACACCCTCCTACTCCCACCATCAGAGCTGAGGTCTAGAGCTTCAGCTTTAAATGGATACTTCTCAACCATTACATTGATTAATTTACACCTTAGTTATAATTGAAAGTGAAAGAAATTAACTGTCCTGCTCTGGAAAAATTGTCGGCTTTCAAAAGAACACTAGTGTGGGCCTATCTGCTAAAAACAGACTAGTGCATGATTAAAATTAATTACTTGAAATTTTGTTTCCATTTAAAACAGTGTGTTGAATGAGCAATTGTTCTGTTGCGGGATGGTATACATCTTTCCAGTCAGCAGGATATTGTTCAAAGTGTGTTTCTAAAAAATAATGAGTTATGATGATTTAACACTTGCCAAAAGAATTATAATTCCTGTTTTGTAGCCAACAGAAGCTCAAATGCTTCTGACTGTGTCAGATCTGACTGGAAACAGAGCCCTTAAGTGACTGAATCATTGAACAAGATTATTTATTAATACTGACTTTATGTAGGGCACCTTGGCAGACCTCTGTTTTCTGGTAGCTTGTGATATGACAAGGAGGCAGGACAGATATATATATATATGTATATGTATGTATATATAAAGATGAACAACAAAAAGCACCCTGAATTATATGCCAATGAGTGGGATAGCCCAGTACTGCTAAGACCGTTGAAACTGGACTATAGAACAATTACTGGTACCCTTTTATTCTTAAGGGAATTTCACACCTGTGGCCAAAGAAAGGGTGTTTTCTCAGCATTTTTACTGTATCTACTACAATAGCATTTCAACAGTGCCTACAACACATGGCAAGATAAAATAATGGGAAATGTAGTAAACATTTTTTGTCCGGCTGCCCAACCTCTATGTACCCTACTTCTGGTAAAAGCCCACAATCTTTTTGGGGACTGGCGCCTCCTCACTCTTAGTGCATGTAGTTCCTAAGCAGCTGGCTTAACTTTCAGCTCTGGAGGGTGCTATGTGAGCCAGTCTTGGCCAGAGCATCATCTTATATGATGTCTGTTTCCAATTCACAAGCAAGTCAATCATGCTAATGAGATTCTCAGACTGTTGCTGGAGCCCTCAAGGTGGCAGAGTCCTTCTTTCCTGCTGGACTCTCACCGGAAAGGTCGTACGGCCGGCCGGGGCTGCCGCAGCTCTCTTGGCACCATGCAGAAACTTAGAATGAAACCTGAGCGTGAGAGACTAGTGATGTCTCCACATCAGGACTTCTAGACTCCTGATGTGGAGACTAGAAGTAAATGAAAAGATGACAGAAACCAAGAGTTTCCTGCCCCTGGATTTTTTAGTTATGTGAGCCAGTACATTCCTATCTTACACAGTTTGTGTGTGAGGGGTTTTTGTGTGTGTTTTGTTTTTGCCTGACACAACTTGCAAGTGTGGTTTATTTTATCTTAAGCAAACAGTGGCTAAATTAGGAGCAGGTCCTTAAGGAAATTCCCTTCCTCTCAAATCCATTGAGTCAGCGCTGTTTCTTCTCCAGAAGCCATGACTCATATGGCTACAGCCGGCCTTGTTGCTCCCTCTCAAGTCAGATTTCCTCCACCACCCACTTGATCCTGGGAGTATCCCAAGAGCCAGTGTGGGTGGGACTCTATCACCTCTCCCCACTTTCCACCTCCTGGCACCGCCACTTACTGGCTCCTTGGGAGACCCTCTCCCAGCCTCCACCTCTCCTCCCCTCTCACTGCCACCGCTGCTGCGGGCCTTCCTCTCAGCAGTTCTCTCGTGGCCGTCCTTGAGGAAGGGTCTTGTCTACCCATGCAAAATGTGGGCACCAGCTCCTAGTGTTCTGTTCCCTGGGCAAGTAATAATTGTTAACATATGGTGAATGCATATCAAGAGACAGTCACTGCTAAGAGCTTTACGTAGATTACCTCACATAATCCTTTCAACAATCCTGGCCTGTGGTTTAATGTTATTCCCACTATATGGATCAGGAAACTGAGGCATATAGGTCAGTTGAATCAATTTCACAAGATCACATGACCAATAAGTAACTGTATCACAAGGTGAGAAGGAAGGTTACATTCTCCTGTGAATCTTGGCAATGATTTTTATGATTGATAACTTATATTTGCCGCAGGACCGAGGAGGGAAGGGGAGAAGGGTCCCAGGGTCAGGTACAGACCAGATGATTCAGTTCAGTAAAGTAGAATATGTGTAAAAGCTACCTAGTATAACAAAACAACAGAATGATATGTATAACTACAAGGAAACTGATGTCTTCCAATTTGCAATTGCTCATAACAAACACTATTCGGGAAAGATGCGATGCTTTACACACTCATGTATCTTTTATCTTGGACAGGCCTCATTCCAGAAGCCTTGTCTTGTTATGTATTCTCTCAGCATTCTTTTCCTACCAGCGTGTCCTCTATGTATTCATTTCATTAACTAAGCAAACATTTATTGCTTGTTTATTATGTACCAGGCACTATGCCAGGCATGGGGGTACAATTGTTGCAAAAACATCAGTGCACCATCCTTAATGGAGTTTATACTATCAATGTACACATTACACAAATAAGTGTTAGCTTACAATTGGTGTTTCAAAAGAGAGATGGATGGTCACATCTGTGAGAGCCTACAAGGGGTGAAGTGGCCCAGGGAGAGAGAGCAGGCAGAAGAGAAAGAAACAAAAAAGATATACATTTGTAAAACATTTGTTCAGGTCCTCAGTAACATCTCTTCCAGTTGAGACAGCCCCCTTCATTATTTTCTTTCTTATTTTCAACTTCTCTGCACTGAATGACCCTCCACCACACCCTCCTACATGCACTGCCGAAGCCAGTCTTCCCTTTCCTCTTCCTAAGCTCTGAGTCTTTCTCCAGCCCCTAGCTCCCAATCAAAATGTGTATGTCTTTATGTCTGACTTATTCCCCAGGCCTTGTTCTGTTTTAGAATTATAGAGTTGTGATCACACTGTATAGATGTGGCAAAGACTGCCAACTGCCTAGGCAATATCCACAGGCCTCTCTTCTTTGGTATTAGAACCTTGATATTATTTGATTTATTAATGTACCTTGCTAAAAATAGTAGGTTTTCAGCCAACCTGGAAGCTAGTTGTGGCCATGTGACTAAGTCCTGGCAAATGATAAATGGAAATATTGTATTAGAGCTTCCAGAAAACTTCCTGAAAAGGTAACTAGTGTGAGCAGTTTGCCTCTCTTTCTTCCACATGCCTTTCTTTTTTCTGCTGGCTGGTTTATAGATATGGTATGTAAAGGGGGAAAAAACACACTCCTATCATACTTTCTTAGTGTCTACTCCTCATACTTTACATGCAGTCAGAATACAGCACTTCTGACATCAGATGTGTGGATTTTCCACACACCAACCAATTCTGCAACACCAGCTGAGTGTCCTAAAATTTAACCGCGTTCCAACACTGTCTACATGAGGCTAGCTAGCACTGGATCGCACAGGTTAATGCTCAGCCCCACAAGTCTGCCCTGCCCCTCCACCCACTTCACACACCAGTTAAGCAAGTCCAGGTTTCCCCTGTGCTGTAAATCAGAGGTTCCCACAACCCTCTCCTTAGATTAAATTAATTTGCTAGAGTGGCTCGCAGAAATCTGGAAAACAGTGCACTTAACAGATGCCTCATTCATTGTAAAGGGATATAACTCAGGAGCAGCCAGATGGAAAAGATGCATAGGGTCAGGGACAGGGGAAGGGCTCAGGGCGTCCATGCCCTCCCTCTCCAGGAGACCCACTCTCTCAGCACCTAATCGGGTTGGTTTCCCTGGCAGCCAGCCCTCCTCTTTAGGGGCTTTCCAAAAGTTACCTCATTAACATAAACTCCTGTAAGACTGAAAGGCGTTTTCATGAATAACAAAGGACACCTCTATCCTCCTATCACTTAGGAAATTCCAAGGGTTTCAGGAGCTCTATGCCAGAAACTAGGATGAAGACCAAATATATATTTCTTACTATAAATCACAATATCACACGGTGGCTGGAGCTAGAGCAGCAACTATGCCTGGCACATCTCTAAGCACTGCAGCCCTTATCTTATTTAAGCTTTACCAAAACCTTATGAGGTACATGCCTTCATTATCCCTATTTCACATAAGCAGATAACCAAGCTTCAAAAGGTAAGGAAATGGTTGTGGTGGCATAGTGAACTAAACTAATAGAGAGCCCTTCTTAACAATACTGAGAACTGTCAGGCAAAATAAAATAAATTATGTTTTAAAAACCTAGTTGAGCTAGCGGAAAAAAAAAAAAAGAATGAGAAAGCAAGTTGAGCTGAGGCTATGTCTGCCCCTCGGGTGGTTCTAAGTTTGAAATAGGCCTTAATGACTAAGAAGACTCGGACCTTAACATTCAGCAGAAACAAGAGACCAAGTAAAGATCTGAAACTGAGACCTCTACGTGAACTCAGAAGCACAATGGTCCCCACCCTCCATTAGAGGAGAACTAGAAAAAGTCTGCTCCTGAGCCCCCAGAAGAGCTGCAGGAAATTTATCTCAGCCAGGGCAATTTGATTCTGGACCAGTGAGGGTCACTGGTGCCTGGTAGGATGCAAGGGAAGAGCCTTGTGAGGGGCACTTCCATAAATACAGCCACAGCATGTTTCCACAGCAAAAGCGATCTCTGATGAATTCTAAGATCCACGAGAAAATATCATGAGTGAGAGTCAGCAGATTCTGTAATTGGGGAGATAAGCACCTCCATGGCTTGAGAAAATAGAATAATGTGAAATAGGCTACAAAATAAGCATTTTGAAAATAAGTAAGCACATGAAGGAAGAGAAACATAAGGGGAAAAAAAGAAAAAAAGAACAGGTAGATTTGAAAATAGACCAAACAGAAAAATATAGAAAAGAAAAATATAGTCAAAATATAGTCAGTGACATGAAGTCACTCAGCTAAAAAGTGATAAAACTGGAGCTTAAAACTCAGCTTCATCTGCCGCACACCATGTTCTAAACATCAAGCCACCCTAGCTCCCTGAGGATCACTATCTTAGCTAATGAATTCCACAGGAAAACCTCACTCATTTGTTTTGGCAAAAATCTCTTTAGAGTGGGCATATCACTAAAAATCACAGGCAGGGGACTGAGGTAAAACCAAAGTAAACCTTTGATTTTCTGTAGAGAATTAACAAGTTACAACAAAAAATGGTTTTGAAATTCGTAAGGTCAACAGGTAGAGTTTTGTCAATCACCAAGTGAACAGATCCATTAGCAGCTTTAACTTGAATGACACAGCTCGTCTCTTTTCCTTCAAGCTTCTGAACTGTTTGCCATTTGTCATGTGTGTTTATTTGGACGAGTTGGGTAGGAGTCTGGGCGAGATTGCTGGGTGCAGATGGGTCACTGAGTGGCAGAGGCAATACTTCTCCAGTTCGTTCTCACTATCTTCTCCTCCCTAACTATTCTACTAGTCCTCACAGTCAGGCCACTTATAGATCATTACCCCAAACTGCACAGCGATAGCACTGAGGGTTTGCTCAGGTTTGTTGCTCTGGAGGACGGCAACAACCGAAGGACAAAAACAACCGAAGGACGGAAACACTGTTAATCTGTGCCACATCTAGGTCATGGAACTAGATTTTTTATATCAGGCTTTTCATGTGAGATTTGTTGTATTGGACATTGAACAAATACATCATTGTTTTCAAGTAATAAGGTCTCCAGTGCAAGAACCTACACAGGTTATTGTTAATGAAAAACATTTTGCCCTTCTCCTAGGTCAGTGTTACGTTGTAGGCATTTTTCTCTCCATTCCCAGGATGTCAAATGCAGTTAATCTCTCACACTGCTCTTTCCACACTTTGCATGTCACCTCGTGCATGAAGTGTCCAAAATGTTAGCAAACACAAAGGAGAATCTAAGCGAATGAATTCCAAAGAGAAACCCTACTCTTCTTACTTGGCAAATATTACTAACATTATGAGTTGTGTGGTTGATGCCAGGTGGAAAACTGTAATGAAATGAACTTGATACACACCCCTCTTTCTACCCAATGCCTGATTACAGGGTACATCGTGTCTCGTCTCCTCCAGCTATGCTAGAACTCTCGAAAAGGTGTTTATTAAACTCTGAATCATGCAAGTAGGGGTTTTAAATGATTTTATATAGCCAACAAGGACTGGGCTTGTGTTTTCTGATCTTGTGTTTTCAGTGTGTTATTTGATTTCAGTTTTTGTCAGGCAACCAGAACCTGGAAGATTTAAGGGCACTAACTGATATCGGGCCATCTGTTCACTCCAGGACATACTCGGCCACAGAGCGGAGCTGATCACGCAGATGAGCCGCTCTGGAAAAAGTGTCTCTCTGGAATTAGCCATTCATCAAGGGATGGTAGTTTGGTCGTCCTTTCAGGCCATAACTACATTCTCTTCCAGTGGCCAGTGCTAATTAAGTGTGTGTTTTGTGCCCAGTGTAAAAACAAATAAACCTGGGAGAGTGCAGTGTCTGGTAAACTGCACCAGCATTCTGGGAACTGAGGCTCGTTTCTTAGAAAGGTGTAAAGGAAGTTAAAGCTGAACTTTCTCCCACAATAATATCAGGTCGTGAAGGGTAGATGACCTGTGAACAGCCCCCAGTGAGCCTTTACGTTTGGTCACTTTTGCTAACACAAACAGAAGCTTTACAAAATGAAGTATTAACATTGCTTATACTCTCTCAAAAAAAGAAATTACCTGTACAGACCTACCCAGAGTTACACTTACAAACGCACTTAGGAAGGAAGACAAATTAATTAATTTGCAGACCATTGAGGATGCATTGAGAGTAGAATCACAGATTAAAGGCTAGAGGAAACATTGTAATCCTTTATTTCTTGATGGAGAAGCTAAATTCAAGGGAGCTATGAGGAAGCTATTGCGTTAGGCTAGTCAGTAGCAGGATTTGGATCCAAACTGCAGCCTCTGAAAGTCAAGAGCTCTCTGGATGATGCAGGAGAGCCTCAGAGCAGGGAAGGAAGAATAATTTCCCCTGCAGTCTAGAAGCGGCAGATCTAGGGCCCAGGGGAATTCAAAAGCAGTTAACTTTGTTTTCTTTATAATTAGACTTTTCATTTCTTCCTTAATTCAAACATTTTCATGCAGCTAGTTGAAATAAGATTGTAGTGTTTTTCTCTTGTTACTTTGTTGAAAGTATTCTAAACTTTTACCACTGAAGTTGTAAACTGCATGATTTTTGACATATCTGCATATCAAGTCTACTATGTACTTTTTAAAAATGTGTTTAAATTTTGAGAAGATATATATTCCTGCCATCAGTGGAAAACAAAACGGACTCATTTGCCACAAATACAAGGTAACCTTAGAAATGAATACAAAACAATGTCACTAAATTCTCAGTAGATACTGTTTTCTACTAAAGATCCCCAGTCCAAGGTCTATCCTTCTTTATTAAAAAGGAGGAGTAGCAAACGTGAGTGGAGATGTTAACACAATTTAACACCAATCTGAACCTGACTTTTGTTATACTCAGAAGGACTGAGAGCCAATGAAAAACATGAATAAAATTCTTACTGTGCATTTTGTAGAAAATTACTACAGTTAATGCATTTACTATCATTGGTGTATAAAATTAAGGTCCTTTTAGGATCCTGCTATTCCCTGCAAACACTGGGAAGTGTAGTGCAGCAGAGTGCAGGCCCTGCACACATTCAAATGTGTAGCAGCTATGCTATACTCAGGGCTTCACCTCTAACTTGGTTTGTCGGGATACATACCCGGGCCTTACTACCCATGTGTCTGTGTGACCGTGGGCAAGTCACTGTTCTCTAAGCTTCAGTTTCTTCATATTTAAAAGGCAAATAGCAATAGTACTTTTTGGACTGATTACAAAGATTTAATGGTCTAATGCTTATAAACACACATAGTGAGTACTAAATATTATTAGCTTAGCTACTGTTTTATTATCATGTTGTACACTGTACTGCTATACTGGTGGGCTAAGCTTAAGACAATGTGTATAAGCCCCTCATGGCAGTAAGAGTAAACTACCACGGTTTAGAACAAAACATTACTTTTTTTTATTTGTTGATTTTAGAGAGAGAAACACCAGTTTCTCGTTCTACTTATTTATGCATTCACTAGTTTCTTCTTGTATGTGCCCTGACTGGAGATCAAACCCACAACCTTGGCACATTGGGATGACACTGTAACCAACTGAGCTACCCAGCCAGGGCTAGAACAAGACATTTTTAGGTGGCTATTTTGTATGTAGGACAGATCAGGTTAACTTCCTCCTCATCAAGGGAGACTTCTGTTGTCTAAGAGTTACTTTCTACTTTACCCTCCCTTAGGCAAAAGTTCTCCGAAAGGGCACACTCAAAACCCAGAGTTCAAAGTCTACACAATAATTTGCCACCCACCCTCTAATGGTCTTGTTATGCCCCTTCTGAACCAGCTGTTCCCGTTGGCAGTCTTTCAACCTATTGATGGAGCCACCCAGGGTCAGGGGCATGGGTGGGCTTCTTAAGGTTGTTTCCCAGGGCATGGTAACTCCTGCTGGAGTTGGTGAGGGAGGCTGGCCAGGTGAAAGGTCTTGGCCACAGATTCTAGAATGTTTGGGTGCAAGGTGGAGAATTGAACAAAAGAGTAATGAAGTATGTAGGCTTAGACATATATGAAAGAAGAGAAGACAATGCATGATGAATGAAGTGGACCCCCCAAAAAACCCCCACAAATGAAAAGGAAAGAAAAATTCTCCAGTGTAAAGTACAAGAAACCCCCAAAAGCTGAACAATTCTGCAGAAAAAATTTAATTTAAGGAAGATGACATAAAAATGGATGATACTAGGGGAGAGGGGAGGGAATTTCAGGGGAAAAGGGGAAGGGTTTAGAGCAACAAGCATAAAGAACACATGGACAAAAACTATGGGGGGTGGAAATGGGAGGGAGGTGGGGAGGGCTGGGGTGGTAGGCTGGGGTGGGAGTAAAAGATAGGAAACTGTACAAGAACAACAATTGAAATAAAAATTTTTAAAAAATGGATGACACTAAGCCCTGGCTGGTGTAGCGCAGTGATTCAGCACAGACCTGGAAACCAAAGGGTTACCAGTTCAATTCCCAGTCAGGGCACATGCCTGGGTTGCAGGCCAGGTCCCCAGCAGGGGGCATGTAAGAGGCAACCACATATTGATGTTTCTGTCCCTCTCTTTATCCCTCCCATCCTCTCTGTCTAAAAATAAATTTAAGAAAAAATGAATGACACTAAAGTAACAAAATTGAAAGAAAAAAAAGAGTGAGGTGTTTGATTAAGAAACAAGGCTTTTGTAGTTTTCCCACAGCTAATTGTATGTCACAATCTGTTCGTTTTGTGTAAATATGTGTTATATACATGCTCTGTTCCTACCAGTCTCTTTGAAGGCACACTTTTATTTTCGTTGACATGTCTTTATGGAAAAACAAGAACTTAAAGATTTAATTTTCTTCCTTAAGTTACATTCCTTGACTCTAGCCAAGCCTCACAAAGAGTCATAGACGATAAATTCCAATCTTTTCCAAGCCAGACCAACTCTGAGGTGATGGCTGTTTGGTTTCCATTAGAAACATTAAGAGAAATAAATTATTTTAGACTCATGGGGAAAAAATGTGTGTTCCAGATATAAAATTTCCAAATTTGGAAAATATTTAGTGATCTAACAGTTAAAATAGTAAAACCTATTGCTTGTTTCAGTTGCTTAGAAAGCATAACTGAAAGTGAACATGTTGAAAAGACTGTGGTGGCAACCCTTCACAGAGCTGCCTCCTAAGATCACAGCTCACGGTCATAACCACCCTGCCCATTTTGTTTTTTTAAAGGCTCGGCCTCTCAGCTGGGCGATGATAAACATTAAGCAGTGCCAAATTGGATTCATCAAAGATGACGTTTCTCATTTTGGTTGCACACTGGAAGCACCTGAGGAGCTTTAAGGACTACTCACAAAGCTTGAGAAACATGGAAAACCTTGTAACTGAAAAATGTGGTCTGTGGACCAGAGCAATGCTGTCACGTGGGAGCTTGTTAGAAATGCAGAATGTCAGGCCCCTCCTCAGGTTCCCGACTTAGAAGCTGAATTTTGCCAAAACCCCCATGGGGCTTATATGCACTTTAAAGCTAGGAAGCACTGCTCTAAAGAATTCTTGTAATTGATACTTTTTTTTCTTTCTCTGATGTTAGACAGTAATTACATGATTAGTAAGAGATGAAAGAAAAAGAGTTCAACTTTTGTTCTTTAAAACTCCAGAAAACAGACTTTCATCTCTGACATTCTGCAGAGTAAGAAAGGTGGACAACATGAAGTGAGTCCATATATGTAGGTTGTCAGATCATGTAGGATGCCTACCTAGTTAAGTGTAAATTTCAGGTATGTGACTTTTTTTTTTTTTTTTAGTAAAAGTATGTCACAAATAGTGTGTGAAACTTACACATGGTTAAAAAAAAGTATTCATTGTTTATCTGAAGTCCAAATTTAGCCTGGCATCCTGTGTTTTTATTTGCTAAATCTGGTAGCCTTGCATATATTCCTATGAGTGTCTCTTTGCTCTCTAGGCTTTCCCAGTAAAAAGAGGGAAATGATACCATAAATGGCCAAGTCGCTGCCCCCTAAGCTGTCTAGACTGATTGACTGTGATGTTGTTTCTCATCCTGCCCAGACAGCAGGACTCTGTGACTCCCCTAGAACGGCTGGTGACTCACCCAGTGAGAGAGTAATAGGAAATTTACTTGCTGACTCAGGAAGACGTAAGCCTTGGCAAACTTTTCCTTCACTCTAAACCAAAAGAAAAAATATCCAAAGCAAATGTTAAATAGAGTACAATATATTTCAAACAGTAACTTGAGGTAGCAGGCAAATTCAGGGACTTGTATTCACATGTTTTCTATCAGTTGATTAAAAAACATTTGCATGGTTTGTGCCACTACTACACTTGGAAGCTGGTATTTTTCTTAAGCATTACTGCTATTTAAGCCCCTTTAGAGACCACTTTCCAAGAATACATTTTAGATCCCTTTTCTCAATGTTGTGTGTAGTTTTCGAAAGTGGGCAATTCTTGAAGCAGAGATGTGGGTGTGTACTGGATGGCCTGCATCGGCCGGTTGTTGCTGACGAACAATAGGCTTTGCAACTCTAGGTAAACTGGTGTTTCAGTTCTTCCTCCTGGAATGATTGTTTAGCTTTATAGTCTGTGCCTCACTCCTCAGATTGGCTTCAGTCCCTCTTTATTCGGTCCCACCATTTTACCATTTTAAAGTGAGACCTCTTGCTGTTATCAAATGATCAGCTATGTTAGAAGAAGAAACTAAATTTACATTAGCCAATTCTGACTTTTTTTTTTAATTTGGAAAAAGTTTGAGCAGAAAAATCTGAATAAAATACTTGTGAAATTATGCGATCTTGTTATATTAATGACTTTTCTTAAATAATTTCATAGTTGCTTTGGAGTAGGTGGGAAATGGAAGTGTAGATACACACTCTTTTTATGAGTGCCTGAATCTTTTTTTGCTGAGGTGGGACATATATTTAATGGGTCATGATATTGACAAGTCTGGTTTCAGGACCTGAAAGCAAACCAACTTGTTTCTAGCAAACGTAGGAAGAAATTTCCATTTAAAAGCAAAGCCCACAAATACCATTTTCTGGAATTTTCATAACCACTTCAATTCAGACATGAAGATGAAGTCTAAAAGTATTATGTACCTAATATATACTTAGCAATACACTGCAGTGTGGGAGAATAGAGCCACAAATGCTTTATAGTTTTCCATCAAGAAATGGAATCTATTTCCTCACACTTTGAACCTGGCCTGACCTCGTGACTTGCTTTGACCAATAGAATGTGATGGAGATGATGATGTGCAAATAAAGCCTCAGCCTCAGGAGAGCTTGCAGTTTTGACCTTTGCCTTCTTGGAGCATTATCTTGAGAATGCCATCTAAGGAAGTGGCTCCTGGTTTCAGTGGCAAGTAGAGTGTGAGAAACCATGAAAAGAACTGAGGCACTCCACGAACAACCAGCACCAGCTGACAAATAAATAGTGTGTGGATGAGTCCATTTTGGACCTTCCAGTCGAGCCACACCTCCACCAGATCAAGTGAGCCAGGAGAAACTACCAGCCAACACTCAGAGAATCGTAAGAAATAATAAATCATTGCTTTCGTCCCTTATGTTTGGGAGACCAGGAAAGGAAGGGATTGTTACTTGACAACAGGTAACTAATGCTCCCCAAAGGAAATTGTTAAGAAGGCAGATCCCAGATCCCCACCCCAGAGGTTCAGATGCAGTAGATCTGGCTTGGGATCCTGGTATCACGCTTTTCCCACAAGGACCCTAGATGGAGGTGATCCTCAGAGTGCACCCTTTGAGAAACACATCCTAGCAAGATTTCCTTCAGAACTGAGCAGGCCTGAGGCAAGTGGCCTCATAATGCTGCTTCACACCTGCCAGTGGTGTTCCTGGAGTTTTCCAGGAAACTTACACAGCATCCAGCTACAAATAGAAGTTTTAAAAAAAAAATGTTTGTGTGAAAAGCTAGAGAGAGGAAATATATACATAATTTTTATTCCTTTAAACGTGTAAAATAGAAGTTGAAAAGTTATTTTTATCCTTTTCCATTTGCCTAATATAGATTAATTGTGGGAGCAGTAATAGCACAGACCTCCTGGAGAAACAAGATTTGTTGGGAGACTTTGAATGACACTGATTTGGGTTAAGGTATTGAAGTAAGAGATTAGATATAAAAATGCAGCAGAGTTGAGGCAGCTGCAAAAAGTGCAGATTTTTTGAGCATTGGGAAAGGAGGAGACAGGAGAGTAGGGAAGGTAGTTGCACAGGGAGATTTATTGAGTGGAGAATAATGTGAAGTGCTGGTGAATATTCTGAAGCCACTGTAGAAAGATGAAGGTGAGTCTGCTTGAGAGAAATAACGAGTCTTTTACTGGTGTGTGCACCCCCCACTGACCCCGAGATAGGTGCAGCATAAGCTGATTTGAAGTGTTTAAAGCCCAGGCTGTGGTTGTGCTAGATGGGGACACTGGAACTTTCCGTTCCTGCTTTTATCTGTTTTGTAAAAGCTGCTAAGATGTCATCGGAAGAGAGGGTTCCATTGCCAAGATATATTTGAAAACCAGTGAGTTAAAGCATGAAGGAAATGTTATTTAACTGAAGCGAAAGATTCATTATCAGACAAGTGTTATTTTAGTCTTAGAAATGGCTGTTTCTCAGTGGTAGACGGGCAGTTAAAGTTGGTGGTCCCGTGGATCGCTTTTGCCCTTGGGGTGATGAGAACTGGGAAAACCCTGGACAACTGGTATCTTCCCCAGGATCTTTGGTGAGGTCAGTCTGCATTTTCTTTGCCACAGTGAAAGTGAAATCACTTGTAGTAAAAATTCCAATTTCCAGAATAGAAACAAAACATATTCAGATATCTCCCTTTTGAGAAACTGTTTGTAAAACTTTAGTTGCTGAAATAAAGAGTCAGAGAAAATCATCAGTATGTGCAGATAGTTGACCAGTTGACAAGAGATCCTTCCTGGCTTGTGGGGGTTTGAAGACTCTGACACTCACCAAATTATGATTTTTCCTCCCTTTCTCCTGGGAAAAAGATGGAATTAAACTGTCACTTCAGGGAAGTCACACAAATATATGTGTGATTTTTGCCTAGAATATAAATAATAAATCTTGTAATAAGGGAAAATATATATTTGCATAATTACAGTGAGAATTTTTTGGTGTATAAATTATGCAACTTAACACATCTGTACTTGTCAGCATTGGCTAGGGTGTATTACATTATCAAATTAAGTCACAAATCTCAGTAGCTGAACCTAACAAAAGCTTGGATTTCACTCTATTGCGTGTTATATTCAGTAAAAATGTGATTCAAACATAAGGTTTTTACATTCCTTTCCATATACCAAGACAGCATGGGTATAAAATAACATATATTATGGTTTCTAGCCAATAAAACTCCTATAAAAATAATGATAAGTTTTTCTGTCAAAGCTAAAACAAATTGTCTTCTAAATATAGTAGCAACCAAAGTATGGTAAAGCCAAGAAGCTTTTTTCAAACTATCACAGCCACAAAACTAGGGTTAACTGAGGAAATGGCTTGTTACATTAACAGTTTTCACAATATCTAAAGATAATTTATAGTTTATAGTACACAGAAAAAGTTTTAAGCCAACACTGCATTTTGACCATGCAAATATTATACCAATGATCAAATAATTTTCAGTTTAAAACTAACAAAACCAGATTTACATAATGATAAGAAAGGATGGGGGATGTTTTAATATTTTATAATAGAGATAATGGATTAAGACTGAAACTAAAATTTTGGGCCGCATGTGCGGATATTTCCTCCTGATGTAGGTACTAAGATTTATATGGGAAAAACTCCTTGAGGACAAGACATGTTAATATCAATCCACAGTGAGCATATATTATGCATTGTGTGTTTATATTTTTCAATTGCTTTTTAAACTCATACAGTTTTCCTTTTTAAATGATTTGTTTCCAAATGTTTGTCATGCCATTTTTCTAGTGCTTATGAAATATTTTCCACTGGGGACAATATTATAAGTGGTTGTCAGATTCTCAGACATGTTTACAAAATCATATTTAACCCATATCATTTATGGCTATAACATAATGGAAAGATAAATTCTTTTCAAGAGCCTGGCCTTCTAGTTCCCATAATACTTCTTATTAGTTTTATGACTATGGCCAAGTCTTCTCTGAAACTCATTTTTCTTATAGTGAAACATAATTATATGGCACATATAGTTATACAAAAAAGAGAAAGTTTTATTTTAAAATCTTGAGCATGAATCTTTTTTTAGGGTAAAAAGATTTTTTTAACTTAGATTTTTATTTGGAAATTCGAGTCTGGCAATATAAATCCTAAAGATGGTCAGAAAAAAAAAAGAGCAAAAAAAGAGAAGCCTGAACTGCTCAGAATAAAAACATGAGAGAAGTGTAGACATGGTGTTTGCCCAGAAGGAAGAAGTGGGGACCCTGGTAAAGAGAAGAGGAGATGAAAAGAGGGTCTGGTGAAGCTGGGCAGAAACAACAGAGGGGAGGTCAAGGGTCTGAAAAGGAGACACAAGCAGGACACGTTCTCACAGTAGGGATGCTCAGGGCTTTGAAGAGCAGGGTTAATATTCCATTGCACTCTAGCCCCTGTGCCATCACCCTCAACCTTTCTCCAGAATTCTGCTACATGCACCTACCTTGCACTTGGGTTGCTCTGAAGAATCAATGTAAAAGCAACCCTGTGCCATGTTTAGGTTGAGAGAGGGTGTGTGCAGGGTTGGGTGAACGGACCAGTTGCAGAAATGAGGTGCAAGTGAGGTAGAAAACTCCATGTCAGCTGAAGCCCCTTGGAGACTCCTGGGAAACATGGGAAAGGCAATAGTGGGAATTACAGTCCACCAGATACACATTTTACATGTACAACTAAAATCACATTATTTACTTTAAGATCAACTTGAATCTGATTCAGAACTCTTAGTGCTCCTGTACCACCCCAGTTCCAGTGGCTTTGCTCCTTCTAAGCCAAGAGATCTCTAGTGAATCTGGAAGTCTCAGCATTTAGGTATGGTCTCCACAGCCTATTACCTAGCCATCACATCAAAGATAAGAGAGGTATGCCAGAAAGGAAGGGCTATTGAAGATAGTAAAAAGGAAAACCAAGAAGGACAGAAATGTTGATGCCAGAGCAGATTCTCAGGTTTTTCCCCACAGCAGTTGGCACATTGTAGTCCTATGATGACTGAACTAATGAATGAATGAATTCTAGATATTAAAAACGGGGAATATTTTGTGCACAATGGAGCAGATAATGGAGAAGAAATAAAATTTAACCACTCATTTTTGCATCTATGGTGATATAAAGTTGAAAGAGACTTTAGAATCCATCAAATACAATCCTTTCGGTTCTGTAAATACTATTTATAAATATACTGTCCAATTTGGGAGGCACTAGCCACACAGGACTATTAAAATTAAATAAAACTTAAAGTTTAATTTCTCAGTCATACTGGCCACATTTCGAGTGCTTGATTATCACACATACCTAATGCCAGCATTTGGGGCAGCACAGGGACAGGATATTTCCATTGTGGCGGAAGTTCTGTTAGACAACACCAATCTATTGCACCCCAACCTTAGCCTGAATTACTTTCAAGGAGTGTCATTCCTTATTGGTTTGGGGTCGGACATAATTGTTAGGCATCCTTAATGTTTTCTTCCATAAATTTATCCTAGATTGTTTAGATATATGGAAAGACTTATTCTCTCTAGGGAGCATTTTATTATAGTAATGGTTTTAATTTTTCATTAAATATAAAGATATTATAAACTAAAGTAGAATAATTAAGCTAAAATTGTTAGAATTCAAAAGTTAACTCAGTTTCTTAAAGATTCTCACTTATGCCTAAAGAAGAGCATTAATTAATGTAACCATCTCCATAATAGTAATTATTTGTTTAAAACTCAAAAAAAAAAAAAACTGTAGAGATAACTTTAGGCTTCACAAAAATGCTGAATATGCACCAAAACTTTTATTTAATTCTTTTATGTTTCTATGAGCTAAACCTGTCACAATCATGTGGTCAAGAGCTCTGCATGTTACCCCTCAGTGAATGTAATCATTTCCTATTAAATCCAAATACTTAACATTTCGTGAAAATTCCCTGTCATATTTCCATAATGACTGAAAGGTGGAAATCTTTAATTAGTCTTCAAGTATTTAGAGGAAGTAAGACTGGAGAGTTTAAAAAAAAAACCCTAAGTGAATCATTTAGAAGGGACAAAAGTGGTGAAGGCACCGACCAATCTAAAGAAGTATTGCTCACAAGAACTTAATTCATACTTGCTTTATTAATAACAACAACTGAATGAGCTTTCATAGGACATATAAAACCCTAATGGGCATTAAAAAGTGAACGACCTGCTTTCTGTAAATAATAATAACATTGTATCATCAAGAAAACTGCCAGAAAATGCTGTTTTAGCTACTTAAAAAGTAGGAAGAGTGGCAATACAGCCAGAACAGTTTCTATCAAAGTAGGGTAAGAATACAAATGTTTGGTACTCAAAATTTAAACCTATTGTTTGAGGAATTAAGGTGGATGTACTAGTAGGGATTAGTTGAGTTAAGGTATAACTGAAAACCCTAGTAGTATCTGCTTAAACAAAGATAAAGGCATATTTTTTCTGTCACATAATATAGTCTTCAGGTTTACAGTCCAAGACAGGAACAATGGGTCCATGATTATCAGAAACCCAGATTTTCAGCCTTGTCATCCTTAGATCATGGCTTCTATTACTGAGTGAGGCTTCCACCTCCAACCATCTCATTCATGTCCTAGGCAACAGCTATAAAGAAACTGCAGAGGAAAAGGGGACCCGATCATTAAGCTAGCCCGAGCTTTCCTAGTAACTCCACCTGATAACTCCGACTGACA
Organism: Glossophaga mutica; assembly: GCA_039655065.1. Lineage (NCBI taxonomy): Eukaryota > Metazoa > Chordata > Mammalia > Chiroptera > Phyllostomidae > Glossophaga > Glossophaga mutica. The sequence goes on along the minus strand of CM077306.1, from coordinate 40,102,089 downwards.
TCTTTTGGTCCTTTATAAGGGAACTAGGAAGTATAAGTTCTTTTGTTTTGGGGTTTTTCCCCCAGCTAAACATATTATTGCTACCACACAATATAGGGCTTTTATTACCAAACAGAAGGAAGACTATGAATGTTGTGTTGGTAGCAAGCAGTCTCTGTCAGAGCAGGAGAGTTATCCATGCTATACTTGCTTTTTTGGACTGGTAACATTATATATACTTATTTATATTGGAAACAGAATTTCGTATTAGTAAAGAGCATGGGCTATATAATTAGAGTGATCCTATGTCTCAGTTTGCCCTAGAAAATTCCAGTGCATAGATGTTATGCCCATATAATTTTTATCAGTATCCTTATTACTTTCTAAAGTGACCAAGTTGGATAATAAATTATATGATCTCTTTAGATATAATAGACTGGCTGGAACATCTCTAACAACATCTTAGCCCTGTGACTTAAGCAAATTCCAAAAGTTTTTAGAGAAAAACTTACTGTATTAATTATTTATTGCTGAATTATCCTCTAAATGTATAGGCTCAAAGTGATAATCTCATAGTTTCTGTAGGTCAGTAATTGAAGAGCAGCTTAGATGGATAGTTCCTGGCTCAGGGTCTCTCTGAAGTCAGATGAAGGCCTGACTGGGCAGGGGATCCACTTTGAAGAGCACTCCCATGGGGTTGGAAGGAGGCCTCGGGCCCTCACCACATGGGCCTCTCCATAGGGCAGCTTATATATTCTCATCACACACTGCAGCTGGCTTCCCATTGAGAGAGAGCAAAAGGAAGCCACAACTCCTTTTATGACCTATCAACACAGTTGTACAGATACTTTATCTTTATTCTATTCATTAAAAGCAATTCACGAGATCCAGCTCATATACTCAGAGGGTGGGGAATTAGGCACCACCTCTTGAAGGGAGTGCATTTTAATATCACCACACTTAATTGTTCTCATCTGTAAAATGGGCTAAAATTACCCATGTGCAATAGCAATTGTATTGTTATGAAGATGCATGATTCATAGAAAGCATTTTAACAGAGTACTTGGCACATAGTAAAACATGTCGCTTATAAATGTTAGCTAATATTACTTATTTGTCTAATTAAACCATAGTTTTTTGACAGGGCTCATGTCAATTTCTATTGGTAATTCAAGCTCCTGTTTAAGTGTTTAGCATGTAGAGGAGATGCAATAAATATTTGATGAATGAATGAATGATTAACATTATTTTTTAAGACTTTATTTTATTTTTAGATAGAAGAGAAGAGAGAAAAAGGAGGAGAGAAACATCAATGTGTGGTTGCTTCTCATGTACCCCCTACTGGGGGCCTGGTCTCCAAGCCAGCCATGTGCCCTGACTGGGAATAGAATCGATGGCCCTTTGGTTCTCAGGCTGGTGTTCAATCCACTGAGTCTCACCAGCCAGGGCTTGATTAACATTCTTCAATAAGACCAATTAAGTGGAGTATTCCCATAAGTGGAGAGAAACATACTGCAAAAGACATTTGAATATATTCATGTTTTCTTTGTGTTAAAAATCAGGTTTTCATAACTCGTTATAAAATAGGGCATGAAACATGCATACTAGTGTAATGTGTACTGAGTTTTGTAACTTAACTAATAATAGTCACTAGTATATAATGCTACTATAAGATCACCTTCTTACGTTCTTGAAATTAAAATTGCTCCAGCAAAATTGTGTTTTATAGACATATATCTAAGTATGTCTTTTTGAGCCATGGAGATTTTTTTATTACTAAGGAAAATATTTCAATAATCATTTAAATGACATATTACTAAAAGTATGATTAAAGCATGTATCTAAGGAAAACATTTCAGGAACTATATGTACATATGTATTATTATATTTTAGTGTGTTTTGTCATTAATGATACATTTTCTTGCCATTTTTTTCCAAGGGAAAAATAAACATATGTATAACTTTGCGGATCATAATTTTTAAAGATCTTTCAGTTATAAGTGTTTACATTTATCATAAATCTGGAGAAAAAAGTTAGAAAGTTTAGTTTACGGTCTCCAGTTACAGCAAGGCCATATCCACCCAATAATTAGCCAGAGGAGAGCATCAGCAATCATCTGCCAAGTGCCAGAAACATTCTAGATTATGCCAAATGACTTCTCTTATGAGTTATGACATAAACAAAACATAGTGATTTTTAAAAGTTCTGTGTTTTCTTGATGGATTTCGTATTTTAAAATGTTTACTAATTCTGAATATACCACATATATTTTGCTTTCTGTATCTAAGCCTCTCATTTGGCTTTTCAGTGATAGAAGAGTAACATAGTCAATATTACCCTCTTCCAAACACGAATATTTTCTTGTGGTGTAAGCTCCTCACAGAGAAATGTGATTTATTTCTTAACACATACCAGAGCACACACCAACACTTGAAGTTTTTAAAATAAATTAAATCCTCTTAGTAGTTACAGTGGAAGAAAATGCTGTAATCTTTAAGTAACTTAAATGGAATACATAATTTTCCTTTTACATTTTACATGTTAATCATTTGACAGGAAGTTCTGAAAACCACCAGACATGTCCTTGAAGTAAAGAAAGCCTCCTGGGGAGCACAGTGCTTTTTCACTAGTCGCAGAGAACTTCAGGAATGCACAGAACGCTTCTTACTATTCATGAGTCATTTTTGTCTCCTTCATAAACCCCAAACAGTAGTCCCAAATTGCAACAGGGAATGAAAAACAGCTACACTATGTTAGAAACACTATTTTAGATGAAATTAGTAGTGATCCTGTTTCTTTGCCAGCTATGAAGTGAATGATGTTCCTGAGCCTTTTTACTTCTTGAAAAGTATATATTCGTTCATTCATTTGTGCAAGAATACTTATTGAGTTATTACCTTCATGTGTTCAATTTGTAAAGGTGCAATGGCTTTTTTTAATTCATACATTCATTCATTTGCCCTTAAACAAATATTTCTTGGGTTCCTGTTATTCAGTAAGAACTGTGTGTGGGCACTGTACATTTGCTGATGGGCAAGATCAACATGTTCTTTACAATTTTATTTGCCAATTATACCTCAAGAAAGCTGGGGAGCAGGGAGATCAACATGTTCGCTTCTGTCGTGGAATTTACAGACAAGTCATCAACAGTTCTTAGTGATTTTTAAAATATAAATTCAGCACTGTGTTGAATGTTATCAAAGAATTTATACTTTAATAAAACATAGCTCCTATTTTTAAGGAGCTCATTATTTCACTAGGAAAAAATACTACGATGCTTGAAATATCAATAATTAATATCTCAATCAAGATGGTAGTATAGGTAAACACAGATGGCCTCCTCGCACAACCACTCTAAAATGACAACTAAACCATAGAACAACCATCATTCAGACTGTCAGAAATCGAGTGGAATGGAAGTTGTACAACTGCAGAATGAAAGAAGAAACCACATTGGGACTGGTCAGAGAGACAGAGCCCTGGAATGAGCTGGTCCCATACTGTGTGGCAGGTAAAAATCAGAGGGATAACTAAGGAGCAAGGGGTCCCAGCCTCACACCAACCCCCCCAGTCCAGGGTTCCAGTGCCAGGAAGAGAAGTTTCCATAACTTCCGTCTGTAAAAACCAGCAGGGACTGAAATTGTGGAAGACAGAAACTGCCAGATTTACAGGCGGCCCTTCTTATAGGGCGCATACACACACTTACATAGACTCACTCCCTCTGAGCTCCAGCACCTGGGCAGCAGCTTGAAAGGCATCAGACCAGGCAAGTTAGTGCCAACAAATGTGAGCTTAGGGTCAGTCCATCATGCTTTCAAAGTCCACCTCTGCCACACTGCTTTTGTGACCTTGGAAAAATCGCTGAATCTCAAAGAAAATCAGTCTTTTCATCTGTGAATTTGAATACTGATAGAACCTATCTGGCAGGGTTTTACGACTAATAAATGACTTAATATATACATAAAATTCTTAGCACAGTGTCCAGTACATAATCAGTAAACTTAATAATAAAATGTTAATTAGTATGAAGACTCCAGACAATGGAATTAACTCCATCATTGAGCTCAGTGTTGAGCACAGAAGATACAAAAACAGTAAGGCATGGTTCCTGACCAAAGGTTTCCTGGAGGACGTGATGATGCCTGACACACATCCTGAGAGAAGAGTAGGAAATAACCAGGTAGAGAACATTACGTAGGCTTGTTTGTGGCAGAAGGATGAGAATGAGGGAAGTGGTTAAGGAGAAGGGCAACATTTTCTAGGAAGTTAGAACCCTATAAACAAAGGTAGATTCTGAGGAAGCTGCAAGTAATTAAATAATGCTAAAACTACTTTGTGAAGTAGTTTGTGGTAAGAGGTGATAGCTGAGAGCATGAGAGTGAATGAGATCATGCAGATGATATGTAGACAGAGAAATGCAGTGAATCAAGGGAAGAGACCTGGACAACCCTAACAATGAAGCATTAGATTGATTAGGCAACAAAGCCCAGAAAGAAGACAAGTTTCTTGCCTTCCCTACTTTTTTCATCCATAGAGCGCATAGGGTGATACAGATCACCCTATTACCCAATTGTTTGTGATACAGATCAGATATGAAAAGGCAGCACTGGGGGTGAAGCCAGAGAGGCCAAGTCAATCTCCCTAGTACATAGCTGGGAAAGGAGAGGCGGGAGAGTTGGACCAAAAAGCCACAGCAGCAAACATTGTAGAGCTGGGTTTAGTGGAATTGAAGCTCAGAAACGAAGAGTGGAAGAAGGGGATTTCAGAAAGGTTTCTGTGGATTGTGAACTGAATCCCCCTTGATGTTCTTTGAGAGATAAAAATTTTCAATCATTCTTAAATTATTTTGGGGTAACTGGACTGAGCTCCTTTTTTTGTGCAGAGACAAAGCCAAGTGGAACCTTGGTTTGATTATGGTTATTAAAAGAACTGCTAGGTAGATAGTAAGAGAACTAAGAGAGTTCAGTAATAGCCATACAATTTGCTCTTACTACTGTAATAAACTAATAGTAGTAGAAGTATTAATGGCAACAAGTATTGTTCAATTCTATGAGATAGGTGCTATCATCATTCCTATTTTATAGGTTAGAAAACTGAGGTACAGAGTGGTTGGAGTGATTGCCCAGGGTCACAAAAGTAACTTTTACTTGATGAAGCCAGGAATTGAACTCAGTTATTTCAATTTAGAGAAACCAATGGAATCTATTTTAACTAAAGGACAGAAGCATAGAGGGTAACATACAAAGTCAAATTCTTTTTACTATTTAATATTTTATTTTCTCTGTTAGAGGTGATGAAACGTAATGTAAATACATTATGCAGTTTTTTTGAGTTGGAAAATCATTACAACATGATTTAAAGAGTCCTGCCTTGGTGATGGGAAAGGGAGGACATAGCTTTTCTTCCACAGAATAAAATACACTTTCTCCTCTCTCTTGCATGAAGTACCTGGCACATTGTGGATTCTGAATAAGCACTTGCTGAGTTGATATATACTGTACATGGATATGTACTATAATAAATTGCCTCAATATGCAAGGTGCTCAGAAGGTAGATGGCTGCTCAAGCGTGACTACTCTGTTACAGGGGTGAAAGCATTTAAACCTGGGTGCCTTAAGGCACTGGGTTAGTCTTGAGTCACTGTCTCCTAATAGAAATGTGGTTCTGGTGCACTTAACTTTCGGTGGGCACATGGGTGTTGCCATTGCTTTTCTTTCTTCCTTTATCTGGCCTTCTCATTTCTTCCTTCCCTTCCTCTGGTCTGTTGGACTTCTGTCCTGGATCAGGAGTTGGGCAGTGCAGGAGGGCTTACTGGGTACGGCTGGAGTGTACACCTCTTCTGCCTTTGCTCTCTGGGGTGGAGAGGTACCTTTGTATTTATGTGTAAGTATTTGTGACGGATGGCCTATCTCTCATGGTAATTTCCTTTAGGCAAGTTCTGGACCATGGCTTGTAAAACAAGTCCAAGGTTTTGGAGCATATTTCTTAGTCAAATTTAAAAATCAAAATTTATAATGCAATTAACTACTGTACATTCAAATCAGACCTTCCATTTTTTAATTTAATCTTTATTGTGTTTTTTTCCCCATTACCATTTAGTCTTCTTTTACCTCCCCTAGCAATCACCACACTGTTGTCCATGTCCATTTCATTTATATATATATATATATATAATCTCACTTTACAGGATTGATAAAGAGCTTTTTAGGTTAATATGCACTGTGATTACGTTTTAATAGTTACTTTGGAAAAACAATCTGAGTTTATTCTTCTAGTGCTTGTAAGTTTTTAAGGTCTACACAATGTATTTATACTCTGTCTGTTCACTAACTTCTTTATTTAAATAATTTAAAATTTTTTTCAATTGAAGTTGATATGCAGTATTACATTAGTTTCAGGTGTACAGCCCAGTGATTAGATGTTTATATGGCTTACGAAGCGATCACCCCATCTGACACCATACATACTCATTGCAATATTACTGACTACGCTCCCTATGCTGTACTCTACATCCCATCACTCTTCAGTAACTACCAATTTGTGCGTCTTGCTCTCTTCACCCTTTTTATTCACTCTTCAACCCTCTCCCATCTGGCAACAGTGAAAATGTTTTCTGTGTCTATGAGTCTGTTTCTATTTTGCTTGTTCATTTGTTTTTTAGATTCCACATATAAGTGAAATCATATGGCATTTGTCTTTGTCTGATTTATTACTTTCTTTAAAATATTTTATTTATTTTTTAGAGAGGGGGGAGGGAGAGAGAGAGGGGAAAACCCTCCTACCTGGCAGCAGCCCAGGCATGTGCCCTGACCAGAAATTGAACTGTTGACCTTTCAGATCTCAGCCTGGTGCTCAACCCACTGATCCCCACCAGCCAGGGCTGTCTGATTTATTTCACTCAGCACAATACCTTCTAGGTCCATCTATGTTATACTGCAAATGGCAAGATTTCATTCTTTTTGATGGGTGAGTCATATTCTATTGTATGTATGCACCACTTCTTTATCCATTCATTACTGATGGGCACTTAAGTCACTTCCATGTCTTGGCTATTGTGAATAATACTACAGTGAATATATGGATGCATATGTCTTTTTGATTTAGTGTTTTGGGTTTCTTTGAATAAATACCCGGAAGTGGAATTGCTGAGTCCTTTTTCATCTCTTGTTACAGCCTTTGTTTCAAAGGCTATTTTGTTTGATATAAGTACTGCTAGCCTAGCTTTTTTTGTCTGTTTCCATTTGCATGAAATATCTTTTTTCAACCCTTTACTTTCAGTCTCTGTGTGTCCTTCAATCTGAATTGAGCCTCTTCTGAACAGCCTATATAAGGCTCTTGTTTTTTTTACCCATCCTATGTCTTTTTAATGGAGCATTTAATCCATTTGCATTTAAATAAATTATTGGTAGATATATATTTATTATGATTTTATTATACATATTTTTTAAATTTTTATTTATTTATTTTTAGAGAGAGGGAAAAGAAGGAAGAAAGAAAGGGAGAAAAAAACCCTCATATGCCCTCTACTGGGGACCTGGCCTGCAACCCAGGCATGTGCCTTGACTGGGAATTGAACTGCCAATGCTTTGCTTCTCAGTCTGGTGCTCAATCCACTGAGCCACACCAGCCAGGACAATTATTATTATTCATATTTTTAATTTTTTTTCATGTTCTTGTTAAAGAAAACCATTTAACATTTCTTGTAATAATGGTTTAGTAGTGATGAACTCCTTTAGGTTTTTCTTGTCTGGGAAGTTCTTTATCTGTCCTTGACTCTAAATGATAGCTTGGCTGGTAGAGTAATATTGGTTATAGGTTCTTGCTTTTTATCAATTTGAATATTTCATACCAATTCCTTATGCTTTGCAAAGTTTCTTTTGGGAAATCAGCTGACAATCTTATGGGAGCTCCTTTGTAGGTAACTAACTGCTTTTCTTTTGCTGCTGTTAAGATTCCCTCTTTGTCTTTAACGTTTGGCATTTTAATTATGATGTGTCTTGCTGTGGGCCTCTGTGGGTTCAGCCTTTTTGGCACTCTCTGCACTTCCTGGACTTGTATGTCTATTTTCTTTACCAGGTTAGGAAGTCTGCAGTAATTATTTCTTCAAATAGGTTCTTGCTTTCTTGCTCTCTCTGTTCTCCTTCTGATACACTTATGATACACATGTTGTTTTGCTTGATGTTGTCCCAGAGGCCCCTTATACTACCCTCATTTTAAAAAATTTTTTTCTTTTCCCTGCTCTGATTGGGTGTTTTCTGCTACCTTGTCTTCCAAATTGCTGATTTGATCACGTTCTTCATCTAATCTGGCTTGATTCCTTATAATGTATTCTTCATTTTTGACTGGTTCTTTTTTATGGTTTTCAAATCTTTTTTTTTTTTTTTGTTTTGTTTTGTTTTGTTACTGAAGTTTTCATTAAGTTTTTTTTGGGTCTTCTTATAACCATAGTTTTGAACTCTGCATCTGGTAGCTTGCTTGCCTCCATTTCATTTAGGTTTTTTTTTTTCCCCTGGAGATTTCTCCTTTCTTTCATTCGGAACATGTTTATTTGCCTCCCCATTTTGGCTGCTTCTCTGTGTTTTTTACATGCATTAGGTAGATCTGCTATGTCTCCCAGTCTTGGTAGGGTGATCTTATGTAGTAGGTGTCCTGTAGGGTTCAGTGGCACAGTCTCCCTAGTCACCTGAACAGGTGCATCAGGTGCTCCCTTCATAGAGGCTGTGGGCACCCTTCTGTTGTAGCTGAGCTTTGATTGCTGTTGGCACATCAATGGGAGGGATCGACCTGTAGGCTGATTAACTATGAGGACCAGCCACGACTACAGTGGAAGAGTTGCTGTGCAGTGGCCAACCCCACAGAGCAGAATTTGTTTCAGTGGAGCTCTGGTACCTGCTGAATCAGCCCATTGAGTGTGTTGTTCACGGAAGTGGTTAGGTGGTGCCCTGGCATAGTCTGAAGCTGGCCACCTGGTATGCTGACTCTAGGGCCTCCTGGGAGGTGCAGGCCAAGGTCAGCCACTGGCCCTGCCCAGGGTCACCTGGCATGAGCTACAAAGCAATCTGCAGATGGCTGCTACTTATGCTGGACCTGGAGGGGCCCAGGGGAGGCAAGCTGTGAATGGAGTTCAACTGCCATTAGTGCTGGGCCTAGGGTCATTTAGCAAAAGGTATTTGACACTGAGGCTAGATATTGCTTGTTTGGGGTTTATGAACCTTTGAGAGAATTTAGGAAAGCCTATTGCATGAGTCAAGACATACTATCTGCAAGGAAAGGCTACTGGAACAGCTTGGGTAGACCCTCAAGTTGGGTGGGGTGGGGTCTCAAGGAATCATTAGGGCAGGAGGAACAGTGTAAGTCAGGTTGATGGAGACTCAGATATGGTCCCTGCCTATGCCTGGACTGGGAGGGCTGAGCAAAGGAACAATGGGTTCTCCCAGGATTTCTGTCTTAAGAAAGCGGCCCATTCAGCCCTTGCCCTAAAGCTATACAATTCAGTTTCTCCCCATATGTCCCTGGTACCTTCTAAGCTTCTGTCCCAGTGCTGGGGCTCAGAGTGAGTGAGTCTTTGTAAGCCTGTGCACAGACCCTTGAAGAGGAAGGCCTGGGACTCCAGTAGCAAGCACCCTGTCTTACTCACCCACAATCTCTGCTGGTTTAAACAGCCAGAAGTTACGGGGACTTCTCTTCCCAGCACTGCAACCCTGGGCTGGGGAGCCCAGCATCAGGTTGAGACACCTCCCTCTGAGACCCCTTGCTCCTCAGGGGGGACCTCTACAGCTGAGATATCCCTCCCAATATTTAACTCACACACATGGGTGTGGGACCAGCCCCTCACATCTTCCTCTCTCCTACCAGTGTCCACATGGCTTCTTCTACGTATTAGTTGTAGGACTTCTGTCCAGCTAGATTTCATGTGGTTCTCAAAGACTGTGGTTCTGCAGTTCAGTTGTAATTTTTATGTGGTGTGGGATGATGCCAGTACCGGGTTTACCTACTCTGCTACCCTGACCTGAAGTCTCTTGTTGACCAGGTTCTTTAGTGAGTGATACACAATATGGGAAAGTCACTTCTCTGGACAAGTTTACTCATTATTTCATGTTCCTTCCTTCCTTCTTTCTTTCATTCAACATTTTATTGATGGCTTACTCTCTGCCCAGCAAGGTACTAAGATTTGGGAACATAAAGAAAAGGGTCAAGGTTCCTGACCTCAAGGAAGTCTCTCTGTCGGTGCAACATACCAAGGGCAAGGGGCCTTATTTTGTAAGAAAGGGGTGCATATTCTTTCTTTCCACTCTAAAATTGTGTTTCTACACAAATGTCCTAAATCAATAAGCATAACAAATCATGTGACTTCAGCTAATAAAGTAGGAATAAGGTTTTAACTAGTGTGACTTGATTTAAAAAAAAATTTTTTTTTTTGCCGGTTCTTTGCCTTGCCAGTCCTTTCCTGGACCACTGAAGTTAGGCTTTAACACAACTCTTCTGGAAAGAGGCTGTGCTAGCGTTCTGCAAGTTTATAATTAAGGTCAGTGTTTGTGTGTGGGATTGAATGGGGAGGAAAACGACCACTAATTATGGAGTTTCGTTTGTGAGAGCCTGCTAAGGCTTTTAAGTAGCAGAAACAGGAGAAGCCGATAAAGCTTTCCTCGTTTTAAAATAAAAGTCGCACGGGAGCTCCTGGCAGGACCAGGGGAAGAGGGGTGTCCTTGGTGCTACTCAGGACACAGGCGAATTTGGACCACCCGGAGCGCTGCCGACGCCGACAGGGACTCCGAGGGTCTGGGGCCTCGATACAGACGCCCAGTTCAAGGGACAGAAGGCGATAGCTCGCAAGGAAGTGCAATCGGTCTCGCCCCAGGGGAGGAAGACTCTCCTCCGGCACTTCCTCCCGCAAGGCGGCTCAGCCTCCCGGCTGGGCTCCTCCTCCTTCTCTGCCTCCTCCCCCCCGCTGTCGCTGCATTCTGGCGGCGGGGGGGTGGTGCGGCGCTCACTCCCGCAGTCCCGCGCTGCTGCCCCCGCCCCGCGCCCTGCGCCCCACTTCCCCAGCGGCCGCGGCGAAGCTCAGCCTTCCCGCCGCCAGGGCGCTGTCTGGGACTGCTGGGAAGCTAGAGGCCCGCAGGTCTCCGCGCGCGCGCAGGCGGCGGGCCGCGGGCACAGTGCGCTCCGCGAGGGGTGGCCGTGGCTCTGGACTCGGCGCCCTGCGCGCACTTCAGCGATGGCTTCTCCGCCGCGGCGGTGGCTTTGCCTTCGCCCCCGCCGCCTTCTGCTCCTTCTCCCCGGATTCCTGCTGCCTCTTTGCGGCGCCTTCAACCTAGACGTGGACGGTCCTGCCGAGTACTCTGGCCCAGAAGGAAGTTACTTTGGTTTCGCTGTGGATTTCTTCGTGCCTAGCGCGTCTTCGTAAGTGGCCCCTCTAGGAAGGGGAGTCGACCCCTTCCCCCACTGTGCGCACTCACCCTGCATTTCCCCAGAGGGAGAGAGATCTCCGGGAGAGACGCCTCCAGCAGAGATGCCCGCTTCTGTCTGTCCGCACCCCCTCCCCCTGTCCCCACAAGCTGATTTTAGGTGCTGTGTGGATGAAACATTTGGGGAGATGAAACCCCTCCAACCCCTGGCACCCACCAACCACGTAGTTCCCTCCTCTTTTCTCCGGAGAGGGAGATCTTTGAAGGCGACCTGTGCTTAAAACTCAGGGAAAGTGGAGAATCAACAAAGGCTAGTCTGGCCGGACTCCGCGCCGCCTCTCCCAGTGTTTGGGATGTAGGCAGTTTCATCCACGAAGTTGTGTTTCTCCGGCACCTCTCAGCCTTCCCGGTAGCCGTTTTCTGCTTCTTAGATTTAACACGGGTTCTTTTGATTTTCCCTAAACAAGCCCTCCCCCGCCTTTTCCGCCTTTCTGGCTAATTCGTTTGTCCTCATTTACTCCTCTTCCAGACATTCTGATGACTAAAGTGACCATACTGTCGTAGTAAATTCTTTGTCCCCTATCTCTGGGATGTCAGACCTTTGCACATTTGAGGGCGAGCAGATGAATTGAATGTGTCATCTGTTCTTTTTATAGTGATTCATTATTTAGGTCATTGTTCGGAAAGAAGGATGTTTGCTGAGTTTTTACCCACTACAGGTCATTTGAATACTGCAGTATTTAAGAATTCGGTTATGTTTTCAAATTACTAACGTTGCAAAGACAGGATTTGTAACAGACTTACTGCCATTGGACTAGAAGTTGTCTCTGACTTTACGGAACGCTGACATCGTTCTTCCTACCTCACCTCCATATTAGCATTAGAAATACTGATTTAATAAGTGTTTATGGGATGTCTTCTGATGTTTAAGTCTTGTTTTCAAGAATTTCTAAGGATGAATTTCTAAGTTCTTAGAAATTGTAGCAACATACTTAGGTTTCTAATTGTTTTAAATGTTTTAAAGTGCTGTTTTGGGGGGAGGGGAGGGACGATCATTCTGATGGTTAGTAGTTAGAAAGGAGCATTTTTCCAACTTATACATGTCTTGATTTGAAGGTGATCTAAGTATTTTTCCATGACTGTTAGAACACGCATCCAGGATTCATTCTCATGGTCTTTCTGGAAGTTGAGGAATATCATTCATTTTGGTGACAATCACTGCAGCAGTGAATAGGTTGGAAGCAGTTAGTGGAAGCGGACGTTGTTTTATGTAGTGAACTCTGTTGTTTCCAGCTTCAGTGCTTTCTGTGAGACCTGAGCACAGATTTTCCAAAATGATCGAAGTAATCATTGACTTGAGGGGGCATTCTCTTTTTGTTACTACCTTCTCTTTGATGTAATCATTTGTCAGCTTTATCTCTTTTTTGTTGTTGTTGCTTCTAGATATTTTTAAGTTCATGTCTTTATGTAGCAGAGGATTTTAGTTGCTCCCAGCGTTGCTCTTTTAGATTTAATTTGTACAGAAATTCTAGTAATTTTGAGAATGTATTGTCTTGTGTCCAGAGTCAGTACTTAGCAAGAGTTAGCACTTAATATACTTCATAATTGATGGAGTGTGTTGCAAATGTTGTTCTTGATTGGTGGCAACCCCTGAGGTTAATAGTGTAAAAATACAGGACAAGAGCATAACCTTTAAGTGTTTTTACCATGGGAAATGCAGTAATATCGAACTGTTAGCCTGAGATATTTACTGTTTTTGTTTAGTAGGCTGTATGACTAATCTTTGATTAGTCATTGTAGTTGTCCAATATACTATGACCTCACAGGTTTACAGCACCTCCCACAAGGGCCTTCAAAAGTAAGGTAGAATTAAACTTGGTTTGGTTTCATGTAATATCTTGAAATTTTCATCAGTGACTTTGTTACTGCTAGAGTAGTAGGCTCTATGTATAGCCTAATCTAAAAAATAGAAATCAACTTTGAAATTTTTTAAAAAACAGAGTATGTATAAACAAAGGTTTCTGTTACTAAGCTTTTCAGGTTTAACAAAGAATAATGCAAAATTACGCTTAATTTTGTAAAAAGGGACTTTAAAATGTAGCAAGCAGTGGAATCCAAGGTATATGGGATGCCATTTATAATACTACCAGCTGCATTGTTGTAGTTAATTGGTGTGATCATAAACTTCTAAAGGAAAAATAATCCACATAATAAAAAAGTGTTTAAAATTTCTTTCTTCTGAAGAAAGAATACCTGGATTAATGAGGAAGTGACGGTAATAAAGTCTCTCTTTGCTGTTCCAGTTTCTATAAGTGTCTAAATCCCGATGACAAGCTATATACTTGTCTTATGTCTTTTAATTTTTCTTGTCATAGAAAATCATTATTGAATTATTTCTATATTGTTGTGAAAACTAATGAATCAATGTTTGTTAAAGAAAAGGAAAAACAAGGCACTAATAAAAATATTAAGATGACTCCTCAATACTCCAGAAGTAAGTTTTAAGTATGAAGCAGAAAGTCACAAAAATAGTGATTTTAAAATTATGTAAATAAAAATAAGCATTTCTTATTTTCCTGTATGCCTTAATTTATGGTAGCCATATTGCCACACTTATATAGAGTTTAAAGATCATTTATGGGCCAAGAGGTCAAGTCATGTTTTTCCTGTCGAGAATATTTGGAGAAATTAAAAATTGCACCCTAGCTTTAATGGCAATAATGACATATTACATTGGTTAATCTATTTTATAATATACAAAGCACTTTTACTTAGGATATCTTCCTTCACTTTATGCACAAACCACCAGGGGAAGTAGGGAAGCAGATAAACTCATTCTTATAGATAGGGAAACTGAGGCCAGAAGGGTTTACAGGCTTTAGTTGTTTGGGTTAGTGTGTGGGGTAGGAGGCGAGGTGTGATTAAAAGGATTTCATTTGTATGAAATTCAAATTCCATTTAACTTTTATATTCAAATTTTAAAATTTTAGGAAGAAACTTGAACAGTTTTCTTATTTATTCTCCAACCACATTATATTAGTTTTCATTTTACATATATATTTATTTTTAAATAATGCTATAATAAGGAACACTGGATTAGAATTCTTGCCCTTTCCCCTATGAAACACTACTGGAGCCCATTTACAGTTACTTGAGTTTCTCTGACCCTGAGGGCAAAGTGTGGGTGAGTATGCCTTGATCCCAGAAAGTCCTGCAGAATAATTAGTGCTTCTCAATCCTAACTTCCTGTTTGCAACACCTGAAGAGCATTCAAAATAAAACTGCTGCCCTGGGAACATTTTGGACACAAAAGTAGGGCACTAACTTCATATCCCAACAGCTTGTGGATCCGTTCTGCTTGACTGGACAGTCTCACCTGACTAAAAATGAACTCTTTTTCACCATGAGATGTCAGTTACACCTCTGTTTCTATTAATGGTGCCATCATTTTCTCTGTTGCCCTGGAAATAATTTCATATTCCTCCCTCTCATTTTGCATTTTTCTTTGTTTCCATAACTGCACTCTCCTAATATTAGTCCGTGATTAGTCACCAGGCAGAAGGTCTTAGAAATTCTTGCTTGTTAATGTTTCTTGCTTTCATCTCTGCTTTCCACTTCTCCCACCTCCTTATTTCAGCCCAGTCATCACATATGTGGCCTGTGGCATTCAGGTCTTCATTTCTTTGCCCACCACTTGACTTGTACACCTGCAACACATCTTACATGTTTCTGACGGTTTTATCTTACTGGAGCATCTTTTCGATCCTGGTATTTGGCTGCTAAAATTTCCTCAACAGTGCTTCTTCCATGGCCAGAGAGATAGCCCAAACTGCTTAATGTGGGTGAAGACCCCTTTCAATTTGTCCCAGTGTGCATGTACTTTTAGAAGAAGTTCATGTCCCACCCTGGCCGGGTGGCTCAGTTGGTGGGAGCGTTGTCCTCATTCACCAAAAGGTTGAGGGTTTGATCCTGCTCAGGGTACCGTGCCTAGGTTGCAGGTTCAGTCTCCAGTTGGGCACGTTTGAGAGGCAACGGTTTCTTTCTTTCTCTCTCTTTCTCTCTCTTCCTATCTCTCTAAAATCAATGGGGTGAGGATTAAAGAATAATAAATAAATAAGTAAACAAAAGCTCATGTCTCATTCCCCTCCCCGCTTTGTAACCATCTTCAAAACTCTTTGCAAAATGACACCAGCTCATTTTCATGATCTTTAGTGTGGTTCTGGCTATATTCTTTTTTTTCTTGCCATAAACAATATACATGCATGGAGTATGGCCTTATTATTTAGAAATTAATTCCTATGTTGATTATTCCAAATTAAGGCCCAAGGTCTATAGGACATTATAAAAGAGAAGGGAAAATCTATACAATTTATACTTATTGCATCTGTTTTACTTCATAAATAGATTGATTGTAGCATTTTTTAAAATGAAAAGCAGATAGCTCTGAAGTAACATTCAGTTCTAAAATTTTATATACATTTCTCTTTTTATAAAGTTTAAGATAACTTTTCAGGAGTCCGTTTTGGTGAAAGCTCATTGGTCAACCCAGAGTCAGCTAAATATATTAAACATGCTTTATCTTGGAGAGAGGAGTCAGTGCTGAAAGCAGCCAAATAACTGAGTTCATTTGGAGGGTTTAAAAAATGTGCTTGTCATTGTTTGGCTGGTTGCCTCTCTTTGGTAGTCAAGGTCACATTCCCTGAAGCAGCTGCCCTTAAAGTAATACTTTAGGTGGGAAGTACACCCTGAGGGCATCCTCCTGGTTAGTTTCTCTGATCCTCTGGCCTGGTTCCTTCCCTCTATTTCCCCTCTCTCCCTCTTTCCCATCTCTCTGCCTCCTCCCTCCCTTCCTGCCTCCCTTCCTCCGCTCCTACTCCCCTACCCACACCCCAAGCACACACTTTGCCCTTTATCTTTTAGAATTTCTTGGCGTGCTTGTGTATGTACATCTGAATTTTGAGCTCATTTCTTGGAAACGTCTCAAGTCTTTTAAAAAGAATGGTGAGAATGGGGATCTTGCTACTGTTGTTGGGGCAAACTTTTTTGGGGGAAAGGTAGTCTGTCAGGAGAAAGTTGCAGGCACAGGAAACTAAATTGCTGAGCTTCAGATTGCCAATGCTAATTAGTGAAATCTCCGTCAGCCTGAACTAACCCTGGGTATCTTCCCCAAGCCTTCTCTCATTGTCAGGAAATGTTGCAAGCCAACTATTTCCTACCCTTCTTCTTTTCTCCTTGAGATTTTGCATTTGAGTTAATTAATAGCCCTTTGAGAAAACCAAGGAAAGAAAAGCTCTTTTAAAAATAGATTAAAAAAATAGATTTTAAAATATCGACAGACTCATAGAGAACAGGCTGACAGCTTTGTGGGGAGGTAGAAGATGTAGGGATAGAGCAAAAAAGAAAAAAGAACTCAAGGACACAAGACAACAGGGTAGTGATTTGGGCAGGGTGGTGGAAGAGGGTCTGAGGGGATAAATGGCAATGGAAAAATATAGTAAAAATAGATTTTAACTATTATATTTCCTGTGTTATTAGGGAGTATTTTATTAATTCTTTTTAGTT
Organism: Glossophaga mutica; assembly: GCA_039655065.1. Classification (NCBI taxonomy): domain Eukaryota; kingdom Metazoa; phylum Chordata; class Mammalia; order Chiroptera; family Phyllostomidae; genus Glossophaga; species Glossophaga mutica. The sequence goes on along the minus strand of CM077306.1, from coordinate 40,085,142 downwards.
CTGAGGCCATTATCTCTTGTGTTTACGGTGCTTTCAGATTTTCTAAGTGTGCTTTTAATCTACTGTCCACATTCTGAAATTTATTTTTTTAGGTAATTATAGTTGGCATTGTTCTCTCCATCGAACTGAGATATTGGAGACTGAGACTCAGATATTTGAAATGACTTCCTCAGTTGATTTATACAGTAATTGTAACCTTTAGTCCCAAATGGTGTCCCGTAGACAATACTGCTCATATTGCAAACATTTTTTTTCCTGGTCTGTCACTTCTGTTTTCCTAATTAAATTATTGTAGACATTCATTAGATACTCTTGGATGAACTTCAAGTGACAATTATTTAATTTCCTATGAAGTGTTTTATTAAGAGGCTTTTTTTGTTTGTTATTGTGTTCAAACAACACATGACATAAAATGCACCCTCCCAACAGATTAATAGGCTTTTGTGTTCTGTAATGTGTTGTTTTTATGTTTCTTCTATTCAGATAGCACCTTTTACCATCCTATAGCCTTTATTCTATACAAATATTTAATTTTTCTCTGCACAACTCCCTCTTAAGACTTCAACATTTGTCTAAGGTTATTCTACTTTCTCCATCCCTCCATTTTTCTGTTTTAAAAACTTTGTAATACTCTGAAAAGTAACTTCACATGTTGACATTTTAGACAAAGAACTTTATTCCTTGGCTTCTTTCCCCCCATTAACCCAGCATTTAGGAACTGACAGTGCTCACATTCCTTTTATATTGTTCTTCCATTTCTGTAGCGTTTCCCCAACGTGCAAGACTGTACACGAAGGTATGCTTGGGAAAACTTGATGAACACCCATATTAATTAGTACATCCAAGTACCATCGTTTCGTGCCTCTGATGTGCAGATGGCCTGATGAAAAGCAGCAGCCTTTTCTTGGTCTTGTCCAGGGAACTCAGGCTGCCAGGCGAGGAACTCATGCTGCAGTTTTCATTCAGAACCCAGCCCCATATTAACTTCCCAGCCCTCTCTGTCTTACAGTGCCAAGTAGAGAAAGTATGTGAAATCCAGAATAAAGTAATTTTACAGATTATTTAAATAACCAATGTTTATTAGAAGATGGTTTCTTCACATGCTAGAGAGGTTAGGGGTAGTAGAAATGGCATATTTATGTCTGGCTACTTGAAGTGTAATACCTACAGCTATCAAATATGCTTGCTACTCAGCTGTCAACTTAAAGTATTTTTCTTGAGTGCTTATTATGTGTCAGGTACAAAGATGAATTAGATTCCTCTACATTCAAGGAAGTAATTTATTGCAAAGTGGGAAGAATAACTTTTATAAAAAATTGTAGAAGATTGTGTAACATGGTGTGTGATGACAGTCTGAAAATAAATTTTGCTGCTTGTAGGGTTTTTTTTTTTTTTTTTTTAACCTTACCTGAGGACACGCTTATTGACGTTAGAGAGAAGGAAAAAGAGGGGGAGAAAGAAGGAGAGAAACATTAATGAGAGAGAGAGAGAGAGGGAGACATTATTGATTGTCTCTCATATGGCTCAGGCATACCTTTACCCGGAACTGAGCCCGAAACGTAGGCTTGTGCCTTGACGGGAACAGAATGAAACCACAACCAGGACGATGCTCCAACTGAGCCACATCGGCCAGGGGTTGCTTGTAGGTTTTTAGGCATATTCTGAGAACCAGCTCTCTTGTCCTCATCTCCTGGAACCTGGCCGTTATCCACAACACTGAAATCATACGCAAAGCTATGCTTGTATCACGTTTATTAGGACTGTTGCAGAAATGTTCCTCCTCCTTTTTATGTGTAGCACCCGAAAGTACACTTATCTGAAATGTTCTTTTTTACCTCATGTTGCACTCAAAAATAATTCAATTCACGTGAAGAGGGTAAATTTTGTGGTACATTTTTTACCTGTTGAAATGAAAAATTTCACATAGACACAAAATTAAGCTATTAGGCAGCTCTGCTGTAGAAAAGAAGGGTGTGAAGACATTGAGCTGTCTTCTTATTAATGGCAGCTGGGTGGGGGCTGAGGGCTGTCTTATTTATAGTCTAATTTTTCTTCTTTTGAAAGCTTTTGCTGAATGAGAACTAAATTGATATCTTACCCAGAGTCATTTAGCTGTGAAGAGAGAGTGTGAGCATTGGTGTTTTACTGATGCCAAGTATGACTGCATAAAGCTTTATTAAAGAGGGTGTGGTTTTGTTGGAGTTTTGTCTATTTTGAATATGGAGTTTGTATATTAGCGTCAGATAGCAGGATATTCATAATGCGGCAGTTCACGCAGCCAGCTGCTGATCACTCTACACGTGACTTGGCAGATACCACGCACAAGAAATGAAATTGAAAAATAAAAGTTAAAATGGATGCATTCCATATTTAAGATTGCCCAAGTAAGAACATCCAAACCTGTAGAGAATTTTTATATTTACTTGAGCCAAACAGGATCCACGTGGAAGCAAGATCTCAGCAGACTGAGTAGACGGCTTCCTGGAGTGGCAGTTTGCAGCCCTTTTTATGCATTTCAAATTAAGCAGGGAAATAAGGAAGATTACATGAAGGTGGGAAAAAAGCAAGGCAGGGATTGGATTATAGACTGTTCTCTTGAGGCTGATTTCCATACTGACGGGTCTGAAAAGAGGCATTTTAAAGGTGTGTTTATGCTAGATGCACAAAAACACTGGACAGCCCTTGCTTAAGGGACGGATAAACCTTTTACTAAAGAAGTTATATGACTGGGGTGTAGCTCCCCGCCATGACCTGCCCAGTTAGGAATTTATGATCAGATCACCCTGTGAGGTTTTCTTTTGGTCACTGGACTTGTCAAATTATTGTAAAGCCCCTTTTCTTCTCCACAGTAGTGAAGAATTGAAGACAAGATCACTTTTATTTAAAAATTTGACTCCCGATTACTTTGTTTTCCTGTAATTTTACCCTGATAAGAAATTTGAATAATGATCCAATTCTTTGGCTAGGGATTAATTAGATGAATGTTTTGAGGAGAAATTTGTTAGTCACTATTTTTTGAATAATTGAAGGACAGTAGTTATAAAACAAGTTTTATACATGGAAAAATGATAATATTTAGAACTACCATACTTCAAAATTGTTTATTTAGAATCATTTTTTTCCTGTTAACATTTAGGATATAGGAATCGTATAGCAAACACATACACAAAAAAACCCAAAAAACAAAACTTCCATGACCCTAGCCAGTATATATTCGTAACAGCTCTAATGCGATATAATTGACATATAATGAGCTGTACCTATTTAACCTATTTAAATTTGACCTGCATACATTTTTAAATGACATGGAACCGTGAAATGAAGTTGCCTTATACTTTGTTCTTAGGATGAATAAACTATATTGAATAACGTATGTTAATTAGAGAGCTCCAGATGAATAATGAATATAATGCCCTCAAGTGAAGAGTTTAAAAAAATACAGAGTAAAGCAAAAGTATGTTTATAGTTGTGAATACATGAAAAGTAGTTTATTCTTGTATCATTACTTATTAATGATTGGATTATTTATCATATGGACAAATGTAAACCTACTTTTGCCCCAGCCTGTATTTTTGTGGATAATATCAAGAGAACTGTTGTTCTTCCTAAGTCATAGGATATTGTTTATGCTTTGTGCCATTTTTAAAATCTCATCTTCCCTTTTGTATTTTAGCAGGATGTTTCTTCTGGTGGGCGCACCCAAAGCAAACACTACCCAGCCTGGGATTGTGGAAGGAGGGCAAGTCCTCAAGTGTGATTGGTCTTCACACCGCAGGTGCCAGCCGATTGAATTTGATGCAACAGGTAGATGTTGATGCAGTGGACTCTTAATTTGTCATTTGACTTTTAAAAATCATTTAATTTTTGAAAGCACTTGCTTCAGTTTAAATGTAAAATTTTAATAAAATAATGTATGGCACTTCATATCCCTAGAGAAAGTTACATAAAGACAAATAATTTATTACATGATTTTCCCCTGATTTTGTGGCATGTAAGAGCATTAAAAATACATTGCATTTCCACTGCTTTGAATGTCTTCATCTTGAAGCTGATCACCTCAGTCTGCAGAAATCTGGGGAAAATCTGTTGAATTGTTTTTGCACCTCTTCTGAGAAGAGGGAGGTCATAGATACAGCAAGGTTTTTTTGTCCATTTTCTGTGGGCAGAACTGAAGCATGACTCACTGACAACTCGAGAAGATCAGTTCTCTAATCATGAATATATCGAAGTCTGGGTTATGCTGTCAAAACCAGTTGAGGAATCTTTTGTGTTATAGTAGATGTCGTTGACTTAAAAAATATTCTTATCCAAAATTTATTGGGAAGATAATGTGTTATGGTTCTGCTAACATTAGAATTATATCTATAGGGACAAATTTTAGTGTCAGGCATGATCGTGATAGTGAGGAGAAAAATAGCATAAGGAAGATGAGAAATAAGAAATACTTTAAGTTTACATTTAGATTGGTGAAATAAAATTATATAATCCTGTATACCTTTATACAGGATTGGTACATTTACGTATATTTGTGAAAGCTTAGAGAAGCCTCAGAGAAATAGTGTGGCATCTTTCAGGTGCAATAGTTTTACAGTTTTTTTACTGATTCTGGTTTGCTGGCTTTGATAGAATATTTTAAAATAAGCCTACGGAAAATTAACTCTTTTTTCCATATTGTTACTTCCTGCTAGTTCTAAAATATATTCATTCTGGGAATTAGAGCGTCAGTGAAACAGGAATTACGATGTGGACTGTTCCATTCAGCATCGTGATCACTGACGCTCATTAAACTCTTATAGGAATCAGGTCACATGTTTGTTTTTTTTCCATTTGAGACCATCTGCATTAAACCCTGTGGTTTTTTCCATGTATGGCTGACATTTGGAAAACCCCAAAAGTATGTAAATAGGCTCAGGTTTACCACAAATAGAGAAAGACCTGTGCTGTAGAATATCCTAGGTCAGGGTATTTATCTTTTAACAAAATATGATTACTAAGAAGATGAAACTGTAGTTCAGTTTTGATAGTTTGAACTGTTCGGATATTTTTCTGACGTCAACACCATAGGTTTTTGTGCAGTGCAAGATAATTTATTCTGCTCTTTTTTGGAATTTGGCTGTATATACTATTTTTTATTGAAAATAATATGCATGCATGCACTTGGCATAAAAAATTTCAAGCAGTCCAAAACATATACAGTGAAAAATAGGACTGTCTCACGCTAGCCTGCTCAAAGGCAATCACTCTAAACAATTTTTTTGGTTCTTCTAGAATTTTCTTATTCATACAATAGGGCAACTCACAAATAGGAATATACTAAATATACTGTTAGGCTCCTGACTCCCCCACTTTTACCCCATACCTACCATAAATCTTTCCATATCGAGATATATTGATTTACCTCATTGTTTGCAAATTACTGATAATATTGTATGGTATATGTAGCCCAGTTTATTTTACTCATATTTCTTATTGATAGACACCTGGATTGTTTCCAGTCTGTTGTTACTATAACCACTGCTATAGTGAAAAGCTCAGATGCAGTAGTTGTGTGCGTGTGTGTGTAGGATAAGTCCTAGCAGAGGATTTTTAGATCAAAATACCCCGCATATGTATATTAAAGTTTTGGTAGATAACTACAAATTATTCCTAACAAAGGCTTACACACCTGTGTTTTGTGATGCTGGTGCCAATGCCAATTATCAGCATTTTTTAAAAAAGATTTTATTTATTTACTCTTTAGGGAGAGAGGAAGGGGAGGGAGAGAGGGAGAGCAGCATCTATGTGCCAGAGATACATGTACTGGTCGCCTCTTGCATACTCCAACTGGGGGGGACCTGGCCCACAACCCAGGCATGTTTCCTGACTGGGAATCGAAGAACTAGTGACCTTTTTGTTCGAAGGCCGGTGCTCAATCCACGGAGTCCAACCAGCCAGGGAGGGCAGCATATTTTTATCTTTGTCAATTTTATACTTTTATAATATTATTATGTCTTGTATATGTATATAATGTGACATTTATTGTTTTATGTTGTCATATTAATTCGCATTCCCTTAATTAACATTAAGACTAAGCACTTTTGCTTTTGTAAGCCATAATGTTCCCTTTCCCAATGAGCTACTCTTAATATATTTGCACATATTTTCTATTGATTTGTGAATTTAAAAAATGAATCTCACTTGACAACACTCTATCCTTTTGGTTGCCCTGGTCAAAATCTGGGCTCATGCTTGACGTAAATTTGTCAGCAAGTAAGAAATCAACTGCTACTCGTCATTCTGCTGCTAATGTCCTGCTCCGAGCCACCATTGTCTCTCACCTGGACTGTTGCCCTAGACTCCTGAATTAGTAAGGGTGCTGCCAGAAAAGAGGTGGCACCCTGAAACTGGGATTGTTTGGGGAGCTTTTAGTAAAAGGACCATTGACCAAGGATTATGCAGGGTCCTACGGATCAGTAGTGCCCAGGCAGTAGCTAAAATTTGGCCTCTGGGCTTGAAGGGAGCTCAGAGCTCTGGAAAAGAGCAGCTGCCTAGACCGAGCATTGGGTGGAGAGAGCCACTTGACAGGAGCTGTGGCTTTGTCAGAGAGCAGTAGCCAGGCCAAAGGGGCCAGAAGGGAGCAGCAGGGGAATAAAACCCTGACCTCACTTTCCTTCCTCCTTTTGATCCTTTGTACCTGTTCCCCTCTGGCTGAATCCAGTTGGGAGCCCCTGGACAGCGGTGCATTTCACACTGGTCAGCGTCCTGTGCAAAGAGCAGGCTAGAGAACGGTGGACAGGAGACCTGAGAGGCAGTTGGCAGGGAGCCCACACACCTCACTGTTCTTTCCAGTTCTTTCCTCACTGTTCTGGCCTGGATACTGTGACTGTTCTCTACAGCACCAGAGTGATCCTTTTAAAATATGCACATCATAACACTCCAGCTCAGATTCTACCCATGTATTCCCGTCTGTCTCATAGTAGCGGAGAGGACTTTTGCGTCTTTCAGTCCTATGCTCTTCTCTTTGCTTCACTTCTCTCTCTTTTTTCTTTCTTTTCTTTATTTCTAGAGGGGAAGCTTCTGATGTTCTCTTGTGGAGTTTGCCCTTTGACTCTTTGTTCTTCGCTCACTCCGTGTTTGTTCCACACCATGATGCCATGGAAAGGAAATGGACCTTGGAGTCAGACAGACTTGGCTTCAAATCCAGGCTCTGTCATTTTTCCAGTGTTATTTTGGAAAATTACCTACCTTTTTTATATTCTATACTACATTCTTGGGATGGTAAAGAAGAGTTAAAATTAATTGGTTTGTCTGCTTTATTGTGTTTCTGAGTTCAGAAGAGACATTGATGTTTTATGTCTCTTTTCTATGTCTCTTGTTTTAGGTTTCCATTCTTTTTTTAATTTGAGAAAGAAAATTTATAAAATAACTATTTAAATTAGCACTGATTCATATGATGTGGTAGATATTACAGCTATTCATCCATATCATGTTTCTAAAACTTCTGGGAAAACCCTCGAACTTAGGTATGCCCATGTGACTTTTTCTAGCTGATAAAACATGAGCAGAAGGGTATAAGAGTAGGAGTATTATTCTGATTAGTGATAGTTTAATGATAGATCCTCCTTTGGCCTAGGTCCCAAAGTGAGGAAGACATGAAGCATAGATTCTCACTGACCCACAATGTATGTGTACAAAATAATCTTTTGTTATTTGGGGTGCTTGTGACTCTAGCACAATGCAACCTAACTGAATAATCCATATAGGGATATTACAATTGTATATTATCAAATCAGCTGTTGGGAAATGGTTATTAAAAGCCTTTCCAATTCTACATGCCAAGTTGATCTTCTGTTAAGTTTCTTGTTCTATTTTATAGGGTCATGAGTGGCTAAGCAACTATTTAGATAGTATTGCTTATGCCAAAAATGGCTTCTGGCTGGTAAATTGCATTTAGACTGGGAAAAACTATAAATAGGCAATATGCATCTGATGGGAATGCTGTGGCTTTGGGGTTCCTTGAGTACAGTGACTCTGATCACTGGCATGTTCTTCGCAGGAACCCTAAAGCTAAGCTATAGAATCATCCCAAGAGATGTCATTCTGGGGGGGCATGAGGCTTTGAGCCAGGGTTGCTTCTGTTTCCACCTGATCTCCTTTCCTCATATCTGAGCTGTCATCTGGTGAGGCAAAGAGAAGAACTCTGGACAGCTGTGTGCACTGCCACCCAGGGAAGTTCATATTAGGACTTGTGCCGAGGAGGTATGTGTGGCTCTGTCCTACATCCTCTGAATAGACTGGTGCTGCATGTGTGGCCTTTGGTAGTTGGTGAGTCTGAAAGTGTAGTTGAGCCATGAGAAGCCACCTGATGGTGGTGGGGTCAACATTTGAAGTTTGTAACTGCATGAAGTACTTTTAGCTCATTTGTTTCTTGGGCTGTTTCTCTTTAGGAAAAAAACAGAACAGGTGTTTGTTTGTTTTTTTTTTTTCCCTAAAGAACTCAGCTAACTCCAGAACCATAATAAAAATCTTTATAGTACGGTTCTTTTAAATGGTGGTGGGTAAATATCATGAAGAGTCCTTTCCCCTCCTCCTCCTTGTAGGTCAACTGCTCTACAAGCAGTCTCAGTGCACTAAGCACAGCTCTTCTTCTTCTTCTTCTTCTTCTTCTTCTTCTTCTTCATTAAGCTGCAGTTTATGTTGGTTTTCTTTCTTTTGTTTTTCTTTTCCTTCTGCTTATGATATGCTTATTTTCCTGACTGGATTGTAAGCTCTGCAAGGCAGGGAACAAATTTATTTCTGCTCACTATTATGTAACATATGGATTGCACATGTATGTATGTTCTATGCAGGTGTTGGGTTCTTCATGAAAAATAATAAATATAGACTCTGGCTAAATTTAGCTGAACAGGAATTTACTGGAAGTGTATTGGTAACTCACCAGTTGCCTGAAAAATGGGCAGGAACCAGGAGAGAGGAACCATCAGTGCTGGGTTTATTGCTGCTGGACTCGGTACTGCTAACTGGGAAAGACATCATAAGAATAATTCTCATCCCTGCCTCTCTGCATCACTTGCTAGAGACTCAAAGTTTTTATGGTGGTATCTGACTGGCTGGGTCTAAGTTGTATGCCTTTGAAAATTAAGCCTTTTATCTCATACAACTAAGAAATGATAGATTATGAGCTTCTACAGGGAACTAAAGCCTAAGGTCCTTCAGAAGAAATAAAAAAGGAATAATAGGGTGCCTTTTTCTCTTTGTTTGCAAAACCAGGTAATAGAAAGAGTTCTTTATGAATACAATGTGTATCTATTACTGAGTAATATTCACAGACTAATTTTACTTTACCAAAGATGCACCTGGATATTAGATAGTATATCATTTATTAGAAGGCCATTTTACTGTGGTTTGTTACATGCATTAAGATGTGTAGTAGAGGCTAAGAAAGAAAGTCTGGATTTTTATTTTAAGGTAGCATAACACTTGGTTTCTTAGGTCTTGATAGAGGAAAGATGAATACTTAGAGTGTGCTTTTCTTTCTATCCCAGGGCATGATTTTGGGTAGTGAGAGACAAGGGAAGGTTTCAAAAATATGTTTGGAAAACCAATCTAATTTTATTTTACTTTAATTCTGGGCGGTAGAGACAGATAGATTTATACCAAGACGAAGGAGGCATACCTGGACATTATCTAACTGTCTGGGGACATTCAGGAAAGCTTCCCAGATTACTTGGTGACATTTGACTAGCTAATGAAAAATGAGATGGAATTCGCCAGATGTGGAACAGGGGTCTAGGTAGAGAGAACAGCTTTTGCATAGATTAATAAAAGATCTTTATGAGTAAAAAGCAAGTAATTCCTTGTGTCCCACATGGAAACTTAACTCTTGTTTATATCAGTTAGCCTGTGGTAAAATTGGTTTTGTTATGCGTTGTTTGGCTTAGTCTTAGAACTTACCAACAACGTTAAGTGAGGACTTCCTACTTAGTAAGTTTTATAAGTGTATGGCAAGGGTTGTACGGGTATGATAGGAAATGTAGCTGAGCTTGGGGTGGTGAACACACAGTACAATACACTGATGCTGTGTTAATAGAATTGTATTCTTGACACCTATATAATTTTTAATAACCAGGGTTGTCCCAGTAACCCTGGTTATTAATAATAAGTAAGACAAAAAAGAAATGAAGCTGGAAGTAAGCTAAGGAAAGTTCTAAATGAATTTTAAAAAGATACTCTAAACTAACAGTCTAACCAGATAAATTTACTGTGAAGCCTAACATACATTAGCACTGTATTTTTTTTTTTTTTTTAATCTTTCAATGAACTTTTTATTGGCCTCCTGCCCTGCCAAGGGATGCCTCACTTCTGCTGCCTTTAATGCCTCAGAACTTTGGTGTCGTTGCCCTCAGACACCGCTCTGCCATCCACAATCCTGCGGGTCGTGGTCTTCTGGATGGTTTGTGAGGAGGGGCTCTTGTCCAGGGCGTCGACAGGACTGAAGTCCTCCCCTTCTTCCAGTAGGTTGCGGTAGGTGGCAGTCTCAGCCTCCAGCTTGACCTTGATGTTTAGCAGGGCCTCATACTCCTGGGCCTGGCGCTGGCCCTCTGCCCGGGTCGGGGCCACCTCTGACCCCAAGTGCAGCAGGATCCCATTGAGTTGTTCCATCTGCATGGCATAGCGCATCTCCACCTCCCTCAGGCTGTTCTCCAAACTGACCTTCAGATTCCTCATTGAGTCCATGTCGATCTCTAATGACTGGACCACATGTCTCAGCTCCATGAATGTCGTCTCAGCAGCACCTATCTCAGCAGTCTGCGAGGTGACCACTGTGGGGCTCTCTTCAATCTGATGGGACCAGTACTTGTCCAGCTCCTCTTGGTTCTTCCTAGCCAGCTTGTCGTACTGGGCCCGGATGTCTGCCATGATTTTGCTGAGGTCCTGAGATTTGGGGGCATCCAACTCCACGGTCAACCCAGAATTGGCAGCCTGGGTTTGTAGACCATTGACTTCCTCCTTGTGGTTCTTCATGAAGATCAGTTCCTCCTTGAGAACCTTGATCTCTGTCTTCAGCTGTAGCCGAGTGATATTGGTGTCATCAGTGACCTTTCAGAGCCCATTGATGTCATTCTCCACAGACTGGTACATGGCCAGCTCTGTCTCATACTTGACTCTGAAGTCCTCAGCAGCAAGATGGGCATTGCCAATCTGCAGAACGATTCGGGCATTGTCCACAGAATTTGCAAAGATCTGAGCCCTTAGTTCCTCAATGGTCTTGAAATAATACCCCCAGTCTGTGGTCTGGGGACCCTTCTTCTCTAAGTGTTCCCAGATTTTGATCTCCAGTCTCTGATTATCAGCCCCAGGCTTCTCACCCTCTCCAGGTAGGAGGCCAGACAGTCATTCAGGCGTTGCATAGTCTCCTTCTCGCTCTGGATGCCCCCTATGCCCATCAGACCCCCCTGGCCATCCCCAGCTGCCCCGCAAGCTGGTGGAGCGGGACACGGAGATCCGGAATCCTGAGCCCCTGGTGCCTGCATAGATGCTGGCTGGTTGGCCGGACATGGTAGCTGGGCGACTGCACAGAGCCCAGAGTCCAGTAGTTTGTGGAGAAGCTGGAGCATGTGCTGAAGCTCATGTTGTTCAGGGAGGAAGGTGGATTTTTAAAGCCTTTCACCTCATCACTTCATCCGATTTGTAGTTTTAACCAAGGTTTGCATAATGGCTGAAAATCAGTGTTTCCCTAAATTGACAGAATAAGATGACCTTTGAAGGACTGTGGAATTAGGAAAATGAAGGGGTCATTTTGGGATAAGATTTGTTTGTTTTACACCAAGATGATTGATTGATTGATATATAGAAAACACACTTAGTTTGTCTGAATGTGGATGTGGAAAAGTACACCTTAAGCAAAGGTTAACATGTGATTTAGTTTTAGGATGGATCTATGTATTTTAGGAAGTAAATATACTCCAAATGGTTTTATTTCAGAATGCAAAGTAATGTTGAGAATATTCATGTAGCATGCTTGGGGTGGTCTGTTACTTCAATTTTGTCTTCATGCCTGCATTACTTTCTTACAGCTGTTGTAGTAAGTGACTTTAAAGTTGGCTTAAAAACAACACACAATGATGGCCTTTAGTGCAGGAGGTCAGGTGTCCAAAATGGGTCTCAATGGGCTAAAATCAAGGGGTCTCCTGTGTTGCATTCCTTCTGGATGCTCTGGGGAAGGATCTGGGGTCATGCTTTTTTCAGTTTCTAGAGGCCACTCCCATTCCTTGGCTAGTGGCCCTTTCCTCTGTCTTTTAACGCACAGCAGTAGCTGCGATCCCTGTCTTTCTCAGGCTACGTCATCTGACACTAACTCCACTGCCTCCCCAATGTGATTGCATTGGGCCTGATGAGATGCTTTAGAGTAACCTTTCATTTCAATGTCCTTAATTTAAATACATCTGTAAAGTATCTTTTGCCATGTAAAGTCACATGTAAGGTTCTAGGGATTAGGACTTGGATATCTTTGGGCAGCAGGTGGGTCATGAGGAGGGCATTATTCTGTTGCCACGGTGACCTTTTCTGGGTTTTGCTGTTTGGTATTAGTTATACTGCAAGTTCCCTTAAGGTGAAAACCATGCTTATATAAGCAGGCCTTGTCTCTACCCTCGTTCTTTTTGTTTTGGCTCTGTGATTATGAGGAATGCTAATTAGATTTAGAAGGTGTAGGTTCAGATTCACGCTCTGACACTCACTAGATATGACCTTGGGCAAGTGACAAAGTTTACCAGCCTTAATTTTTCCTATTTGTCGAATAAGCATAATACCCACCGCTCAGGGGTCTCATGTGGGTGAAATGAGGTAATGTCCATGAAGGTATGGCAAAAATTCTGTCCTTGCAACATGCTTTCCTTTTCTACGAGTGGATGTTACTAACACACTGGTTGTGCCCTGTTTTCTCAATACTGAGTCTTTCTGAAAAAAATAGACTGACGATCTGCCCGGAGAGGGCAGAACAGGCAACGACTGCCCTGGCAAAGGCTTGGGCCTGCTGGCGTGATGGTTAAAGTATGTCCCTTAAAAAGAAGAGATGCTTCTGTTTTCTAAATCCTGTGAATGGATGTCACCTTTCACCAATAATGTCTGTCCTAGAGAAGGTCAGAAGTCAGGTTACTCCCCACCCACCCAAACTGGCTTGCTGGAATACTTTACCACTAGTTCCCAGAAGGGCTTGGCTCTAGCCTGCGGGCAAACCCTGGCCAGGCCAGTTCTCTGGTCAAGAAAAATGTTTTGGAGTATTTTCTGGATATTACAACACTTTGTATTTAATAGAAAATAGAAAACATTTAGCTACTCTCGAGCCTCTGTGCCACATAATTTCCAACTCATCTCCATTAAAACAATGAGGCAGACCCTAAAACAGCTTCTGAAGTTTGACTTGGTCCTCTTGGTGAATTGTCTGTATTTCAGAGTTGTGGCAAGATATTTCTACAGTTGCAACATTGCAAGAGTCCTGCAAATTAGACGCTTAAAAACACAGAAACACAGTCTCCCTTCTCTTGTTAATATAAGTTTTTATAGGACTAAGGAATTTTCTTTTCTTTTTAATGAAACTGTTTCTCCAGATGTAATCTGTCATCCTCTGTTACAGAATGATGCAATTGGAGAGCTGGTAGGCAACCTAGAAATAAATTAATCCAAATTCTTTATTACCAGGTGACAGTTTTAACACTTCAAATGTTTTCCCCAAACTGAATTTGTATCCTTTGAAGCCTCTTCCTTGGCCACTTCTACTGACCCATACCCGCTTTTTAAAGACTTAACATTGACTTGGCTTTAAAAAAAAATCTTCAGCAAAGAGTTTTTGTTTTAAAATGTTAGATGCTTTCAGGATCATTTCCTTCTCATCACTAGGAGGAAACAAACCAGCATTGATCGGGCCGTGGGTGTTTTCAAAGGGCCTGTATTCTCTGCTGGCTCCAGCAGCATCGTCAGACTTCCTCATGGAAGGAGCCGCCGATTTTGATTCTCCGTCCCCTCTGGTAGTGATAGCTCAATAAATAAATAAATACTGATCCCAGTGAAATGAACTTAATCATGTTTTCTTCTGGCTCTACTTTTCTGACTCTTCTTGTTTGCTTTTGGAAAAAAAATTACATCTAATTTCATATAAAGGGTGTTTCTGGGGCAACTGTATGTAAATTAGTAACACTTCCTCATTTTCATAGATTATGATTTTAGGACCTACATTTATATTCACAAATGATTCGTTTTTCAGTAATCTGTGACTGCAAACATTTTGGAGCTAGGGACCTGTATTGTCATTTTCAATCAATAGTTATGCTTCTAGAGACATTTTAAAGACACTTTGAAGGTTACAAATCAAATCATTCTTTCATTAATACAAATATCTAACCACTGACTATCACACTTTCTTAATTAAGGAACTATTTTTTTAATTAAGTCAAAAGAAATTATTTACTTACATTTTTTTCAGTAATATAGAATTTTGATTTTTGAATGAATTGTTTTTTGCAATATACACTTTTCATAGTTGGACTCTAAGACGTGGAATTGAGAAACTGGAAGGATAATGCTTATAAAAATTGCTAGGTGGAGCTTTTTCAATTTCAATGTTCTTGAATTTTAGGAACTACAACTCCTCTATGTGTGGGAGATGAAATATAAACATAGAGTTAATTAAGGGGGGATATGGAGGCTTTTAACTAATTTGTATGTGAAAATTAATGGAAATATGTCCATACTGTCCCCCCCCCACCTTTTAAAACATGGTAGAAATAATGCAGAATTATTAATTTAAAAAATGAGAAAATACTGAGAGGCAAAAGTGAAATAAAAACTTCCCAGTCCCACCACCCTGGAAACCCGTGGCTGTAGGACATGTTCGTTTGTGTGTGTGCCTTTGGCCTGTGCATATACATGTGTGTGTGTCTCTGTGTAGAAATACATACAATTATAATGTACTCATTCCATCTCCTATTGTGTTAGGTATTTTGCTGTTTTTTTTTTAAAAATTACTTAAAAATACTTCGAGCATGCTTGTTAAGTCTTTGTTCTAATTTTAGTTATTTAGAATCCATTTCTAAAAGTGAAATTCAGAAGTCGAAGGGATGTGTTGTTAACATACTTTGGATATGTGTTTGCCATGTAGGAAAGTGATAAAACCTGTTTCCAAATTAAACGTGAAAGTGTCCTCCTCTAGTCTGTAAGGGGAAGTGTTTATCTAGTTTTAAGGTGCACTTCCGATTTCTAGTAAGGCTAAATCTTTCTTCATTAGCTCTTTTTTAATTTATTTTGTTTTCTATTATCTATTCTTATTCTTGGTCTGTTACCCTCCTGTATGTTCTGTTAATTTTGAACAAGTCTTTATTACATACACACATTTCTGTTCAGCGTTGCAGCCCCCTGGCCACCTGATAGGTTTGTCCCTTGTTTTTTCACAAGCTTCACTGAGCTATAATTTACCATAAATCTAATTCCAGAGCCTTCTCATACACGAAAACGAAACTTCATGGTCACTGTCAGCCACTCCCCATTTGCATCCCAAACCCTAAGCAATCACAAATGTACTCTCCTATGTCTGTGTGGTCCTCTTTTTTGGATACTCGTGTGAATAGAACACAACATGCCCTCTTTTGTGTCTGGCAGTGTTCTCAGGGTTCTGTTCCTTTTTAATTGCTCAGTAGTGTTCCGTGGACCCTTGCTTGTCCTCTCACCAGTAAGTGCACATCTGGGTTGTTTCCACTTATTGGTGATTGTGAGTAGTGCTGCTGTGCACCCTTACGTGCAGGTCTTTGTAAGGACATGTTTGCATTTCTCCTGGACAGATACCGAGGAGTGGGATTGCTGGGTCTAGTGACCCTGTGTTTAACTTTTTAAGAAACTGCCAAATTTTGTAAAAAGTGACTGTACAATCCTACATTCCTACTAGCAGTATATGATTGTTTCAGTTTCTCTGCATCCTTCTGAACACTTGTTATTTTATATCTTTTTACAAAATTATGATTATAGTCATCCTAGTGAGTATGAAGTGGTATTATTGCATTGTGGATGATGATGTTGAGCATATTTTCATGTACTTACTTGATATCCGTATGGCTCCTTTGGAGAAATATCTATTCTTGTTCTTCATCTATATTTAATTGTTTTTTTTCTTGAGTTGTTCAAGAAAAATACTACCTAAGTTCATGAAGGTTTATTCCTGTTTTCTTATTCCTGGGGCTGGGCCTGCTCCCATGGTGTCCCTCCTGATATTTATCCACCACGTGTGAATGTGGGACTGCCCATTCTGACGGACGAGGTGTTGCCGCCACACCATGTCCTCTCCGCCCCTCCTACCCGTCTGGATGAATGTGGCTTCTTTAAATCCTTGGTTGTCGGACTTCCATACAGTTCAATTTCTAGAAGTTCTGGGTGTTTTTTGTTTTGAGGTTAGCCACGATCCTTCTTTTAGCTGTGCAAGGAGGTGTAGTGTGTGTACTTACACCATCATCTTGGCCAGAAGTCCAGAAGACAATTTTCTTGGCTCCTTGTCAAAAATTAGTTGACTGTAAATGTAGGGGTGCCATTGATATTAAATTGTACTATTTATGTACCACTAAAAATGTGCAAATTATGTCACCTCCAACTGTAATATACATTCATTTCAAAGATGTTGATATCTGAATACTTGCAGCTTTGAACCAATGAAGCACATGATCATCTCACATTATCACTAGGGTACAAATACATGATATCCGCAGCTGCCTCTCTACCTTTTCATCGTTTTCTCTCCAGTTTCCTTTATAGCATTTTTGACTCTCTGAAATAATTTTATGTAATTATTTATCACTTCTCTGCCTTGATAGCAGGGCCTTTATCTGTCTCACCCACTGCTGTATTCCTTGCATTTAGACATAGGAGGTACCCTTGATTTATTTATTTAAACGAATGATCGAAGATGTTTCCTTCTCTGACATGTTAATTTTCAGGTAAAGAAATAAGCAATATTGGGAGGCTTCTGTTTCAGGCAAAAAATAAGAAGTGTGACTGAGCAAAAGTAATGTTTGATGTAAAGAAGCTGCTTAAGGAAGTCTGCAAATTGTCTGTTTTATTAAAGGATGAATGTGGGGTGGGCTGCATCATTGTGTTTTTATTTATGTATAATTGACATGTACCACATTAGTTTCAGGCGTATAACAATGATTTGATATTTGTATATATTGCAAAATGATCACTGTAGTAAAGTCTAGTGAACATCCATCACTATACATAGTTAGAATTAATTTCTTGTGATGCAAAATATTAAGATTTACTCTGTAGCTATACAGTGTTAGTAACTCTAGTCACCATGCTGTACATTACATGTTTTAATAGCCACTTTGGGAGACAATAAATAAGCTCTCTGAGGATCTAAGTTATTTCATTTTTTGTACAGTCATATAGTAATGAATGGGAACTGAATGACTACAAGCACAGGTAACTTACAAGTATTTTCCAATGCTTTGGCATTCTTCTTGACTTTGGCCTTTTCAAAAAAGATGACATAATCTTGTTGCTTCAAAGGTATTCTTTAGGCAGGAAAAGAAGAAACAAAAATTTAGCTTTAGGGTGATAAGGTAACTCTGTCCTAAAAATAAACATTCCAGTAATTCTCCAGCAAGTTGAATATTCAAGAGTGTGTTTTGAAACACTCCAAGGAAATGAGAAGAACTGATTGGGTCTAAAGTCACGACAATTTGCTCTGCCCCGGAGACTTCTGTCCTGTAGGCCACAATCAAGGGAATCTGATAAAGTTCAATTTACAAAATTAAAAGACAACAAAAATAGACATTAAATCTTCAAGGGTCTAGTGATTTACTTGCTAATTCAAATTTCTCTAACAACATTCTCTGTATTTTTGAAAGTGAGAGTATAGAGTGTGATGTTAATTTATAGAGTATGGGACATTTCTTCTCATTTTTCCCATTGTTTGAAAAATGCTTTAATTAATTTGGAAGATCAGAGGAAATATTCCCAGGTGTTTTACAGAATTATGGACAGAAATTTTTGTTCTTTCTTGACCGTTGCCTGAGGCAGCATTTCCTCCTGCTCTGGAATTTCTGCAGTTGTCTGTATCCAATTTCCCTTTTGAGCTTGGTGACACGGTCCAAGCAGCTTGTGGAGTTCCGGCATTACTAGAAATGGTGACTTCAGGGCTGTGACTCAAAATATTTACTTCACTCATGTGACCCCCGACTAGCTGCCAGTTTCAGCCAGGTCATGAATGAAGTTGTCAGTTTGTGTGGAGAGCAGGCTTTCCTTTTCCCCCACCCACCTCTGTTCACACTTCCCCTAAGTAAAACTTCTGCCTAATGTTGAATCAGATACATTCAGACTTAATCTCTGGGGAAAAAACTCTGAGTGGTAAAAAAAAAAAAAAAAAAAAGGAACTTCCTATGGAGCAACCTTCTTGAAAATACAGTGATTTGAGGTTATGACCTTGTTGAAGCTGAAGACATTCAAAGCAATGGGTGATACATATGTTTTTAAAAAGACTTTTGACTTAAGTTTTGGATTCCAGTGTATGCCAGTGCATTATATCCAAATATATTTGACTTGTTTTATTTGGTAATGTAATTGAAAACACATTTAATTGCATGATGCTTTTAAGACATCCTTGTTGTTTGGGGACATATATAAGTTTTAATAAAACTCCAGGTTTTTCAAATGTACTTTTTTTTTATTATCAGAAAGAGCCACGTTGTCTGATGTTTTTTCACCTTTGATTGGTGCTCCTTTATTTTCATTAAATGCTGTTGGCAAACAGCTTGCGGTGTGGAAAGAACTATAGATTTTTGGGCTCCACAATACTTCATGGTAAAACTAACAGCAAAAAGATATGTAAAATTTGTACTTTTTTTGTCACATTTTCTAGCTTAAGTTAAACCTGATGTCCACAAAGGCAGATAGCCATAATTATTGGCTTTCAATCCTTTTTTAAAATAGAACATAGAACTTGGTAGCCATGAGAAGCAAATGCTACTTGACAGTGCTGTGCCTGGCTTATTTCACTTATCATAAGGTCCTGCAGATCCACTCATGTTGTCTCAGCTGTCAGGATTTCCTTTCTTATGGCTGAATAATATTCCTGTGTATGTGTATACCACATATTGTTTAAAAATTTTTTTATTGAATTTACTAGAATGACATTGGTCCATCTTGTGTGGAACTCTTTGCACTTCTTGGACTTGTATATCTTTTTCCCTCACCAGGTTAGAAATGTTTTCGGTCATTATTTCTTTAACTCAGTTCTTGATCCCTTGCTCTCTCTATTCTCTTTCTGGTGCCCCTATGATGCAGAGGTTGTTACAATTTATGCTGTTCCAAAGGTTCCTTAGACTGTTTTCATTTTTAAAAATTCTTTTTTCATTTCATTTTTCTGATTGGATGTTTTCTGCTATCTTGCCTTCCAAATTGCTGATTCTTTCCTTTGCTTCATCCTACCTTCTGTTTATTCCTTGTAGCTTATTTTTAATTTCAGACGTTTTATTCTTCATTTCTAACTCATTCTTTTTCATGTTTCTTTGTTGTTTTTCATGCTTTTGAAGTTCTCACTTAGTTCCTTGAGCACCCTGATAACCATTTTTTTGAATTCTGTATTTGCTAAATTGCTTGCCTCCGTTTCATTTACCTCTTTTTCTGGAGATTTCTCCTGTTCTTTCACATGAGGCATGTTTCTTTGTCTCCCCATTTGTGGGTTTGTATCTATGTATTAGGTAAATATGCTATGTTTCCCAGTCTTGGTAGGGTTGCCTCATGTAGTAGGTGTCCTGTGGGACCCAGTGACAGAGTCTCCTTGATCACCTGGGCTGGATACTACAGGAAGGTCTCTTGTGTGAGTTACGTGAGGTCTCCTGTTGTAATTGAGTCTTGACTGCTGTTGGCTTGTTGGTGCCTGGGATTGTCCCTCAAGGTGGCTGACTGTGAAGATTGACCCTTGCCATATTGTACAAGCTGCGGTGCAGGCAGGTGCTGACCACACAAAGTGGAACTTGTCTCAGCAGATTCTGGTGCCTGCTGAGGTCTCCCTTTGGATATGCTGCTTTGAATCTTAGTTCCACCCAAGAAAGATGGTGTCTGTGGTGTGGGAGAGGGACTCAGCACAAGGATCCTGGTGGCTGTCCCTTTAGCTCTCTCCCCAGAGGTACAAACCCCAGTCTCTCCTCATGTGACTCTAGTCTGCTCTGCCCTTTCTTTGCTGGAGCCCAGGATGAGTAGGTGTAAATGAGTTTTGTGTGTTGGCTGTTTAAGTGGGCACTGTGTCTCTAGCAAACTTTTCTTCCCTCCCTGGTAGACAGAATCCCCACTTATTTTCACAGCCAGATGTTAAGTGGGTGCCTCTTCCTGGTTCTGATGCTCTTGGGCTAGGGAGCCCAGTGTGGGCCTGAGACCTCACACTCCTCAGGGGGAACCTTTGCAGCTGAGATATCCCTCTGGCACCTCAGCCACTGCCCATGGGAGAGGGGGCCACTCCTTTTCGCATCTCTACCCTTCCTACCAGTTTTGACATGGTTGCTTCTGTAAATCCTTGGATGTAAGAGTTCTGTTCAGCTAATTTTCAGTTGGTTATTCATGTTGGGTGTTACATATTTTAGTTCTAATTCCAGTTTGGTCCTGGGAGGAGGTGAGTGTACCTTCCACCTACTCCACTTCCATTGTGTATCCTCGTATTTTCTTTTATTCACCCATCAATAGACATTTAGGTTGCTTCCATGTCTTGGCTATTGTGAATGTTGGAAGTGCAGCTATCCCTTCAAGACAGTGATTTTATTTTCTTTGGATATATATCCAGAAGTGGGGTTGCTGGATCATATGTTAGTTCTGTGTTTAGATTGCTGGATCGTGTGATCTATTTTGAGTAATGTATATACCTTTCCATAATGGCTGTACCAATTACATTCCCACTGACAGTATACAAGGGTGTCTTTTTCTCAACATCTTTCCAAATATTTACTTTTTTTCTTTCTGATAATAGCCGTCCTAAGTGGAATGAGATGATATCTTTTTGTGGCTTTCATTTGCATTTTCATGAGAATTAGTCAACTCGTATCCACTCTTAAATGGTCTTGAACTGGGAGCAGATTTGAACTTGAACTGCAACTTGTGTTCGTAGCTTATTGGCAAGAGCTACTTATGTGACTTTAAGCTAATTATGGAGGGAGGGTAAATAAGGGATTTCATGCACCATTTGCTGCTCTGTAGGTCACTGATGTATACTGTTTTGCGTGGGGACAGTGTGGTGAACATAGGCTTCAGAGGCAAGCCAGCCATTGTTGGGAAACCTTGATTTTCATGGTGAAGGGCATATATTATGTTAGCTGTTCCATTTCTCCTCTTCCTTTCTTCTAGTTATAAAACAGTGCCTTTGTGACCACTGACAAAGAACAGCAGTGTTTGGACTACAGATAGAAGCCTTTGGATATTGACCCACTAAAAAAAACTTTTGAAACAATGAAAAAGTTAAAAGAGTATTTATGATGAACAAGGTTTCACCCTTCACCTTGAAGATAAGACAGCTAGCATTATTGAAATTCTCATTAATTTATATTTATAACTCTTCAGTTAGTGTTAAGTCTTCAAAATGGAATTGAATAACCACAGTCCTACCTTAGATGGTTGAGCTTCAGGGAACAGATTTAACCAAACCTTTTGATGATATTTACATGTTGGCCTGCATTCTTGAATTGACATGTGTCTGCTATATTTGTCCAATATACTTATAAAGAATGATTATTATAAAGAGATTTGAAGTGGAACCAGAGTTTAAAAATTATTAGTGTCTTCTTACCAAAACACTGGATGCAGATATTTCTGTATTTTTTTTCCTTGACCAGATGAAGAGCTTTAATGTGAAAAGGATTTCTTTCTTCTTCTTCTTCTTCTTTTTTTTTTTTTTTTTTTTTTTACAGTGCTTTACATGAGTACCTGGTACTTTGGGAATAATTTTCTCAATAATGTAGCCTGAAAAAGAAATGTTTACATTTCTAATTCCAAACCTAATTCTTTTTCCTGCCAGCCACATCACATCTCCTGGATTCTAATTCTCATACTACAATGTCATTGGCACCATCTTGGTCTTTGATTTTGGTCTTTTACTGCTGGTGTTTTACACAGGTGTTTCATAGCCTTTTGTTTTTGTAAACACCTTTGTGCCACAGAAAGAACTTCTGGTAGTACAGTAGGTAATCATAAGTATTTGTTTAATAGTTGATTATGTTACAGTTTAGCAGCTGGAAAAACTTCAATTGCTATTACTTTTTCATCTTTCCATTATGGTAACTGACAAAGTTAATAAAAACCCTAAGATATTTCTGTGCCACCTTGTATTTTATTTCTCTGATTAGTTGAAAAGTATATGAGATAAATAGCCAATGTGGTATTTGATTTATCAAAACCCCACTATTCTTAAACCTGGCTGAATGAAAATAAACTCTGTTATACATTGGTTATATATTTTGTTTCTCATCCCTCACAATATATTTTTTTTAAGGCAATAGAGATTTTGCCAAGGACGACCCATTGGAATTTAAGTCCCACCAGTGGTTTGGAGCATCTGTGAGATCAAAGCAGGATAAAATTTTGGTAAGTCTTTTGGACACTTACTCATAGGTGAGTTTAGTTGATTTATATGAAAACAAAGAAGTTTTATTTTTAAAAGCTGATAGTAAACCTCAGTGTGCTCAGGGGCACAGGGTACAATGAGATAAAGTAGCTCTGATCAAAGGCCACCCTGTCTCTCTTACTCTTCACAGGCTGGATTTTTGCTACTTTCCACCTTCATTTCTACATTTTCATTTCTCCCACCTCACTGATAGTTTGTTTCTATTCAGTCAGGTTAAGGAATGGTGTGCGTTTGATTAATCAAACCCTGTAGTACCTACTTCTTCAAAAATACAATCTTCTCTTTGCCTCATCTTCCCCTGTGTCATGGCCCCAAAGCCTTGCTCCTCTTTTCAGAAACTTTTAGAAAGTGTTTTCTATAGTAACCATCTCTACATCTTCACTGCACATTTTCTTCCCAGCCACTCTAGTGAGGCTCAAATAGGCACAGGCAAGGTCACCCTTGACTTTCAGGCCAGTGAAATCCACTGGTCCTTGTTTTTATTGCCTCCTCAGCACTCCTCAGCAAGGTCAGTTGACCCATTCTTTTTGAAATAATTTTCCTCCCTTGGCTCCTGGGACACTGTACTCTCCTGCTTTTCTCCCATCTTGCTGGCTACCCCTTTGCAATCTCCTCTTCTTCTTGGTTTCTAATGTCGGGGTGTCCCTGGGCTCTGCTCTAGGCCCCATATTCTCTAACTAGACCTTTTACCTAGTTTTTATTTTGCCATGGCTGTAAATACAGAGGGTGGGGTGGGGGGCAAAAGTAGGTTTACAGTTGTGAGTAGGCAAAACACAGTTTGTTCTTATATTATTATTTATTAATTTTATATTATTTTCCATACGAACAACCCTAAACCTACTTTTGCCCCCACCCTGTACAACCTGTATATCATAATCCTCAAACCTGAGGGTTATTTCTCTGAGGTTGTCTAGATTGTCTAAAACACTAGTTTTTTCAGAGGATTTTAATTCTTGGACTGCCTCCTTTGATTTCAGGCCTGTGCCCCACTGTACCACTGGAGAACTGAAATGAAACAGGAGAGAGAGCCTGTTGGAACATGCTTTCTTCAGGATGGAACAAAGACTGTTGAGTATGCTCCATGCAGATCGAGTATGTATAGGAGGCTATTCCAGCTTTTAAGAGGGTTGGGAAGCCTAGCCTGTTAAAAATGTGAGTGTGTGCGCGCATGTATGGGTGGGTATTAATATTTATTGACATACTGTGATGTTTGATGACAGCAAAGTGAAAACGATCCTTTCAGTGTAAAGTAATTACACGTGAAGTCAGTAAGCTTGTCTCACTAAGAACTAATTTTCATCTTCCTTGATACGTGTTTTTTGAAACCTGTATTTTTAGTCACTTTAAGTCAAAAGATGCTCCATTGAGCTTTTCTAACAGAAATGTTAGATTCTGAGTCAGTAGGTCTAGGCTAGGCCTGGGTACCTGCATTTTAAACTCATTCTATGAGGTGATTTTGATGGATATTGAAGTTTCAGAACTTTATAATGAGTTTTATATTAATAATGATGTTAAAAATAAAAATTTTGTCTTAAAATGTCAGTTTACGTTAGAAGGTAAATCATTGAGCTCAGGATTCTCTGAGTCTGAATTTTCTTGCTTTTATTAGAATTTCTTTATCAATCCATTATCAAGCTTACCCCTGTTTTGATAATCTGAAATAAAAGATCTCACACTTTTCTTGAGTATTATTTGAAATTTCAAGTGAAATTGATACTGTGATTAAAGATGATTTTGAGCACTTATAATTTTGATTATGCTTTTACAAACTCTGTATATATCCTTTTTCCTCAGAGAATCGCTCATCCTCTTGCCTTCTCACCTTTGTGAAATTGGCCATCACTGCAGATTCTCTTTATACTGGGTACATAAGAGTAGCTTATTGAAATGCAGCATGGTGTTTATACCTGGAGCACTTTTTAGGCCACTATTTTTATGTTCCATTGGTCACCGGATAAGTACATGTTAGACTTTTACTGCTAGATTATTTTTTCATGTTAAATGACCTATGAAACTACTCAGTTCTCAAAATTCTAAGCAGTTGAATCTCCAAGAAATGGCAAATGATTTCATGAAAGAGTTATTTCTAGCCTACCACCATGACCCTACTTGTTGTAACTGAGAGGTAGACATCAAAAGAATGGTCCCTCCCAGAACAGCATCGTTGATTAGGATAGGCTAGAACGCACTCCCTGCACAGGACAGAGGGGTTGGCACTTTTATCCTCAGTGCTTGATGCCGTCTGTATCACCTTCATGTTGTTGTTTTGGTCTTAGCACTGTTGTCTTTGTGGTGTGTGGGAAATGTCAGGATGGACTTTGTGTTTTAAATTTCTGTATGGCAAAAATGCTCCTATTGTGAGAAGATAATATCATAGCTAAGAAGAGTGAGCTAGCTCTTGTGTGCCAGGTCTATAACTTATTTACATGGCGCGCACGCACACAGTCACCCTTGTACCCCTGTGACAGATGTGGGAATTGAGGTTCAGACAGTTGAAGGAGTTTTTTTTTTTTCCTGCGTCTTATGGTATCAAGTGGTCTCATGAGGATTTGAACCAGGTCTGTTTTATTCCAAAGGAATTTCCCCCCTGTATTATTAGCAATAGAAAGTGTTTTCCAGTTCAGTTGCCTCTGTATTAAGCACAGTTTTTCTACAAAGCATACATCCTGCTTTTACGAGTACAGGGTTGGATAATTTCTGATGTATAAGAGTGCACAACCCCTTCTGATAACAAGCATTCTGATGATTTTCCCTGTGGATATAACTGCCACGTTAATCTAGTACTTTTTGTTATTTCATCTCTTCAGTAATAAATAGTGCTTTTCTCACCGTGTATTTAAAGGAGTAAAGCAGTATTTGCATGATCCATCTGTTATGTAATGCATTCATTTTTATTTGATTTAGGCACAAAAATTATAAAATCTTCTAAAACCTTATTTTCTAATGTATTTAACATCCAAGTCATGTCAGCAAACTGTGGCTTGTGAGCCCCTCGTTTCAGAGGAAGTTTCACTGGAGCACAGCTGTACCCATTTGTTTACATGCTCTCTGCGGAGGGAGAGTTGAGTATCGCCACAGAGGCTATGCAGCCCCTAAGCCTAAAGTAATTACTGTCTGGCCCTTTACAGAAAAGATTTGCTGATTCCCTGATCTAAATAATAAAACCTCAAATCTTAGAAAAAGTACAAATAACCACCTCAAACCAGTGAAGTAAATGCCTCTCTTCCCATTGCACATGGCTGTCTGGTTCCCTTGATCGTTGTGCACCATTTCCCACTCAACTTCTGCACATTGAGCTACTACCTACAGGACCCAGTCTCAGGGGAAACCTGCCTGGATAAAAATGCTCACAAGTGGGAATCTGAGAACTTGGGTTAAAGTCTCGTAATCTGCTGGCAGCCTGCCTGTAGCTGTAGGTGACTCACTTAACCTTTGTGGGCCTTTGTTTCATTGTTGGGAAAACAGTTTTGCACAAAACACTTCAGAGGTATGAATTTAGTATCTTGTGTCTTCTTCATCCTTCAACACATCATGCAAACCAGTGATTGATTTTACGTGGGGACGTCAGCTTTGTAGAGGTGCACTGCTAACGTCTTCATACCTTTGCTTGTTTTGGTGGTGGTCATTTGTGGGCGGGTTTTGTTGTTCGTTTGCTTTTGTTTTTAACATAACCCATGCGGACACCCTAGGCATCTAACTTTGCTCTCTGTAAAAAACTTACCTTATTACTGATTACGTTTGCTTTTTTCTTTTTATAACTGTTATGACCATTCTTGGCATTACACACTGGGCAAATGTCTTTCTGTTCTAACTTAAACACTCTTTCAGTTCCTTGCTCAGACTGAGTCTTTTGTTCCTTTCTGACTTGTACACAGATTTTTCTTCGTTTTAATTTCTAGTTGGCTTTTCCTTTTCCTTGATTGTTCCTTCAGGAATTACAAATACATTATTGATTTGAGATATTGCAGCCTTCTGGCGTAGACATACTTGGGCTCAGATCTGCGCTCTCCTATTTACTACTAGTTTGACCATGATCAAGTACTTCACTTCCTTAAGTCTTAGTTTTCTTCTCTGAAAATTATGAATAAGAATAGTATCTCTCATAGGATTGCTGTAAAGATTTAAAAAGATAATGCCAAGGAAAATGCTGTAGAACAAGTACCTGGCTTACAGGAAGGGCTTGATAACCATTAGTTGCTCTTACTATCATAATCAATAATATTATTATGTCATTCAATCATAACATTACTATGTAATCAATAATATTATTATTATTAACATCATGTTTAACAAGCAGGAGGAATATTAACGGTCCATAGAGACAGAAAGAAAAGCCTTCAGTAAACTAGGCTATAGTCAACATAAAATTCTTAACATTGTCATAAACACTCAGTTTAATATGTACCTGTTAAGAAAACTGTAAAGGAGAGTAGTGGTAGATGTTCTGGGAAACCATGTAAAACATGTAATTGTACAGTATGATAATAAAAAAAGGATGTCTTTATAAATAGCCTGAAATAGTTCCCCAGATGCAACTTGAATAAAGGAAATCAATGGCTGGCTTGAGGTCAGAGCAGAATTCCTTAGCATGAGTTCATGAGACACTGGAAACCCCAGCCCTGCGTTTTCCCAGTCCCTCTTGGTTAGAAAAATTTACACTGGGGTAGCATTACACTCCCGAGGGTATTTTCTTTAAAAAAAAAAAAACAACAACTCTAAATTTAGGTATTAACTGTGTAATCTTGGGGCAGTTCCCAAGTTTATAACATGGGTTCAAAATTTTTGATGGGAGTATTTGACAAAAATTCTGGCAAGTTGTCCTAATGACTTAAAGTAGAATTTTTTGGTTCCTGTATTTGGGTGGCAAATACAGTGAGACTATAGTATAATTATTTCTATATTGTAACATTGGCTACAAGAATTCCTTGATATTATCAGAATGGTCGCATCATAAGGCGATTGTCTAATCATTGTTGTACTCCTGAAACTAATATAATACTGTATATCAATTATAATTGAAAAGTAAAGAAAAAAATTCCTTGGTAACTGAAGAGTAGAGTTTTTCATTCTTCCTTGTTATTAAAATAAAACAAGGGAGAATCTTCAGTTTCATCTTACTCCTCTATTCTAGGTACAATATTACTCGTAGTTAAATTTTATTTTAATTAATTGACCAGTTGTCCAGAAATTATCTCTTTCTGTGAGAACTACAAAAAAGGGGTAACTATGAGAGAGTAGAATAACTGAGGAAATACTTCAAAGTCTCATGTTTAGAGATGTTCATTTTTTATGAGACCCCGGTACTAAATGTGTTGTGAGGGTAGGTTCATATTCGCTTTTTTCAGGACGGATTTAGATTCTGGCTATCTCCTGAAGTTCCTAACTATGTTTCTTAAATAATTTTGTTTTTGTTGTTGTTGACTGTAAAAATGTACATAGGAAATGTATGTACTAGGGACATAGGTATCTCTTTAGTAGTGTAAAGATCTAAAACTAGAGTATAATAATAGTAAGAAATAGGAATTTTAAATTGGAGTTTTAAACTCACAGATCACAACTCATCATTGTTTTATAAAATCAAAATAGTGGGTCATAATCAGTAATTTTTAAAAAATTTTTATTTTAATTGTTGATCTTGTACAGTTTTCTTTTATTCTCACCCCAACCCACATAATCAGTAATTTTTAAAAAATGAAATATAGTACAAAATATTACAGTATATTATTTTGTGAAATTATTTTATTTATATATGTGCATGCTGAGGGAAGGCTTATTCAGGGCTGTGATATAAAATATAATCTTGCTGTGGTTTGTGGTTAAAAATAAGAAGTTTGGAATTCACTCTTTTGGGTGTTCTTTCTGTTCCCCGGTGACTTTACTCTCTCTCTGTTGCCATATCTGAGAAAATGGAGCTGATAACATGCATACTTACTTTTTTAGAATGTGATAACTCATTAAGTGCCTGGGTGAATGAACACTCCCAGAAACTAGTACACTATCTTATGATTGCAGTGATATCAGATTTTTCTCTTGTTTTGTGTTGTTTGTTTGTTTTTTGGGTTTGTGTATATTTCCAATCTTTTTATTTTAGAAAATATTGATGCTGATGGACAGGGATTTTGTCAAGGAGGATTCAGCATTGATTTTACTAAAGTAAGTTCTCATTTAAGACTAAATGAGATTCCAATCTACCTTATTGTCTCAATCATGGTTAAAAACTGGTCGATACTTCAGCTTCTCTATAACTATTACTTGTTTTATGAAAACAG
Organism: Glossophaga mutica; assembly: GCA_039655065.1. Taxonomy (NCBI): domain Eukaryota; kingdom Metazoa; phylum Chordata; class Mammalia; order Chiroptera; family Phyllostomidae; genus Glossophaga; species Glossophaga mutica. Next base: position 40,056,246 of record CM077306.1, on the reverse strand, counting down.
CTAATGAAAATGACCCATGCATTTTGACATTCTTTGCATTACATAATTCTTTTCCCTAGATGTTGCTTTGTTGAAATTGACATCAAAATGGGAATGGAGGCCAGTACAAGATCTCTTCAGTGTATGATAGAAAATGGTTATGACTTAATATCAGAATGGCCAGTTAGATTAATTTCTAGAATATTAAAGTTTTTTGTTTTTGGTTAAAGTTGACTTTTTACAAAAGCTATCAATGGGAGCTTTGTTACAAAATCAGAGTGTAGTTACATGAAAGCTGAGAGGCACACATATTTGCCATCTCTCATGTGCCTACAGGCACCCAGTAAAACTGAAGCGATTTAATATAATGGACCTTATATTCAGGATTCTGTGTATTCTTTAACCAAGCTAATATGCTTTCCTGAGTTGATAGTTTTTATCTAGTTTTCTAAAATAAAAATTGCATTTACATTTTCAAAGATTTTCTTGACTGCTTTCCTTTATGTAATTTTGTATGTGTGATTTTTTTTGGTGGGATGTGTGAACACTTTGAGAATATCAAATTGTGAGTATCAAATTGGGAATATTAATTACTTCTTAGAGAATTCTTAAAACTAGGTTGATTAAAAATAGCTTCTTTGGAAAGGCTTAACATGGCTTTCTTAGAAAATGCCAGTAAAGAATGCCTTAAATTTATTAAAATAATAGCAACTATAATCATACGATTCAGAAAAACAAATAAGGCATTTTTAAAAATTTATATTTTATTAAAAAGTTTTAAACTAGGTCTTGATAGTTCTAGTTAGCTCTCCTTATTAAGTAACTGATTTTAATTTAGTCAATGTGAAATTCATAATTCAAAACTTAAGGAAGCAAAACAGAGATAATGTTAAATATTAGGTTTAAACTTGCATGATATACAGGGTCCAGCACAAATAATGCCCTTTATTTAGAACGTGAAAATCTTTTGTTGCAAAGCATGTAATTTGGTAACATAACAGTATCACACTCAAGCACACCATATGACATTTTAGGTGAAATGTTCAAATTGCTGTACATCTCGTGTGAGACATTTATGTACCCTTCCAACCACACTCAGTGGTGTTACTTCTGCTGGACCCTGTATTTTCAGATAGGTATTATATATTTTTAAAAAGTGTTGATGTTTTCTATACCTATGCCTGTACAACTGTAACCCTAGAAATATTCTCATATGCTGAAGAGTCAGTGCTAAATTAACCATTTACTTTCTTCAACTCATTTCTGAAAAAAAAGGAGTCCTTTTAAAGCAGACAACTTAGAAGTCTCTATTCCATAGCCAGAGCAGGAGACTGTCTGTTGAAAGCTTGAAAGGGCTATATGATCATTTAAACAGGAAGGTAATTTTTCTGACCTCCAGCATAATCTAAAATATTTTGCTTAAACACTAAATACTTGGAATTAGGTACATAGTTTGTTAGAGATATAAGAAATGTTAGTCAAGTGTAACTTGTATATATAATGTACCCTGAAAAATTTACCTTTTAACTTCACTCCTGTTTCAAGCTGCAGGACACTAAAAAATTTCCCTGTAGATGAAAAATTTGTAGTGATTGTTAGGAATGAAGTTTGCATATGTAGTCACTGATGTAATACACAGTATTAAGGAGGGACTTTTTCCCCTTATTGTTAGCCCTGTAATTCTTTGCACTAAGTACTCAGTACCAAATTTGTGAAACAGCTGAGATCCATATTAAAAGAATATATATCATAACTTTCCATTTTTATTTTTATTTTATTGTATTGTATTTTACAAAAGATCCAATGAACGAAACTGAAACTGAGTTAGATGAGTTTGAGATTTATGATTTTGTTTGCCTTAATATATATGTATATGTTATAGTCATATATGTATGTGCATATATATGTAACCTTTGTTGTCTATTACATTACTTTCAGTTTTTAAAGCTACCTGCTTTTAAATATGTATCTTTTTGTTGTTTGATTTAATCTAGGCTGACAGAGTACTTCTTGGTGGTCCTGGTAGCTTTTATTGGCAAGGTAGGTTAATGTTGTTTAAATTATCCAATGATGACTGTGCTTAAGGCTTACCTGTCTTGCCCTGGCTGGTGTAGTTCAGTGGATTGAGTGCCCAATACATCCTAATGTAATAAGCATTAGGGAGTGTGTGGAACTTACCTGTAACAGGTGAACTGTAGCATTCTGGAAACTCATGGTTCTAAAAGTATTTTGAATATGCTCATTGGAATATTTAAATGGTTACTTTCTCATTAATCATTGACATCAAGAATGATTTCTTTGCGTTTGAGGAGTTTAAAAAATGAGAATCTTACCAAGTTTCAAAAGAATATAATTACACTGGCATTGCTGATTGATGTGCCGGTGAAACACTACATTCTTCAGTCATTCTGGGAAGTCTTAATAAAATTACCATTTGAATAAAGTATAACAGGCCATTATTTGCTGATAGTTTGAAAATAAGTAACTAAATCTGCTTAGATAGACATGTTTATTTAATATATTCATATGCTTATTTTTTGCTAACAAGTACTGTTTACAGTGTTGGAACTCTTGTTTCTTAGTATTCTGATAATCCAGCATTATCAATATGTGGAAGAACAGGAAAACTTCTGACTATTGATCAGAAAGTACTTTCTGATACTGAATTTTACTTCCATATTCTACACTAGGCTTTCCTTACTTGCTTCTTTGTAAGAAAACCCCTACTTTGGCTTTATAGAAAGAGAAGCTAAAGTAAGAAATTTCCTAAAGGAAAATAGCATGAAAGGAGAATGAGAAGGAATGAGAAATGAGAATCACTGAAAAGCTGAAAGCGGGATGGCAAAGGAGAGAATGAAAAAAAAATCTGGCAAAGACCAGGATCAGTATGAGAGAAATTAACTAAAACTACAACATTTGAATTTCTGTAAGTTATACATCTGTTGGAAATCGGAATGACTTAGGAAAATTATGCTTGACTTTTATAATGAAAACAAAAATAGCTCAAATTGCATATGAGAAAATAAATATGAATAATTATGTTAATAGGCATACAACATAGACTTGTTTTTCTTCTTCGCGGCCAGGCATGGCGTTCATTGGAGGGAAGTGTCTCCTCAGTATGTGTGGGAACCAAAGATAGGTTTTGTGATTCTCAGTCAGGGCTGCTTGTTAACTCTGCCTTTTCAAGAGACACAGCTGTGAACATATTTAAATCACTTGTTCTTTTAATACCTTGAGTATTGCACAATCTATGCATTCCTAGTTACTATAAATTTGGACATCTATAGATGCTATTAATATTATGTTCATTGGAGTTTCATTATAAATGGTATATAGTATGTAACTAAAAGATTCAGTGACTGGGCAGAGAAAATGTTGTTTTAATTAGATTAAAATCAGCAGGCTTCAACCTGAATAATTATGTTAGGACGAATTTTCCCATAGATCTCAGAGCTGTCTCTGTAAGAACAGAGAAAATGACAATGATATTTTATTCCAAACAGAGGATGGATTTTCCTGTGTTCTTTGCTTCAAAAAAGTATTTAATGAATTCCCTCCTGTGTGTTGGGTGCTGTAGAGGCACAGAAGGTCAAGTGGTGAGCCAGACAGAAAGTGTTTCTGGCCCTGGCTGGTGTAGCTCAGTGGATTGAGCACGGGCCTGCGAACCAAAGGATCGCGGTTCGATTCCCAGTCAGGGCACATGCCTGGGTTGCCAGGCCAGTTCCCGGCAGGGGACATACAAGAGGCAACCGCACATTGATGTTTCTCTCCCTCTCTCCTTCCCTTCCCCTCTAAAGATAAATAAATAATAAAAATAAATAAATAAAATATTTAAAAAAAAAAAAAAAAAAAAAAAAAAAAAGAAAGTGTTTCTGCCCTGTAGACTCCACACATGTGACTGGATGAATTGGAACAGGACTGAAGTTGCTAACTATTAATGAATTATGTTCTAAAACAGCAGAAATGAAGAGATTATTTTTCTCATGTTATGGAGATGGCATTTAATAAACCAGTCAACCTTTCCTGGGACAGTATGGACAGGGTTCAGTCTGATTTTTTGTGTAGTTGGCTAGATTTCTTGTCCCCCTAATTACTTCAGATTGTGAAGAGAAAGGAACTCACCCCATTCAGGCTGCTTCATAAAGGTGTCCAAATAATGTGGTATAGATAAAAATCAATCCAACCATTTTTTATTATTAAGGGAAAAATATTTAATTACTGCAGTTGATTTTTCAAGTTTTCATGAATTTGGTTTAGAAGCAGCCCTTGATTTTATTATTCTATTTATTTAACATTGATTTCTTTAGTGAATTAAGACATTCTATATTTAGAAATTAGTGCTTATTAGCACAGACCAATTTTAGGTACTAAGCTGAATAGAAATAATTTAAAATAATACAAAATTTCTGGCTTAGTATTATGAACAAGAGTTATTTAAGGCTAATAATTAGAAATACTATATATTTAATGCTATTTTCTTTCATGCAAGTGCCATCTATCATCTGCATCACAAAGTTCCCACGAGAAAGTTATTTTATTTATATATATATATATTTTTTCTTCTTTTCAGGTCAGCTCATATCAGATCAAGTGGCAGAAATTGTATCCAAATATGACCCCAAAGTTTACAGCATCACCTATAATAATCAGCTAGCAACGCGGACTGCACAAGCTGTTTTTGATGACAGTTATTTGGGTAGGTAACAGCCAAATAGGGATTTATTTTCTGGAGTGGGGGTGGATTTGTCTTGTATTTGGTGCTTTAAGTAGAAAAATCTTTTATGTAAAGTAGATAAAGGTTTTTTTTTCTTAAATATAAGGAACATATAACTTCAAATTGTTAGTGAGTACTTAGGTTATATCATATTTCAGTAACTGAAACTTAAGAGCATGATTATTTGTACTATGATGATAGTAATAGATATAATAGATAACCTTTAAGATATGCTTGCTGTATTCTGGGTATTGTACTCAGTACTTTTCAGTGTTTAACTTATTTAATCCTCAGAAGAAGTGTATGAGAGTGTACAGTTATTATTTCCATTTTATATGAAGAAACTCAGGCAGAGAGGCAAAATTACTTGTCCGAAGTCATTCACTTACAACTTTTGTGGGCTGTTTGTTTTACTCACTGCAGCCTGCTGCTTTGAGATTCAAACCCAAAAAGTCCTAGACTTTTATCTTTGATTATATTAAACTGTGGTTTTGTTCTTTAGGATTTATTAACTCTTGTTCTCTTCTTAAATTTCTCATACTTACTTGACAGAAGTAGAACTTTGCTGATTGAGAAAATCTTTTGTTACTACTTTGTGATGAATCGAAAATTTACTCTGTTTTTAAATAACTCTTTTGTAAAGTTGATAAACGTATTATTTTTCTATCAGAGCTATACTCTACGAGCATTTAGCTCAGTTACTTTAAGACATTTATCATACACATATGATTTTAGTGCCCCTAGAGGACAAAATTAGAGGGACTCCTTGCAGGTATCCTCAAAGACAGAGGAGTCAGTGAGTGTGCGAAGCTACCTGGCCCGGCCCTGATGCTATTTCACCTTTGCTTCCCTATTTAGGTTACTCCGTGGCTGTCGGCGATTTCAATGGTGATGGCATAGACGGTATGGTGTGCTTGAACTATATTTAATCCTTTTCTAAAAATTTAGCCTAAGCTTTTGAAACTAGTGGCATTGAAAGTTTCAGGAGTTAAAGCGTTGTGAAACCATTGTGATGGAATGTTTAGGAGAATGTTAGGAGGAATGTTTCGGAGGAATGTTAGGGGAAATGAGGGAGCCATCTCTGCATTGGCATGAGCTGGGTCTCCATTAAACTTCTTCCTCGGTAGTGGCTGAGAGTGAGCCAGTGCGGGGGGCCTCAGTCTCTTCCCGTCTGCTCTTTCTCAGCACTCTCAGTTGTATCTTCAGTGCCCCTTCCTCATGGCTTTCTGTAGACTCAGTCCTCTTGGAGAGACTTAGTTCCTTTTCCCTTTCTGCATAGTTTGTAACCTTCTCTTGGGGCTCTGTCGATAAGGTTGTTACCCCACCCTTTGACTGACCATCATCCTTCAGAGCTCAATCCTGAAATCATAGACTTGACCTGATTTTGATCACATTTCTGTGTAACTGCCACCTCTACCCTATTTCATTTGCTCTGTATTGGTTTCCATTACTGTCAGTATAGTTTTTCCTTCTTAGGTCACTTGATCTTACCTGTTCTTTTTAACCACATTAGAAATGCCTTGAGTGCACACATGCATCTATTTGAGAAT